>OY757937.1:66291192-66516192 GCA_963585895.1 Sepioteuthis lessoniana | reverse complement strand
TAGATAGGACTCTAGCAAAGCTATGACTCCAGATTAGAGTGGATCTGGAAGTAATGGCAATGAAAGGGGTATATTGCATCCTTCAAAACTCCAGGACAGGAGCTTCATCATCAGATACTTCAGTTTCTTATCCAGGACATTCGATAGGGGATGTTTCACCCCTCTGCAGAGATGAAGTTAACGTACCCTACAGCCCCATGTGAATTGGTTGTTAAATGTACTGGTAATATAGCTAGATTACTGTAAATATGTAAACAGATTTTAAAAAATAAGAGTGTTAATGAGACTTTATATAACGACAGCTCAAAATCGGGATGGTTCCTGGAAGTTTACAATTTTATTTGACTCAGTGTATTAGTTTGTGTCTAAATGCAAATATGAAAGCAAAAAAAAAATGCTTTGTTATTTGCCACCTGATTTGTTGAAATCCTATGACAGACAATTTCAACTCTAAAGAGGTGAGTAATGCATATTTTTGCAGGAAAATTCATCGCCTCCGCATTCATTTTGTAATCTACAGAAAGATCAAACTGATAAAACTCAGAATTGTAGGAAGATAATTTATGGGTTTTGATATATATATATATATATATACGAGCATCATTAAATAATTTTCCAGACTTTTTTCGTATGGGTACTACGCTCATGACAGTACACTCATGAAACTCTAGTCCCCTTCGAAGTAATCTCATCCGGCTGCAATGCACTTGTTGTACAGTCCTAACAACTGCTGGAAGGCCTCATGGAAGTCCTCTTGTATGAGTGTGTCAATGAGCTTCGTCACAGCCTATTCGTCACGTCCTCAATTGTCTCATAATGACAGCCTCTGAGCTTAGGGAATAACCAAAAGTCTGCACTATAGGGAGGATGAGGAACTGTCTTGATGCCCATCTTGGTCAAATAGTCTGTGACAAGGATGGAGTTGTGGACTTGTGCATTGTCCTGGTGGAAATGCCACTGACCCGATTTGAAGAGTGCTGGCCTCTTCCGACAGAATCTCTTCCTGAACTCCCTTAAAACCTCAACATAATATCCCTAACCCTAACCCTTTGGCCAATCAACTCTGGTGGATTGACTTCCTTACTCCTCCCACACCTCTCATCATCCCTCAAAGACTCTCTGTCTTCCTTGAATCTCTTATGCCACTCAAAAACTGATGCTCGATTCATGCAAGATGGTCGAAAAGCAGTCTGAAGCATTCCATACGTTTCAGTGGCATTTTTTCCAAGTTTAAAACAGAATTGTATTGCATATCGTTCTTCTAAAGTGTCCTCAGGTTCAGATTGCATTTTTGAAATTCACCAGCTGTGACAATCAGGCTTTAGTGGGGTGTATTCCAATGCTGCTGTAGCTGTTCATTTGAACCTGAAATCACCTAAATTTGTCAGTCATCTCATAAGTTGTATTGTAATAACATACTGAATTTTCAAGAGTCTATGACAATTTTAAATGGCTGTACAAAAAAAGTCTGGAAACTTATTGCATGAACCACGTGTATATATTTAATTGAACATAATAGACATTTTTTTGTTTAAATATGTTTTTGTTAATCTTTTCGAATTGCCGTATTGATCTTATGATATTCGGCGGGAATTGGTTGATAAACCTTCCATAATTAGTTATTTCCTAAGTACTTTCTGTCCAACTTTGAGCCATCATCAGGGGAGGATGTATTACAAAAGTGATGTAACTTTTGTATGTACATTACTACTTTGTAAGAATGAGCGTTTGTACTGTTGTATTGTGTTGCATTTATTTTTCGAATTTTTTTCTATAAATAGCGTCAGTAGCTAAAGACATTTAAGTACATTAACACTGTTTCAAAATTAATAACAAGCAAACATTACAGATTCTCGAGGCTCTACATATTAAGAACATACAACCCAAACTTAATAAAATTAATTTTGAAACCAGTGCTAATGTACTTAAAGGTTTTTAGCTTTTTTAGATTTTAACGGTTATGTATTCTTTTTCTTTTGTTTACATATGTGCTTAACGGCTATCAAGTGGTCAATTCATTAGAAGAGATTTGCATTACTCGAATGGCAAAGGTATAAGTAAAAGAAATATTGGCAGCTGTAGTCAAGGGCGACCCGAAGCCTCCCTTTTTAATAATTACTACACAGAGGTGTAGAGGAGATCGCTATTTCATTTCCTAGATTGCTCTACTTTACCCTTGATATGTACCTTATAATGCTGAGTGTTAAGCATAGGTGGCATCAAGTTCCATTTTTGAGTCTTCGAACCCTGGTCTCCCGGACTATGGGCGAAATTCTACCCATTAGGCCTATGGGCCGGTATTGGGTTGTGTTAAGATGAAAGTACACGTGACAATTACACTCGAAACCCCCCCAAACACGCACATTTACATATATATATATATATATATATAGAGAGAGAGAGAGAGAGAGAGAGAGGGCTGTTCAAATGGAGGAAAATAAATATGAAATTAGGTGGTTAATGACACAGGAGAAATTTATTAATATCTCTACACTTTGATGTCAGTTCGCTTCTTTTGTTCAGCAGTTCGTTTTCAGCAGTTCGTTTTCAGCATGTTTTTAGATGCATAATTTTCTTTACTGACACGTTCTGCAGCGATTGTTACCTCTTTTATAAGCTTGTGTTGTTTTTAATAATATCCCATTTTCTTATGGGATAATATATATATATATATATATATATATATATATATATATATATATATATATATATATATATATATATATATATATATATATATATATATTGTCGACTTTCGTGACTCTTACTTTCGCTGATTTGATTATTTGTAGCCTAGCTATTAATAACTGGATAGAAATTATTTTGGGGCTTTCATGGTTTTATGTGTAAAACCGCACTTAGCCAAGAAAATATAAAGGGGGTAAAACTAAGACATAAACACGTAAATGAAGATGTATTTATGATCTTTTTTATCATCTATAACTATTAATAAATGCATACACAAATCTATTAGACGCCGACTAGACCTCCGCAAAGAAGCAAGAACAACTCCTAATGAGTGTCTTGGGTATGACAATAAACTGCATCTAGAGCTTTAAAATATATGGTACAACTCTTCATTGCCATTACTCTCAGGTCCACTCTCACTTAGACCAGGGTTTCCAAAATCATGGTTAGGTTTCTTTGTTTAATGGCATATAAACTTACATAGATTATTTAACGCTAAAACCACCTTTGTATGTATCTACATCGAACGGGTAGGATTTGACACAAGGTCAATTTTTTAGGCGGAGTTTAACAGGTTTGAATTTAGAGTTTTCCTTCTCCTAGACTGGTGGCCTAACTAAGGCTAAAGAACCTTGTCTGCCCTATTATTTATCCATAGTTGGAGGGGGAATAATGTGATACATACATTATCCAAGGGTATTAGCGTTATGTGAAAAGCAATCAGCCTCGTCTAGGATTTGAACTCGTGGCGCCGTGTCCATTTCTTACGACAGTAGCCATTACACCATGATCAACTTTGTAGAAGTAGTGCTACAATTTAACCCATTGCAGGGGAGGGGGGGCTAAAGGAGTTCATACCTCTTCCTTGGGTATTAGTCTGAAGGTGAACGTAATAGCGCGATTGTGTTGTATACCAATGAAGGAACGACAACACTTGTTTATAAACTATAGCTCTTTCCTTTATTGTCATATAAGGGTCGAAATGTTGCAGGTGCGAGAGAGGAGAGAGAGAGAGAGAGAGAGAGAGAGAGAGAGAGAGAGAGAGAGAGAGAGGACTCAGAAACAGGACTGCTATGATTAACACCATATATTCTTAACCCAGGTTATGCTTCTATATTCAGAGTCTTACTTCAGTTTCTCATCCGGGGGGGGGGATCTAGCCCCCTGGGCAGTGCTCAATATGAATTATGCCACCGCTTCTCCTGACTTTGATGTGGGGGTTGGAACTGTGTGCTTATGAAATATTCATAATACCTATGCATTTTCCTTCCGGTTCCCAATTCACGTGATTCGTTTCCGCTGTCCCCTTGTTTACGGAGGTGGAATATCCTATTTAGAAATACATAACTAAAATGCTGTCAAAAGTCAATATGTAACAACAAGAGTTCGAACTGGGTTACAACGATTTCACAATGTAGCATGATAGCCACTACACCATGGAGACTTTCCTCCCAAATCTTGTGTCTCGACACTTGAGAGTGTCACCGTTATGGATTGGTTGGTTGCTTGATTTAATGGTATGGCGACCCTTGTTGGAATCTTCGTGACATAATAGCAAACATACTGAACTGCGACATTGAAGAAAGCGAGTTCGAACTCCAGTCTCGCAGTTTTGTTGACTTTCGGATTAAAACTCTTTAAGAAAGGTATGAACCCCCTTATCCTCCCAGCTATGGGTGAACAGTACCGATGCTGTTCTTCCATAAGGATGACTTTGGCATTGAATAACACACGAAGGTTGATCTACCATTAAAACAAAGAAACCAAACAATGTAATGTATGTCAAAAATATATATTTAAAAAAAATTGTGTCGTCAGTGCAAAAAGCTAGTAGAGCCTAGATTTTTTTTTATTGTGTTACAGTACTGCGTTTTACAAATGTGTGTGTGTGTGTGTGTATGTGTGTGATTGCATGCATGTGCGCATGAGTATGTGTGTGCGCGCATCCGTATATGTGTGGGTGTGATTGCGCGCGCGTGCTTTGGTGTGTGTGCACGCGCGTGAGTGTGTGCCTGTGTTTGCGTGCGTATGCGTGTTTGCGTGCATGTGTTAAATATGATTTGCAGCAAATAGCAAAGGGTGTAGCTTGTTTTTCTGCTCGTTGCATTTTTGTGGGGTGCATTCGACAGCCGCCCACCCGGTAAGTGTTAAGATTCAAAGGATTGTGGTTATTCATGGTTTTTCACCTAATATACCGCCCTCACTTAGATCTATCTATCTATCTATCTATCTATCTATCTATCTATCTATCTATCTCTACTATTTATATTCTATTAAAATACTTTTAAAAAAATGCTAAGTTATACTGTAGTTACATTGCATCACTTAATTATACTAATAAAAAGAAAAATTACTTATATATCAGCAGGTAGCCCTGTTGTATAAGATATACACATGTGTTTGCAAGCGTTCAATCGGGGCTCGTCACTCCAGTTTTACACCACCAAAAAAGAATTTCTAAATGACAAGAAAAGCGAGTTTAAAAATGTCAAATGAATTAAGAAAAATTGTTTAAAGTGTTTTGTGGAATGAATCACCTTTTTTTGCTTTTATCATTTTTTGAATTTTAAGTATTAAATTTTTCGATATTTTTTATTTTTAAAAAATGAAAAAAAAAAACAGAAGCATTTGCCTTTCTATTTTTTTGTTGAATGCGAACACATCTGCAAGCATATAGAAAAGAGATCAGCCATGATTTTTTCCCAATAGGTCTCTCTCTGTCTCTCTGTGTGTCTCTCTCTTTCTTTCTTTCTTTCTTTCTTTCTCTCTCTCTCTCTCTCTCTCTCTCTCTCTCTCTCACACACATACACACATACAAACACACAAGCAAGCGCGCACTCACACATACACACAAAGGCACATATGCATCGAATATAAGGGTCGGCTGAAAAGTTGGAGCGTATGCACATCGGTCGGCCGCATTGGTCGGTATACGGATCTGGTCGGGTGTGTCCTGGTTCCAGTAGTAGTCAGCCGAGGTGCGCCTTGACCGGCATCCTCGAGACTCGGAGGGGGGGGCATCCCCTCAGGCTCTAACTCTCCTTAGAGGGGCAAGTTTTATCACCTGGCACCTTAAGTGTCTCTTTTTCGGGGAATGCCGACGGAGCCCGAGACATTTCTGGAGCCACCGGGCGTGTCTGGGCTACGGCCCTGCCTTCGGACCCGCCTAAAAAGGCCTTGTGGCACACTCGTCCGGTTGGTGGGACGTACGACAAATACCGACCAAAATACTCTCATTGATTGTGACCAAATGTGGTCTGTTTTTTAGCATAGTCTCCTCCCTGCGTTTCTCACACTTTTTCCATCATTGGTCAAAAGGTCATCAATAGCAGTCCACTCACGTGTATAATAAACATAAGAACCTCCTCTTAAATATATACCATCATTATCAAGTCGTGCTGACAGTACGGAGTTCCCTGACTCTCTCTCTCTCTCTCTCTCTCTCTCCCCATCCGTCCCTCTCATCCAACTCTCCCGACAGGTCTTCCAAATTACACCCCGTGTCCACAAAGAACTGATGTAAATGAGTTCTTGCTGGTCGGCCAACACTGGCACGTCTAGGTATAGGGGGCCATAGAACTTCATTGATGAGTTCGTTTTTCCTTCTCCAATCGGGTCCCACATATCGTGCTCGTTATACTTGGATAGTTTTCGAGATAGGAGGTAAGTGGCCGTACAGCTGTTGTTTTATAGGATGTTGCTGCCAGGATTTGTGCAAAATAGCTCGTAGCATTCTTGTGTAGTTGTCATCTTGCTTTTTCTCAATGCGTTTTGTTAGCGTTTATGTAGTGCATCCATACATTAGAATTGACACAGGCACAGCGTAGAGAAATTAAAATTATATATATATATATATATATGGACAGAAATGATAAAACAAATTGAAATATTTTGTTGTTGCTATCTATTTCTCATTGATCTCACCTAGTTTCGATTTTAGGTCACAAGTGAAAGGTTTCTGCAAGGAGAAGTTTTCTTAGAAAGTTTTTCAAATAGTTTTTGAAAGAGTTGATATGCTATGAGAGAAGCGAAAAAAGAAAAAATAGAAGAAAAAAAAAAAAAAGAAAGAAAAAAAGAAGAACTGGAGATATAGCATATTCACTCGGTGAACGAAAATTATTTTCTGTCATTTAAGTGTCTTCAACCTACCTTTATATGATTTCTGCTATCGTAGACGCCAGGCACTGAGCTCTCCATGTGAGTAAAATATGTTGAGCTTGGGTGGGGTGTGTTTCAATGAGAAAAGGAAGACAATGTAGAAAATTAAATTGACTTGTTTCTCTATAAAATGTGTTCCTCAGAAATGAAATATATATACGTATATATAAGTAAGCCGACCATAGTCGCAGGCAATTCGAAGGCTGCCTTTTCAATAGCTACAACACTGAAGACTAAGGGAAGGCGTAACTTCTTTCTCTGGATTGGTCCCCTTACCCTTGATCCGTATATAATAAATCTGAGTTAAGCAAGGAGGCATCAAATACCATGATTTTTGAGTCTTTGGTATGACTCGACCTGAGATTGAACCCCGGTTTCTTGGACCATTGCGGAACACTCTAACATGAGTGAGTATATATATATATATACATATATGTGTGTATGTGTCTGTGTGTGCTTCTTTTCTGGCTTTTTTTTTTGTTATTTTATGCAGATTACTCCATATTAAAAGAGTGACCGAAAAAAAAAAAAAAAAGAAAAGAATTTGTCAATCGGTAGATTTTATTGTTCAAGACAATGAAAATGAGGCTTACGGTCAAATCCCAAAGAACACACTGGTTGTCGTTCTATCACAGAAGTTAAGCAGTGTCGAGCCTACTAGTACTTAGATAGGGGGATGGGTTGGAGGGATAGTGAAAATGAAAGACTGCTTAAAAAGTTTTGGAACATGGTACCGGTGATACCAATTGTGGTTGGCATAATTGTGACAGTTCCCAAGGGCTTGAAAAGGGGGGTGGGAGAAATTAGAGATTAGTGGAAGAATGAACACCATAAAAATACTTGTCGTCATTCAGACTTTAGCGAAAGACCACCAAACAAAACTGGTTAAAAAACTCGGCAATCTAATATCGGCCAGATGAAAAGACCAAGTGATAGTCAAAAAAAAAAAAAAAAAAAAAAAAAAAAAAGGAAAAAAAGGAAAAAAAAAAAGGAAAAAAAAGAAAGACCTGTCGATAAAGATGAAACAATTAATTGCATATCAAGGGAATGCAGCAAACTCGCACAAAAATACAAGAACATACACGTCTAAGTAGGAAGGTGATCTACTGAGAACTGTGCAAGAAACTTAAATTTCATCATACTAATCAATGATATATGCACAAACCAGAATCTGTCCTATAAAATTAGACGCACAAACGTCTCTGGGATTTTGTGATATAAACGGATCATTTAATCTCGGCCTCATAACCAGACTTAGTGATAGACAAAAAAAAAACCCGGCAGAGTAGTTGACTTTGCTCTTATGGCTGACCACTGGGTAAAACTGAAAGAAAGCGAAAAGAGAGATAAGTACCTAGACCTTGCTAGAGAACTGAAAAAATATGGAACACGAAAGTGACGGTGGTACCAGATGTAATTGCTGCGCTCGGTAAAGCCACCAAAGGGATGAGTACAGGGACTTGAGGATATAGAGATAAGAGGACAAGTGGAGACCATCCAAACGACAGCATTATTGAGATCGGCCAGAGACTTGAGGAGACTTACTGTCACTCAAACTTCAATGAGAAACCATCAGCTGGTCCAAAAACTCGCAAGGTGTAGTTGAAGTAATATTAATAATATTAATAGAGAAACTGAATCTCTAATTATAGCATAAAATAATGTCATAAGGACAAATTATATCAAACAAAAATTGATAATAGATGAGAAAATAGCAAGTCATTTGATTACCTACTGTTAAATGATCAAACCGGTCAATTTCAAACAATTCAATTTAGCATAAATACACAGTTTAAATGTCAAACAGTTCTTTTTGACCCATTGATAGGACGCTATCAGGCGCTATCACACCGGGCCAGTGTAAACCTGGGAGCGGTGGCAAGGAAGGGGTATTCCGCATTCCCCAAAGTTCCAGCATTACTAGAGTATCACCATCAGATTGTTTAGTGTCATATCCAGGAGGGGGCCTTACCCCTCTGCAGAGATGCAGTCGGTGTATTCTACCGCCCCAGTCGACTGGGCCATCGAATAAGAATAATGTTTAATCAGATCTATTTGACCCATACATGATATTCTAACAAGTACTACCACTTCGGGTCAAAGTGGACCTGGGAGTAATTGCAATGAACGGATACTCCACACTCCCCAGGTTTCCAGAACCAGAGCCTTACCATCAGATGAAGCTTACTGTCCTATCAAGGACATTCCTTTTTTTTGGGGGTGGGAGGGTCTTACCCTTCTGCAGGGGATACAATCAACGTATTCTTAGCCCCGTCGACAAGATGGTGGCCTTTTTGAGTCCTTGAGTTTGGGACCCTGGTATAGATGATGAATATTGTCATTCTGAAATATTGTCTATAAAAAAACTAATACTTCTGGTATTGCACTTTTAATATTCAGTCAGGATATTCACACAGGATATACACATTGAATTATGAAAATTATTTGAATAAATCAAATTTAATTGATGCTATTATGAGAAAAGTACGAAAGAGGAAGACTCGATAAGTTACGTTTATTTTCATTAATTTTTCATGTTTATCATGTCCAGCTCATTATCTTATCTCTTCAGTTTGACAGATATAGTCAGTTTCTTTGTTTAATGGCATATAGATCTCCCTGGGTTATTTAATGCCAAAGCCAGCCATCCTTGTAAAGTAAAAGTAAATTTGACGACAGTAGTCGAGGGCGATTAGAAGGCTCCCTTTTCAATAGCTACTACACCGAGGTGTTGGGGAGGGCGCTACTCCTTTCCCAGGATTGCCCCACTTTACCCTTTCGCTGGATTGCTCCACTTTACCCTTGATACGTACCTTATATTGCTGAGTGTTAAACAAGGAGGTATCAAGTACCATTTTTAAGTCTTTGGTATGACTCGACCTGAAATTGAACCCAGATCTCCCGGACCATTGGCGAACACTCTACCCACTAAGAACTAATATTGTACTACTTAACTCATTGATGGGAAAATAAGGAGGTTCATACACTTCTCAAGAGTATTAGTTCAAAAGTGAAAGTTATACCGTGACTAGAGTTCGAACTCGCTTACTTCAACCGTCATTTCGCACTTTAGCCTTGACGCCACGGGTACAACCCCAACAATTTGCTATTGGTCATCTGTTTTATTAAAATTTTAAATTTCTTTTCAAATGAGGATAAAATATTTAACACATTTTAGACTGCAGAAAAAATCGTATATAAAATACGAAGCATCCAATAACAAGGTGACAATTATAGTAATTATGATTATTATTTGTGTAAGGATAAAAATTGGTTACTTACATTTTTATTTATTGAAATGGCGTAGCAGTCTGTTTAATTTCTGTGAAGGTGGTGTTTCTGTATTTTTAAAATATAGCATCGAGCAATAATCCCTCTTCATATAGCTGTTAGACTGGCTCTGGTATCTCTTTTCAAGATGGAGAACTTTCGTTCTCTTTTTTATGAACTACACCAATGTTTTTCTGGGGAAAATAGTCAAGTGTTGATGCAAAAAAAAAAAAAAAAAATGAATTCTGATATTCACTGACTGAGTATTTTCAATTTCTCTTGCATATGATTTTTTTTTAATAATAAGAGCACATTCAAGGTTCTTATAATTCCCCCAAAACTTAGTAAACAGACTCTTGAAGGAATTCCAAGCTTTTTTTTTACCTCAGTAATCACAGGCAAAAATCTTTTCAGTAGGCAGCAGAATTCTAATGTCTGAATCAACAAAAATAACTGTGCAGAAGGACATTTTTACTCTGTTACGAGATTTCAGCGCTCAATTATACGTTTGGGGACAGGGACATTATGAAAAAATTGCTTTTTTTCAGGTCTTTGTCATTAATTGACAATCTCTTATGTTTTTTTAAGCTTATTAATTTCTAGGAATTATTATTACAATAAAATACAATGTATGCCATGCAATCTATCTATCTATCTATCTATCTAGGGTGATTGAAAAGTAACTCCTATATAATAGTTGGTTTGGTTTGGTTTTATGGCATATCAACCATTGTAGGTTATTTCATGCCAAATCCATTTTCATATATAAAACAGTTCTATTTCAAACAATTCAGTTTAGCATAAATACATAGTTTAGATGTCAAAAACAGTTCTATTTCAAGCACTTCAATTTAGTATAAGTGCACAGTTTAGTTCTATTTGACTCATAGATAGGACCCTATCAGGTGCTTCCACTCCGAGCCAGAATGGACCTGGTAGTGATGGCAATACAGGAGTACTCCGCATTCCCCAAAGCTCCATATATAATAATGAGTTATTTTATTATATATATATATATATAAAGATGGTTGTTGTAGGTCCAAAGAAAGAATAAGGATATTTTTTAAAATAGGAAGGTCTACGGAGAGATTTTTATTTTTTGAATTTATTAATTTTGTTCTTACATACGTGTTATATATATATATATAATGTTTCCAGCTTGTTGCTTTCGTCAAAGAACATATGTGGCACAAGGCCTTTTTAATTGGGCACTCAATGAGACTTAAACTAAAAAGAGTGAGTTCAAGTCTCATTTAGTACCCCATTAAAAAGGCCTTGTACCACACATGTTCTCTGACGAAAGCAATAAGCTGGAAACATACATATATATAACACGTTTGTAAGAACAAAATAAATAAATAAATTCAAAAAATACAAATATCTTCGTGGACCTTCCTATTTTGATATATATATATATATGTGTGTGTGTGTGTGTGTGTGTGTGTGTGTGTGTGAGTGTGTGTGTGTGTATTTTCCAACCCTCCAGCATGAGCAGGATGAGACCAAAGGTCAAAATTTAAAGCAGATTTTAACAGGTTTGAATTAAGAGTTTTCTTTCTCCTAGTCCGGTTGCCCGTCTAAGTTTAAAGAGCCTGAAGCTCAGAGTTTTTGGGCATGGAAAGAGAAGAAAGTCGACCATAATACAATGTTGTGAAAAAGCAAAGAAGCTTAAAGTGATAAGCACTCGTGAAGTAAAGAACCAAGGATAGAGGAAAACAAACATAACCACTATTTAGGACTGCCTTGCGCCAGGCAATTGATAGCGAGAATAGAAAAGACTAAAACTTATACGAGGAATCGACGGTCCGTTAATTCGAGAAAAGGTCTCTGATTAAAACTTACCCACTCCGAGATGGGGGAATTTATGTATCATTGTCGAAAGACATTTTTTTCGTACTAAATATTGTCCTTTTTGCAAGTCGCATTTTGTTCTCTGTTTCATGGCGTCGACTTGTATTTTATTCTACTTTCTAACTTGTGCTGGTCTCATTCGTTTACTCACCGACCGGTGACTCCGATTTACCATTGATTTGTTTCCTGGATCTAAGGAAACACAACGTGGGCAGATAGCGAATTGATCGATCGTGTAATCTGAGGATATACCCGGCCAGCGGAACGATCAGCGGTCTGTATATATCGGCCAAAACGTTATGGGTATAACAATAAAGATGGATATAATAGTCCAAATATTCTATGCGATAAACATTTTTTGTACATGTTTTTAATATTTTATTTATTTCCTTTCTTTTTGTGGCAAAGACTTTCCTTCTGTCATTTAGTTCAGAACAGATACCGTTTATAGGACTTAAAACTCAAACATAAGATAGCCCAGTCGGCTGGGGCATTATTTGTCTCTGCCTCCGACCAGCCAGAACTTGACATAAGTTCAATGACCCGAAGGTCGATTACAGTGGAGATTAGTGGAGGGGAAGGTCGGGCACGAGCCGAGTCTCGAGCCCTGCTTGACTCTGCTGGTCATCGGCCCACTTAGTGCAATGTGGGCTTGATGAGCCCAGCTAGACATGGACCCAGGCACGGATACCTGATTATAGTTTAAACTGGACAGCAATATCCATTGCTATACAAATGTGACATAGGTGTCAATGATGCAGCTCGCCCACCCAAAGGTGGCCCTGCTGAAGCCGAAGCCTGGGACCTTTTGGCCTCAAGTCTGCCTTTGCTAGACAACGCCTGCTAGGGTCAAAGCCAACAGAAAATTAATGTTATCAGTCTTAACGCCGGACAGCTGGGGCTGTAGAAAACAATGACTGCATCTTTGCTGTAAGAACTTTGCGTAAGAACTCCCTAATGAGAGACCTGATATGACACTAAACAACCTGACTACGAAGTTCTAGTCCAGGAGTTCTGGGGAATGTGGCTTACCTATTCATTGCCATTACTCCCAGGTTCACTCCGTCCTGCAGTTGTAGAGACTGATTGGGTCCCATATATCGATCAAATAGAAATGTTTAGCCATTTAACTGTGTGCAAATAAATACTGATGTACATTTTCTTTTTAAGTAAAGGTATTGTAAATTGAATTACCATGACCAGAAAATTCGACACACACTTCCGCATGACATACGGAACCACTGGGCAGCTGTTTCGACCTTATTAGGTCTCATCAGCAGTGTATACCGTGATCTCCCCTACTGGAAATCGAACTATTTTTTTTATCCCCAAGCAGTAGAATTTTTGGGTCATGGATGGATGTGAGATTGCTCTGCATGGATTAGAATATTGGACTTCTGACTCCATCTTCTAATCCCTACAGAGCAATCTCATATTCTCCCACGACCTCAAAATTCTACTGCTTGGTAATAAAAAATAATGGCTTTTATTGAGGAGATGTAATAATTAGGGACCCCAGTTAATTGTTTTAATAGTAAGTTGTTTCTTTACGAGATTTACTGGTCGACCACAGGACGGTGGAAAAGGAGGGACATATATGAGAAAAAGATTCGAGTCAGAGTGAGAAAGAAAGGCTATAACGGAGAAGCAAATTGTAAGGTGAACAGTCTAGTTCGGGCTAGCAGTGGATGCTTAGGTTAAAGGTGGAAATATATCGACAGCAAATTGGCTAGCGGGCTCTGATTAGCTGAAAGAAACACAAATAGAGCCGTTAGAGGGGACGTGGAATAGAAAACAGAAAAAGAAAGTTAGATGGGGACGAGAACTGATGATGTGAAGACTAGTCGAAAATTTCAGATGAGCTCCATTTTTGAATAAGCTCCGCGTAAGGGTTCCACACCCACCGTAAACCTGTGAAGACAGAATCAGTGAGCAAGCACGTGAGTGAACTACAACAGAAAACGAAAAAGATAATATCAAGGTCTCTGTCTGCCCTCTCTTTTCTCACGGTGTTTTATTTCTCTCTTCTTGATGACTACTAAGAGGTATAGTAGCGAATAAACCTTTGTATTTACGAACCAAGACGGTGTTTTGTATGTTCGTCACTTTTTCTCACGGTGAGGTTACAACAGGGATCTAACAGAAACTTAAGGCTACACTCATAGACCCGTTAGAACAGCGGTGAAAGAAGCGTCTTTTTGGTATAGCAGTGTTACAAACGTCTATTTGATCGTGACAGAGGGAATGCAAAAATGAGAATATTTCTAGTTATACTCTAAATCTGGTGGTAGGTAAGTATCAAAAATCTATTCCGTTTTCTTTTGGCAGATCACATACAGGGCACGAAACCTTTTGTCGAGGTAGGTTGTTTTCTCCTTTTTCACCACAGTCACGTGACGGAGAAGAGACTGGTGTGGGTCTCTTAAAATATATTTATCTATTTCTGTTTTTAGCTACTTTGAAAAGCGACTACATAGTTTAGCTTTTTTAATAGCTGTAAGACGATGCAAAATAAAGATCGTTTATTTTTTGTGCATAATGTATACATGAGCTCGGGGATAGTAATAAACTTGTAAATGAATAAAGCGAATAACTACAAAATATAACTCTTTATTTTTAGTTGTAGGGGGTGGTGGCAAGTGATTTAACAGCTGTAATAAAAAAGTATCGAATGAGAAGATAAAAAAGTCTTAACTGTCAATTCATCAAGAAAAAAGCATTAATCATAAGAAAAGAATGTTATCAAATTTAGAAGTGTTTAAAGATAACACTGTATTTTAAAATTGACTACACTTATTTTGAATCTGTGCAAATGTGTTGGGCTGCAATATCGTAGTAAGAGGGTTCGAACTCCAGTCACGCTATTGTGTTCAGTTTCGGGGTAATACCCTTTAAAAAAGTATAAACTCTTTATTTTCCCCAACTATGGGTTAAACAGTACCTACCGGGAGCGATAGAGACGGGTGACGAGAGAGGGTCAGGGGGATCCATGCTGGTGGAGCGACATGATGATGATGATGATGAGTACCATCACTTTTCTTTAACAAGGATGGACTTGACATTGAATGACCAACAAAGGTTGATATGCCATTAAGCCAATCCAAACCAACCTGTGATCAGAATTCTCTTCGGTATTTCTTTTTGTATACTAAATCTGTCAAAGCGAATTAAGCTGAATTTTCAACATTCCACCATTGGTCCAAAGAAATAACCATTAAATCCGCAAAGTGTCTTGGGTATGGCTATAATGAGTGTTTGGTGGTGAGGCTCCTGTTCTGTGTGGCGTAGTCTCTTATTAAAATTACTCACAGCTCCACTCTGACCTGGAGTGGTAATATCTCTTAAGATTTCATCTATGGGTGAAATAGATAACTTCGAAAATTATTTGTATTAGATAGGAATACTTGATACCATATAACGGCGCAATTTATTAATATCAATATTTACTGTAAGCTATAAATAACATCGATTGACAAAATCAGAGAGAACGGCTTCGAGCTGACAAAGAAAAGAAGAAGGAGGTACCCTGCAAAAACAATTACCGACGCCAACTACGCCGATGACATAGCGATACTGGCAAATACATCCAACCAAGCCGAAACACTACTGCATAGTTTGGAAGGAGCAGCCGCAGGTATAGGCCTCTATGTTAATGCACACAAAACGGATTATATGTGCTATAATCAAACGGGGGACAACTCCACTCTAGACGGAACCCCTCTTAAACTAGTAGACAAATTCACTTACCTAGGAAGCAGCGTCGAATCAACCGAAAAGGAGGAGTGGCGAGAGAGGGTCAGGGATATCCGTGCTACCAGCACGACATGATGATGATGATGATGATGATTAGTCACTTAATACCATAGATTTGGATATAAATGTTTAACATTTGATAGAAATACTTAAAAACGATACAACTGTTTACGGATACGCTCAATCTCACTTGCATACACGTACACATATGCTTCAACCCTATGCATGCATACTCATTCAGACATGTTTACACCTAAATGCATATGGATATCATCATCATCATCATCATGTCATGCCGCAGGCACGGATATCCCTGACCCTCTCTCGCCACTTCTCCCTATCGTTCATCGCCTCTGGTAAGTCTTCAGGGCCATATCCCGTATCCTCACATAGCTGCTGAATGTAAGTTCGAGCTGTTCGTCCTTCTTTTGCCCGGTCATATGTGGGGGTCCATAGGAGTACATCACTTATGAGCTCGTCGTGCCAGAATATATGCACCAAACTGTGAATTCTTGAGTAGGAGAGCTTAGAGTGTCGCAACACGACATTTCGAATAATGCATTCTCCAGTCTTCTTCAGATGTTATATGCACTTTCGTTAGAAGTGTGAATTTTGTTTTGACTTCTTTCTTCAGAGCGTAAATCAAAAACAGAATGAAAAAAAATGGAGTTGCTCTCAGTGGCTTTCATTACTCAAAAAAAAAAAAAAAAAAAAAAAAAAAAAGAGAGAGAGAAGAAAATGAGACGCGAAGAGGAGATCTCTGAAAAGATCTGACAACGTAAAAAATAAAAAGATTTTTAAAAATTGTTGGATTCTATTTCTCTTTCTCTAAGGAAGTGTATGTTGCACCTGAAGTCGGGAGCTCATTCGGCTGCAGTTGGAGAATACACCGACTGCATTTTTACCGAGAGGTAAGACCTCTGACTTATGAGTATCCTGTTTATGACACTAAACTGTCTAATGGTGAGGTTTCAATCCTAGAGCTCTGAGGAATGTGGAGTACTCTTTCATTGCCATTACTTCCAGGTCCACTCTAATCCAGAGTAGTGGTACCTGATAGGGTTACATCTATGGGTCAAATAGAACTATAAGGCCATTTAACTTGGGGTAAACAAATGGCTTGTTTAATTGAATTGTTAGCGTGACGTAGCGATATACAATTTAACTGCACAAACGAATGAATAAATAGCAATACTTGAAACCCTTTTATTGTGTGCCAAAATCGAATTATTGGTATAACATTGCAATACTTAGAATTATTTAACAGTGTGCAAATAAATAGTCATGAATAGAATTATTTGCGTTAGATAGCAATACTTGAAACCTTTTGAGTGTATGTCAACAATATAAATACTCAATTGCGCGCAATTGTTCAATATATAGCGATATATAGAAACTATTTAACTGCACAAACGGATGAGTAAATAGCAATACTTGAAACCCTCTTATCGTGCGCTAAAACCGTTTAATATTACATTGCAGTACTTGAAACCATTTGTCTGTGTATAAACAGTATAAATACTTTATTGTGCGCAAAGAAATTACTCTTTTTAAAAATGAAATCGCTAACAAACAGTTCACTTACAAATGATATATGTATAACCTTTTAACTGTGTTTAAGCAAATGACTGATGTTAGATTAAATTGTTAATATCGAATAGCAATACTTGAAGCCATTTAACTCTGTGCGGACAAATGAGATCCGGGTCGGTTAAAAATGTTACAAATCATAAATTTGATATATGTCTAAAAAGGATTTGGCATTAAATAACTTACAATGATTGATATGCCATAAAACTCTACCAAACCATATATATATATATATATATATATATATATATATATATATACGTATAAATAGGATTTTGTATTAAATAACCTACAATAGTTGATTGGCCATGAAACACAACCAAACCAAATCATATATATTTAATATATATGTATAAAGAGGATTTCGCATTAAATAACCTACAATAGTTGATATGCCATAAAACCCAGCCAAACCAAATCATATATATTTAATACATATGTATAAAGAAGATTTGGCATTAAATAACATACAATGGTTGATAAGCCATAAAACCCAACCAAACCAAATCATATATACATATATATAAAGAAGATTTGGCATTAAATAAACTACAAGGGTTGATATGCCATAAAAACCAACCAACCTTAACTTGAAGTCGGTCGGCGAATGTATCGGTCGAAATATCGTGTAAAGAACAAAAGACAAGAACGTGTTTAATTGGGCGAAGAATTCGTTGATTGAATCCATCTGATCTGGTGGTACGAGATTCATTGCGTTGTACAAAAATTTCTTAGATCTCAAAAGATCAGAAAATAATTATGACAACATGCAAACAGTGAATCAAAGAATGGGAAACCGGATGTCACGTTAAACGCACTTCCTGTATTTCCATCTCGATTGTAACTAACCGATTGATGTGCCGTAATCAATGGGTACAAAGACAGGTACCATCTTATATGTGTATTTAGCCAGCAGATTCTCTTGCCGGCATATTGTGCTGAAAATAGCAGGCATAGATGTGGTGTTTAGCTTTTTATTCAACTTTACTCGTTGGTAAATGAGATGTCACAACTGAGGTTGAAAGCAGTTTAAAAACTTCTTGGTCTCTGTATCAAAGAATGGAAGACTGGATGTCTCTTAAAATGTACTTGTGAAGGGGACCAACCAAACTGGACTGTGAGATGCTGATCTCGCCTGATACTCTCCGGATTTGCCGTAGTCATGAAGGTGACCAACCACACCGGACTGTGAAATGCCTAGCACGCCTGATACTCTCCGAGTGCTACTCTCCAGATTTGCCGTGGTCGTGAAGGTGACCAACTACACTGCACTGGGAAATGCCTAGCTCGCCTGATAGTCTCCGAGTGCTACTACCCGGATTTGCTGTGGTCGTGAAGGTAACCAACCAACCAACCAACCAACCAAACTGGACTGTGAGATGCCGAGCTCGCCTGATACTCTCCGAGTGGTCCTCTCCGGATTTGCTGAGGTGGTGAAGGTGATTAATCACACTGGACCGTGAGATGCCGGTTTCGTCTGATTCTTTCCATATGCTACTTGCCGGGTTTGCCTCATTGGCTTAAAGTACAGTCCTAGAATCCACAGTTTTAGGCCAAACTAAACATGTCTGATCTTTGATGTTCTTGCAACCCGAGCGAAATTTCTTGAACCATGTGGTTACTGCTCCTTCACATTCTCGTTCGTCTGCGTGGCTTTCAAATCACACACGGAGTGAGGCAATTCCCAACAGGTTAGCGCACCCAGTACCACGATACTACTAACAGCAGCGGATAACTTCTACTGCTTGAACTGCTTCGACCACGCGCCGCAAATTATTACGCATCGAAATATTGCAAAATATTTGATTCATTCTAGTAGTACAGGGTGGAACGATAAAATCAACGCCATAGAAAAGACGACACGATTCCATTTCCGTTTAATGAAAACCAGTTTTCTTTTTTTGTTGCTGACCATCTACTAGTTGGCCAGTTGTGTACAAATCCCAAGAGCGATAGGAGCCTTCTATCATGTCTGAAAGTGACACAATGTTTAACGAGCGAGATTGGAGATGCGCCGCTGTACAACTCATGCTCTCTACCGATCCAACTTATGACAACAGGACCATTGCCAGCACCCTCAAAATGCATATCCGGACGGTTCAACGAACCAAGGGTGATGAAAATAAAGTTTCCAGCTACGGTTATGGTCCTTGGTGTGGTTTCAAGTGAGGGCCACATCATGCCACCTCACATCTTCGAAGTCTGCTTGAAAGTCAACACTAAAGTGTACTTGGATGTGTTGAAGAGTGTGGTGATCCCCTGGTGCAATCAGGTGGCAGACCCTGGGTGTGGCAGCAGGACTCGGCGCCGGCCCACAAGTCCAAAGAGACCCAGGCTTGGCTTCAGAAGGGGTGCTACGACTTTGTACCCTTCTCTCAATGCCACCCTACTCCCCCGACCTGAACCCGCTGGACTACTTCGTTTGGTCATATGTCGAGAACATCACCAACATGACCTCCTACAACTCAAAAGCCAGCCTGATCGCCGCCATCCGCCGAGTATTCGCCGAGCTCCCGCCGGCGCTTGTGGAAAAGGCATGCTCCCAGTTCCGGATACGTATCGAGGCAGTGATTGAGGCTGAAGGCGGCTACATTGAATTGATGTCAGCTCTACTACATAATCAAGTTACCTGAATTGATTTTTTCTAAAAAAGTTTTAAAATAAAGCTGTAGTGTTGTTTTTTTAGGCCGCACAATTGTATCGTTCCGTCCTGTATTTACTGATATACTATTTATTAAAGTAATACCGGCCCATTATCTAGTGGGTAGAGTGTTCATCAATGGTCTGGGGGACCAGAGTTCAATCCCAGGTGGAGTCATTTCAAAGACTCAAAAATGGTACTTGATACCTCCTTGCTTAATACTCAGCATTATTAGGTACGTATCAAGCGTAAAGTGGAGCAATCCAGGGAAAAGAAAAGCGCCCCCCCTACACTTCGATGTAGCAGCAAGTGAAAAGTGGGCTATCGGTTTGCCCTAGCCTACGGTCACCAACTTTATTTGTTTACTTATGTACTATTTACGAATCTACAAAATGTTATTTACTTAGCTTTGCTTAGTTTATTACAAAAGATTCCGATTATTTACAGGTTACGTTGTTTTTAGTTGGTCATCCATCTCAGAATAGACTCATTATTGCCTTGGCCTTGTCGACCGGGGCTATAGAATATATCGACTGTATCTCTGAAGAAGCTAAAGACTCCACCAAAGAGTGTCCTGGGGCCCTGTTGACTGGGGCTATAAAATACATCGATTGCATCTCTGCAGAGAGGTAAGACTCCTCCAAAGAGTGTCCTAGATATGACACTAAACAATTTGATGGTGAGGTTCCAGTAATGCTGGTGCTTTGGGAAATGCAAAGTATCCCTTCATTGCCATCGCTCCCAGGTCCACTCTGGCCCTGAGTTATAGCACCTGATAGGGTCCTATCTATGGGTCGAATAGAACTTTTTGACATTTAAACTGTGTACTTATGCTAAACAGTTGTTTAGGGTGTAACTGTTTTTACAAAACATAAAACAGTACTTATGCTAAACTGAAATGTTTTAAATACAATTGTGTGTAAACAAAAGACTGATGTTTAATTAAATTGTTAGTGATACATAGCAATATTTGGAACCATTTAATTTTGTGGACATGCTAAATTGAATTGTTTGAAATAGAAATGTTGACATTGAAACTGTATTTATGCTAAATTGAATAGTTTGAAATAAAACTGTACTAGATAGAAATAAGTGAAACCATCCAACTGTGCGAGAAGAACTTGCTCAGACTCGTTTAAAGATATTAATCATATTTTTAATATATATGTATAAAAAGGATTTGGCATTCAGTGACCTACAGTGGTTGATATGTCATCAAACCAAACCCAACAAAATCCTCTATATTTAATAAATATGTATAAAAAGGACTTTACATTCATTGAGCTACAATGGTTGATATGTCATCAAACCAAACCAGACCATCACTGACTCACTTTGTTGATCTGAGGATAAACTGTGTTATAAATACTAATGAAGATTTCAGAAATAAAAGTATCTTATATTCATTTGGTTATTTCTATTTGTCTTCTAACTTTTACTTGAACATAAGTATAGTGTTTGTCTAAATTTTTTAGATAGAGCTTGATCATTTTTATCATTTAGAGTATTCAGACTTTTGTCTACATCTTTTCTGTTATATTCACAACGTTACGGCCGATGTGTCCTTCGGCCTTTTTCAGGTATTTCTTGTCAAACTCGAGAGCCTAAACGGAACTTAGATATAAAAAAAAATTCGGTTCGAAGTTCCGTGTAGGCTCCCGAGTTCGACAAAAAATACTTGAAGAAGGTCGAAAGATGAAGACAAAAATTCAAATACTCTAAATGATAAAAGTAAACATAGTATTTACTAGTGTACTATCAAACTTTGATAATACACACACACACTAAGAGAGAAGAAGATGTTTGAATTTGATCTTGAATGATTAAGAAGTCTTGTCTTGCCTGATTTATTTAGTGAGGTTTAGTCTGGTTTCTTTGTTTAATTGCATATCAACCTTCATGAGTTATTTAATACCAAAGCCACCCTTGTAGAAGAACAGTAGTGATACTATTTAACTGATACCTAGGAGTAATAAGGGGTTTATATACCCTTTCCAAGGGTATTAGTCCAAAAGTGAACGTAATAGCGCGATAAGGGTTTGAACTTGCTTACTTCGAGGCTGCAGTCGAGCCACGAGGACTCCCTCTTCTTCAACCTACTTTACTTCGCAATCAGAAAACTTATTCTAGCGATTTAAAAAGTACCCGTACTGTCTTTCTACAAGGATGGGGTTGGCATTAAATAAAACACGAAGATTGATATACCATTAAACAAAGGAACCGAACCAAACCCTATTTTTGTCAAGTCGGCTAGGCCTGTAGAATACGTCAACTGAATCTCTGCAGAGGGGTAAGACCACCTAAAAAAGATTCGACGTAAAATAACCCAATAAGAGTGGACATGCCAGTATATATAACCCAATAAGAGTGGACATGCCAGTATATATATACATTTATATATTAGGTCAACCGTAGTCGAGGGGGACCCGAAGGCTCCTTTCCAATAGCTACTATATTAAGGTGTTAGGGAGGGCGCTACTCTTTTCCCTGGATTGCCTCAGTTACACCTGAAACGTACTATATAATGTTGAGTGTTAATCAAGGAGGCATCAAGTACATTTTTTGAGTCTTTGGTATGGCTTGACCTGGGATTGCACTCCGGTCTCCCAGACAGTTGGAAAACATTCTATCCCTAATGCGAATAGCAAGCTTTTAATTAATCGAATAACGTCTGGAACTTTTAAAGAAACTTATTTCTTTTTAATGTTCTTCAGTTTCTAAGAACTTGTTCTCGGGATAAATTTTTAGTTAAAAAACAAAAAACTCGCATTAAGCTATTATAGAGTGTGTTACTCTTGCACGGTCCTGTGTTTCACCTAAAACTACTGTTCAGAACTGTTATGACCGGTTATTAAGAGTCAATAAATAAATAACTCAACACGGAGATATGAGTGCCACACAAATGTATCCAATTCTCTGAGGAGGGTTTCCTTGGTTTAACCTACACGAAGACAAGCAAGGTGCTTAACTACAGCTGCGGCTGCTGCTCTCCTGCTCTACCAGCTTAGTTCTTGATTAATATTCTCTTTGGGTAAGTCCATTATTCTAGTCATAGGTGAGTCACCTACAACAAGAACTATTGAGACTGATTTGATTTTTTTTATGTAAATTGGCAATGGATTATATATTTGAAATCGAGACATCATATCTTTATAACTTCCTTAACTATGCACTTATCATCATTTAAATCTAAATTGTCATCATTTAAATCTAAATTTTAAAAAAAAATTAAAGTTTCAGTCTCGATACTTTTTTTATCATTAAGGGTTTTCGGACTATTGTTTTCATCTTTATTGTTATTTCCACAACGTTTCGGCCGATATGTCCTCCGGCCCTTTTCAGGTGTTTGTCGAACTCGGGAACCTTCACGGAACTTCGACCTACATCCTTTATTGAATTCACATGGGTCACCTGTTCTGATTCCGTTAGCCATAACCGGGTGCAAGTGTTAAGTATTCCTGTATTGTTACTCAGGAAACATAGCGTAACGGTTATAGGCGTTGGTCCCCTAAGCTTCTAAAGAGACAATCATTTGGAGGTTGCAGGTTCAATCCTGACTGCTGGCAAGTAACAATACAGGAATACTTGTACCTGGTTATGGCTAACGGAATCAGAACAGGCAACTCCCGTGGATTCAATAAAAGACCTAGTTCGAAGTTCCGTATAGGTTCCCGAGTTCGACAAACACCTGAAGAAGGTCGGAGGACATATCGACCGAAACGTTGTGGAAATAACAATAAAGATGAAGATAATAGTCTGAAAACCTTTAATGATAAAAATCATCAAGCTTCGTCTCAGAAATTTAGACATCGATACTTTTTTTTATCATATTTTGTATATTATAATTGCAAGATAATTATTTATTATGAGTTTTTTCTGAAGAACGAAACGACTGATTTGAACCAGTATTGTTCACAACTGAAGACAGAAAGAGGTAAAAAAAATCATTATAAGTGTATTATATGAGTGTGATAAAAGAAGACATTTAGTAGGCACAGAATGCAAAAACAAATATTTTATTGCTTTAGTCAATGAATGTTATTATACGTAGATCCCTGGAACTTTGGGATTATTTACCATGAACAATATACCGCCTGGTAACTAGATTTTAACCGATACTTTTAATCAGCAGACCCAGTGTTCTGACATTTAAGTAAATTCCTTGTTAATGAAAGCCCCACCGCTTAAAACAATTTCTGATTGTCGCTTAAAGTAATCTTTTATGTGAGTACTTAATGTGAACTTTCGATTTTATCTTTAAAAGGAGAAATTTGGTACATACACGAAACAAAAACAAATATTTCCTTTCGTTTATGAATATTATTAAAAGTTGCCACTTAAACCTTCCTACACATTATTCATTATGTTTCTTTGGATTGTTTACCAGAAAATAACTTTCTCACCGCCTTGTTGGAGAGCAATATTTAGCAATCTAATTCTCTATATAACTATTGTGACCAATAAGTAAATGTTCTTTACAGAAGGGTCCTAACCAGCACACACACACACACACACACATATATATGTATATATGTATACATATATATGTGTGTGTGTGTGTGTGTGTGTGTGTGTGTATGTGTGTATCATTGCCCAGTCGGTTGGGGCTGCAGAATACACCGACTGCATCTCTGCAGAAAAGTAACACTCCCCCAACGAGTGTCCTGATATACGACACTAAAAAATCTGATGGTAAGGTTCCAGTAATGATGGAGCTTTAGGGAATGTGGAGAACCCCCTCATTGCCATCGCTCCCAGGTCCATTCTGGCCCGGAGTGGCAGCACCTGATAGGGTCCTATCTATGAGTTAAATAGAACTAAGCCGTAGTATCGAGAGTTTAATGTTTTTGCATTTAAACTGCGTATTTATGCTAAAATGAATTGTTTGAAATAGAACTCTTTTGACATTTAAACCACATACTTATGCTAAACTGAATTATTTGAAATAAAACTGTTTTCGCATCTGACTATGTATTGCTCAATTGGCTGGCGAGGTAAAATACACTGACTGCATCTCTGCAGAGGTTTAAGACCACCCCGCAACGAGCGTCCTGGATATGACATTAAACAATCTGATAGCGAGGTTCCAATAATGCTGGAACTTTAGGGGATTCGGAGCACGCTTTCCTTACCATCGCTCCCAGGTCCACTTTGGGCTGAAGTGGTAGCACCTGATAGGGTCGTATCAATTGGTCAAATAGAACTAAAATGTGTACTTATGCTTGACTGAATTATTTGAAATAGAGCCTTTTTGATATTTAAACTGTGTTCTTATGCTCAACTGAACTGCTTGAAATAGAACTGTTTTTGACATTGAAAATGTACTTACGCTAAACTGAATTGTTCGAAATAGAACAGTTCTGACATTTAACTGTGTGTGGACAAAAACTATTCTTATACTAAACTGAATTGTTTGAATTATAACTGTTTAACGAAACTGAATAGCTTGAAAAAGAAATGTTTTTGACAATTAAAATGTGTACTTATACTAAACTGAATTGTTTGAAATAGCACATATATATCAAATATATATGATTAGGTTCGGTTGGGTTTTATGGCATATCAATCATTGTAGGTTATTTAATGCCAAATCCTCTTTATACATATATATCAAATATATATGATTTTGTTTGGTTGGGTTTTATGGCATCTCAACTCTTGTAAGTTATTTAATGCCAAATCCTCTTTATACATATATATTAAATATATATGAGTTGGTTTGGTTGGGTTTTATGGCATCTCAACTCTTGTAAGTTATTTAATGCCAAATCCTCTTTATACATATATATTAAATATATATGATTTGGTTTGGTTGGGTTTTATGGCATCTCAACTCTTGTAAGTTATTTAATGCCAAATCCTCTTTATACATATATATCAAATATATATTATTTGTAAACATATTTAGTTGATAACATTTTTAAATGGGCCTTAGCTCATTTATTTTGCATACAGTTTAATGGTTTAAAGTATCTCTAACATGAATAATTCTGTTTACTGTTAATCATTTGTGTGCACACAGTTAAATGCTTCGATTGTTACTATCTAACAACAAAAATTTTATATAACAATAATCATTTGATTGCAGGCTGTGAAGTGGTTATAAGTATTTAACACTAATTGTTCTATTTACACTCAGTCAAATAATTCCGAGTATTTTTATGTAATGCTAATGGCTATTTTAGGACACCGTTAAAGAGTTTCAACTGTAGCTACTGAACACTCATAATTCTATTTAACATCAGTCATTTGTTCTTACACAGTGAAATGGTTCAAAGTATTCTATTTCTAAAAATTCTCTTAAACATCAGTCATTTGTTTACACACAGTTAAATGGTCAAAGAGTTCTATTTCTAAAACTTCAATTAAACATCAATCATTTGTTCTTACACAGTGAAATGGTTCAAAGTATTCTATTTCTAAAAATTCTCTTAAACATCAGTCATTTGTTTACACACAGTTAAATGGTCAAAGAGTTCTATTTCTAAAACTTCAATTAAACATCAATCATTTGTTTACATACAGTTAAATGGACAAAGTTTTGTATTTCTAAAAATTCTCTTAAACATCAGTCATTTGTTTACACACTGTTAAATGATGAAAGTGTTCTATTTATAACAATTCAATTAAACATCAATCATTTGTTTACATGCAGTTAAATGGTCAAAGAGTTCTATTTCTAACTATTCAATTAAACATCAATCATTTGTTCTTACACAGTGAAATGGTTCAAAGAGTTCTATTTCTAAAAATTCTCTTAAACATCAGTCATTTGTTTACACACAGTCAAATGGTCAAAGATTTCTATTTCTAAAACTTCAATTAAACATCAATCATTTGTTCTTACACAGTGAAATGGTTCAAAGAGTTCTATTTCTAAAAATTCTCTTAAACATCAGTCATTTGTTTACACACAGTCAAATGGTCAAAGAGTTCTATTTCTAAAACTTCAATTAAACATCAATCATTTGTTCTTACACAGTGAAATGGTTCAAAGAGTTCTATTTCTAAAAATTCTCTTAAACATCAGTCATTTGTTTACACACAGTCAAATGGTCAAAGAGTTCTATTTCTAAAACTTCAATTAAACATCAATCATTTGTTTACACACAGTCAAATGGTCAATGTGTTCTATTTATAACAATTCAATTTAACATAAGTCATTTGTTTACACACAGTTAAATGGTGAAAGTGTTCTATTTATAACAATTCAATTTAACATAAGTCATTTGTTTGCAATCAGTTTAAATGTCAAACAGTTCTTTTTGACCCTTACATATGACCCTTTAAGGTGCAACCACTCTGAGGCTGATTGGACTTTGGAGTAATGGCAATGAATGTGTAGTACCACATTCCCTAAAGTTCTTGAATTGAAGCTTCATTATCAGATTGTTTTGTGTCACTTGTTGGAAGAGTCTGCAGTAATAAAGGATTGGGGTATAACGTGATAAATATCCGTGATATAGACCAATGAACGTTTTATGGATGTCATTAAAAACTTCCTGATGACATTGTCAACTGAGAGTATGTGATGGAAAAATCGATCAGTTTGGAAAAAAGTAATCTACGCTGGTTGTAAAGGATTTGAAGTAGGGAGAATTTAGCATTCAATTTTGAAGCGAGTACTTTGGAAAACACCATGGGAACTTTTCACTAAAAAATGTCTGTAATATCTGCAGTAGGGTCTCTTCGTCGAACTGATTTCAGACAAGTCCTTTTGCAGCAATCTATAGGTAATTCGCGTTAATTCTCTCATATAATAAATGGGACAGCAGCATGTCTGAGAAGCCCTATGAGAGTGCAGAGAATTGATTTCAACGCCAAGGATAGTTCTTTTGCTGGACATAGATACAACAGAGTTTGGGTGGAGTGAATTTGTCCTGAGGAGTCACATGCGTTCCTACAGATGCTTAATACGGATTTGACGTGATAGCCTATATGTCGCTGTCATACATAGACAGACAGACAAACATAAAACAGAGACAGAAAGACAGACAGACAGACACACACACACACACACACACACACACATTAGCAACTCTGTGACGAGAGAGAAGCATGTAAATAGTCATCTGACGAGACGGAGAGTATAGTAATATTCTCCGCCGAAATGAATTCATTTTGACTACTTAACCGAGTTTGAGTCTCCATAAAATTTTAAATATATATATATATATATATATATATATATATATATATATATATATATATTTAAATTCCATGAATATTGTGAATTTCAAGTCTTCTGTTCTCTTCAGATCATTTGTCAGCTGGAAGAGAAATTAGTCTGAAAATCATAGAGTAAGTGAAACTGCCAGTCACCTTGCAGAGTTGAATTATTTGTTACAGCAAATAAATACTTAGTTTGTTTTTCACGTCATATATTTCTTTCGTTCTATTGAACATAATATTCCTCGCCATATCGACCGGACGTTTAAGAAAAATTGATATTATTTCATCTGGAAATGGTCGCCACATGTGTCGAGTCACAGATAGTGCGCATGTTAAAAACTTCATGAAATGGAGATATCTTTGAATTTCTCATTCAAATTTTTATGAATTAATCTTATTTTTAATTGGAATCATTTTGAGATGAGCCTTCTTAATCTGAGAATTCCTACCCAAGCCGGCCAGAGGTTTACTTGGTCAAAAATGTGGTGCGATAGACAGCAACTATGGAAGACAGTAATTACTGGGGATACGGTTACAAGACTCAGCCTTCCTATCCGAGGTCGCGGTAAAATCACCTGAAGAAGGCCAGAGGTGAAATTTGGCCGAAACGCAGTGAAAGAAGAAACAATACAAAAACTACCAAGATGAGGACAAAAAGTCCGTAATAAATAAAAATTAATCTTATTTTGTTCAATATTAAACTTGTATAGTTTCATTTGCCTTGTTTCTGTATTTACTCAGATATTTACGTCTCAAATTATAGCTGTTATTTCCCAATAAAATAATAATAATTTTTCTAAAGCACACTAGTATGTGTGTGTGTGTGTGTGTTTATCTTTTGTGCTTTTGAGAATTGCGTCACTGAATAAAAAGTTCTGAAACTTAATATTTTAATATTGAGGCCAATGGTTCACTGACCCATTCAGACTAAGAAACTATTATTCAAATGAGTTTTCATAACGTTGTTGTTCGGCGGTCAGTCTCGTGCTTGTTTATTGTACATAAGTTCATTGTACCCGCTGGCCGTAAACAGACTATAGAAACGATGACACATATCTATATGTACTTATAACCCTGTTTGCCCGTACATATTCTCAATAAATATTTCATACTAACTGAAGTATCCGTTAAAGATGTCAAGACTTGGATAGCAGGCAGGTCGAGACGAACAGACAAATGCTAATAATTGTTTTTTAAACAATGTCCTTTTTTACAATCTTTGTTAAAACAATAATTGTTACTACAAAAGAAAAATTCATGTAGCACACACAAATATAAATTAATGTCCAGTGGCAAAGAGTATTTCATATATAGATTATATGATTTGTTTTGTTTTAATGGCATATCAGCCTTCATAGGTTATTTAATGCCAAATCTGTCCTTCCAGAAGAACAGTAGGGGTACTATTTAACCCAAAGCAAGGAAGATAAAAGGGTTCATACCTTTCCCAAAAGTATCTATTCAAAAGTGAATGTAAGAGTACGAATGGAGTTCGAACTCAATCACTACGATTCCGCAGTCCAGCACGTTAACCATTACACCGCGAGGACATTAACTTAGAAGATATGAGAGGTATCATGTAATTCTAACAGAATGCTCTATCTATGGTTATTAATATATAATACAAGAATACACCCATCAATAAAAATGTGTCCTAGGCATTACACTAAACTGCCTCTAATGGGAACGATTCTGGTCTGGAGTTCAGGGAAATGTGGAATTATGCCTTAGTTGCTATTCATCCCAGATCCACTTTAATTTTGGGCGACAGTAATTGTTAGGGACCATTCTATAGCTCAAATGCATCTGTAGATAATTTTTAACATACTTTTGGGTTACATTGCAACATTAACATTTAATAATTGATATTGCATTAGATATCATGGAAGTGCCCGTGCTGTAATGGTTATCGTCGTAGGAAATGGACACGGCGACACGAGTTCAAATCCTGGACGAGACTGATTGCATTTCACATAGCACTAATACCCTTGGGAAGGTATGAATCCAATTATTCTATGGGTAAATAGTAGGGCAGACTAGGTTCTTCAGCCTTGGCGAGGCAACTAGTCTAGGAGAAGGAAAACTCTGAATTCAGACCTGTTGAACTCCGCTTAATAATTGACCTTGTGTCATATCCTGCCCGAGCGGAGGGGTTGGTAAATATGATATTGCATTAAACATGACGTGTTTAAAATGACTATGAACTTGTTGATAAACTGGCACTTAAAATACGTATTGATATTAGGGTTTAATTGTTTAAAATAATTGTGAAGATAAATTTTTATATAATATATAATAGGAGGTCGTAATTGCTAAACCCATTTCGGTAAGGTTTGTTATAACCGTAAAGCTAACCAACTAACCAATCAACCAACGAATTTCTCGATTCACAATCAAATTAGTACACATAACAAATTTGGTAGCGCTATGTCAAACAGTTTAGATGTAACAGTAAGTTAGAATTTTAGTCACACTATTATGTTAAATTTCGGACTAATACTCTTAGGCATGAACCATTATCTCCCTAGTTATGGGTTAAATAGTATCTATTCTTCTACAAGGATGGCTTTGGCATTAAATAACCCGCAAAGCCTGAAATGCCATTTAACAGAAAATTAAAAAAAAACAAAAAAAACTGCACTCCGAGATTCACTCTTGCTCGGGTTGGAAGTTCCATTTAGGGCCCCAGATACATTTTGTACCGTATATAATAAGAGGCTGTAATTGGCAAACTGAATTCGGCAAGGTCTGACAAACCGTAAAATCAACCGACCAATTTCCCGATTAACAATCAAATCAGTATAGGGACCAGTTGGCTGGGGCTACATTATAAATTGACTGTATCTGCAGAGAGTCCTGGACATGACATCAAACAATCTGAATGCTGGAGCTTTGGGAAAGGCAGAGTATCCCTTCATTGCCATCACTTCCTGGCCCATTCTGGCCCGGAGTGTTAGCACCTGATAGGGTCCTATCTATGGGTCAAATAGATATGTTTCATATTTAAACTGAGTACTTATGCCAAACAGAATTGTTAGAAATAGAACTATTTTTACATTTAACTGTGTAAACAAATGACTGATGTTTAATTGAAATATTAGTGGTACATAGCAATATGTGAAAACGTTAAACTATGTGCAAACAAATGATTAATTGTAAATAGGATTATTCGTATTAGATAGAAATAAGTGAAACAATTTGTTTGAAATAAATATTATTTATTAAATATATATGTATAGAATGGATTTAGTATTTAATAACTTACAGTGATTGATATGCCATAAAACCAAACCAAACCAAACCAAATCAATCCAAACACAATATACATACGAAATTTGGTAGCGCTATGTCAAACAGTATGAATATATTTAGAGGACAGACAAATAAACTCTTCCGGGTTATTGATATAGATCTTAAGTCTATTAGTAACTAGCTCTAAATAAAGTTTGGGGTATTTTTTACAAATATAAGTCGATAAAGTCATCGATTTTTTCGCTAGAAATTCGAAATTTATTAAAATGCAAGTCAAATTTTTCAGCGTTTCACCCGAACTTGTAAAGTATCATCTCTAAGTAATAGAGTATCTGTCCCTTTCTTTTATATTTCTTTTCGCTTTGAAACGTCACATCAAATGAGGGGTAAACTACTTTGGGACTCGCTGACGTCAGTAACGCTATTTGAGTTTTCAAGGAGGGTTTTGCATACGAGATTTTCCACTTGTTCAGAAAAATCACGAGAATGTTAGCAATGGCGTTTATTTACTTCTTTTGTCCAATTGCATCTTCGACAGAAACTATAGATACCACCCTGTCACAAAAGATTTTGTCCCTCTTACAACATCCGCAAATTTGTCGGGGTTAGTAATACGCTAACAGTATCTCCTTCAACGAGTAAGATCCTTTTCTCCAAAGGAGTGTTTCTGAGTTTGACGCTGAACTGCATCTGATGGTGAGGCTCCACTTCTGGTTATCTTGAGAGTGTGGAGTATTCCTTCATTGATATTAATCCCAGGTCTATTCTGATCAGGAGTGGTATCGGTCGCATCTATGAGTCAAATAAATCTGTTTAAAATAGGAAGTTTAGATTATAAATTACGAGTGTAACTACGAGACACAATTTGCCCAATCGGCTGTGGCTGTAGAATACACTGACTGCACCTCTGCAGAGAGGTAAGACCCCCACCAACGAGTGTCCTATATATGACACTAAACAATCTGATGGTGAGGTTCCAGCAGTGCTGGAGCTTTGGGGAATGCGGAGTACCCCTTCATTGCCATCGATCCCAGGTCCCCTGAGGCCCGGAGTGGTAGCATTTGATAGGGCCCTATCTATGGGTTGAATAAAACTAACAGCATACTTATGCTAAAATGAATTGTTTGATTAAACTGAATAGCTTGAAATAGAAATGTTTTTGACTATTAAACCGTACTTACATTTAAACTGCGTGCTTATGCTTAACTGAATTATTTGAAATAGAACTGTTTTTTGACATTAAAACTGTATTTACACTTAACTGAATTGTTACATATAACTGCTTGAATAGTTTGAAATAGAAATGTTTTTGAGAATTAAACTGTGTACTTATGCTAAACTGAATTGTTTTAAATAGAACAGATTATTATTTACATAAAAATGGATTTGGCGTTAGATAACCTACAAAAGTTGACATGCCATAAAACCCAACAAACCAAACCAAACAAGACACATTAGAGAATTAATTTTTATTTATTGCGGACTTTTTGTCCTCATCTTGGCAGTTTTTGTGTTGTTTCTTCTTTCACTACGTTTCGGCCAAATTTCACCTCTGGCCTTCTTCGTGTGATTTTACCGTGACCTCGGATAGGAATGCTGGGTCTTGTAACCGTATCCCTAGTAATTACTGCCTTCCATAGTTGTTGTGGATACGGTTACAAGACTCAGCATTTCTATCCGAGGTCGCGGTAAAATCACCTGAAGAAGGCCAGAGGTGAAATTTGGCCGAAACGTACTGAAAGAAGAAGCAACACAAAAACTACCAAGATGAGGACAAAAAGTCCGCAATAAATAAAAATTAATTCTCAGATTAAGAAGCTTCATCCCAAAATGATTCCAATTAAAGACAGGTAAGACACATTAGGTTGACTGACTGCGCATTTACCATGACTAGTTAATTTGGCATCGCTTCTGTGTGATGTGGATCAGTATCTCAGTGGTAAAGTTTCGGCTCTGCATTCAGTGATTTCGGTATATACAGCTGATGAGACCAAGTAAGGTCGAAATAGCTGTCCAGTGGTTCTGCATGTCGCAGTGCTTGCCGGATTTCCTGGTAATAGTAATTCAATTTACAATAAAAATTCTCTATCAAAAAAATAAATAAATAAATAAATAAAGATTAAAATAAAACAAGATATAAATATGTATGTCGATGAATTTTAGATATCGTATAACTGTGTGACAAAAATCCTCTGAAGAAATAACTGCACGAAAATGTAAATATAAACAAATAAGTAATGCGATTCTCAAACCCCTTGGCATTAAGTAACTCTAGATGTGATGACATGCCGTTAAAATCAGTCAATCAATCTCTTACGATATCTCTCTGGCTTTCATACCACTTAAGAAAATACAAATTTCTTTTGGTTATATTTAGAATAGTAACAAATAATATATAAAATATTGTCACCTGATAATTCATCGTGGGGATTATTTCCCACATCATCGTCATTATTATGATTATCAAAGCTTGACGGTAGCATAGATTCTTTTGACACCCTTTTGCCGTCAGTTCCTATCAGCTGGTGACAGCACAGAGCAAATGAATGTAAGTTTTTACTCTCTCATCGGAAAATGATGTCAATATACGTTTTGGTAAAACGAAGACTGCAATTAGGTTGTTGGTTGGTTTGTTGGTTGGGTTTTAAGGCATATCCACCTTACTGCTATTAGGTTATCCTGCTTTTCGAAATTTGATCACTCCAATTAAGTAAAATGGAAATCCTCCAAGTTATATATATATATATATATATATATATAAAACTGTGAGAAGATTTTTATTCTATTCCCAGAGTGTAATACAAGGTCAGTTTAATGTGGAATGCCCCGCAGAATGCATGCCTCTCATGGGACGGTTTCTATTGGCATATCCCTTCCGGGGTACCTCAGGCACCAGGCGATAAAACTAGCCCTGCCTCCTTTTGGTGTGGTTTCTTATATAACTGCCTATGAACCTTCTTCGGTTATTCAATGCCAAGTCTATCGTTTGTAGAAGAAGAGTGGTAGTACTATTTAACCTATAGCTGGGGGACAGGGTTAAGTAGTTTCATGCCTTTCATGAGAGTATTCGTCCGAAAGTGAACGATTGGAATTCTAACTCGATTACTTTGAGGTCGCAGTCTAGCACTTTAACCATTACGCCATGTGGTCTCCCCCTTACTCCTTTTCGACGAGAGGGCAGGAGCTGTCTGAAGGCGATGTAGGCTCTCTAGAACTAAACTAGTAATTATTCTATGTACTTTTCGAGCTGAAAGTAGAACTGTGTGAAGAAAATGAGAAAGAATTGTTTATAAAAGAAATGAAGATCTCAAGCAAAACCTATTTGGCTGCTTTTCGCCAAAGCTTGACATGTCTGTTGGGACATTTGTTGTAAGAGGAACGCAAGAAATTCGAATTGTGTCAAGTCGTCTATGACAAGAAAAGAATTCGAGAAAAATAACTCTCTCTCATCCTCCATTTTTATCTTTATTCTTTTTGCATTTGTTCAAGAATAAAAGCCACTTAAGTGATCGCCATTGTATGAGAGAAGAAAAGAGTGACAACCCTGCGTTCTGCACCATCAATTACCAAAATGCATTCTGAATACACCTATTCTAATTCTGTATCCTTCCATTATCTCTCTTTCTTTTTCTCTTCTCAATCTTTCACTGTTTGTCTAACACATATATACACACATACGTAGACAGATGCATATTTCGAGACGTGTTTTGGTAGTCTGTCGATCCAGGTACTATTTACCAACCCCTCCTCTGTCTATCCAGGTAGATCTTATTGTTGTATACCCAGCAGTGTCTTTATGATCAACGAAGAACATAATCAAAGATGATTTACATCTTCAATGAACGAACGAAACACTTCTTTATAAAAATATATATCTCATTTAATTCTCGAAAAGGGTACTATTTACCAACCCCTCCGCTCGGGCAGGATATGACACAAGGTCAATTTTTTAAGCGGAGTTTTAACAGGTTTGAATTCAGAGTTTTCCTTCTCCTAGACTAGTTGCCTCACCAAGGCTGAAGAACCTAGTCCGTCCTACTATTTACCCATAGCTGGAGGGAGAATAAGGGGGTTCATACCTTTCCCAAGGGTATTTGCCCGAAAGTGAACGTAATAGCGCGACTGGAGTACGAACTCGCGTACTACGATTCCGCAGTTCATCGCTTTAACCATTACACCACGAGGACACCAAACTCGAAAATTCTCGAAAAGGATCCACTGTTTGTTGTTAGTTGAGAGATAGATGGAGAGACATATTCAGAGAGGGGACTTCTTATTATCCCATAGCTTCTTCCAGGAGCCAGGGGGTGCAAACGCTTGCACCCCCCCTTGCAAGCCGTATCGTCAGAGAGGCCTCTGATCGGCTGCGTGTCCCTCGCTCGACTCCGATTCTCTGCATTCTGAATCTGACAGCGTGGTTCTTATCACGTGGTCTCCTTCCGGTTACACACCTGTGTGGACCCGACTGCCCTGACGCGCTGTCATCCCCCTGTTTACTAATCACAACGTGACAGCTTGTCAAAGCACACGGGGTCACTAGGAACGAACCTAAAATCCATGTCATATGTTATATAACATTATTCACTTTAAAACTAAACGTCTGTTTATCTGTCTAACTCATTCATTCTTCATGGGAAGTGCAATCTGCAGACCGAGTTCAAATCCTTGAAAAGGTTGTTTGCATTTCCCTTTGCGCAAATGCTCTTGAAGACGGCATGGATCTACTGTTCTCTCTCCCTCCACCAGCTATGGGTAAATAATTAGGCAGACTTGATTCTTTTGCAAATGTTAGGCCACCTGTGTGGAAGACAGAACTCCGTTAAAAAATTAATCTTTAGTCACATCTTGTCCTTGGTAGAGGTTTTCGTTAAATACATACGTATAGAAAAACACACTGAAACATTTATTGTCTACTGAACACATGGTCTCAGGAGTGAGGCCGACTCTTCAGGCTTTAACTTTTAAACAACCAAATTAGTGTACATACCAGATTTGGTAGCGCTATGTCAAACAGTTTGGACGTAGCAGTAAGTAAGTTAGAATTTTTGTCTCACTATTATGTTCAATTTCAGACTAATACTCTTAGGGATGAACCATTATCTCCCTAGTTATGGGATAAATAGTATCTGCTCTTCTACAATGATGACTTTGGCATTAAATAACCCACAAATGTTGAAATGCCATTTAACAAAAATGAAAAACAAATAAAATCACTACTCCCAGGTTCACTCTTGCTCAGGTTGGAAGTTCCTTTTAGGGCCCCATGGTTGAGTTGATTGTTCGGTGCTTGAAACAGCCCAACAGGGAAATGCCGACGGTGTTAAGTATTTGGGAGATAAGCCACGAATTAGTGGTTTCCGCTATAAAATAGCCTTGTGTCTCATTCTGGCTTGGTGGGAAGTCAGATATATATCGACATACACAGAAACATTTATATTTTGAGGGTTGTGTTGGTGGTCTTTCAGACCCAGGCAGATCTTATCTTACCTTTAAACCAGACTGATACAAGCTGGTTCTAATCCATGTGTACCAATTGCTATATTGTAAAGTAATGTGGTAACAAATCACCTTAGAATATATCGATTGCATCCCCTGCTGAATGATAAGAACCTCCAAGAAAAGGGTATCCAGGGTATGCCGCTAAAGTGCATCTGGTAGGGTTCTGGGTAATTTGGAGCTTCCCAGATCCTCTCAATTCAGAAGTGGTATTGCCTAGTAGGGTCCTATCTAAGGATAAAACATCTGTTTGAAAATTATTGATATTACATTGGAATACTTTAAATTATACTTTGGAGGCGCTCACAGCCTAACGTTTATCGTTGTATAAAATCTTCGACCGTGCTGTTTGCGTTTCTATTTGCGATTATGCTTTTGAGAAAGAAATGAATACATAAATATACAAGAAACTTTACAACTGTTTGTTTTTAGAATAGTTGCTTGTTTACAAAAGTTTATTGGTTAATTGAAACCATTTAACTAATTAAATATTGAAAATCATATGACTAATATTTGAAATATTTAAAATCATCTAATTGAAATAATTAAAATCATATGACTAATTGAAATAGTTAAAATCATATGACTAATTGAAATGTTTAAAATGGTAAGACTAATTGAAATATTTAAAATCATATGACGAATATTTGAAATATTCAAAATCATATAATAGTCTATGAAATATTCGTGTTAAAGAGAAATACTTGAAATGACTTAATTATGATCAAATCGTTTGTATTAAGAATAATGACTTGAAGTTATAAGTGTTTTCGTAGGATTATTATCATTAGCTGCTTGAAACAATAAAATAGTTTGTAAAAATAAATAAATAAAGTAAATGAATAAATGAATAAAAAAAAAAAATAAAGAAACAGACTTCGGTATTAAATAACCTAACAAGGATTGACGTACCGTAACTGCCCCCCCAAAAATCAATAGACAAACTAACAGTTTACTAGGGGCGACCGATTATTCTGATGAGGAACAATATATATATATCTGTCTGATGAATACGTAAAGCATGAAACCCTGGGTCACAGACACCACCATGTAATATATATTTCATGCTTTACGTATTCATCAGATATATATATATATATATATATATATATATATATATATATATATATATATATATATAAGATTTTATTCAATCCAGTAAATCTGGAGTAGGGAATAATTCCAATCAGGACTAAAAAAATATTCAAAAATAAAATATTAAATTTAAACAATCCTACTAAAGACATCAATGTAAATAAAATCCACAGAGCAAATAATTTTCTCTTAAAAAAAAATACAACAATCAGTTACATTAAAATCATAGAAATTTAGCACAAGGCCAAATGAATGGGGCACCCAATGAGACTCAAACACACTCGTGTAGATTTGCTAGTCTAGCTTGCTAACCATTACACCACCAGGGGTGCCCATTTTTTTTACCAACCCCTCCGCTCGGGCAGGATATGACACAAGGTCAATTTTTTAAGCGGTGTTTAACCGGTTTGAATTCAAAGTTTTCCTTCTTCTAGACTAGTGACCTCCCCAAGGCTGAAGAAACCAGTCTACCCTACTATTTACCCATAGCTGGAGGGAGATTAATTGGATTCATACCTTTACTAAGGGTATTAGTGCTATGTGAAATGCTATCAGTCTCGTCCAGGATTTGAACTCGTGTCGCCATGTCCATTTCCTACGACGATAACCATTACACCACGGGAACCTCACATTAAAACACAGCCTCATCCAGGATTTGAACTTGGCCCACCAAATTCATTTTCTTACGATGATATGCAACACACACCTTCACATTTCAAGCGTGTTACCAAAACTAACGTGTTACCTCACATTAAAATCATAGATTTATTTCCATCCTTTAAAAGCATTGATATATGCTCTAAAAATGCTCTAAAAAATAACAGGACTTCTTCAGATCAAATAAAAAATGGATTAATATAATTTTTTTTCACATTTACAACCAGACTAAGACAAAAAAAAACAAACTTATTTCTCCTATGTATCAAATCAAGCCTAAACCTTCAAGTAACAATAATTATCAAATTATTACGGCATGTAAAACTCCATCAGGTTTCACCATACTTCAAATTTATATGTAGTTTTGCATGCCATTATTTTTATATAAAAAAAAGTGTGTTTTGTTTGTTGTATAAATGGAAGACATTATTGCATGAAAATTCTGCCGGGCATTCTATTTAATATGTTTATTCATTCATAGTATGAGCAATAACCACTGAGGATCCATAATTGTTAACCTATCGACGATATTTATTACTTTATGAGTCCTCACAAAAATCTAGTTTTGTTAACACGCTTGAAATGTGAAGGTGTGCGTTGCATATCATCGTAAGAAAATGAATTTGGTGGGCCAAGTTCAAATCCTGGATGAAGCTGTGTTTCATTTCGTGTTGATGTCTATGCGAAAAGCATGGATCTATCTGTCCACATATTAGTTATAGGTAATTTCTTGGCCAGAATGGAAACATCAACCTTACTACGGCAACCTGTCATGGAAAAGGAAAATGCATCTTGCCCTTAGCGGAAGGATTGGGTAAATTGTGCTGGAGAAGCAAGGACGAACTCATAAGTGACATTCTTCTATGGACCTTTTCACATGGACATGCCAATGTTGGCTGACCAGCAAGAACTTATTTACATCAGCTCTATGTGAACAAAGGATGTAGTTTGGAAGACCTGACAGGAGTGATGGATGGTAGAGAGAGAGAGAGAGAGAGAGAGAGAGAGAGAGTCAGGGAAATCAGTGCTGTCGACGCACCTTGATAATGATGATATATTTGTTAAATTATAAGGCGCTCGGAACGTAACGGTTATCATCATAGGAAATGGAATCGGTAACCCAAGTTCAAATCATACCCAAGGCAGTTTGGGTTTCACTTCACACTTATACTCTAAGGAAAGGCATGAATCCATCTCTTCTCCTTCCAACAATGAGTAAATAGTCAGGTAAACTCAGCTTTTTGGCAACAAGTCTAAGAGAAGGAAACCTGTGAATCTAAACTTGGCTTATGAATTGACCTTGTACTTAATCCTCGTCGTAGTGGAGGGGTTGGGTATATACATACTATAATTTGTTTAAATTCCATATTACATTTGTGGCCCTATGCTAGTCACGGAGCCCAATGTGGTGTGACTACTAGTCAAGTACTTGTGGCTGTTGTGTTCGTGACTACCACATTTGCTTCTATGTCATCTCCTTCCGTGCCTACGCTGTGTTTGAAAGATCCACGGAGAGGGGTTGGCACAATCCAGCTGGATCTTCTTCTGCCGGTCAGTTAATATGAGTGGCTAGATTGTCAAGCAACTCAAAGAATGAAGAAAACCCGTTGTTAACAAATGACAAAAATGGTCTTTATTGAAACACGTTTGTGAGACAATAAATAACAAGCAATCAATGTTTGCTTTCCAGGCAAAAAGAAGAAGAAAGAATATCGAGAGAGGAAGAGTGACGATTAGGTGCGGTTAGAATAACACTGATGTCTCTAAAGTCTGGGACTTTAAATTTTTGTAAAGTCTGAAGTTTGTTCGAAGTGCCTCGAGTCTACAATGGAAGGGATGCTTCTTTGGTAGTCTTGAGTTTCTGCTTGGTCTCTTTCCTCATCCTCTCTGATGATTCGTTTTACCATTCTGTTTTTATGGAGCAAAATCTGGACTAAAAAGGTTTCTGATTGGTTGTCGAATAAGAAACAATTAGCAAATCTTAGTTCAGGTTTATATCTTACAGGTATAAGGAAAACCATTTTTAGATGCTTTGATTAATAGGGACTGGTTTAGAGCAATGGGGTTGAACTAAAAATTCTTAGCCTCACCTGACTGGATGAGTTATCCCTAGCTCACCTTTATTCATGGTGTAGCAAAATTAAATCTCCCTTTTGACATTGACCTTTAAGATAAGGACGAGAAAAATATATTTTACGAAATGACCCGTTTCATCAATATGATCTATGGAGTTAGTTGACAACCGAAAAATTAAATAAATTCGCTGACCTTTAAAATCAAAAACAATTGTCTCGCACTTAACTGACCTTTAGGAGCAATCAACCTGCTTTTTAGGTCAATTTTAGCCTTGAACAAAAAGATACTTATTTTCAGGATCTTTTTGTTTTTGATATATATATATATATATATACATATATATATATATAAATTAATTTTCATATATTTCATAAATTCTAATTTTTACATATTAATTAAGTATTTCACTGCACGTCGTGTCACACATTTTATTAGTGGTACTTTCGTATTTTAATTTTAAGACTGGTTTTTAAATATATTTCGCAACTCTATGAGGTTCACTTTAATTTCAAGTAAAATTGAAATTTTACAGAAATTTAAAATGTTGTAGTAAGTCTTAAATCCGATGTACTTGATTTTCTTTCTATTTCACCTCTCTCTCTCAGTCAGACTTACTTTTTCTTACATATCAACACGCTTCTTCTCTCTCTTTCTCTCTATATCCATCTTTCTCTCTCTTGCTGTCTCTATCAGCCTCTCTCTTTCTACCTATCCAGCCGTTTAACCCATTATCTCTCTCTCTTTCTCTTGCTCAGTTGGCTGGGGCTGTAAAATACACTGACTGCACCTCTGCAGAAGGGTAAGAACACCCCCAACGAGTGTCCTATATATGACACTAAACAATCTGATGGTGAGGTTCCCGCAGTGCTGGAGCTTTGGGGAATGCGGAGTACCCCTCCTTTGCCATCGCTCCCAGGTCTCTTCTGGCCCGGAGTGGCAGCAACTGATAGGGCCCTGTCTATGGGTTAAATAGAACTAACAGCATACTTATGCTAAAATTAATTATTTGAGTAAACTGAATATCTTGAAATAGAAATGCTTTTGACAATTAAACCGTACTTACATTTAAACTGCGTGCTTATGCTTAACTGAATTGTTTCAAATAAAACTGTTTTTCCGACATTAAAACTGTATTTACACTTAACTGAATTGTTACATATAACTGCTTGAATAGTTTGAAATAGAAATGTTTTTGAGAATTAAACTGTGTACTTATGCTAAACTGAACTGTTTTCAATACAACAGATTATTTACATAAAAATGGATTTGGCGTTAAATAACGTACAAAGGTTGATATGCCATAAAACCCACCAACCTCTCTTTCTCAGTGTTACTCTTTCTATTTATCTAGCCGTTTCCTCTTCTCTCTGCCAGCCTCACCCTTTCGACTTATCTACCCTTCTCTCTGTCAGTTTTACTCTTTCTACCTATCAACTTCCTTTTTTTAATCTCTACCTCAATCAGAGTTACTCTTACTACCTATCTACCCGTTTCCTCTTTTCTCTGTCAGACACACAATTTCGACAAATCTACCCGTTTCTTCTTTTTTCTGTCAGCCTTTCTTTTTCTATCTACCCGTTTCCTCTTTTCTCTGTCAGACTCACAATTTCGACTAATCTACCCGTTTCTTCTTTTTTCTGTCAGCCTTTCTTTTTCTATCTACCCGTTTCCTCTTTTCTCTGTCAGTCACACAATTTCGACTAATCTACCCGTTTCTTCTTTTTTTCTGTCAGCCTTTCTTTTTCTATCTACCCGTTTCCTCTTTTCTCTGTCAGTCACACAATTTCGACTAATCTACCAGTTTCTTCTTTTTTTCTGTCAGCCTTTCTTTTTCTGCCTATCTACCCGTTTCCTCTTTTTTCGGCCATTCTAAATCTTTCTAACCCTCAGCTCAGTCTTACTCTTTTCACCCCTCAGACCATTTCCCTTTCTCTCTGACAGTTTTAATCTTTTAAACTCCCTGGCCGTTTCCTCTCCTCTCATTTATTCTTACTCTTTCAGCCATTCAACCAATTTTCTCTTCTCTCTGTTAGCCTTACTTTTTCTACCAAACATATTTACCCAACCCCTCCGCTCGGGCAGGATATGACACAAGGTCAATTTTTAAGCGGAGTTTAGCAGGTTTGAATTCAGAGTTTTCCTTCTCCTAGACTAGTTGCCTCCCCAAGGCTGAAGAATCAGTCTGCCCTACTATTTACCCATAGCTGGAGGGAGAATAATTGAATTCATACCTTAGTATTAGTGCTATGTGAAATGCAATCAGTCTCGTCCAGGATTTGAACTCGTGTCGTCGTGTCCATTTCCTACGACGATAACCATTACACCACGTGCACCAATCAAACGGTCTTCTCCCTCTCTCTGTGTCAATCTTACTCTTTCCACTCATCTACCGGCTTCCTGTCTTTCTTTATATTCGTCTTCGTCTTTCTCCCAAGCAAACCGTTTTATCTTCTCTCAGCCAGTCTTCCCCTTTCTACCCATAACCTATTTCCCTCAATTTCTTTGCCATTCTTTTTTTCTCTTTTTTCTTCTCTCTTTTTATTATTTCCTTCTGTTTTCGTATCCACCTCCCTCTCCCTCAAAAAGTGACTACTCTGACTACCCGCAGTCAACGTACAGACGTCAGAAATGTGTGTCTCTGTGTTCGTTTACTCACTTTATTTTCTTTTGCGTGTGGTCGAACAAACTTCTCGCTGTTTGAATTAATTGTTGGGTTTTCATAATTGAACAGTTTTAACGCCTCAAAAGAATTTCAGTTATCAATATCTTCAGTCAGTTAATTTATTTTTAAGTAAAAATAATGCTTTATCTGATTATTCAGCTGTTTTTCGTCTTTCAATCCAAATTGAATTTTCGTTTACATTTGATTTCAATGGATATTTAATTATAGATGCTTGTGTAGGACAATCGGGGGTACTAAATTCATAAGTTTGTCAATCAATAAATCGATAGTCAAATAATGAAACAAAATATCTATTCTATGAAAAAATAAAAAAATAAAAAAAATTATAAAAAAAGCAAAAAAGGAAGAAAGAATGATTTAATAAAGATTATGGAAAAACGAAAAGAAAGAAGTTATATTTTCAGAAAGAAAGAAAGAAAGAAAGAAGTGATAAAGATTATGAGAAAAAAAGGAAGAAAGGAAAGTTTTTTTTATCAGTACGACAAGAAAGAAAGAAAGAAAGAAAGAAAGAAAGAATAAATAAATAACTAATTGAAATGAATAAATAAATATTATGACCAAAATTGTCTTGTCAGTGTACTTAATCTAATGCTTCCGGCAGATCAGATCGAAAACAGAGAGAGAGAGAGAGGGGGGGACGGAGGGAGGTCGAAAGTGTAATGTAGAAAAAGAAAGAAATAATAAAAAAAAAGCTGAGAGAGAGAGAAAGAAAGAAAGAGAGAGAGAGAGAGAAAGAGAGCGGGGGGTCGAAAGTGTAATGGAGAAAAAGAAAGAGATAAACAGACAGAGAAAAGCTGAGAGAGAGAGAGAAAGAGAGAGAGAGAGAGAGAGAACAAATAACGGTACAGAGTCTTAGTAAACATTTCTGAAATGCAATCAAGGGGGTCGTCAGTGACATTGCACCAGTTTCATTGCAGATTTCGGGTTTCACCACTTCATATCTGCTCCACCGGTAACTCTGACCTGTTTCTAGGCCGCCTCTTCTCATGATTCGCTCCGAGTAATATTAAGTGTCCAGTAGTCTTTATATAGTGGGCCTGAGATACGCAACGGCTAATCAGAGACGTTGTTACATGCATAAATAGGTATTTCTCTTTACGCGCAATTTCGTATTGCTACTAGTGCGCGTGCGTCCGAACTAATGTACGTTGCTTTCTTTTCATAAAGTATTGGTTTGTTCTGTCAGAACAAACCATTTGAACCGAAACACTACTTCTCTTCATCGACCATCCACACTCCTCTATGGACAAGGAAACCCTGGCTCATCCTGCCAAGCTCTACCACACACAATTCCGACGTACATTTGTACGCCAAACTATGCCCAGTTACAACAGACCCAGCCACTGTTTCCATGCCGCAATCAGGAGGGGGTACAACACTGAGCAGTTAAGACCCCCCTATAAAAAACAAAACAAACAAAAAACGCATGTCATCATTGCAAAATATGAATTATACACACATCTATACAAACAATACACCCGATTCCAGTACAACGCTATCGTATATAATATAAGGGACTCCACTATGTCCAGGCGATGAGGCAGTTCTTGACGCTCTGACTACTTCCTGTAGTTCTTTCCAGGGAGGCATCCCTGTATTGATATTGAATATGATATATCTCTACATATCTATAGGACCAACAGAGGTACCGTGGAAGGAAAGATACTATAATCACAAACCGACTTTCAGGAACGAACGATACGCAAATAGCACAAGACTAAGTACATATAGGATTATAAAGACAAACATAAGAAGGAACCAGAGTTTAAGCGATCTATTAGTAATAGATTTTCTAGATTTGAATAATTAAGCTAGATAAAAGATCAAAATTGGCATCATGTCATCATGTAAGTAAATATTGATTTTATAATTTAGTGTCTGACAGAGCCACGTAATAGTCACATGACTAAACATATCAAAACAAATAAAGTGTACACATTCGTTCAGTTGAATCTCCAAAAAGTCAGATATGTTGAATACTATTAGTTCGCGTGAGAATCTGCAACGTGAAACTCTGAGTCATGAGTTTTCATCTTGTTTTATTATTATCAATCAGTCTTACTCTTTCTACCAACAATCATTTCATACTTTAAAAAATATTGTGATATCTGTTCATGGGACACTGTAAAGATTTTATGAATTAAAAACATAGCGTTAAAATTTAATTATATATAAGTTGGCGGCCGCAGTCGAGAGTGGCCTGAAGGCTTCCTTTTTATTAGCTTCTACACCGAAGTTTAGGAGAGGGTGCTACTTCTTCACTTACCCTTGATCCGTACCTTATAATGGTGCGTGTTAAGTATAGAGCCATCAAGTACCATTTTTTTGTGTCTTTGGTATGACTCGACCGGGAATCGAAACCCGGTCTTCTGGGCCATTGACGAACACTCTACACACTTGGAAAATTTTTATTTTTATACCTGCTCTATACTTCTGACGGTGTGAAAAAACCCAGATGATACAATTTGTATACAAAAATATGGAGCGTTCTTGCTGTTTACCTTGCTCACAAGACGTCCGAATACGAGAACCAAGTTAGATTATTGATAAGACAATACATTTGCAGACTGTGTTCTTTATCCTTGGCTAGTTAGGAAAAGGAATCTCTGAAATCAAACAAGCAGAAAAACTCATCTAAAAAATTAACCACGTGTCCAATCCTATCCATTTTGAAGGCAGTGTTGCTATATATGTGAACGCAGGACTGGGTGAGGTTATAAGGGAAATCAGGAATCGCCTCATTCAGTGTGTCTCCTCTTCTCTTCACTTGAGTGTAAGGGTCGATACAGGTAATCAGTTTTGTTTTTCGAAAGAATTGTCAGAATGATATTGATAAATTGCTTTAGAATTATAAGTTGTCTTTCTACTAGACAGGTGGTCCTTGTGGCAAGAGAGTCTATTTTGCTCTACTATTTTACCTATATCTAAGATAAGAAGAGATTGATCTTTGCCTTTTCCAAGGGCAATACGAAGTGAATGCAAATAACTTCGGCTGGAACATGAAATGGTTTCACCGATTCCAGTTTTTCAAACCGATAATCAGTTATTTATCAGAGGGCCTTTCTCCTGAATGTCTAACTCATCAAAATCTCGTTATTCATAAATACCTCGGGCCCCGTCGGCATTCCCTTAAAGAAGGGCACCTCAGGCGCCAGGAAATTAATCTAACTCCAAGCAGTTGGAATACACCCTACTAAAGCCTGATTGTCACAGCAGGGGAATTTCAAAATTGCAATCTGACACTTTAGAAGAACAAACTGTTTTAAACTTGGAAAAAATGATGCCACAGGAACGTATGGAATGCTTCAGACTGTTTTTTGACCATCTTGTATGAATCGAGCATCAGTTTTTGAGCGGCATAAGAGATTCAAGGAAGGCAGGGAGTCTGTGAGGGATAATGAGAGGTGTGGGAGGAGTAAGGAAGTCAATACACCAGAGTTGATTGGCCAAAGGGTAAGGGTTAGGGTAAGATGTTGAGGTTTTAAGGGAGGTTCGAAAGAGATTCCGTCGGTAGAGGCTAACACTCTTCAAATCGGGTCAGTGGCATTTCAACCAGGACAATGCACCAGTCCACAACTCCATCCTTGTCACAGACTATTTGACCAACATGGGCATCAACACAGTTCGTTACCCTCCCTATACTCCAGACCTTGCTGCTTGTGACTGTTGGTTATTCCCTAAGCTCAGTGGCTTTCGTTATGAGACAACTGAGGAGATGAAAGAGGCAGTGACGAAGATCATTGACACGCTGACACAAGAGGACTTCCATGGGGCCTTCCAGAAGTTGGTGGAACGGTACAAGTGCATTGCAGCTGGAGGAGATTACTTCGAAGGGGACTAGAGTTTCAAGTGTTTACGATCAATAAAAGTGCTCATACGAAAAAAGTCTGGAAACTTATCGTATGCACCTCGTATATATATATATATATATATATCACCCTATAGTATTTGACTATCCTCGGTCAAACTAAAGATAGATGTGAACTAAACTCCTTTAACAGTTCCAGTTCGTATATTCATACCCACATTTATTCTACGCGTTATTTTCTCCTTTTATTTTCCCGGACTTTTTTCCCTTGTTTTACAGCGTCAATTTAATGTGAGGAATAAAATACGTTTCACTCAGAAAGGAAACGTGAGTCTAATGATTTTTCAGAGAGGCAAGGACCGAGTAACCTTCCACAACATTACAGTCTGGTGCTGATTATCCACCATATACTCGTACGCCGACTTTTCCACCGCCGCCTCTATTGCCAACGCCAACGAAACACACACGAACGTTCATCTCTGTGACCATGCCAACAGCACCACTGTAATCTTTTTATTACTGTTCCTGCTACAACTTGACGACTTTACCCAACAACCAGTTTGTGATTCATTTCTCTCTGTCTCTCAACTCTTCAAATGTACCTTGTGTAATCAACGAACCTCCACCCTCTTGGCAGGGCTTTGACAACGCTAAATCTGTCCCCGAAGAGAAGTAAGACCCCCACGAAGTTGTATGACATTAAACTGAATCTGAAGGTGAGGCTCCAGTTTTGGAGAACTGGAGAGTCTGGAGTATGCATTCATTGTCATTACCCCAAGTCCCATTCTGAGCAGCAGGGATATTATCAAGTAGGGTTCCATCTATTGGTCAAATGGGACCATATGTAAAAAAAAAAAAAAAAAATGAAAAGCAAACAGAAATCTTAAGAAACGGCGACACAATATATATAAATATGTACGTACAATGAACGCTATTTCCTTAATCTCTAAGCATAAAATAACTCAAGACGGGTTGACATGCCGTTGAAATCAATCAAAGAATCTGTGCCACGGATAGAACTCGATCTCCATAATCCTTTGTGAACTTATTAAATGTTTCTGCAGCAAAATACCACGAGGTCTGACACAAATCTTCTTTTCATTTTCTTGACACACACTTGTAATAATCTAAAATTATTCAGCTGAACTTCAGTTCTAAGAGACAAACTAAAACTGAATGATTTTAGACGTATTCAAATGTAACATTGATCAACTGATTCACAGTGAAAGTTTCCAACCTGAAAAATAAAAATGACAAATCAGTTTCATTATTTTTTATACCAATTTTGCAGGTTCCCCATGAGAACAGAAATTTGCTTTGCCTCTTTCAACAGAACACTGAGCGTAAAAACATTTAATGTAGGATCGAAATCCATTGTGAATAATTAATAAAGAATTTTTTCTCAAGAATTCTTTATCATTTTCCTACAAAAAAAACGTAGAATGTCTGGCAAAAAAATACGATTAGTACAGTTTGTGAATTTTCATTTAGCAGTAAATAAATACGCAAAACACAAACTATTTCTTCTTTTTTGTGTCTAAAATTTGGTAAAAATATAAAAGAAATGAGGTGGTTAAACAAAACATACTGGTTAAGTTATCTAATGTCAAATTTTGTTTCTATATATATATATATATATATATATATGCATGTATTAAAAAATTTTGTTGTAGGTCCAAAGAGAAAAAAAAATTATATGTATATATATATGTATATATGTATATTTATATATATACATATATATACATACTTATATGTGCGTATATATATATATATATATATATATATATATATATATATATATATATATCCATGTATAAAAAATTTGTTGTTGGTCCAAAGAGAAAATAAAAATATTAGAAATAGGTAGGTCCACGAAGAGATATGTATTTTTTAATTTATTCATTTGAATTAAAAAGATACAAATCTCTTCGTGAACTTACCTATTTTAGAATACATATATATATATATATATATATATATATATATATATGTGTGTGTGTATATATATATATGCGTATATATGTTTATACATGTATAAATATATATATATATATATATATATATATATATATATGTACATATATGTATATATATGTGTATATATATGTTTATACATATATATATATATATATATATACATCCGAGAATGCATTTCAAATTGCACTCATACCCTTGGGAAAAGTGTGAATTATATATATGTATATATATGTTGAAATAATAGATTCTAGTGAATCTGAAACCACAGTATTGACAAATTTCTGTGACATCTCATTATAGTTAACGTCTTTCCATGAAACAAGATATACCGAAACCCTTTTCCCCGAACCCCTCCCTCCTTTTTTTCCTTTTCAGCTCCCTAAAATCTATCTCCACTTTCAAAACAAAATATCTTTAATGAAACCTGATACATTTGACTTTAAATATCTCCCAGATTTCTTGCTAGTACTATACCTCCTCATCTAGCTTGTAATTTCTTCTCACATGTTTTAAATTTATCTGTCTGAAGAAGTTGGAAATGAAATAAAGCCGAATGAAATATCACACATCTAAATTTGAGTAATCTTTTTGATTTATCCAACTTTTCACACACACACTAACACACACACACACACACACACACACACACACACACACACACACACACACACACACACACACACACACACACACACACATATATATATATATATATATATATATATAAATACAATTTGTAAGTGAATTGTTTGGAAAACATGCAGGTAGACCACTAAAGTGATCAAAGCGATGTGATAGAAAACACAAAGCCATATACCATGAGACTTGAAAATGTACCTAAAAACAAATAAGAGTCGATGTTTGTGGGAGATTTGTATGAAATCGGCTGAATGAAACGGGTTCACAAACAGAAAAGCTAAACGAAAACTAGTGTTATAACTTTCTAAGCAATCTTCGTATTAAGCAGATCTTCTACAACTTTTTTCTGTTAATTGATGGCGTGCTGTGAACATTGGCGTATAAAAAGTTTAGATTCTTATGCCTTGGAGTAAAAGAAAGTCTTTATCAAACTAGCCGCAGTATTGTTTTCGGTATATTGTGGCTTGTTATTATCTCTTTGAAAGCATTAAGCTGTCAAGCCTGAACACACACAGAAGCATTAGCATATATAAAGGTAGATATAAAAACTGGAATCTGACAAGGCGAGTTTGAACGAAGAACGAAATATTTTTTACATTAATGATAAATGAACAAACAAACAAACAAACAAACAAGTAAGCAAGCAAACAAACAAACAACTCGTTGCATCAGTCAAACTACAATAAAAGGAGATAATAAAACACTTTTACAAACATTTACATCATATTCTGCACAATAATAGTACTCGACTATATTTTTGTACCGAACTAGAAAAAAATTTTAAAATGAATTATCGCAATGCATTCGTTAGATTAATTTTTTTTTTTTCAGTTTTCTACCAATAAGTACAAGGTGTGTCCAAAAAGTAACGAGAGTGAAGCTGCATTTACGATAGCAGAAATGAATAATGGATTAAACAGTAATTTTCAGCAACATACAGTTTGTTCGATTCATCTAACCAAAAAATAAATGAATAAGAAACAGTAGTAGCATTCAAAGGTAAAATGTGTGTAAACAAAATGAAATTCTGAGGGGATTGGAAATTTTCTGACTTTTCATGAAATCCTTTTCAGTGGAAGGCCATGCACAAATCGAGGCACATAACATAACATAACATAAGGGGAACACCAAGAAAAAAAATCCAAGACGAACGAGTTACCATAAGTAACTTAAAGAACTTTGTTCGCAGAGAAAGAGAAAACAGAGACTCAAACACAAACCAAAAGAAAACCTGGAGAAGAAGAGAAAAAAATGTTTGTTCGATAGCGTTCTTCTTCCTTCCCCTTCTTGGGTTGACAGCAGCGTCGTTATAGCGGCCTTGTTGATACGTTCATATCAGTCGTATTGTTGACAGGCTGGGTATGACACGGGTCGGGGTTTCCTGGACCTCTGTTGAACCTGTTTAGGAACCTGCCTTGAACTTCCTAAAATCTCGTTACTTGATTTCTTATATAGAGATTTGATAGATCAATTCGAAGGTTCCAGAAGGCTCAGTGACACCAGTGAAAACAATAGTGTTGCACGTGAAAGTTCATGCGTCTGGTAAAAGGTCAAGACTAAGTATCATGGTGTCTCTTAGCCGTTCTGCATTAGTCTCTTCACAGTATTATATTATCTTGGTCTTTCTTCACTTCTTTACTTTTTCTTAGTCTGGTACAGGGTTATCTCAAAGCAACGTATTATCTTAATTTCTCTTCGCTTCTCTTTCTCCGCGTGTCTAGTACAAGGATGGCTCAAAGTATCGTGGTATCTCTGTTTCTCTTTGCTTTTCTATCCTGGACAATCTGGTACAAGGCCATCTTGAAGTAACGTATTATCTCAGGCTTTCTTTGTTTCTCTTAAAGTGTCTTATTATCCCAGGCTTTTCTTCGCTTCTTTACTTTCACGAGTCTGCCACAGGGTCATCTCACAGGTCGATCTCAAGCATCGTAAAATCTCAGGCTTTCTCTACCGCTTTTAAAGGCTTTCTGATAAAACGATAATTTTGCTTTAAATCTAATTATCAGAATTTTATTATTTCTAGCGTAATACTGTACAATCAAAACTGATAATATTAGATGTTATTTATTACCAAACTCCACAGAACTGAAATTCCGTGAGCAAAAATATGAATCAGTATACTTCTTAAATATTCATGCAATTCTATTTTTAGTAAAATAATGTTGCAAATTTGTTTTTAGCTATATAATATTAATGCTTTAGAATTCCATAATGAATAATGCCTAATAATGCCTAATAATATCCGTTTTCACTATATATTATTCAACAAGAAATAAGATCTTGTTTTGAAGAACATTAACATTTTATAAAAAAATGGTCTTGATATACTTAGAAATGGGTGACGTAACTGAAATCTGTCAAAAACAGAACGTTATAGCAAGAATTTTTTTTAGCGTTACACTCAAAAGCTTCCAACCAAGTGAATAAAGCAATAAACGGTTCAAAATGTAACTGAATGATGATGATAATATATATATATATATATTATCATCATCATTCAGTTACATATATATATGTCGTGCTGCTAACATGAATATCCTTGATGCTATCTCAGCATTCGTCTCTCTCTCTCTCTATATATATATATATATATATGAGATGCATTCAATAAGTTTCCAGACTTTTTTGTACAGGGTTTCAAAATTGTCATATACTCTTGAAAATTCAGTATATTATTGCTATATATCTTATGAGATGACTGACAAATTTTTATGATTTCAGCTTCAAATGAACAGCTACAGCAGCAGTTGGAATACACCCTACTAAAGCCTGATTGTCACAGATGGTAAATCTAAAAATTGCAATCTGGACGTGAGGACACTTTAGAAGAACGAGATGCTTTTGGAGCATCTTGCATGAATCGAGCATCAGTTTTTGAGTGGCATAAGAGATTCAAGGAAGGCAGGGAGTCTGTGAGAGATGATGAGAGGTGTGGGAGGAGTAAGGAAGTCACCAGACCAGAGTTGATTGACCAAAGGGTAAGGGTTAGGGTTACTAGTTTGAGTTTTTAAGGGAGTTCAGTAAGAGATTCCGTCGGAAGAGGCCAGCACTCTTCAAATCGGGTCAGTGGCATTTCCACCAGGACAATACAGCAGTCCATAACTCCATCCTTGTCACAGACTATTTGACCAAGATGGGCATCAACACAGTTCCTTAGCCTCCAGACCTTGATCCCTGTGACTTTTGCTTATTCCCTAAGCTCACAGGCTGTCGTTATGAGATAATTGAGGAGATGAAAGATGCAGTGACGAAGGTCATTGACACGCTCTCACAAGAGGACTTCCATGGGGCCTTCCCGACGTTGTTGGAACGGTATAACAAGTGCATTGCAGGTGGAGGAGATTACTTTGAAGGGAACTAGAGTTTCATGTGTGTACTATCAATGAATGTGCCCATACGAAAAAAGTCTGGAAACTTATTTACTGATCCTCGTATATATATATATATATATATTATCATCATTATTTTATGGTATTGAATTAATTTAGAGGGCTACTGCAATGCGAAATAATATTCATTTAAGTCTAATTAATTTCAAAGTAAAACTTCATTGTCAGAAACTCTTTTTTTTTTTTTTTTTTTTATAAATGAATTTTTTTTTCCCATCTTACACAAAATTGTGGGCACGAGGCCCAATAGCTTTGTGGGGGAGGAGAAGGGAGCGGTCATGCCATAACTATATTGTATAAGGGACCCTAGATAACCACATTCACCGACCCATTAAATAGTACAAGATATAATCAACCATTCTTCACCAAGCGCGCTACAGCCATCAAAATATCACTACTTAAAACCCAGAATGAAATCTATGATTTTATTTACAAAAAATGATTTTATATACAAAATGTGGTGTGTAATGGGAGTGGGGGAAAACCGCGAAAAAAATTCCCCGTTTGGGTTCCCTCCCATTCCCCTCCTACGATATGGCGGCCGACTGTTTTTCAGTGTCAAAGAACACTGAAAACAAGCCGGACCTACGCTAAATGGGAGAGGGATCTAATCCACTGGGACAAAAAGAAAAAGACAGGGTTGGGCGCAATGAGGACAGGTAGCATGAACTTATACAAATGAGATTCCAAGATCTTCAGAAAAAGTGGACTGGAGAAAGGGTTAGGGTATAAAAACAATAGGGACGGGGAAGTTCTTGGAGACTAACAACGAGGTGACGGGGATGAAGAACATTGCCCCCTTTCGTACGACCTGGCTCGCTGCATTCACCCACCTTTTGTTGAATGTTATATGGTCCAAGCGTTTTCTATGGTACCTGATCTTGATCCTAAACTGATGTCTAAAGAACAATATCAAATCACAATGGGAAACAATTTGCATCATCATACCATTCCTTCTTTCGCGTCGTCCAAATCATCATTCTGACTACAGCTAGGATCGCGAGAAGCATCACACGATTCTCACCCTGAAATGGAGGCCACACGTTGTCCACGACGTCACCAGCGTCGAGCAGCACGAGCTGTTTGGGTTCGATGCGAGTCGTCCACTCCCCGACGTGATCCTAGAACGGGCGAACTCGTACGCAGTAGTAGAAGGCCCACTAAGCTGTTTCTTCAAAGTCACTGCTGCAGTGAGCGCAAACAAGCATATCTGCCAGGCCTGCTCTGAAGTTCAAGCCAAGAAGGGGCAACAAGATCTGTGCAAGCAATCCGATGAGCGAGAACTCGGAATTGTTCAAGAAGCCCGAACCTGGCGTCCAATTCCAATGAGAGCGGACCTCCTCCGCCGTCCAGCCGTGTCGATCACTGAGAGGGTTCGAAGCGGAGCCCACCACAAGTTCCCGATACAGTTCATTTCGGGACTGTGAAAGGTCACTGGACCCAGGACGGTTACGAAGAGCCTTACGGCATTCGCAGACGAACGGGGTGTCGCCCATCGACCCATGTCGACTTTCGGTATTTGGGTCTGACTGGAGGCGAGGAAAAGTCCTACACAGGGTCGGCCCAAGTATGCGAGTCTTTCTGCGAGCCAGTGGCTCTCCAGATCGGGCATACCCAGACCCCCGTTGCTTGTACGTTGAAGGCAGATCTGTCAACGGACCATCGGCTTTCGACCTCCCCAGAATAATCTGGTGAGGGATTTTTTTAGCGCCAGCCGACGATCGCTGGGCAGAGGACAATCGGTAGAGGATCAATAATAAATGAACGCGATGCTGGAGGTTCAAATTTCTTTTGAACGTTATAAACATGGTATCACGTGGGGTGTTAGAACGCCATGTTGGTGTTGTAACCATGGTGCCACGTAAGGTGTTTAAACGCCGTGTGGAATAGACGTGACTTTATTTTACTTTTATTTTTATTTTATTTCTGTTTTGTTTTTATTTTTCATTTCTATTTTATTTCACTTTTTAAAAACTTAATATGTATTCTAAATGTGCATGTTAATAAGTGATATATTCAGTATTTAATTTCAACCTACTGTTAATCTGAGGGTGTAACTTAGCTATTAATAAAGCTTCTTTAATTCTGAGATTACCAGATTTTGCTTAAAATGCCATTATTTTTTATATAGGAAGTACAATCAGAGCGGTCTACATCAGAATTAAAGAACACCTCAACACCTGTGCATCCTCATTCCATTAGTAATTAAATGCAAAAATAATGATAATAATTTTTCCATTAAAATAGAAGCAATAGTACGTAATGTTGGTAATCTCAGAATTCAGGAAGTTTTATTAATAGCTAAGTTACATCCTCAGATTAACGGTAGGTTTGAATTAAATACTGAATATATCATTAATTACCATGCACATTTAAAATATATATTTAAGTTTTAAAAAAATAAAATGAATATATATATATATATATATATATATATATATATTAAGGTGTTCGGAAAGTAATTACATTTTACTTGAAATTATAAGGCTCATTAAATAAGATTCCAGACGTTTTTCGTATGGGCACTTTTATTGATAGTACACACATGAAACTCTAGTCCCCTTCGAAGTAATCTCCTCCGCCTGCAATGCACTTGTACCGTTCCAACAACTTCTCGAAGGCCCCATGGAAGTCCTCTTCTGTGAGCGTGTCAATGACCTTCGTCACAGCCTCTTTCATCTCCTCAATTGTCTCATAGCGACAGCCTGTGAGCTTAGGGAATAAGAAAATGTCACAGGGAGCAAGGTCTGGACTATAGGGAGGGTGATGAACTATCTTGATGCCCATCTTGGTCAAATAGTCTGTGACAAGGATGGAGTTGTGGACTGGTGCATTGTCCAGCTGGAAATGCCACTGATCCAATTTGAAGAGTGCTGGCCTCTTCCGACGGAATCTCATCCTGAACTCCCTTAAAACCTCAACATAGTATTCCTTGGTGACTGTCTGTCCAGTGGGAACCCAGTGCATGTACATCATGCCAGTGCTGTCAAAAAAGGGATCATCAAAAGTTTTGGGGGGATTTTCTCTGTGTGGCCTTTTTGGGTCTGGGAGAGCCAGCATGCTTTCACTGGGAACTCTATCTCTTGGTCTCTGTGTCATAGCAATAGATCCAGCTTTCATCGCAGGTCACCAGAGTATCAATAACTGCGGGATCTGAATTGATCAGCTCGATCATCTCCCAGTTGTTATGACAACAACTTTCTTTCTGATCTTCTCTGATCACCCTTGGGACAAACTTCGCGCAAATCTTCCGCATCTTCAGTTTCTCGCGATTAATTTTGTGTACAGTTCCCACACTGACATCAAACTGTGCACTTATTTTCTCTATAGACACACGACGGTTCTTATCCATGAAATTCTTTATTTGGCCAATAAACTCTGGTGTTCTGACTTCCTTACTCCTCCTGCACCTCTCATCATCTCTCACAGACTCCCTGTCTTCTTTGAATTTCTTTTGCCACTCAAAAACTGATGCTCAATTCATGCAAGATGTTTCAAAAGCAGTCTGAAGCATTCCATGCGTTTCTGTGGCATCATTTTTTCCAAGTTTAAAACATAATTTTATTGCATATCGTTCTTCTAAAGTGTCCTCACGTCCAGATTGCAATTTTGAAATTCACTAGCTGTGAAAATCAGGCGTTAGTAGGGTGTATTCCAATTGCTGCTCTAGCTGTTCATTTGAAGCTGAAATCATAAAAAATTGGTCAGTCATCTCATAAGATGTATAGCAATAACATACTGAATTTTCATGTGTCTACGTCAATTTTGAAAGCCTATACGAAAAAAGTCTGGAAACTTATTGAAGGCATCTCGTATGTAAAAACAAATAACAGTTAAATATATTCAGATATTATAATAAAAAAAAAATTAATCAGCTTAATTTTCACCAACTGCAGCCCAAAGAAAGATATTCTTTGCTTCCACATTTAAAGAAGTCTGTATTTTTTCTGAATAATTTGAAAGACTGCTTTCAATTTTTTTCTGTGTTCTTCTATTAGTGAAATGTTCCAAAGATCGAAACAAATGAAAACCAATCGGTGCTAAATCTGGCGAGTTTGCAGGATGTTGAAGAATCTTTTCTCCAAACGATCTTATCTTTTGAGGAGGTTTGTTTGGGCAGCAAATGAAAATGAAGGGGATTATGTCATTACTTTTAGGGCACTGTAACACAACCCCCCCATATATATATATATATATATTGTCATACACAGACTCTTCGATGTGGCTAGACCAAGGAGATGCTTCTAAGTGGAATTGTAACCCAGCTGACTTTCCGTCAGTTGGACAACTTACCCCAGAGGCATCGTCATTCTCAACGTAATAGAAGGAATTTTTTGCGCATAACTTTCTACATATAGGTTATCGGCTACCTGCAGTGCTCAATTCTTGAGAAGAGCTGTTGCGTTTCAGCGTATGTGGCAGCCGGCAAGATTGATCGACCCACGGGCGGGGAAGCATATATATTGTCACACATAAACAGTTTCGTTGTATCACAACTCTTCAGTGTGGCTAGATCCATGAGATGCTTCAAGCTGGGATCGAAATAAATAAGTAGTAAAGTTGGTAACCGTAGTCGAGGGCGACCAGAAGGCTCCCTTTTCAATAGCTACTACACCGAGGTGTTGGAGAGGGCGCTATTCCTTTCCCTGGATTGCTCCACTTTATCCTTGATACGTACCGTATATTGCTGAGTGTTAAGCAAGGAGGTATCAAGTACTATTTTAAAAGTCTTTGGTATGACTCTACCTGGGATTGAACCCAGATCTTCCGGACCATTGGTGAACACTCAACCCCTTAAGCCTATGAGCCGGTGGGAAAAAATATATATAAGTGACCCAGAATATTCATACATATATATATATATATATATATATTGATGGGACCCAGAATATATATATATATATATATATATATGCCCAAGTAGGATGCGACACAAGATCATTTTAAGAAGAGTTTAACAGATGTAAATTCAGACTTTTCCTTCTCCTTGATCGATACCCTTACCACTAGTAGATAGCGAACTTCCTTTTGGACGATGAAAGCTCTGCTTCAAAGACCATCTAAAGACAAATTTCCAGAGCCTCAAGATACCTGTAGCATCTTGAAAAAATCTGGCAATGGATGGTCTCTTTTTGGGAGAAACCTGTGGGTAAAAGCAGTTGAACTTACCGAGGAAGTGTGCAGCAAGAAAAGCCAGAGAAACTAACTCAGTGGTTGTTACACTACCCGTGGCTAGGATATGATTGTTTCATTGATTTTAACGTAATTTCAACCTGTATAAGGTTATTCTATATTAAGAGTTTAGGTAACTGTTTTCGTTTAACGTTTATATTAACATTGCTTTTAGTCGGTTTATTCTCAGCCGTGCCGACAGGACAAAGCTTATAGATTGGTTGTGGTTTTATTATGAACACAGTTCCCCACTTAGTTAATAAATTCATAAATAATTTTGGTCTTGTTATTCTTAGAATTTGGGTGTGATATCATGACAACTGAATAATAATGTGGTGTTTTCGTTCGCACCTATAGGGTGGAACGATAAGATTGTCGTAAAACCAAAACAACACAACAGCTTTATTTTAAGACTTTTATTGAAAAAAATCAATTCAGGTAACTTGATTATGTAGTAGAGCTGACATCTATAGGGTGGAACGATAAGATTGTCGTCCAAAAGAAAACAACACTACAGCTTTATTTTAAAACTTTTATTGAAAAAAATCAATTAAGGTAACTTGATTATGTAGTAAAGCTGATATCTATTCAATGTAGCCGCCTTCAGCCTCAGTCACCGCCTCGATACGGATCCGGAACTGGGAGCATGCCTTTTCCACAAGCGCCGGCGGGAGCTCGGCGAATACTCGGCGGATGGCGGTGATCAGGCTGGCTTTGGTGTTGTGGGAGGTCATGTTGGTGATGTTCCCGACATATGACCAGACAAAGTAGTCCAGCGGGTTAAGGTCGGGGAGGAGGGGGCCATTGAGAGAAGGGTACAAAGTCGTAGCACTCCTTCTGAAGCCAAGCCTGGGTCTCTTTGGACTTGTGGGCCGGCATCTAGTCCTGCTGCCACCTATATCATTTGTTCAATAAACGATTGACAAGCTTCTGCCGAATGTTTTAATTGCTAGTAAAAAAAACAAAATACTTGATGTGTTATTGTGCAAATAGTTTGGAAAGTAGGTGTGATTTGAGGGCTTGATATGGGCGGTATCCTCTGTGAATATACTCTATTCTGGAATGTTGCTTGGTTGGGTTTTATGGCATATCAACCCTTGTCTGTAATTTAATGCCACATTATTTTTATACATCATCATCATCATGTCGTGCTGGTAGCACGGATATCCCTGACCCTCTCTCGCTACTCCTCCCTATAGTTCATCGCCCTAGGTAGGTCTTCAGGACAACATCCCGTATCCTCACAGAGCTGTTGAATGTATGTTCGTGCTGGTCGTCCTGCTTTTGCACGGCCATGTATGGGGGTCCATAAGAGTACATCTCTTATGAGTTCGTCCCTGCTTCTCCAGCAGTGTCCTGCATGTCTGGGTCGTCTAACTTGAATAGTTTTCGTGATAGGAGGCAGGCGGCCGTACAGTTGGTGTCTTGTGGGGTGTTGCCGCCAGGACTTGTTCAAGATTGCTCGCAGCATTCTTGTGTAATTGCCGTCTAGCTTCTCCTCCAGCCGTTTTGTTAGAGTCCATGTAGTGCACCCATATAGCAGTATCGATGTGACCGCTGCCTGGAAGAAACTGCGTTTCATTTTATCGGTTAGGTCTGATCTCTATATAATCGATAGCCTATTGATAGCTGTCTATGCTTTCGTTAACCTCGTGTCGATGTCCTTTTCGGTTGATTCGACGCTGCTTCCTAGGTAAGTGAATTTGTCTACTAGTTTAAGAGGGGTTCCGTCAAGTGTGGAGATGTCCCTCGTTTGATTATAACACATATGTTCCGTTTTGTGTGCATTAACATAGAGGCCTATGCCTGCGGCTGCTTGTTCCAAACTATGCAGTAGTGTTTCGGCTTGGTCGGATGTATTTGCCAGTATCGCTATGTCATCGGCGTAGTCGGCGTCGGTAATTGTTTTTGCGGGGTACCTTCTGCTTCTTTTCTTCGTCAGCTCGAAGCCATTCTCTCTGATTTTGTCAATCGATGTTCTAAGTACGTAGTCTTGACAAATGATAAAGAGGTACGGACTAAACGAATAGTTTGTAAGTAATATTTTATACAAGTTTGAGTGCATTTGTTTCTCCACAGTTAAATGATTTCGAGTATTCCTATCAAACATTAATAATTATATTTAGTATTAATCATTTGTTTGCACATAGTTAAATGGTTTCGAGCAATCTTATCAAACAGGAATTATTCTATTTAGTATTAATCATTTCTTTGTTCACAGTTAAATGGTTAGTAAAGTCTTGCTATGTAACACTAACAATTTACTTCAACAACACTCATTAGTTTGCACACAGTTAAAGGGTTAAACTGTTTTATTCGGTAGTGCCACTCCATGTCAGAGTGGACCTAGGAGTAATAGTAATCAAAGTGTACTCCACATTCTCAAAAGCTCCAGGACTGAAGCCTTACCATTAGACACAATTTAAAGTCTAGAATGACCCGATCATGTATCTAAGCATTTTCATAGACTAGCGGGCGTCTCTTTGCGGGTAGATATTTTGTTTGGGGAATTAGAAAAACCGGTTTTTTAAGATTTAACAAGGACTGATGTTACAAAGCCGTACAAAGTTCAGTGTAACGGTTGACAATCAAGAAATTCAAATAGCTTTAAGAAAAAGGAAAAAAAATTTTGATACCCAATTACTTAAAAAGAAATGTCTGCAACACACCAACACACAGATATGCTCTAAAACGCGTACTCGCGCGCGCGCGCGCACACACACACACACACAAAAGACGTTCACAGACTCACACATACATCCACAAAGATCATGATGATGATGTGTGTCTATTTGTATCGAAGTTGACTACAATTTCAATTTCAAGAAGAATATGTCCGGAAGTGAACGATAAGCTCTGTTTTAGCCGGGGGGGGGGCTTTGAATATCCCCTGTAGAGGAGTGAGACCCGCATATCCACAAAAAAGTGATGTCTTGGATATAATACTAAACTGCATATCATAAGGAAGCTACTGTTCTGAAGATATGGAGAATGTGATGTACCTTTTCATTGCCATTACTCCTAGGTTCACTCAGACTCGGAGTAGTAGTATCTGCTAAGATCTATGGCTTAAACAGATGTGTTTGAAAATTATTCGTCTTCGAGAGTACCGTGTGCCAAAAAAAATCTCTCTTAAGAAACAATTACACAAAGAATTTAAACATGAATGTGCAATGAAAGCGATTCTTTAAACTCTAGGCATAAAATAACCCAAGACAGTTTGAAATGTAAAAGTAAGTAAAGTTGGCGACGTTAGTCGAGGGTGACTTGAAGGCTCCCTTTTCGATAGCTACAACACCTTTTCCTGGATTGCTCCACTTTACCCTTGATCCGTACCTTATAATGCTGAGTGTTAAGCAAGGTGGCATCAAGAATCATTTTTGAGTCTTTGGTATGACTCGACCAGGGATCAAACCCAGGTCTCTCGGGCCATAATAAATCAATCAAGAATAATCAAATTACAATTATCTTCCTTGAAAAATTATGAAGGCGCGAACGGAGACAAAACATTATTTTTATTAATTTGTCAAAATAATATGCCGCAATTCTTGAAATAACAAAATCAAAATTGTTTATGAAGTTGCACAGTGAAAAATTGCGTTTTTGAGAAAACTCAAACCATAAACAATTCGAAACTAGACCATTATCTTGTCTCGAAAACTGACATATCATCTATCCAACCAGAGTACGATACGAAATCACCAAAAACCAACACTGGAAACTGTTATCTTCTCTACAGAACATGGTAGTGGACAATACACAAGTAATATACAGCTCAAGGATACATTCGTGGTGTAATGGATACCATCGTACGAAATAGATCCGACGACATGAGTTCAAATGCTGGACGAGACTGTTAGGATTTCACATAGTGCTTATAACCTTGGGTAAGTTTTGAATCCAACCATTCTCCTTTCTGCTGTTGGTTAATCGTAGGGTAGACAGAACCCTTCAATATTGATTCGGCAACCAGTCTCGGAGAAGGAAAATTCTAAATTAACCTTATGTCATATTCTGTTTGTGCAAAGTGGTAAGGTAAAAATGTACACATGTTGTATTTTGGCCTCTGACCCGGTCAAAAATGCCATTCCAAAGTGATGCACCGGAAGGAAGTGACACATTCCAATGGCCAGTAATCGAAAGAGATCACGTGGGTGGATTTGGCTGATGAAATGGGACAAGGTAAAGCCCATGATACACTCATAGACTGATGCACCGGAAGAGAGTGACTTGTGAACTGCATGACAGTTATTTCCGCTTGATGACGATTAAACATACGATTTCAAAGATCGAGTGGGCGATCGATTGGGCGTTGAACAACTATATAGCTCAGTCAAGACAGAAGTGAGCCAGTTGCAGTAGAGTTGGAGACGTAGTTAGACGAGATGTGGTAGGGAAAGCCACACCCGGCCGAGGGGGCCCTCGGGAACCCGATGGTGTTTGGGTTCCAGAGAAGATGCTGATAAGATGCAGTAAAGAAAGCCAGCACCCAGCAGAGTGGACCCCAGGGCCTCCGGTTGAGTATCAGGAGAACGAGAAAGACACAACGTTGACGGCCATAAGAGTGGGGGTCAAAATATTTCAGTTCTGTTCGGTCTCCAGCTCCATCTCACACGCAAACCTTGAGTAACCTTTTCGAACCCTTGCAATAAAGTGAGCAGTACATATATTTTTAAAGAAGTCTTCCTGTGTGCGTCTTTATTATTGTGTCAGTATGTATCCTGCATGAACATGTATATGAGAATGCAACACACAGATCAAACCTTAAAAGGAAAATATTAGAAGCATTATCTGTCTATATTTCTGAGATGAGGTATTATGCACATCATTTACATTTTTCGGACTATTGTCCTCATCTTTGTCACCATGTTTATCACAACGTTTCGGTTGTTGTACACTCCGGCCTTCTTCCGGTGGTTGAAATGTCGAACTTAACCCTTTATTTCGCTTACCGGGGTAGACTGTTCTCGTTTCACGAGCCATGTTTAATGGATGTCAGTTATCAATAATCTCCTGTTAATTTCCCCTCTGAAAGTTCTCCACTGCATTCACCTCAAGGACACATGGCACAATAGATAAAGGCGTTGGTTAGATCCAGTGACATACTTAATGAGTGTGAGTTCAATACTCGGTGAAGGCAGTAAAGAACTTTCAGAGGGGAAATTAAACATGGCTTGTGGAACTAGAACAGTCTACCCTGGTAAGCGAAATAAAGGGTTAAGTTCGACATTCCAACCACCTGAAGAAGGCCGGAGCGTACAATGACCGAAATGTTGTGATAATTATGGTGACAAAATGAGAACAATAGACCGAAAAATGTAAATAATGTTAGAAGTATTAATTATAAAATCTATAAAATCCATTCTTATCAAAATCTTTTAAACATGCCCATAATATTCTGGTCATATTTCGAATTAAAACATTTGTTCTTAATTAGCACCGTAGAAACACTCCTTACAGAACGATTCAAATTTAATTACTACAAACAATATGGTGATATTTCTGCCAACATTCATTGAAAATAGTTATGGAATTATTCGAAATTCTTCGAATAAAAAATCTTTTAACACTGCATGGATAAAATTTGTCCCCAAAAGATTTCACTTGTATGGACACAAGAAAGAAATTAAAAAAGAACGTACGAGAAACTCCTTTTTAGTCATTTGCTATATATATATATATATATAAATATATATATAAAGAGTTATACTAACAGTTAAAGTGAAATTCTGCAGCCTCTACTGAGACAGTGCCTAAAATCAGTCATAGAGCTACTAATGCTAAAAAATTGGATTTAAAAAATACAAACAGACGGATCCTTACTGACAGTTTTAGAATAGAAATTATCAGTTGCAATCCGCTTGTTGCTGTTTTAAAAAGTCTTAAGCTTGCATAAATGTTGCCTAAACACTTAAGTTTGTATCGAAATAATACGACGGTAAAGCTTCGGAAGATACAAAAAAGATTTCAAAAAATTCTTTGAACACTGAATATTTTTTAAAAATTCTTTGAACACTGAATATTATTTAAAAATTCTTTGAACACTGAATATTTTAAAGAAAATTAATGTTTCATTTATTTTTCATTTCTGCCTTTGTAGATACAGCTTTAATCTCAAAACCTTTTGAACATTCTTCTATTTGATATATATTATCATCATCATCATCAAGTCGCGCTAACCGCGCAGATTCCCCTCCTCTCTCTCTCTTTCTCTACATCCGTCCCTATCATCCATCGCTCCCTGTAAGTCTTTCAAATTACACCCTGTATCCACACAGTACTGATGTAAATAAGTTCTTGCTAATCGGCCAACGCTAGCACGTCTGTGGACATGGGTCCAGAAAAGAATGTCACTTGGGTGTTCGACCTTGCTTCTCCAGCGGTGCCCTGCATAACTTGTTCGTCTTACATGAATGGTTTTGAGTTGGGGGTAAGTGACCGTACAATTGTTGTTTCGTAGGGTGTTGCTTCAAGGATTTGTTCAAGAGAGCACGTAGATTTGTTATGTAGTTTCCATCTATCTGTTTCTCTATATGTTTATTTGTGTCTATATACGTATATACGAGGATCATTAAATAAGTTTCCAGACTTTTTTCGTATAGGTACTTTTATTGATAGTACACACATGAAACTCTAGTCCCCTTCGAAGTAATCTCCTCCGCCTGCAATGCACATGTTGTACCGTTCCAACAACTTCTCGAAGGCCCCATGGAAGTCCTCTTCTGTGAGCGTGTCATTGACCTTTGCCATAGCCTCTTTCAGCTCCTCAATTGTCTCATAACGACAGCCTCTGAGCTTAGGAAATAAGCAAATGTCACAGGGAGCAAGGTCTGGACTATAGGGAGGCTGAGGAACTGTTTTGATGCCCATCTTGGTCAAATAGTCTGTGACAAGGATGGAGTTGTGGACTGGTGCATTGTCCAACTGGAAATGCCACTGACCCGATTTGAAGAGTGCTGGCCTCTTCTGACGAAATCTCTCTCTGAACTCCCTTAAAACCTCAACATAGTACTCCTTGTTGACTGTCTGTCCAGTGGGAATCCAGTGTATGTAGATCATGCCAGTGCTGTCAAAAAAAGGGATCATCAAAAGTTTGTGGGTGGATTTGCTCTGACTGGCCTTCTTGGGTCTGGGAGAGCCAGCATGCTTCCTCTGGGAACTCCGCCTCTTGGTCTCTCGGTCATAGCAGTAGATCCAGCTTTCATTGCATGGCATTTTTCTAAGTTTAAAACAGAATTTTATCGCATATCGTTCTTCTAAAGTCCAGATTGCATTTTTGAAATCCACCAGCTGTGACAATCAGGCTTTAGTAGGGTGTATTCTAATTGCTGCTGTAGCTGTTCATTTGAAGCTGAAATCATAAAAATTGGTCAGTCATCTCATAAGATGTATAGCAATAACATACTGAATTTTACTGAATTTTAAATGCCTGTACAAAAATGTCTGGAAACTTATCGAAGGCATCGCGTATATACAACACCTTCGCCGCAAACAGGATGCGACACTGGGTTAATTTTTAAGTGGAGTTTAACAGGTTTGAGTTTAGAATTTTCCTTCTCCTTGACTGACTGTTATGCCAAGATTAAAGAACACAGAATGCCCGACTAGTTACCCTTCGCTGGAGTTCGAGGGATTCATGTTCTTACGAAGGATATTAATGCTATGTAAAATGCAAAATGCTTTGTCAAGGATTTGAACCTACGTCACCGTGTTCATTTCCTAACACAATTACCAATACATCACGAGTGTCTCCACATGAATATATCCTGTATAGAGACAATCCCTCTCCAGGTCCACAGGATGCTGAAGCAAAATTAGGAATATTCTAGTTTAATAATAATAGACTCTTTTATAAAACAAGATTAATCTTAGTTTAAAAAAATAACAAAATAAGAAGATAGATACAAAACAGTAAATTTAATCAATATGGCTGGCATTTCTTTTTCACTTATTGTATCAACATGACCTCGAAACGATTTGAATGCTTTCAGATGCTTTCAAAATAAATGCTTTCAAATGCTTTCAAAATAAATTCTTCAGACATTTTATTTCATTCCTCCTCAATTGTAGTCTTAAGCGAACCAATATTTAGATTGGAAGTTGCATTAGTTTTATTTTCTAAAATGCACCATATAACGTAATCAAGGGGATTAAGGTCTGGGCTTAAATCTTGTTTAATTGCTGTCCTCACAGTTTCTTCGAGGACTTTCAATTCATTAGCGTGTTTTCTCATTGACGTTGTCGGGTCCGTCTAAATCGCGGCAGCGAGAGCAGTTAAAAAGCCTTCTTTTCGTTTTTTTTCTTTGCTTTGTATACGGTAGACAAAGAAACTTTGACTTGGTCTCGGCGTTTTGTAAATCATAGATTCTTTGTTGTTTCTTTTTTTACTCACTCACATTGGGCTAAATTTTAATCTAAAAAAGTGTTTGAATAATCGAGCTAATCATGAAAATTTTAATTCATTGCGTTCTTTTTTTCAAAAATTGGAACTAATCATACTAAAAAATGCTTTTTAAATTCTAATATTCAGAGTTTCTTTATGACGATAACCGTTACAACAAAAGCGCTTTTATATACTTTATTTTATTCTTTCTTTCTCTATTTCCCACTCATCTTGTCACTAGCTCCTGTCATTACTTATAAATTGAAGTTTGTTTAAGTGTTGGGTTTCCAGGTCAAATCGTTTTTCAAAGAATTACATGCAGTTTAATTTGCGAGAGAAGTTGATCTACAGGTAAAACATGTTATCTAAACACATTATGTAATGTTATTACGTAATACCCAGTTTTTCGTATTCTTATTTCATGAATGTCTTCGTACATGTTAGTGTATATGTAAGATGTACACGAAAAAATGTATCTCATGAAATGTGAAAAAAAATCTCATATTTTAAGATTATCATAGTGTGTTATGGTACCCAACCTGTGGACTGTCATGAACTTTTTCTGTAGCGATTAATACCGGGAGAATATTCATCTCGAGTGAAGTTCGCCCCAGCCTCAGTCGGCCGTGGTTGACTCGGGCACGAGTGCTGGCTGGTTGACTCACCATTTCCTCCGGCCTCAGGGGGGCCATCCCCCTAGGCTTTTACCCACTTATGGGGGGTTTAGGTTTATTGCCTGGCGCCTTAGGTGCTCCTAATAAGGGGAATTCCGACGAGGCCGAAGGTATTTTTGTTAATGCCGGACGCGTGTGGGCTGCGGCTCTGCGGCCCTGCGACCGGACCCACCTTAAAAAAAGGCCTTGCGCCATACTTGTCCGGTAATGGGACGGATGACAAATACCAAATACCAAGTTTTTCCCAGCCTAACACATTGGAAGTCAGACTGACGTTCAACACCTTTTTATCTATGTTGCATTATACTTTCGTTAATATATTTTGTTCCATGTAAACCCGAGTTCGTGTCTTTCTTCCGGACCCTTTACTTGTCCACAACATATTCAATAATAAAATTTTTAGTTAATTCTTTCTAAAGTTACTTACCTAGTACAGACATACTGGGTGGGTTTTAATGAACTAACAGCTTAGTTTCAGGGGACCTTCCTCCTCTCTAAGCAAAACATGTCTCCAGGCTTAAAAGAGGTCATGACCGGGTTCATTACTGGATGCCTGAAGCGCCTCTGAAGGGAATTCCGACTGAATCTAAACGTTTATTTATCTGCACCGCGGGAGATTCGCTTCCTGCCGAGCACTACGACATTAAACTGATCTTATGTTATATTTTCGCCTCGTGGGGAGCCGAATAAATATGTACTTACCTGATATAGAAGGCGGAAGAAAGCTAGCTTTAAGCCCTACTATCCATTCCAAGTTGCACCTGTCGCCGACGTTTAAAAGTATTATGGTCAGGCTTATTTCTAGACACCCAAAAGGAATGCCAACGGAGCTTAGTTATTTTTGAGACTGTCCACAAGTACGCAGGAAATTTCCCACTTAAAAAAAGTAACCTTTTTTTAACCTTCCTTTAGCATAGAGTTAAAGCAATTCCTTTCTCCGTAGAGAATGTTTAGATCCCTGATCAATCAGGACAGTAAGAAATAATCTGGCTTAGTTTAAGGTTTGGTTTCTTTTTTTTTTTGCTTAATAACTGTTATGACCGATTATTAAGGGTCAATAAATAAATAACTGAACACGGAGATATGAGGTGCCACGCAAATGTACCCAAGTCTCTAAGGAGGGTTTCCTTGGTTCAACGTACACGAAGACAGGCAAGGTGTTTACTACAGCTGCTAATCTCCATCTCTACCAGATTAGTTCTTGATTAATATACCCTTTAGGTAAGTCCATTATTCTGATCATAGGTGAGTCACCTACAACTGTAACATATCAACTTTTGTGGGTTATTTAATGCCAAAACCATACTTTTATAAGAACATTTGTTGGGCTATTAAACCCAAAACTGGAGGAATTAGGGGGTTCATATCTTTCGTTGTGGTATTAGTACGAAAGTGAATGTAATAGAACGACTGGAGTTCGAACTCGTTTACTACAATGTCGCAGTCCAACACTTTAGCCACTACGCCAAGAGGACATCACCTCGATAGTCTTTAGATAAAATAAGCTTTGTGGAATTTGTAGACGAGAAAAATACTTTCAGGCGACATCTCTATACTAAAAGGTACTATTTACCAACCCCTCCGCTCGGGCAGGATATGACACAAGGTCAATTTTTTTAAGCGGAGTTTAACAGGTTTTGAATTCAGAGTTTTCCTTCTCCTAGACGAGTTGCCTCACCAAGGCTGAAGAACCTAGTCCGTCCTACTATTTACCCATAGCTGGAGGGAGAATAAGGGGGTTCATACCTTTCCCAAGGGTATTTGCCCAAAAGTGAACGTAATAGCGCGACTGGAGTACGAACTCGCGTACTACGATTACGCAGTTCATCGCTTTAACCATTACACCACGAGGACACATTTCTATACTAAAAGGTGGTTCCTTAAAACTAGTGGACAAATTCACCCACATTGGAAGCTGCGTCTCATTTACGTAAAATGACATCAATACGCGACTAGCCAAGGTATGGTAAACTATCGATAGGTTATCGGTCCAATGGAAGTCAGACCTATCCGTTGCAATAAAACGCAATTTTTTCAAAGCAGCAGTTGTGTCCATACTACTATATGGATGCACCACATGGACGCTGACTAAGCGTATCGAGAAAAAGCTCGACAGTAATTGCACAATAATTCTACGAGCTATATTGAACAAATCCTGGAAGCAACATGCCACAAAGCAGCAGCTGTACGGCCACCTACCTCCCATCTCTAAAACTATCCAAATCAGACGAACAAGACATGTGGGACACTGCTGGAAAAGTAAGCACGAACTTATAAGCGATGTTCTCCTATAGATCACTTTACACGGACGAGCGGGTGCTAGACGACCAGACATAACTTATCTTTGACTGCTTTGTACGGATACAGGATGTAGTCTACATGGCCTGCCGAATGTGATGGACGATAGGGACGAATGGCAAGAGAGAGGACCAAGAAAATCTGTGCAAGTGCTACGACATGATTATGATTAATAACTATTTAATTATTTATGATTAATTTTCAATCGAAGGTCGAGTCATACCAAAGACTCCTTGCTTAACACTCAGTATTAGGAGGTACGGATCAAGGGTAAAGTGGGGTAATTCTGGGAAAGGAGTTGTGCCCTCCCCTACACCTCGGTGTTGTAACTTCCTGTCGGGCACTACGACATTAAACTGATCTTATGTTATATTTTCGCCTCGTGGAGAGCCGAATAAATATGTACTTACCTGATATAGAAGGTTGGAGGAATTTATTTAGAAAGCCAGCTTTAAGCCTTACTATCCGTTCCAAGGGAAAAGGGATCCTTTGGGTCACCCTCGATTAAGGTCGTAAAGTTTACTTTACCTAGGTTTTTTGTTTAATGTCATATCGACGGTAGTGGGTTATTTAATACCAAAGCTTCTATTTGAGAAGAATAGCAGCGGTACTATTTAACCATTCGATGCGAGAATAAGAGGGTTCATACTTTTACCAGCGGTATGAGTCAAAAAGTGAATTCAGTAGGGCGACTGAATTTCGAACTCCCTAAGTCGGTGTTGCCGTCTTGTTCACTAGCCACTACACCACGAAGACTCCTAAAGGGGAGAAGAGGAGTGTGGATGATGTAATACTTGTTGTCTTAAAAAAGATTGATGAGCCATTTTCAAATTCTGGACGTGGCTGTTCGTGTCTCACTTACAATGACATGAATATATATATATATATATATCGTTGGTCCAAAGAGAGAAAAAAGTAAGTATTCCAAAATGAATAGGTTCACTAAGAACTTTATATTCTTTTAAAAATTACTTTTTGAGTTCTTACGGATCGTTTCGAGCCTATGACTTTCTTCAGAGAAATTCTAATGTTTACTCACACACACACACACACACACACACACACACACACACACACATATATATATATATATATATATATATAATCCTGATTGCCTTATAAAATAAAATAAAAAAAAAACACTGGAAAGACTCACAGATGGCACTGACGTCAAAAAGCTAACTATCCACGTGACATCGTTTGGTCGGGCTAAATCGAGAAACGATAGTATAACGTACAACGCGATTAATTTGACATGAAACCTATAATTGGGTGTGGGAGACAGTGATCCTCGGTCATATTACATGGTAGTAACACATCAAAGAGTCATCGTAGCGTTAACTGTTTGTTTTAATATGGAGTTATCTTTCAACATAAAATAATCGGTGGAAAATAGAGGAAATAAAGGAAGATCAGAATGTTGCGTCCAGAAATAACGAGAACAAGGTAAAAGTTTCACTAAATGCTTGTTGATGTTTGGTATCACAGTTATTGAAAGACGTTTTTATTACAACAGATGTCAGTGTTTTTGTATACATGTCTATATATCCAAGGTGTGTGTAGCTTAACGATTATTTGTTCAGTCGGCTGAAAAGGGAGAGACTGTAGAATAGTTTCACTGAGCCCCTAGCGGAGGGGTGAGACACCGAACAACAAGTGTTCTAGATACAGCACAAAGCCCTCTGATGATATGGGTTCAATACAAAAGCTTTGGAGGAATGTGAACAACTCCCTAATTGCCATTTTAACAAGGCCCACTAAAAGGGTGAAATTAGTGATAGATTTCCTAAGCAAATCTCACAAACACTCCAGAAGTGCTGTTTTTCAGCTAATGTACGGGTTGTCTTTTGGTTTCTTTGTTTATCAACTTTCGTGGGTTATTTGATGCCAAAACCATCCTTCAAGAAGAAATGCTATTCAATCCATAGGTGGTAGGGGTAAGCGGATTCATGCTTTTCCCAATGGAATTTGTCTGAAAGCGAACATAATTGTATATCTTGGCCGCTATGGATGTAAGGGTTTATATCTCGGTAGTTCTTGGCTAATCCGAGGTCGCCCTTCTTTGGGAAAGGGAGGATGCATCCCTTTGTATATCTGTCTATTGTGTTTTTATCATATTCGGCATTACAGCGTCAGAGCAGTATGTCGTCGAATTCTCTGGTCTTCCGTACTTCTGGGGGTATTTCGTCAAGCCCCGTTGCTTTTCTTCTTTTAATTCTTCTGAGTACTGAGTCGAGTTATTGCGTAAACTGTCCTAGTTTGATGTCTAATTGTTTACAAATAATTCTCGTGATTGGTTCATATGCAACATTCGGAGGGTTTCCTAGTAAATTCTCGAAATGTTGTTTCCATAGTTGTATTCGTTCTTCTAGGCTGGTAGCTTTCAGTTTAGCTTTCACGGTGCTCTTCCTTCTGCACACTTCGTTTACCGTTTGCCATACTATCCTAGATTGTCTATCTTCAACCGAGTCTCAAATATTCTTGATCTGATTTTGTATATATTCAGTTAGTTCTTTTAGGTAGATGTTAGCTAATTCATTTTGTACCTTTTTAAGTTTCAGGGCATTGATATTGGTTGGGTTCCTCCTATGGCATTTGGAAGCAGTTTTCACGGCCGCATGCAATTTTCTAACCGCTTATGTCTCCCATGGGACTCTAGGTTTAGTTCTTTGTTTAGTTGGTATGCATTCTGCTGCCGCTGCTAAGTGACGAAATTCTCATGTTCGTCATTCGGAGTATGTGTTTCTGATTTCTCCTGTAGTGCATCGAATTTGTTTCTTTGTGTAAACGTATATTTATCTCTAATACCCCTATTGTTAAGCAGGGAACAGTCATAGTGTAAGGTGTTTGTTGTTCTGGCCGCATTCCTTCGTAGGCTCAGTCGTATCTTTGCCGTGACAATTCGGTGATCGTGGGACACGCCCTCGAAAGAGGAATACGCCTCGCAATTCAATGTGCTATTATTTCATTTCTTACTTATAAAAACATAATCTATCTCTGCTTTAGTATTATTTGCGTAGGTGTAGGTCCATAGTTTTCCCTTCCTTTTCTGAAATTTAGTATTGAGGCATGTTAATCTATTTTCTAGCGTGAAATCTGTTAGATGTTCCCCATTTCTGTTTGACGAGTTGTGAAAGCTGAATTTGTAGTCTACGTTTTTACCAATTTCGGCATTCATGCTTCCACCAATGACGAGAACGTTATGTTTCGGTATGCTATGAACAAAGGAGGATAGCTCATTATAGAAGGTGAGGAGGTAAGTTTCTTCACTAGCATTGGTAGGGCTGTAGCAGAAGATGATTGTTGCGCTGGGGTTGCCATTAAACGTAGCTACCATCATCCTCGGTCGTATTTTTCCGATGCTATTAAGTGATTTTAGGGCCCGTGGTCTTATAAATATACCTACATCTCCTATCGTGGCATTAACAAAGTTTTTCCATGCAGATGCTGTGGTTAACGTCAATCTATTGCCAGTATCGTGATATTTAATATCCTCACTGTAAGTGTACCTGTGTTCTTGTATGCATATTATGTCTATGTTATGATCTATCGCCGAAGCTGTCAGCTCCTGTTGTTGGCCTATTCTATTTGAAATTCTAACGTTGAATATCGCTATTTGTATTGTCAGTATGCATTTTAGTAAATTTTTGTTTTAGTCTGAGCTTTGTAGCTGATTTTTTGAACACTGAAGCCAGGGCCCCAACCTCAGCAGAGAAAATGTCTATATTAATTTATTTATTTTTCTCACCTTACTTATTTCACAGAGTTTATTTTTTGTTTTTATAGGATATTATCCTCGATTTAGCTCTGTTGAGCGAGAACCAAAACCGGTTAGCTAGCTCGTCATTTTAAAAAATGCTTTTTATACTTTTGTCCTCATTATGAATAAATTTTGGGTGAGTAGAGTGTTCCCCAATGGTCCGGAAGATTGAGGTTCAATCCCTGGTCGAGTCATACCAGAGACTAAAAAAATAGTACTTGATACCTCCTTGCTTTACACTCAGCATTACAAGGTAAGGATCAAGGGTAAAGTGGAACAATCCAGGGAATGGAGTAGCGCCCTCCCCTACACCTCGGTGTAGTAGCTATTGAAAAGGGGGCCTTCGGGTCACCCTCGACTAAGGGAGACAACTTTACTTAATTTACTTATATTGCTATTATTGTTCTCTCGCAACTTATGTGTGTGTGTGTGTATATATATATATATATATATTCCTCATGATCATGGCATGCCGCTGGGACAGATTCCCCCCTCTCTCTCCCGCCATTCGTCTCTATCGTCCTTTGCTTCCAGCAGGTCTTGTAGACTGCATCCTGTGTCCGTACAGAGCTGGTGTAAGTAAGTTCCCGCTGGTCCTCCAACTCCAACTCGCCCGTGTGAAGGAGTCCATAGAAGAACGCAAGTTATGAATTTGTCCTCCAGCAGTGTCCCTCCCTCATGTCTTGTGGGTCTAATTTTCATGGTTTTCAAGATGGCTGGTTGGTGGCCATACAGCTGCATTTTTTTGAGATGTCGCTTCCAAGATTTGTTCAATATAGCTCGTAGTATTCTTGTGTAATTGCCCTCAAGCTTTTTTCGATAGGCTTAGTCAGCGTCCATGTGGTGAATTCATATAGTAGTTTGGATAAGATTATTATTATTTGATTTCTGTGCAAGTGAGGGCCATTCAAAAGTGAAATAAAGACAAAGGAAATCTATCTATCAATCTATCACGTAAAAACTCTTTTAAAAAACTCTTAAAAACACTCTTTACAAATGCGAGCAACCCCTGATGATGGTCTATGAAACGTCTGAAAGCGCTTGGGACAATTTTGGTAAATTCATCTTCGAATTTCAACCTAAAACTCAGACACTTATAAGGAAACTTGAAAGGATCTTAATAGAATTATTTAGACAAAATGTGTCGATTATTTAATCAAACATGCTTAAATAAAAGACTACTGCCCAACTACATACATACATACACACACACATACTTATATATATATATATATATATATATATATATTTAAAAATTGGACCTCAAACATCGTGTTCATTTATAAAAAAAAATCTCTGACGATAAAGTTTTACTTAGAAATGAATTAGACTCAAATAATTATTATTTCGCATTGCAATATCCCTCTAAACTAATTCAATACTACAAAATAAAATAATTGCAATATAAAGCACACACACACACACATGTATATATATATATATATATATATCTGTTTGTGCGCGTATATGTATAGAAAGAGAGAAACTGAGAATCATAGATGCCTTTGCAATTATACACACCGATATATATATATATATGCAAACGAATATCAAGAACCATAATTATCCTTGTGTATATAAAGGAATCTATGTGCATTTCTCAGTCTATTCAAGCATATACCCCCGTCTCATGAATCGCCTGTGTTTCCTCATGACATTTTCTCTCACTCTTTTTCACTCCCCCCCTCACCTTCTTTGTCTCTCTTTCTCTCTCTCACTCCCTCGCTATTACTGTCTCTTTCTTGAGCACAACTTAGACAATAGCTGAAACAACTAGAGATGTAATTATCTATTTTTTGTTTATTTTAATTTTAAGCGTGACATTTTAACTGTATGTTAGCTGGTACCCAACCAGGTTGTCATGAGTTTGTAGTTAAGGTAAACACAGACATACAAACAGGAAAAATAGATACATTGATTGATTGATTGATTGATTGAGAGAGAGAGAGAGAGAGAGAGAGAGAGAGAGAGAGAGAGAGAGAGACGCATACAGAAATATGCATACCCACACGCACGCGCACACATTCAGTGACAGAGAGACACACACGAATATATATATATATATATATATATATATATATATGAATATATATATATACACACACACACACACACACACATATATATGTATATATACATATATATATATATATATATGTATGTATGTATGTTGCCTTGTCGGTTGGGCTGTAGAATACACCGACTGCACCTCTGCTGATGAGTAAGACCCCTCTAACGAGTGTCCTGATATGACTCTAAACAAATCGATGGTCAGGTTCCAGTGATGCAGGGACTTCGGGGAATGTGGAGTATCCCTTCATTGCCATCGCTCCAAGGTTCACTCTGGCCCGGAGTGGTAGCACCTCATAAAGGTCCTATCTAATCGTTAAATAGAACTAAGCCGTGGTTTGTTAAATATGCTGTTTTTTGCATTTAAACTGCGTATTTATGCTAAAATGAATTGTTTAAAATAGAACTGTTTTAACATTTAAACTGCGTACTTATGCTAAACTGAATTGCTCGAAATAGAACTGTTTTGACATCTAAACTGTTGACTTATGCTAAACTGAATTATCTGAAATAAAACTGTTTCGATAATTACTCTAGGTATTGCTCAGTCGACTGGGGCTGTAGAATAGACCGACTACACCTCTGCAGAGGGGTAAGAACCCACCCAAAGAGTGTCCTAGTTATGACATTAAACAATCTGATGGTACTATTTACCCAACCCCTCCGCTCGGGCAGGATATAACACAAGGTCAATCTTTTTAAGCGGAGTTTAACTGGTTTGAATTCTGAGTTTTCCTTCTCCTAGACTAGTTGCCTAACCAAGGCTGAAGAACCTAGTCTGTCCTACTATTTACCCATAACTGGAGGGAGAATAATTGGAATCATACCTTTCCCAAGGGTATTAGTGCTATGTGAAATGCAATCAGTCTCGTCCAGGATTTGAACTCGAGTCGTCGTGTTCATTTCCTACGACGATAACGACTACACCACGGGCAATCTGATGGTACTATTTACCAACCCCTCCGCTCGGGCAGGATATGACACAAGGTCAAATTTTAAGCGGAGTTTAACAGGTTTGAATTCAGAGTTTTCCTTCTCCTAGACTAGTTGCCTCACCAAGGCTGAAGAACCTAGTCCTTCCTACTATTTATCCATAGCTGGAGGGAGAATAAGGGGGTTGATACCTTTCCTAAGGGTATTTGCCCGAAAGTGAACGTAATAGCGCGACTGGAGTACGAACTCGCGTACTACGATTCCGCAGTTCATCGCTTTAACCATTACACCATGGTGGGGGTTCCAGTGATACTGGAGCTTTGGGGAATGCGGGATACCCCTTCATTGCCATTGATCCCAGGTCCACTATGGTAGCACCTGATAGGGTCCTATCTATGGCTTTAATAAAACGAAACTGCATACTTATGCTAAACTGAATTAGAACTGTTTGACTAAACTGAATAGCCTGAAATATGAATTAAACTTTGTTCTTACATTTAAACTGCGTACTTATGCGAAAGTGAATTGTTTGAAATGGAACTGTTTTTGGTATTGAAACTGTACTCACGCTAAAGTGAATTGTTTAATATAAAACTGTTTTGACATTTAACCGTATAAAGAAAATCTACACTTATACTAAACTGGATTGGCTGAATTAGAACCGTTTGACTAAACTGAAAAGCTTGAAATAGAAATGTTTTTGACTATTAAACTGTGTACTCATGCTAAAGTGAATTGTTTTAAATAAAACTGGTTATTTGTATAAAAATGGATTTGGCAATCCAACCAACCAACTAATCAACCAACACATACATACATACATACATATATATACTGACAAACACACACACACACACACACACACATATATATATATATATATATATATATATATATATATATATATATATATATATATATATATATATATATATATATATATATATATATTTGTTAAAAAGAGCATGGCCTATATATGGAGGTGCCCGCGGTGTAATGGTTATCGTCGTAGGAAATGGACACGGCGACACGAGTTCAAATCCTCGAAGAGACTGATTGCATTTCACATAGCACCAATACCATTGGGAAAGGTATGAATCCAATTATTCTCCCTCCAGCTATGGGTAAATAGTAGGACAGACTGGGTTCTTCAGCCTCGGTGAGGTAACTAGTCTAGGAGAAGGAAATCTCTGAATTCAAACTTGTTAACTCCGCTTAAAAATTGACCTTGTGTCATATCCTGCCCGAGCCGAGGGGTTTTGTAAATATGATATATGGAGGTAGCACTAATAACACATAGATAATATTGAAAAGAAAACATGGTTTACTTGGGTCTAAGGCCGTTGGTATATATATATATATATATATTGAGGTTGGTTTTTGTGTTTTTCGTTTCTTTCAAAAATAGGAATCCCTGGCCGAAGTGTGAAACTTGCCTCAAATCGTCTTCAGACCACGGCGCAATATGCATCAAGTTGGATTTAGTCGAAATCGAAAAATCTTCAGCACCAATTAGATGCACGCAGAACCACCATTCCTTGTGATTACGTAACATCAAGAAACGGTTACTATAAGCGCCTAATGACATCAACGGCTGAAAGTAAATGCGTTATTAAAAATCACGGAAATGTTAATACCTACTCGGGTCCCATCTACAGGTCAAATAGATTTGTTTGAAAATAATTCGTATTAGAATACTTGGTAACTTATTACTGAAAATTGTTGGCATAAAAAATAGTTATAATTGTTTATTGAGGATTATTATTAGTTAATTAAAATATATGATTTTGTGCATATAAATGACGAGTATCAAATAGAAATAATTACTTGAAACCACTTGATTATTATTAATAGATGGGAATACTTGAAACCATATAACTGTGGGTAAATTATTTGTATTATGTTGGAATTCTTGATACTATATAACTGTATGTCCCCTCTCCCCACTCAAAAGACCTTCAAGAAACTACAATACAAAAATATAAATATTAACATACAATGAATGCGATTCATATCTATCTATCTATCTATCTATCTATCTATCTCATTCTGTTCATTATCTATCCATAAAATAACCTTAGATGGATTGACATGCTGTTAAAATCAATCAATCAATCAATCATCGATGAATAAAATTTTCCATCTGTTTTCCATATGCGTCTAAAACTATTTGACATAGCACAACCAAATTTGGTATATATATTGATTTGATTGTTAATTGAGAAATTGGTTGGTTCGTTTTAAGGTATATCAAACCTTACCGAAGTCAGTTTTCCAATTACAGCTTCCTATAATATATGGTACAAAAATGTGTCTGGGGTCCAAACAGGTACTTCCAATCGGAGTAAGAGTGGAATTGTGAGTAATAACTGTATTTATTTTCTTAGTTAAATGACATTTCAACCTTTGTGGGTTATTTAATACCAAAACCATCCTTGCTGAAGAAGAAATACTACCTAAATCATAGCTGGAAAAATAAAGGGTTCATACCTTTCCTAAGGGCATCAGTCCAAAAATGAACGTAACAGTGTGACTGGAGTTCGAATTGGCTTGCTACAATATCGCAGTCTAGCAGGTTAACCATTACGCTACGGAAACTCAGCCCTTGGGAGAAATGGGAATGAAGTGGTATTCTTAGCCTCACCAATAGGGAGACAAAATCTTAGGGAAGGGGAAAAAGTTGTAGTGAGCTAAATTCGGCTTGCCATAAAGGGACAGCAGAAATACTATAGGGTTTATAAAGTTTGAGACACGAGATTTCATTCTTATTTTGTCATGTTTTATCTTTGATTCGGTTTATTTTCACTTTTATCTTGTTATAATTTGAATTTCCTTTAATTTCATTTTGTTTTTGAAAACTTTTATTCTATTTTCACTTTTATCTTGTTATAATTTGAATTTCATTTAATTTCATTTTGTTTTTGAAAACTTTTTTCTTTTGTGAATGAACGTTATTAGCTGCAGACACTTACATATTTCTACGTCTTATCGGTGGGTCTTGGCATATGCTGAAGAAGGGCAAGATCCTCATCCAGAAAAAAGGGGCTGTCCTAACTATGACACAAAACTGCATCTGATGATGAGGCTCGAGTTCTGGAAATCTGGGGATGTTGAGTATCTACATCATTACCATTACTCCCAGGTCCACTCTGACCCAAAGTGGTAATACCTGTTGTAGTCAACATGTTAACATGGGTTAAATAGATCTGTTTGAAAATGTTTCGTATTCGATAGGACCGTGTGCAAAAAACAAAACCAAGAAAAAACAAAGTACCCCCACAAAAACATGTGGTAAAGTAATTTAATATTTTTTGCGCTCATAGGACAAATTTACAGTATTTTGGTGGCAAAACCTTCGTTTAACTTTCAAACGAGGCTGACCAATAAAAAATCTTTCAGTTTTTTAAAAATTGGAATTTCCAATTCTAAAAAAGCAGAAAGATTTTAAGATTTGTAAACGAATAGTTTGTTGGTAAATTCATTTTAAAACGATTTTTTTTTCTCATTTGCTTGCACAGAGTTAAATAGTTTCAAGTATTTCTATCAAAAACTTATAATTCTATTCAATATGAATTACTAGTCAAACGGTTTCAAATATTGCTATTTAACATTAGTAATTCTATTAATCAAATATTACAATCTAATCTAATATTGCTTATTTGTTTGCACATAGTTCAATGGTTTGCAGTATTACTAACTAACATTAGTAACTCTATTTATCAAATATTCCTATATAATACAAACGAATTGGACACAGCCGTACGGTTTCAATTACCTAAAAATAATACCTCTGAGTAAATGATTGAACTGTTCTATTTGACCTATAGAAGGAATACAAACAGATACTACCAATCTCTTTCAGAGTGGGCCTGGGAGTAATTATTATATATTGACCCTCGACCGAACCGTCAATCAAGAGATGCACCTGTGTAAATAAGCGGAGGAACAGCGGAAGCAGGTAGGCGAGAGACAATTATATAACCAGGTGCCACAGACAGCTTGGGTCAGATCGAGTTCTAGTTGCAGTTGGAGTCAGTTGGGGGACAAGATGCCAGCGTGAGAATCAGCTTGCAGACTGAGGGCTTGCGGCCCTCAGTGACCCACGGTTGAGCAACCCAGCCAAGATGAGGAAGAAGTGCTGCTATGGTCGCGAGAAGAACTTTGGGTCAATATGTAGCAGTCTGTCCCCGTCTCCAACTCACCTCTCACACACAAGGAACATCACCCTTTCGAGAATAAAGTTTGAGAGGTATATTTTTATAAAGAAGTGTGTTCGTTCGTTCATTGAAGTTCGTCATTATGTTTGATTATGTTTCCGCCTATATTTGTATTATGTATATGTAAGTGGCTATACAACATAATGACAATGAATGAACTGATACTCCACATTCTTCTACGTTTCGGTACTGGAGCTTCACCTTCAGTTGCAGTTTAGTATTATATCTAGAACATCTAGGAGGTGCCCGTGGTGTAATGGTTATCGTCGTAGGAATTGGACGCGGTGACACGAGTTCAAATCCTGGACGAGACTGATTGCATTTCACATAGCACTAATACCCTTGGGAAAGGTATGAATCCAATTATTCTCCCTCCAGCTATGGGTAAATAGTAGGACAGACTGGGTTCTTCAGCCTCGGTGAGGCAACTAGTCTAGAAGGAAAACTCTGAATTCAAACCTGTAAAACTCCGCTTAAAAAATTGACCTTGTGTCATATCCTGCCCGAGCGGAGGGGTTGGGTAAATAGGATTGTATCGAGAACATCCGCTGAGGGAGGGTCTTACTCTTCTGCAGATCTGCTGTCGGCGTCTAAAACAGTTTCAGCCGACAGGGCGAGTAACGTTTGTATGAACATCAGAGTCTTAGATAAAGTAACATTTTACACGGAAATGAATTCATACCTGCAGTGGACGCGACGGATTTAGCAAGGGTATTCATTTCGTTTACCCACGAGCTAGTGTCTGGTTTAATGTGGAACACAAAAAAAGCGTACGTGTGGACAGCGACAAAATTTGTGTAGGTTTTTCGACCTTGTCTTTTGACACGCTAGCGGTATCAGATAACACTTCTAATTCTATCTATTTCTTTGTGTTGTCGGGAGGTGTCGACTAGGGGAACCGGTTTCCTGGAACTAAATCGGAAAATTGTATTTACTAATCATGCAACTGTGTGACTGTTGTCTTCTGCATGAAATAAGACTCTACTCCCAAAAGAGGTTATGATACTAAATTGAATCAGATGATGTGGCTCCAGTCCTGGAGCTCTGGGGTAATGAGTAACTCTTAAATGACATTGCTTCTAAGTACTCTGAATCAGAATGGTTGGACCTGTGAGTACTTATGGGTGAAATACTTGGTTGGTTAAGTATTATAGCATATCAGCCCTTGTAGGTTATTTAATGCCAAATCCTATTTATGCATATATATATCAAATATATATGATTTGGTTTGGTTGGGTTTTTGGGCATATCAACCATTGAAGGCTATTTAATGCCAAATCCTCTTTATACATATATATTAAATATATATGATTTGATTGGGTTGGGTTTTATGGCATATCAACCCTTGTAGGTTATTTAATGCCAAATCCTCTTTATACATATATATTAAATGTATATGATTTGGTTGCGTTTGGTTTATGGCATATCAACCCTTGTAGGTTATTTAATGCCAAATCCTCTTTATACATATATATCAAATATATATGATTTGGTTGGGTTTGGTTTATTGCATATCAACCCTTGTAGGTTATTTAATGCCAAATCCTCTTTATACATATATATCAAATATATATGATTTGGTTGGGTTTGGTTTATGGCATATCAACCCTTGTAGGTTATTTAATGCCAAATCCTCTTTATACATATATATTAAACGTATATAATTTGGTTTGTTTGGGTTTTAAGGCTTATCAACCCTTGTAGGTTATTTAATGCCAAATCCTCTTTATACATATATAATAAATATATATGATTTGTAAACGAATAGTCTGTAGGTAACATTTTTAAACGTGCCTTGATTCATTTGTTTGCACACAGTTAAATGGTTTCAAGTATTTGTATATAACAGTAAAAATGAATTAAACACCCATCATTTGTTTACACACTATTAAAATGTCAAACAGTTCTATTTTTACCAATTCAATTTAACATAAATCAGTTGTGGCACACAGTTTAGATATCAAAATGTTCAATTTGACCCAGAGATGAGCCCCTACACTGTGCCATTTAACTGTGTGCAAACAAATAATTAATATTAATATTGTTAGTGTTGGGTAACAATAATAGAAACCATTAAACAGTGTATAAACATGTCATCAAAATTCAATAGAATTATTAGTGTTATATTGCGATACTTGAAACCATTAAACAGTATGCAAACAAATTATATTAAATTGAATTATTACTTATCTACCTCCAGTGATGAGTAAATAGAATGGCAGACGGGTCCTTTAACATTAGTATGGCAGTCAGTCAAGGAGAATGAAAATTTGGAGTAAAAACCGACTGTACTCAGCTTTAAAACTGACTTTATGTCAAATCCTATACTTGAGAAATACATTTTAAATGCCCTAAATCAGAATAATAAAGCAATCATGAGTCCAATTTTTAACAGAATGATAATGTTACATAGATATAAACAAGAGTGGAGTATCTCTTTGTTGTCATTTTGTGAATAGATTGAGGTATCAATCTATTTTGTTTCTTAACATTAACGTTCAACTGTTCAGCTTTCGACAACAATCTCGTTTATTAAATCCCAATTGCGATATTTATCAACCTACTTTTATTAGTCCCATCGCTCTGTCGGAATCTATTGCGACCAGTGTTCAGGGTGGAGTATCTGTTTGCAGTTATTTGGCGTAGGTAAAGTAACCAGTCCTTTTTTTCTTAATATAAGCATTCAAACCTCATAAACTTTATCGACACTTTCTGACTAATTGGCGTTTACTGTCGTCGCTTTAGATTGTCCTATTGACGCCCAGGCGCTAAGAAGCGATATCGATTACAATAGAAATTACTGCTCTTGTTTATTGAATGAATTTACCCAACTCCTCCACCAAGAGTATTGCCCAGTCGGCTGGGGCTGTAGAATACACCGACTGCATCTCTGCAGAGGAGTAAGACCCTCCAAATGAGTGTCCTGGATATGACACTAAATAATCTGATGGTGAGATTCCAGTGATGCCATAACTCCCAGGTCCACTCTGCCCCAGAATGGTAACACCTGATTGGGTCCTATCTATGGGTTGAATAGAACCAACTGCATACTTATGCTCAACTGAATTGTTTGAATTAGAACTGTCTGACTAAACTGAATAGCTTAAAATAGAAATGTTTTTGACAATCAAACTGTAGTTACATTTAAACTGCGTGTTTGTGCTAAACTGAATTGTTTGGAATGGAACTGTTTTTGATATTGAAACTGTATTTACAGTAAACTGAATTGTTTAATATAGAACTGTTTTGACATTTAACTGTGTGTAAAGAATATTTGTACTTATACTAAACTGAATTAGCTGAATTAGAGCTGTTTGAATAAACTGAATAGCTTGAAATAGAAATGTTTTTGACAATTAAACTGTGTACTCATGCTAAACTGAATTGTCTGAAATAGAACTATTTGCATAAAAATGGATTTGGCGTTAAATAACCTACAAAGGTTGATATGCCATAAATCCCAATCAACCAACCGACCAACAAGAGTAGGATTTGACATAAAGTCAGTTTTAAAGCAGAGTACAGTCGGTTTTTACTCCAAATTTTCATTCTCCTAGACTGACTGCCGTATCAATGTTAAAGGACCAGTCTGCCATTCTATTTACGTATCACTCTAGGTAGATAAGTATCTTAACCAAAAATACTGCGTGTCTCAAAATAGATTTAACCCATTAATATGATAATTCATATTACATCAAATCATCTTTCATCTGAGTCTTAAAAAAGCAATCATATCACTTCAGAAAGGTCAAACAAGATGACAAGGGCAGAAATTGACTGATTTTATCCTACATTGTACGTGAAGGACGAAGTCTTAAGGAAAATCTTCGAAGGGACTTTTATGGACTCCTTCAAACAGAATCTCTCACCGCATCCACATTGTCAGGATATCTTGCTGTCAACTTCCTGTTAGATCTGGGATTTTCCGCCTTCTTGTTGAGGTTGTTAACTGACCTTGTGGCTTGAAATTTAGGTACCCATCGATAAATTGGGCTTTTTGGGGGTATAGTTGTTAAAGTTAATCTTCCAGCGAAATTTTGCTTGCACAGTTTTGAATGATTTTGTCTCCATATAAGTAGAGACGCAAAACATTTTCCATCTCTTGTCCAAGGCATTGTAATCAAGGATTGGTTTGGTTTCTTTGTTAAATGGCATATCAACTTTTTTTTAGGTTATTCAATGCCAAAGCCATTTTCCTAGAAGAACAGTAGTGGTACTATTTAACCCATAGCTGGGAGGATAAGGGGGTTCATACCTTTCCCAAGGGTATTTGCCCGAAAGTGAACGCAATAGCGCGACTGGAGTACGAACTTGCGTACTACGATTCCGCAGTCCATCGCTTTAACCATTACACCACGAGGACACCCCCAATCAAGGATTAATAGTTGTTATTGTCTATAGACAGGTCAATGCACCAACATCATACTCTACTCTACATCATACTAAAAGTTTGACCCTGAAAACATGGGTAAAAATGCAAGATTTATTGGTTTATCATGAAAACTGATCAAGTTAGTGTTTTAAAACATAATGGAAAATGACTTGTAAGTCGAAAATGTTCGAAATTTGAAAACTTTCCCATACTACAATCTTGTCCAACTTTTAGTATGATGTAGAGTAGACCCAACCTGACATAAAACCATAAAAAAACAAAAGGTTGCAATTTTTTGGTGGTTGGGGTACTTTGGCGTTATATTGACTAGCATACTACTATTTTAAAATCTGAAACAAAAAAAAGAACACAACATTATTATTAGTAGAGTTATTACCTGTTACATGGGTCCCATATATATTGAGACACCTTATAATATATTGAGACGCCCTATATATATTGAGACACCCTATATTATCACGATGGGAAAAAGCAAACATCCTCATCCATAATTTGAAGTCCGATCATCGAGTCCATTCTATACAGTGATAACTATAACGCACGTCTTTCGAAGCTGTTAATCTAATGCTTGTAAAATAAGGAATACGAACAAGTCATAAATAGTTATTTAAAGTATGTCTTAGTGTCTAACGTAGTGCAGGTCATTGAGGTGACCGCTTTGTATGTGATGAAGACCAATTTTGTGTTATTTCAGTGTATGAATGAATAATGGCGTCATTAACACAAAAAACGAGACCTTTTGGCGCCAAAATGCAGGGGGTGCCTACAGACTTGTAAGTGATTTAAACAACGGGATATCTAGGTGGGTAAAGTTCTTTATTACAGTCAACATGATTAGGTAATTAGAAAATGTTGAATTGAAGAAGTATCCCCGTTTGCAGTGGGAGAAATGCTTTCTTTATACAGATGAACTTATTGACTAAAATAAATTTTTACATATCTTTGAAAATAGGATTAATTTTTGACATATCCTATAATTAAATTGAACCGGAATGACAGAAACGCTGGGGGTCAAGTATTTCTGTTTTCTGTGTGTATGTGTATATCTGAGTGTTTGTGTATCTATGTGCTAATCTGTGGGTGTTTATGTGTGTATCTCTGTGAGTGAGTGGGTGAGTGTGAGAGAATGAGAGCGAGGGAGATGGGAAATTGGAAGAGATAGACAGAGAGAGAGAGAGAGAGAGAGAGAGAGAGAGAGAGAAGGGGGGACCGAGAAAGTGAGACAGACAGAAAAACAGAGAGAAAGAGAGAAAGAGAGAGAAGATGAAATAGAATGAGAGAGAAACAGAGAATGGAAGAATGAGACAGATCATAAAGAGGAAAAGTAAGATATAGAAAGGGAGAGAAACAAAGAGGAGAGAGCAAGAGAGAGAGAGAGAGAGAGAGAGAGAGAGAGAGAGAGAGAAGAGGGGAGAAGAACTGAGGGAGGTCGAAAGTGTAATGGAGAAAAAGAAAGAGATAAACAGACCGAGACAAGCTGAGAGAGAGAGAGACAAAGAGAGAGAAAGTGAAAGAGAGAGAGAAAGAAAGAAAATGTGAGAGAGAGAGGGAGAGAAAATGAAAGAGAGAGAGAAAGAAAGAAAATATGTGTGTGTGTGTGTGTGTGAGAGAGAGAGAGAGAGAGAAACAGAAACAGAAAGGGAGAAAGAAGGAAAGAGAGAAAGTGGTATAAAGAGAAAGAAACAAAGAGGGAGAGAAAGATGAATTCCGTGGCTGGTGTTTGAAAGTTGGTAAAATCCGTCAATTCGTATTCTGATTTTCAATATTGTCGACACAGTCAGTGACTTGTATTTATTATCAGTTTCTCGCCGAGACGATCATCAGTTCAAACGCCGTTGTCTCTTTGTCTCTAATATTTAAACTTAGATCTACATAGGCTCAATAACCGATATTGAGTACACGGTTTATAAATATAGCTCTTGTATTTGACGGCATATAAGACGCACGGGTGTATAAGTCGCACCCCGATTTCAGCTGGGCAAATCGAGAAAATATAAGTAATTAGTAAAATATTTAATAAATGGTGCAGGCCAGATTATATTTTTGAGGTGGGATTTTGGTTCAACAAAAGCCATGATTACAATCAAACGATAAATAATGAAAAAAAAAAAAAAAAAAAAAAAGAGAAAGAAAGAAAGACAAAAAAAGAAAACAAACCAAAATTTTTTAAATTATATTCAAAGGTAAGAAAGCAAAATAAAAATAGAAAAAAAAAACTACATATGGCATATAAGACGCAGAGGGATAAGTTTCCAGACATTTTTCGTATGGGCACTTTTATTGATAGTACACACATGAAACTCTAGTCCCCTTCCAAGTAATCTCCTCCGCCTGCAATGCACTTGTTGTACCGTTTCAACAACTTCTGGAAAGCCCCACTGAAGTCCTCTTCTGTGAGCGTGTCAATGACCTTCGTCACAGCCTCTTTCATCTCCTCAATTCTCTCATAACGGTAGCCTCTGAGCTTAGGGAATAACCAAAAGTCACAGGGAGCAAGGTCTGGACTTTAGGGAGGCTGAGGAACTGTCTTGATGCCCATCTTGGTCAAATAGTCAGTGACAAGGATGGAGTTGTGGACTTCTTCAGACGGAATCTCTTCCTGAACTTCCTTAAAACCTCATCATAGTAACCCAAACCCTAACCCTTTGGCCAATCAACTCTGGTCTATTGACTTCCTTACTCCTCCCACACCTCTCACCATTCCTCACAGACTCCCTGCCTCCCTTGAATCTCTTATGCCACTCAAAAACTGATGCTCGATTCATGCAAGATGGTCGAAAAGCAGTCTGAAGCATTCCATACGTGGCATTTTTCCAAGTTTAAAACAGAGTTTTATTGCATATCGTTATTCCTCACGCCCAGATTGCATTTTTGAAATTCACCAGCTGTGACAATCAGGCTTTAGTAGGTTGTATTCCAATTGCTGCTGTAGCTGTTCATCTAAACCTGAAATCATAAAAATTGGTCAGTCATCTCATAAGATGTATAGCAATAAGATACTGAATTTTCAAGAGTCTATGATAATTTTAAATGCCCATACGAAAAAGTCTGGAAACTTATCGTATGCACCTCGTATATATATATATATATATATATATATATATATATGTATGTATGTATGTATGTATGAATAATTATGGATGAATATATTTAGAGAAGTACAGCCATGATTACATAAAAATTAAATATTTATAATTTAAAAAACACGAATAGGATGTAACAAGAATAGAATATATTTTTATATCAGAATGTAATTAATATCCTTTCTTAATTGAATAAAAGTTTGTGATAATACATAACTTTCGACCTGTTTGTGACTATCAGGTTTTACGCAAAATTTCTTAGAATTTGAACATTACAATACTTAATCAGTTTTCATTTACTTTTACTCTGTGTTCAGCCGAAAAAGCGAAATATACAAGATCACATATTTTTTTCTTGTTTAAAAAAATAGTTCTAGTTGGTTGGTTGTTCGTTGTTTTGTTTAATGGCGTATCAACCCTATTCGAGCCATTTAACACCGAATTAAGTTATTTTGATAAAAGTTTGTATGTTTCGAGGTCTTCATATCTTTAAATAACTATTCGTAGTATATTTCTGTATAGTTCATTTTTTTCTACCAAGGGTTTGGTTTGGTTTTTGGCATACCAACCATTGAAGGTTATTTAATCCCAAATCTCTCTCTCTCTCTCTCTCTCTCTCTCTCTCTCTATATATATATATATATATATATAAGCAGTTCTAATTCAAACAATTCAGTTTAGCTAAGTACAGTTTTTCTGTACAAACAGTTAAATGTAAAAACAGTTCTATTTCGAATAATTCAGTTTAGCTTAGGTATACAGTTTTTGTTTGCACACATTTAAATGATGAAACAATTCTATTTAAAACAATTCAATTGAGCATCAGTTTATAAAGTTAATTGGTTCCAAGTATTCCTATGTATGACTAACAATTCAATTAAACGTCAGTCATTTGTTTACACACCGTTAAAGGATCAAAAACTTCTATTTCAAACAATTCAGTTTAGCATAAGTATACAGTGCTTTGTTTACATAGAGTGAAAGGTAAAACAGTTCTATTTCCAGCAATTCAGTTTAGCATAAGTACACAGTTTAAATTTCAAAAAATATTTGACCTATCAGGTGCTTCTCCCCGGGCCAGAGTGGATCTCAAAGCTCCAGGATTATTGAAGCCTCACCATCGGATAGTTTAGTGTCATATCCAGGACACTCATTGGAGGAGTCTTACCCCTTTGCAGCGATGCCGTTGGTGTATTCTGCTGCCCCACCCGACTGGGCCACTCGTTAGGGAGGATCATACCCCTCTGCAAAGATGCAGTCAGTGTATTCTGCGGCCCTGGTCGACTGGGCCAGCCAGTTGTAGACTTCTGAACGGGATTTGGTAATGCTATGATGCTATTGATGGTGGTATACAAGCTTAGCTCTATACGGGTAGGTGTGAATAATTGTGTGCGCGCACGCGCGCGCGTGTGTGCGTGTATTGTGGGTCAGCCAACTTACCAATCTCTATACAGACCAAGGGGTCAGACGATCGTGAGGCGCGAAGTGCATGACCCGGAACGTTAGTATATTACCACAATGTCAAAATCTCAGATTTTTGATCATTTTATTTTCAAAGACATTGTGGTCTGTGCATCTACTATGTTAGTATGGTCGAATTTCAGTCTCTTGCACATTTCCCAGTGGATCACCTACACTACTCAGTTTTACCTGGTTATGTGTTTCTTTTTGTGTTAGTCTATTGCATTCACTTATTAGGGGATCAGCAGTTTAATATCTATCACCAATTTACTTACACTTGCTATTCATCTGTATAATATCAATCTTTACTTTGACGTTATTGGTTCCTGTGACATTTTTTGGACCTGCAATTAAAAGAGGTTCAGTTTCTCTTTTGAGGTTCTCTCTTCTTAGCAATGTCCAATTTATCTCGTGTGCAATTTTCTTTGTTTTTCCCTTACCCTGCAACTGAGTAAATGCCTACAAGAAGCAAGCGTACCCGAATTTATGACGAAAGGGCAACTACCCTGATGCAGAAAAACTAAAAAATAACCCCAAAACTCCGTTTTTTTTTTTTGTTCTCTGACATGATACAAGTTTTTGTCAATCGTTTCTTTTTGTTTTATTTTCATTCCGTGGTCCGCAGGAACGGCAAAATCATCTTGAGGACAAGTTTTCCCTTTTTTGTTAATTAGCACAATATGTGATGTTCAGGCCAGAATTAGGTGATCCGTTTGTATCTCAAGATACCAAAGAATTTTATGCGTCCATTTTTTGGGATAGATTCTAGTTTGTTCATACATCATCTGTTAATACGATCAAAACTTATTCTTTTGCACAAATCCTAGTAAATCACCTTTCCAGCCAATCGTGCCTAATCTTGTAATCCTTATGTGTTAGTTTGCTTCTTTCGCTTACGATGAGATTATAAGTTCCATCACTTCCTCCGCAAAACCTACATTAGCTATTCCGTTGCTATTATCGATTTTCGCTTTAAAATAATTGGCCTTTATGTCGTTGTTTTGTTCTGTCATTAGAAACGCTCCAGTTTTTCTCTTGAGATTTCCATTTTGTACCTATATCCACGTCTTCTCGTGTGCAATCTCGCCAGTTTGCTCCAATATATATGTATAGAGTCGTTTTTCTTTCCATTTCTGCTTCTTAGTTTTTGCTGTTTTTCTATCTGTACTCACTCTACACTGCCGCAATTGGCTGCTGTTATAAATCGTTCTGTTTAATATAGTCCCCGAGTCCTTGTATTGATGCATCAATGCAATCCGCAATGCCAGCAACTCCTCTTTCCTTTTTTCTTCACACATACAGCCTGTCTATGCCATCTCTTGGTGTATAGTCATCAATTTTCTAGTCCTTTGGTCCATTTGTCTGAATCCCTATCTTGTTCATTTTAAGAATGGTCTCGAGTATCTTACAAAAGGAACTGCACTGGTGTTTATCTTTTCTGCTGTTGAACTTAGTTTCCAGAGGCTTTCTCGTTCTTCTGATGTCCTCTTTTCTTATTTTTTCCTTCATCTCCACTTGTTTGATGGTATCTGTTTCAAATATTCTCAAGTACGTTTTGTTTTCTTTTCCTCCAAGCGCTCTCTTGCGTTCCTGAATTGGCATTTTCTTCCATTGTAATTCTTTTCCTTCCTCTTATTATGAACATGGCACACATTTCAATGACAATGTCCATTCATATATCCTGGCTGTATATTCTTATTGTTTGTGTCAGTGTCTCCAGTTCCATATTTTTTGCAAATACCTTTTTGTCATCCATAAGCATAAGGTAATTAATCTTTTCTTGTGATATTGTAAATTTGTAGTCTGCTGCACATTTCTTAAGTATTTGGTTTAATGAAATCATTGCTGTGACGAACAGCTGTGACTATAGTGAGTTTCTCTGGAAGATGCCACTCTGAATTTATACCTCTGATAGTATTTAACCTCCCGCAATCAATTCCATTCTTCAGTTTTCAATGGCTTTCGTGATGAAGTTTATGATTTTGTCAGATATTCTGTTCGTTTTCAGACACTTTATTATCCAGGTTGGTAAGATCATATCTTTGGCTTTTTTGTACATTTTCCCACCTCGTTTTGATTTCTTTGAGGATGTGCTATTCAAGTCATTTGTTCTTTTTGTTCTTCCGGAAGTAAGTAATAGATTTATTCTATTATCAGTGCTGTCAGGGTTTTCCATATCATATGTAAAGTGTATCATATGTGGAGGTGCCCGTGGTGTAATTGTTATCGTCGTAGGAAATGAACACGGCGACACGAGTTCAAATCCTGGACGAGACTGATTGCATTTCACATTGCACTAATACCCTTGGGAAAGGTATGAATCCAATTATTCTCCCTCCAGCTATGGATAAATAGTAGGACAGACTAGGTTCTTCAGCCTTGGTTAGGCAACTAGTCTAGGAGAAGGAAAACTCTGATTTAAAACCTGTTAAACTCCGCTTAAAAATTGACCTTGTGTCATATCCTGCCCGAGCGGAGGGGTTGGTAAATAGGATATGTAAACATATTTCCTGTCTTTAGTTGCTGGGATCCCTTTGTGGGGGGGGTCTTTCTGTATCAGGGTGGTTTTCCCTTTCGTCATACATTCGGTTATGCTTGGTTCTTTTAGGGATTTACTCAGTTACAGAGCCTATCCGTCATAGATGAACGTGAATTTTTAAAACTAAAATTCATGTATACCATCATGGTCTGACGTTTTTCAGTTTGGTATTATCTTGAGTATTGCTCTTTCTGAGTTCGAGTGAATTTTTGCTTTGGGGACTTTTTCAAGTTCTAAATGTTTTTTTAATGTTTTTTTTATCCATTCAACCTTTCTGTTATGTTCTTTTTATTTCCATATTTTATTTTAAGGTTCTTTTGTTTCTTCTGCATCCCGTTGCTGAATTGTCATTTTGCACTCTACACCAATATATTGGTTGAATTTTCTTTCATTATTTTTATATGTCCTGTTTTGTTTGTATTGCTTTCTTTGTTCTGGTACCTTTTGTGTCTTTCTTCTATCACCAATATCTTTGCATTCATTTCTTCCACTTGTGTTATCAGACGTGTATACAATGGTCTTTTATTGCGGGGGGGGTCTTTTCTTTCTGTTGGTTTCCTGTATGTTTTACCTTTCTTAACAGTTTCGCTTGCTGTCGTAATTTCTTTATTTGTTCTTCTAGCCTCATTTCCCATCCAAGTTTTATATTTATGTACAGATTCCTTTGTGTGAAATCTATTTTTTTAATCTGATTTTGTTCTTGCATAGATTAACTTGTTTAATTCTGTGCTGTTGTTTTGTGGAATAAGTTGCAATAATTTATTTACTTTTTCAGATTTTATCTTGACTTTTTCCTTAGAAATTGTAATGCTGCCTTCTGTTCACATATTTTTTAAAATTGATTCTATATTTTTCAATCTTCTTGTGTTAAGATTGATGTTGTAGTGCTGGCTCTGTAATGGTTTAGCTTTTAATATTTTGTTTCAAGTCTTTTAAGGGAATTTTTTGAGTGTGTTCTTCACTATTCACCTGTTCACAAATTTCGAGTATATTAAGGTCAGACAAACAGCCTTTTCAAAAAATCAGCGTCACTTGGTCGGCAAGTCTTTGACTTGTCTCAAACTTATCGGGAGTGTCTTCGTGGTGTAATGGTTAAAGCGATGGACTGCGAAATCGTAGTAAGCGAGTTCGAACTCCTGTCGCGCTATTACGTTCACTCTCGGGTAAATACCCTTGGGAAAGGTATGAACCCCCTTATCCTCCCAGCTATGGGTTAAATAGTACAACTACTGTTCTAGTAGAATGGCTACAAAGGTTGATATGCCATTAAACAAATAAACCAAACCAAACCATCAAATTTAACTGTTTCGGTCCAGATATCTCTCATTCGTTTTCTATAGCCTTTTTGAGTTGGATTGCTTTTAAAATAACAGCTGGTTTCTTTTTGTGTTGTCTTCTCTAGTCTGTTTTTCCTTTGATGTCTCTTAGGTAATTTTCTTACCTTGGTATTTGTGTACATGAAATAAGAACTGCTAACATTTGTAGGATGCCGGTTGTGTCCCCCATGTTGGCTAACAAGGGAATTACTGCCAATCACCAGACTCAAATCTGACATCTGAGTCCAACATAGTTTTGAATTTGGATCTGGATTTGTCTTTTTTCGTGGGTATACCACAAACAGGAGTTGATTATTATCTGTGCTGCAGTCACAGATGTGACCAAGTAAGGAAACTTAAGTGGGCCACAAAAAAACCCCTAGGTTTATAAGATTACAAAGTTTTAATTAAGTAAAAATACAACAGTTACTTAAAAAATGACTTTTACAATTTAAAACCGAATTTTTTAAATTATTTTAGTTGCTAAATTTCACGCGAATTGGCTCATGACTGACCCTAATGTTTGGACATTGGCACCATTTGTGCGGATTCCACAGAGCCAGAACTTCGACGTTGGAATCTACAACTACTCTTTCATTTCTCTGAAGACATTTTGTCTATTTATTGCTAGCTAACTCCAATGGCTAATTTTGCAGAAGAGTACCAGTCACGTGATCCGGGGCGGGGCGGGGGGTTGGTTGTCCGAGGGAAGACAGAAAGACAGTTGCTAAGAAACTCCCAACTGCACGTTTTTTCTTTCTTTGTATTTTTTCTTCTTTTCCTCCTTTTTGTTTTACTTACATTCATTAAGTAAGTTAATAATGATTAAATTTCCAGTTTTTAAAGACTAAATTTTACTTAGTCTTCGTTTTTTTTTTACCATCATCCACAGTTTTGAACCAAGACCTGGCGTGAGGGAAGTGAGTGATTATATGCATTCTGTTTTTTTTTTTATGCTACCTCTTTTTTTTTCATTCACATTGATTGTACTCTCCCAAGAAGATGAACAGTTTCGTAAATAGCAATTTTTGAAAATTTCAAATTGGCACTGGACTGCTAGGTATCTTGTTAATGTGTTTATCAGTCTCTTCTTTGATCATACCCAGTGCTCCTAGAATTCCTGGGACGATGGTATAACACTGCAATATATATATATATATATATATATATATATATATATATATATATTGCAATGGAGGAGAAACTTGCCATAGCTTCCTATAATAATCCCAACGAATTACTTTATAAAAGGTCAGAAAAACTTAATGTTTGCAGGAGCAAGAAAAGTTGGCTTCTTAGTTGAAAAGTCACAATTTATTTTAATCTATAAAAAAACGTAGTTTGGTCCAACCCTCTTTTAATCGGAAATGTATGATGATCCGTTTAGGTGAAACAGATTTTATCTGATTTGGTTTGGTGGGTTTTATGGCATATCAACCTTTGTAGGTTATTTAACGCCAAATCCATTTTTATGTAAATAATCAGTTCTATTTAAAACAATTCAGTTTAGAATGAGTACACAGTTTAATTGTCCAAAATATTTCTATTTCAAACTATTCAAGCACTTATATATAACAATTCAGTTTAGTGTAAGTACAGTTTCAATGTCAAGAACAGTTCAATTTCAAATAATTCAGTTTAGCATAAGCACGCAGTTTCAATGTAAGTACAGTTTTATTGTGAAAAACATTTCTATTTCGAGCTATTCAGTTTAGTCAAGCAGTTCTAATTCGGCTAATTCAGTTTAGTATAAGTACAAATTTTGTTTACAAACAGTTACATTTCAAAACAGTTCTATGTTAAACAATTCAGTTTAGTGTAAATACAGTTTCAATGTCAAAAAACAGTTCTATTTCAAATAATTCAGTTTAGCATAAGCACGCAGTTTAAATGTCAGTACGGTTTAATTTTCAAAGACATTTCTATTTCAAGCTATTCAGTTTAATCAAACAATTCAGTTCAGCAAAAGTATGCCGTTAGTTCTATTTAACCCGTATATAGGGCCCTATCAGATGTTACCACGCCGAGCCAGAGTGAATCTGGGAGCAATGGCAATGAAGGGGTGCTCCGTATTCTCTAAGGCCCCAGTTTTACTGGGACCTCACCATCAAACTGTTTAGTGTCATATCAGGACACTCGTTGGGTGGGTGGGTCTCACCCCTCTGCTGAGGTGCAGTCAGTGTATTCTACAGCCCCAGCCGACTGGGCAAAGATTTTTTCTGACTCAATTGGAATTTATATATATATATATATATATATATATATTACTGTAATGTTCAGTATAAAATCACTTAAGGAATTTATGCTGAGATTGAAATTACTTGATTATCGTCGATAATAATGTAATCACAGGAATTCTTCAGATGTCAATATCAATTGAATTTGGCCGACATTTATGCAGACTGTAATGTAAATTTTCAAGAATACATGTTTGCATATATACTCGTGTCCTTTTTCAAAGGGACATTTATATAAGCTAAATTGAAATAATTATGCCTTCATATTTCGCTTATTACCATCTTGCAATACTTACTCTTAAATTGCCTTGTAATTACACCACGTGTCTAAAACCGTAGAATTTACACTTTAACAAGAAGAAATAATTTCGACTTTAAGTTTGCTCTGTCGGCTGGGGCTGCAGAATACACCGGTTGCATCTCTGCTGAGGGGTAAGACTCGCCTAATGAATGTCCTTTATATGAGACTAAACAATCTGATGGTGAGGCTACAGTAATGATGAAGCTTTAGGGAATGCGGAGTACCCCTTTATTGCCATCGCTCTCAGGTCCATTCTGACCCAGAGTAGAAGCAACTGATAGGATCCTATCTATGGGTCAAACAGAACTAAAATGTGTACTTATTCTAAATTGAATTGTTTGAAATAGAATTGTTTATATGTATAAAAATGGATTTGGAGTTAAATAATCTACAATGGTTGATATGTCATAAAACCAAACCAAATCAAATCAAACAAAATCTTGTTTTAGTGGCAAGCTTCATGAATTAGTGGACCAGTTCCCATACCTCGGCAGCAATATCTCATCTACTGAAAGTAATGTCAACATACGCCTAGCGAAGGCATTGATCGCTATTAATAGGTTATCGATCATATGAAAATCTGATTACTCCGATTAAATGAAACTGGATTTCTTCCAAACTGTGGCTGAGAAAATACTGTTATATGGATGCACCAGCTGGATGGTAATGAAACGCATGGAGAAAAAGCTTGATAGGAACTACACAAGAATGCTAGGTGTTACTTTGTACAAATCAGTGGAGCAAAACTCTGCAAAATAGCAGTTGTAGGGCCACATACAACTCATTTCACAAAGCATCCGAGTAAGACAAACCAGGTATTCCAGGCACTGCTGGAAAAATAAGGTCGAACTCATAAGTGACATTCTTTAATGGACTCCTACTTAATGATCCCCCATTGTTGACCTACCAACAAAAACTTACAGAGATCAGCTTTGTAGGGACACTGGATACAGTTTAGAAGACCAACCAGGAGCGATGGATGATAGGGATGGATAGCGCAAAAGAGTCTTGGAACTTCATGCTGTCAGTGCGATTTGATAATATATATGCTCCCCCACCCATGGGAGTTGAGCACTCTGGCGCAGGAGTTTTCGGCTGCCGCTCGCATAACGCAAAGCTCTTTGAACGAATTGAGCACTTTGGTTGCCGATAAGGTATAAAAATGTAAACAAACGAACGCTGCTGCTGCTGTTGCTACATAATACCTCATAATTCCCCAAGCCGACGTGGTACGCTTGTTGGCCAAGCGGTCTGATATTAAGTCTAACGTAAAGTGGGGCGGGTTTTGATCCCAACTTCAAGCATCTTACGTGTCTAGCCACACTGAAGAGTTGTGATACCGCGAAACAGTCTGTCAGTGGATGACTATATATATATATATGAAAGTAAATATGGATATATTTCTCATTTGCTCCTGTCATCTCAGCAATCACCCATCGATATGTGAACTATTTTATATCCAAGTCCTGATGATGGTTATTAAAACCGAAACGTTAACGTCGACTTCACATCATGATATATTCACCTATTTGGATTATATTTTTTCCTGCTACCTTCATATATATATATATATATATATATATATATATATGTTGTAAGGACAAGTAATATAGAGTAGTTTGTCATATACTGGATATCGTCTTAATTTTATTAGTATTCTCTTAGTATTGGACATTGTTGATCATTTAACTGCGCGTAAACAAATAACTGATATTAAATTGAATTGTTAGTGATACATAGCAATACTTGGAACCATTTAACTGTGTGCAAATAATGCTTAATAGCAAATAAAATTATAGACAGAAATAAGTGAAACCATTTAACAGTGGGCAAACAAAAATGAGCTCAGACTCGTTTAAAAATGTGATGTACAGAACGTGTTTAGAAAGCATATATTTAATATATTTATAAAAAAGGTTCGGCATTAAATAACCTACAATGGTTGATATGCCATAAAACCAAACCAAACCAATTCATATATATCTAATATATCTATAAAAAAGGTTTGGCATTAAATGACCTACAATGGTTGATATGTCTTAAAACCAAACCAAACGAAACCAATTCATATATATTTGATATATCTATAAAAAAGGTGTGGCATTAAATGACCTACAATGGTTGATATGTCATAAAACCGAACCAAATGAAACCAATTCAGATATATTTGATATATCTATAAAAAAGGGTTTGGCATTAAATGACCTTCAATGGTTGATATGTCATAAAACCGAACCAAATGAAACCAATTCATATATATTTAATATATCTATAAAAAAAGGTTTGGCATTAAATAACCTACAATGGTTGATATGCCATAAAACCAAACCAAACCAAACCAATTCATATATATCTAAAATATCTCTAAAAAAGGTTTGGCATTAAATGACCTACAATGGTTGATATGTCATAAAACCGAACCAAATGAAACCAATTCAGATATATTTGATATATCTATAAAAAAGGGTTTGGCATTAAATGACCTTCAATGGTTGATATGTCATAAAACCGAACCAAATGAAACCAATTCATATATATTTAATATATCTATAAAAAAGGTTTGGCATTAAATAACCTACAATGGTTGATATGCCATAAACCCAAACCAAACCAATTCATATATATCTAATATATCTCTAAAAAAGGTTTGGCATTAAATGACCTACAATGGTTGATATGTCATAAAACCGAACCAAATGAAACCAATTCAGATATATTTGATATATCTATAAAAAAGGGTTTGGCATTAAATGACCTTCAATGGTTGATATGCCATAAAACCATACCAAGTAAAAAAAAAACACGCAGTATCAAAGACGGGTGAAGTGGCTGATGTGCTGAAATGTGACATTATAAGAACGTTGTTGCGTTCATTTTTAGATTAATACCCTCGGGGAAATTATGAAACCCCTTCATCCCTCTCGGTATGGGTTAAATATTAGCGCTACTGGACTTCTATAAGTATGGCTTTGGCATTAAATAATTCATGAAGGGACTCTCTGCTTCTCTTTATCTTCAATTTAATTCGTACATTCCTGAGAGGGACCTGTATTCCTAATTCTATATTCGTTACAAGCAATAATTCCTTTGCAAAAATCGTAACCTCGACATTTCTAGTTTTACCTTTACCACTCTCCAAAAGGATAGTATTAACTACACATTAAGAAGTTACTATACAAATTAACTGAATAATACAGATCTTGACAATATATTTTTTCAGTAAAAGACAGCGGAAATAGAAATGAGGATGTAGCAGCAGCAGCAGCAGCAGCTAATGCCAGCAACTGTTTCATGATTGGATAAGATTGTGAAAAATGACGAGGATCAAAAGAGATTGGATGTCAACCGACCTCCAAGCAAGCTTTTTGCTGAACTAAATAAACGTGGACAACTCCAGTATAATATGGTTTATTTTCTAGTTGTACTTCAAAGGTGCGGCAACTGATACTACAACTAATAATACTATGACTAATAATAATACTATGACCACTATTACTACTAATAATAATACAAAAATATCTATCGGTGCATTTAATTTTATAACATTAGTTTAGCCTGACCCGGGGAAATAATTTCTTTGTCGACCGAGAAATTTCGCGAGAAAAAAATCGAAAGAAAAGTAAACAAGAAAAGAGATAGATAATAAAAAAAATGAAAAAAAAGAACGTTTTGCTTCTTTGTTTCATGGCATATCAAACTTCGTGGGCCATTTAACGCTTATGCCATCTTTTTAGAAAAGCAGCAGTAGTACTATTTAACATTTAGCTGAGGGAATAAGGGAGTTCATGCCTTTTATAAGGGTATTAGTCCAAAAGTGAATGTAATAGTACGACTAGAGTCCAAACTTGCCTACCACGATGTCACAGTCCAGCTCGTTAGCCACTACACCACAGGGGACTCTTTCCCTTTTAGAATGACAGTAGTGGTACTATTTAACCCATAGCTGTGGGGGGATAATCAGGTTTCTTACCTTTCCAAAGAGAAAGTAATGGAAGGACAGGAGTTCCTCAGATGTCGCAGTCCAGCACGTTAGCTTCTAATACTCTTGGAAATCCAAGTATTCACCCTCCAGCAATGAGTAACATAGTAAAGCAGATTGGGTTCTTTAGCCTTGGTATAGCAACCAATGTAGAAGTAAAACTCTGAATTCAAACCTGTAAAGCTCTTCAAAAAGATTGACCTTGTGTCACATCCTTATAAAGAAGAGATAGAAGATAGGAAGGAAGGCTTGGTTTGGTTTTATGACACACCAACCATTGTAAGTCATTTAATGCCAAATCTTTTTTTATACGATTATATCAAATATATGATTTCTAAACATATTCTGTACATAACATTTTTAAACAAGTCTGTGCTCATTTTTTTGCCCGAAGTTAAAATGATTTCACTAATTTCTATCTAAAATGAATAATGCTATTTACAATTAATCATTCGTTTGCACACTGTTTAATGATTTCAAGTACTGCTATTTAATACTAACAATTCAATTAAACATCAGTCATCTGTTTACACACAGTTAAATGATCAAACAGTTCGATTTCAAACAATTCAGTTTAGCATTAGTCACTTATTTGCACACAGTTTAAATGTTAAACAGTCCTATTTGACCCATAGATGTGACCCTATCAGGCGCTACCACTCCAAGCAGAGTGGACCTGGGAGCGATGACAATGAAGGAGTGTTCCGAACATCCAAAAACTGCAGCATTACTGAAGCCTTACCATCAGATTGTTTATCGAGGTCACTTGTTGTAGGGGTGTCTTAACCCTCTTCAGGGATGCAGTAGGTGTATTCTACAGCCCCAACTGACTGGGCCGTGTCTGGTTAGAGTACTTTAGTACAGACAAAACTACAGCAAGGAATAATTGCCGTTTATAATAATCAATAATAATTAAATTGTCATCCATGCTTTACTTATGTGTGTGTTGACATCGCTTTAGTTGATGAGATCCTGCTGCCTAGGTTTACGAACTTTCTACTAGTTTCAGAAGCTTGCCATTTAATGAGAAGACGGCACCATCTTGATTGAATCACATGAACTTTGTTTTATCCTGTAACATACCCATAATACGGATGTGTGAAATACACATAGGGAATCCGAAATACACGAAATTGGTTCAGGTACGAAACTTTTATTCACCTTTTTGAGTTTAAATGTTTTTCGACATGAGGAGAGAGAGACACAATCTTTCTATACTGACTGCTTTTACATCGTCAGCTCTCAACCCAATCAACGCGCGGCGCCCGTAGCGCACAAATTCGTCTGGCCTCGCCCAGGTCTGAATGTCGACTCTCTCGTTCGGCGGCAAAAACTCATCTAACTTCTTTTTTTTCAAATCTCAGCCCACGCTTCCGGTGCTTGACGTCACCCAAATACCCTGGTCCCAATTCCTATCTGGGATTTTTATTTGGTCATTTCTGAATGACACATCCTCTCCGTGCGCGCGTGAATACCTGCGTTAATGTTGCACCTGACTAACCCATGCGATAAGCGAAAGGTTCTCAGCCTAACTAAACCGAAAGGCAAGATATATAAAACGAAATCCCACGGCAATTATATTACAATCCGAGTTCATGTAGAGACTACTATCTCTTGCTGCCTGCTCCATATTATGCATCTGGGATTCGGCTTGAGCAGGTTTATTTACAAGAAGGGCTTGATCATGTACATAATCTGCATCAGTAATAATTTCTGCGGGGCATTGTCTGCTTCTTGCCTTTTTTTTTTTTAAATGTGAAACTATTTTCTTTCATTAGATCGCGCTGTGTCACCGGCCCATTGGTTAGTGGGTAGAGTGTTTGCTAATAGCTCGGGTGATTTGGGTTCAATTCCTGTTCGAGTCATACCAAAGACTTAACACGCTGTATTATAAGGTACAGATCAAGAGTAAGTGGAACAATCCAGGGAAAGGTGCAACGCCTTCTCCTACACCTCTGTGTACTATCTATTGAAAAGGGAGCCTTTAGGTCGCCCTCGACGACGGTCGCTAAATTTACCTATAGAGCACAAACAGAAAAACTTATCAATTGTTCGATTTTTATACTAAATATTTTCCCCTTATTCAGTGAATTTTGTCAACCACTAAAAATGAACGATTTTGGTAATTCTGAATTTGTTCCACTGAGAGAAAAAAAAAAGGTCCTGGGAACAGGATATATCTTTAGTAAAGATGGCACCCAGAGATAATGACGGTGATTAAAGATACCACGCCCATGTTACATAGCTTTACCATGGGCATAAAAAATGCATCAGTTTTGACATAGGTTAAAAAAAATAAAATAAGAAGAATTCAAATGTCAAACGTATTTGTAATTTCAGTGCTTGGGTGGGTGGGGTGAATGTTTCGTAAAGATTGGACATTCCATAAAAAAAAAACTCTCATCAATCTACTTTACCCTCTCTCACTCTTTCTATTTCTTCTTGTTTTCCTCTCATTCTGTTTCGGTATCTCTATTCTCCTACCCTCTTTTCCTCTCTCTCTCTTTCTCTCCAGTTCTTCCTGAGAGAAGTCCCCGTGGTGTACTGAGTAACGTGCTGTACTACGACAACCTAGTAAGAGAGTTCGAATTCCAGTCACTTTAGTGCGTTTTCTTTCGTACAAATACCTTTGGGAAAAGAATGAAACCCTTCATTCTTCCAGCTACGTGTTAAATAGTACCACTCCTACTCTTCTACAAGGATAGCTTTGGCATTAAATAACCCACAAAGGTTGATATGCCATTGAATAAAGAAAACAACGAACCGACTAGTCGTTCTTTCTCTCTCGTATAAATAACTATATTTTTTATTTTTATTTCGTATAAATAACTATATTCTTATTCTTTATCATATTCTTGACGCCTTTCCCCTCTCTTTTCTCTCATTCTTTCTCTGTCTTTATACCCCTCCCCTTAAAGAATCGCTACTCAAATGATATTTTGTCTTGATGTTCTGCTAAGCGGTTTCTTCTTCTTCTTCTTCTTCTTCTTCTTCTTCTTCTTCTTCTTCTCTATACCTTCTTCCCTTTTCAATAGTATTTCTTTTTACTCTACCGCAGTTGTGGGGTGTCCTCGTGGTGTATTGGTTAAAAGCGATGGACTGCGGAATCGTAATACGCGAGTTCGTACTCCAGTCACGCTATTATGTTCACTTTCGGGCAAATACCCTTGGGAAAGGTATGAACCCCCTTATCCTTCCAGCTATGGGTTAAATAGTACCACTACTGTTCTTCTAGGAAAATGACTTTAGCATTAAATAACCTAAAATAAGTTGATATGCCATTAAACAAAGAGACCCTCTACCTCATTTACATTTTTTCTCGCCTAATTTTTCTTTCTCCCAAAGTATATATGCTTCTTTTATTCCTACCCCGCTCTCTCTCTAGCTTCCTATCTTCCTACCTATCAATCTCTGTATCACTCATATGCACCAACAAGAAATCTATCTATCAATAGAAAATAAAATCCCAACAGCTGAAATATGTTTAAATATGACCCATATGTTGCCTATCTTTTTAATTAGTGGCAATATTGTGTGGTCACCAGCTGGTCTTTCTGAGGTCATCGACGATGATAAGAGAAAGGAAGAGAAGGATTCGCCCCTTTCCCAAAACATGAATATTTTTCTTCTACACTCACCCGCTTGAGCTATAGATAAAAATAGTAAAGCAGCAGAGGTTCTCTAGTCTTGCTCTGGCCACCGGTCTAGAAGAAGGAAACACTCTAATTATAAAACCTAAGTAGACTTGTTCCGGAGTATTTGTGGTATATTGGAGCATCTTTTTGCCGTTATCAGTTTATTGAAACAATGTGGCAGGCTCTACGTAGGCTTTCGCCACTATAAACAAATCTCTTAAAAAGTTATTTTAACAATTCACATCTTTTAATGGACTATTGGGTTCTTGTAAATCAGGATCGACGCGAGTGTCCTGCACACACACACACACACACATATATATATATATATAAGATGTAATTTAAGATTATTGTAGTCCAGTCAAGGGAGGTCGTAGAATACACCGACTTCATCTCTGCCGAGAGTTAAGGCCCCATCCCCAACGAGTGACATTAAACACTCTAGTGCTGGTGCTTCAGTAATGCTGGATCTTTGGAGTACCCTTTCGTTGCCATCACTCACAGGTCCACTTAGATCCGAAGTGGTAGCACCTGATAGGGTCCTATTTTTGGGTCAAATAGAATTGTTTATCATTTAAACTGTATTCAAACAAATGACTAACGTTAAATCGAATTGCAAGAAATAGAACTGTTTTAATTGTGTGCTAACGAATTAGCAATGTTGAATCTTTTGGTTTCTTTGTTTTTAATGGCATATCAACTCTTTTTAGGTTATTTAATGCCAAAGCCATTCTCCTAGAAGAACAGTAGTGGTACTATTTTACTCATAGCTGGGAAGATAAGGGGGTTCATACCTTTCCCAAGGGTATTTGCCCGAAAGTGAACGTAATAGCGCGACTGGAGTACGAACTCACGTACTACGATTCCGCAGTCCAATGCTTTAATCATTACACCACGAGGACACCCTCTGTAAATGTTGAAGAGAAATATTTGTGTTGATAAGCTATTCTCGAAACATTTTAACCGTGTGCCTAAATTGAATTTGATTTAGTGCAACAAGACGATGCATGAAACCATTTAACTGTGTGCAAATAAAACTATTGATGTTAAATAGCAATATTTGAAACCGTTTAAGTGAATGCAAACAATTGATTAATACAAAATAGAACTTATCATGTTAGAATACTTGCAGCGATTTAACTGTGTGCAAACAAATGTACTCGGATTCATTTAAGAATAAGATTACCTCGAAACTATTCCCTTTTAAATAATATATACAACCATTTAACTGTGTGCAAACAAATGAGCTCTGGCGTGTCTAAAAATCTAATTGTTGTAATCTACAAACTATGCATATCATACGTATAAAGAGGATTTGGCATTAAATAACCTAGAATGGTTGATATGCCATAAAAACAAACAAAACCAAATCCTATATACTTAATATATATTTATAAAGAGGATTTGGCATTAAATAACCTACAATGGTTGATATGCCATAAAACACGACCAAACCAACCCAAACCAAACCAAAACAAACTAAAGAGAAATGAGACTAAAGACTAAAACTTTATTGCTGATCAGCTTAAATCATGAAGTGAAGATATACCGGTATAAACCCCGTCGGTGAGGCTAACAATAAGTCGACAGTATTATGTGCAGAAAAGTAAGTTTGTAGGATATTTAATGCCAAATCCATTTTATACAAATAAACAGTTCTATTTCAAGAAATTCAGTTACACTTAAGTACACAGTTTAATTATCAAAAACTTTTCTATCTCAAGTTATTCAGTTTTGTCAAACAGTTCTAATTCAAACAATTTAGTTTAGTATAAGCATAGTTTTTGTTATCACACAGTTAAATGACAAAACTGTTCTATTTCAAACAATTCAGTTCAGTATAAGTACACAGTTTAACTCTACTTAAACCATAGATAGGACCCTATCAGATGCTATTACTACGAATCAGAATGAACCTGGGAGCGATAGCAATGAAAGGGTACTCCGCATACCCCAAAACTCCGGCATTACTGGAACTTCATCATCTGATAGTTTAGTATCATATCGAGGACACTCGTTAGGGGGTGACTTTCCCCTCTTCAGAGATGCTGTCGGTGTATTCTTCAACCTAAGCCGACTGGGTAACAGAAAAGTGAAACCCTCCTCCCAAAGGGGGTGGTCCTAGGTATGACACTAAACTGTATCTGATGATGAGACTCTAATTCTGAAGATGTGTGAGGAGAATTGAATACGAAGGATGTAGTGGCTAACGTGCTAGACTGTGAAATCGTTGTAAACGAGTTCAAGCTCCATTTCCTCTATTACGATCCTTTTCGAACTAAAAACCCTCCAATTAGAGATTAAATAGTACTTCTATTGTCCCTTTAATGGATGGCTTTGGCATTAAATAACTCACAAAGGTTGGTATGTTCTAAAGTAAATAAATCAAATAGATTTCGATAGAAGCCATATAAATTTGGGCAAACAGATAGAAATGATTAAATAGAAGTAGGAACATGAAACCATATAATTGTGTATGAATTATTTGTATTAGACAGGAATACTTGAAACAGTACAGTAGCTGGCGACCTTAGAGGAGTATGACCCGAAGGTTCCTTTTTCAATAGCTACTATACCGAGTTGTTGGAGAGGGTGCTACTTCATTCCCTGGATTGCTCCACATTACCCCTGATCTTTACCTTATAATGCTGAGTGTTAAGCAAGGTTGCATCAAGTAACAGTTTTTGAGTCTTTGGTATGACTCGACCTGGAATTGAGCCCTGGTCTCCCGGACCATTGATGAACATTCTACTCATTAGGCCAATGGCCCGGTTTTAAACAACTGTGTGCAAATTATTTGTGTGAGAAAGGAATACTTGATATATAACTGTGAGCGAACAAGGGATTGTTGACAAATAAAAAAATCCAATTAAAAATGCAGCAATATAAGACATGAATAAGATTTCGGCATTGAACAAGCCAAAGGCAGTTAATATACCGTTAAATAAATTAAACCAAATATAGACAGGTAGACTTTTGTTTAAATATCTAAACTTAATTGAATCAGAGATGGTTTTTGATGAACAGACTCTATACTTTTAGATCAGCTTTTTTTTTGTTGAAACACAAGATTGCGCGAGTGCAACACACTCCATACGGACCAGACTTCTCAGATCTGTTAGACTTTTTCTTGTACCCTAACCTGAAAATTTAACTCCAGTAAGATTTGATGATATACTGGATATTAAAAAGAAATAACACGCTGCACATCCACACCTGATAAAAAAAAAGAATAGTAGAGATGCTTCGACTCTCGGAAAACTCGCTGGAATATGTCAATTTAATGGCAAGGGAAATATTTTAAAGAAAATTAACTTTTCATTCATTTTTCATTTCTCTGTTGGGTAAATAAAATTCCATCTTCGTTACTTTTGGAAAACACCGTATATATATATATATATATATATATATATATATATATATATATATAGCCCTTGTGGTAAGAAAAAACCCAGCAAGTGATTTGAAGATGAAAATATACAACGAGTCATTGTCACGGGGAAAAATATATATTGGAAAAAAATATATATATTGGAAAAAAAGAAAAGGCCAACCTTGTCATACCAATTGAAAAAAAATCAAAATACACGCAATTGGTTGGCCAAAAGAAAAAAACACCGTTAGGGCTGCTAAGCTATAATGGATAAAGTGCTCAATACTAAGTAGAGCAAAATAGTTACGATAATTACTTAGTGGGTCAGGAACTAACCTACTATAGTTTCGCCTAAGCGGCTCATCAGGGTACCTAATCCCGACTATATATATATATATATATATATCATGTCGTGCCGCTATCATGGTATTCCCTGACTCTCCCTCGCCATTCGTCTCTATCGTCCATCACTTCCGGTTGATCTGGTAGACTACATCCTATGTCCAGACATAGCTGATGTTGATATGCTCTAGTTGGTCACCCAACGCTTGCACGCCCGTGTGAAAGGGTCCATTGGAAAATGTCGCTTATGAGTTCGTCTTTACTTCTCCAGCAGTGCTCCACATGTCTTGTTCGTCTAATTTGGATGGTTTTCGAGATGGATGGTAGGTGGCCGTAAACTGTTGTTTTGTGGGATGTTGCCTACAGGATTTGTTCAATATAGCTCGAAGCATTATTGTGCAACTTCCGTAAAGCTTTTTCTCCATAAGCTTAGTCAGCGTCCATGTGGTGCATCCATATCGTAGTATTGACACGACCGCTACTTGGAAAAAAATTGCCTTTTATTTTATCGGATAGGTCTATATATATATATATATATGAGGAGAGTCCATAGGAGAACAGCACTTATGAACTTCTCTTTGCATGTCCCGCATGTCTTGTTCGTTTTGGATGGTTTTTGAACATGCCTGTGTTGACCGACCAGCAAAGACTTACACCAGGTCGGTGCGGAAACTAGATTTAATTTGGAGTACCAGCCGGTTGAGATTGGTAATAGGGATAGATGGCGAGAGTGAGTCAGGGAACTCATTTCTTTCAGCACGATCACAATTTATATATATATATATATATATTACTGCAGTATATGGTTGTCACAATCTCATTTGGTGGAGTTGTGGCAGACCAAATGTGGCATAATCTGGAGAGAGCTCAATATTTGTGATTGAGCTATTACATAATAATAATAATAATACATAAATATATATTAGTTGTTATATATACTTCATAGCATGGATGCTTATCTACGACCATTGGTTTTATGCAGTCTTATTACGACAATCATCAGACAGAGAAGGAAAGATATTGGAGAAATCGAAAAAATGGAAAGATAGATTCAAAAGAATGTTTACGTTAGGATTGCGTATAATTTTTTGTGTGCATGTGTGTATGCGTGTGTGGGTGTTTGTGTAGATTATATTTGGGTATTATTGTGTATAGTCGTATATGTAATCGTCAGTATGTGTGTGTATGATGATACATTTTCGTCGAGGCAGATTTGAGGTTGTCTTCTAGATATGTGTAGCGATGTGTAGCGGAAGGCACGGGACAGAAGGAGGTTTGGGCGAATAAAAAAATTCTCTGATGTTTGTTGTAATAAGACGACATGAAAGCAGTGGTTGCTGATAAGCATCTATACGATTAAATATATACAAAAACTAATATATATGTGTGGGGGGGTGTCTGTGAGTATAAGTATATATACATACATATGTATGTATATGTATGTTCACACACACACACACACACAAGTATATATGTATGCATACACAAACAGAAAGACAAACACACACACACACACACACACACACACATATATATATATATATATATATATATATACACATTACCAATTATAAAAATCAGGCAGGGTAATAAATTACGACTCCTAATTTTAGGTCTTCGATTGTCAGGTGAACTGGTGATTCAAAAGATTCCCCTTAGCATTAACATAAGAACGCCTTCTATCTATCTATCTATCTATATGTGTGGGTGTGCATTTATGCGTATATCTGTGTGATTATAGTTTTGGCAACCGAGTAGCAATGCTGTAAACTTTGGTAGAAAATAATACCTATTTTACTGATATAATATTCCACGAGAAGTAATAAAAGCTGTATATCTTCATAAGAAAATTAACTTTTTATATAAAATGTCAATTTCCAGGCGTTACAACTCACACACACACACACACACACACATACATACACACACACACACACACACATATATATATATATATAGTAAGAGAGGGAAAGAAATATAGATAGATAGAAAGAGAGATAAAGAGAGAGAGAGAGAGAGGCAGACAGACAGACAGGGGGGTGACGTAGTTAAAAATTGAAAAAGGATTTTTTACATAAAAATGAGTTTGTGTTTTTTTTTTTTTTGGAATTATTATTATCATTTTTGGGGGGTGTTTTTGTCGAATTCCTTCAACCTCTTTCTTAAGTTTATTTATTTCTTTTTCCTTGGAACACATTGACCGACTCTTTTCCTCTCTCTCTCTTTCTCTTTCTCTTTCTCTCTCTTATAATTTTTCTTTCTATAAACATGTTTCTGTTTTCTTTCCTCCTTCCTTACTCACTAATGATGTTTTTATCAAAGATTTTTGGTACATTTTTCGTTTTCTGTTATCTCTCATCCTCTCTTTTTTCCTTTTTAATTTCGAGAGGCATTGCCCTGACTAAAAATGTCGTATTGCTGAAAAGGTTAAATGCTATCCGACAATTTATGATTTAGTCTTGGCTGAAGTACTGGACTGTGGCCTCAAAGTGAGTGAGTTTAAACTTCAATCGTCCAATTACATTACCTTCCGTACTAATACCCTTGGGAAAGGAAAGAAGCCCCTTATTCCACCAAGGGTTGAATAGTATTATCATAACATTAAATAACCCATTAAGGTTGATATGCCATCAAACAAACCAAACAATAAAAAACTCTTAAGAAACACCTACATGAACGAACGATAAACGCAATTACCTAACCTTTCAGTATAAAGTAATCCTGTACGATTTGACATGCCGTTAAAGTCAATTAATCTATCGATTTATCAAACATTATCTGTGATTGATTAAATGTGAGATTGAAAATTGAAATGAGTTGTTTATATTTACCTCTGTTTTGTAAACGATGTTTTCTGTTCAGGCTTTGTGTTATAGTTTTTTTTCCCTTTCAACAGTTCGAACTAAATTCAATCAGTCTGAGCTACTCTCATTAAATTTTGTTCATACTGCATTATTATGAAGTGCGAAATTCATTTGACAACGTTTTAAATCATGAACTTCAACCAGAGAAATAAAACTTTAAAAAATAGAAAAATAAAACTATTAGAAATTTTCATGATTATTCTTGACTATTTGACCTAAAATTTATTATTGCTACTCGTGTTATCTTGTTGATTAGTTTCAGCGGGCTGAATTGAATTTTCCCGATCTTGACTGATTGATTGATTAATTGATTGATTTTAATGTCATGCCAACCCGTCTTGGGTTATTTAATGCCTAGAGGTTAGGAAATAGTGTTCAATGTACATCTGCATTTAAATTTCGATAATTTTGGGGCCAAATGTTTTTAGCGAAAAATAAGTTTCGGCAAATGCAGAATCTTTCAGAGACATCAGACCAAGCTCCGTCCGACTATTTGTTTCCTCAACTGAAAATCCATCTCATGGGTAAGATTTGAGAATAGGATGAATATTAAAGAAAATACGACGAAACTGGAAAAGAGGGGTTTTTCAGAGCTGCTTTGACCAATGGTATAAGTGTGTTGAATGGCAAGGGGTCTATTTTGATTGGTTATTTCATGTCTAGAGGTTAAAGAATCGTATTCATGGTACGTTCATATTCATATTTATTTTCTGTTGAATTGTTTCTTAAGAGTTTTTGGTTACACACAGTCCCGTTGAATACGAGTAATCGTTAAACATTTTTTAAATGATCGTATGGAGAAAAGGTTTGACGGGAACTACGCAAGAATACTGGGAGCAATATTGGACAAGTTCTGGAAGCAGCACCCCAAAAAGTAACAGCTGTACGGCCACTAACGACCTATCACGAAAACCATCCAAGTAAGACGAGCCAGACATGCGAGGCACTGCTGGAGAACTAGGGACAAACTCATAAGTGACATACTCCTATGGACCCCCTCACATGGACGAGCAAAGATAGGACGACCAGCTAGAGCCTACATACAACAGCTCTGTGCCGATACAAGATGTAGCCTGGAAGACCTACCGGAAGCGATGGAAGATTGAGAAGGGTGGCGGGAGACGGTCAGGGAGATCCGTGCTGATGGTGTGTCATGATGATGATGTTTTTTACCTACATATTGGGTCCTGATAGGTACTTCCAATCCGGATGAGAGTGGACCTGGGAATAATTGCAATGAAACTCGCCAGATCTCCATAACTAATATCTTATGATCAGTTGGAGTTTAGTATCAAACCAAGGACACCCACTTTTTGGAGGGAAGGATTTAACCCTCTTGTGGGAATACATTCAGCGTAAAAAAAGCAATAAATGTTATGAAATACTTTTTCAGAACAGTCTATAGGGCGTGGTCTATTTTGAAAAACTGTCACGTTTCATTAATTGTTTATTTCTGTCATGGTAAATAGAATTTCAGTTTAGCTTCTTTTTGAATGCATCTTGCATGTAGAAAAATCCCAAATGCCCATTATTATAACAGGCTAATATAAATACCGTTTTGTTTGATTAGAAGTTTATAAGATACTCTTTGAAATTTTTATAGGTTTTCGAGTAAAGTATAAATAAACCAGTCAGTACTTTAGTAAATCAAGCTAACATTTCTTTCATATTATAGAAAATAAACCAATTAGTAGTTGTGTATATATTCTTAATTATTTTGGCGAGTAACATATTTCTCAGCTTTGACTCTTACATTCAGCATTTTAAATTTATGGCCAAGTTGAGATCGATTTCACCAGTAAAAAAAAGGAATGTTATTTATTTATTTATTAAAGAAGAAAAAACTTGAATACTGTTGCCTCGTTAAAAATGCTGATTCACATTGGCTTCAAAAATGTCGACCGTAAATGGGGAACATATGTAAACGATTAACGATTCTCGAGGCTCGGTAAATTTTAAATCAATGCCGAAAGAGAAGTCCTGAATACAGATAGACGTCGGAAACGACGAACTGTTTGCAATCAACAAAAATTACCCTCATTAAGAAATATCTAGCTCGACTGGTACATGCTTTAGATTTTACTTAGCCAAACTTAATCTGAGCGAACTGTTAAGAGAGTCATCATCATCATCATCAGCAGTATCATCAAAGCGTACTGATTCCCTTGATGCACTTTTGACATCCGTCCCTATCGCCTATTACGCCTGGTAAGTCCCCTAGATGGCACAGAGTGCCCACAATGATGAATGTAACTTTTTGCTGGTCGGCCAACGTTGGCGTCTCCATGTGCAGAAATACATTGGAAAGTGTAATTCCATTTAATATTAATCTTTTGCTTGCACATAGTTAAATGGTTTCAGCTATGGTAAATGATTGAAAAGTTCTGTTTGACCCATAGATGGGACTCTAACAGGTACAACCTGAGTGGACCTGGGATTAATGCCAATGAACGGGTACTCCACATTCCACAAAGCGTCAGGAGGGGAGCATCACTATCAAATAGTTTAGTGTCATACTCAGGATAATTGTTGGAGGGTGTCTTACCCCTCTGCAGAGGTGCAATCAGTGTATTCCACAGCCTCTGTCGACAGGGCGGGCTTTTCATGTTTCAATTTTTTTTTTCTTGAAAATTTACAGAAATTTTGTCGATGTATTTTTATTCAGAAAGTATTTCATATAATTTCTTCTTTGAACGCGATGGCTGTTATTTGCTATTTCTTTACTATATTTTTTTTTGTTCTGAAGATGTGCGCAACAATATTTACTGTGAAAGGTTTATATATATATATATATATATATATATATATATAAGAAAGATGCTTACATTCTATTTAAGGACCATAAACCTAATTTTGAGAATAAATTGCAATCTAGATTGATCAATCCCTCAAAAACAGAGTTAGGTAAGGTATTAAAAAATATTATTCAAAATATTGTAACGAATGTGAAAAAGGCTAACGATAGTAATCTTTGGAGAAACTCGTATGACACCATTGAATGATTTAGGAAGATTAGAAATAAGAGCAAAGCTACTTTTATGCAATTCGATATTATTGACTTTTATCCTTCTATAACAAAAAAATACTCTGATAGATAAGCATTAACTACACCAGAAAATATGTAGATATAACTAAAGAGCAATATGAAATAATTCTAGGAAAACAGTTCTAAAACATAATGGATCCACGTGGGTAAAAAGTGGTTCTGATAATTTTGATGTCCCTATGGGGGGTTATGATTTATCACAAATAGCTGACCTTGTGGGTTTATATATATTAGATACACTTAGTAGGATTATCAGCCCGGAACAGATGGGTTTATATCATATAATGGGTTAATATATATCCCAAATAGTAATGGCCAAAATAGCTCAAGCATACAAAAGAAGATTATAAGGGCTTTTAAGTTTTTAGGATTCAAAATAGAAGTCTCATCAAATAATAAGATAGTTAATTTCCTAGATGTGACCCTAGACCTTTCGAATAACACTTATAAACCGTTTATAAAAAACTGATCAGTACCCTTCATTTATTAATGTTAACTTGAATCATCCTAAGACCATAATTAAACAAGTCCCAAAAGCAGTGAATTTGAGAATAAGAAATTTATCAGCAAACGAGAAAATATTCCAAGAGAGTAGAAAGATATATATGGATGCCCTTAAAAATAGCGGTTTTAGGGAAGAGTTTACCTATAAAGAAGAAAATATACCTAATGATATTAATAAAGAAAAAAATAAGAAGCATGGTCATAAAAATAGAAAAAGAAAAATTATGTGGTTTAACCCCCCTTTTTGTAGACTAGCTAGTATAAATGTAGGTAAATATTTTTTGAAACTGATAGATAAACACTTTAAACATGATAATATACTACATAAGATATTTAATAGAAAAACGTTAAAAATTAGTTACTCCTGCACGAAAAATATTTTTCAAATAATCAATAATCATAATAAAGAAATAATTAAGGAATTTCAGGACCGAACAAATAATAATAATAATAATAATAATAGTAACCAAAACGAATGTAATTGTAAAACTCGAAATAATTGTCTTATGAATGGATTATGTAACTTAAATAATGTAGTATATCACGGAATTATTTACCCAAAAGAGAATATTATGGATGAAAAAACTTATATCGGAATTTCCTCCAAGAAATGGAAAATTAGATACGCGAATCATAAATTTTCTTTCTCTCATGAACATCTGAAACACCAAACAGCCACATCTAAGCATTTTTGGAGTTTGAAAAATAAAGGTTTAACCCCTGAGATTCAATGGTCCATATTGAAAAAGTCAAATACTCCAAAATGTTTTGATAGAAGATATAATCTATGCCAAGAGGAAAAAATACAAAAATTATATATCCAGAGCCTGAAAAATTGTAAAATAAGAGATGAGAATTAATAGCTAGATGTAAGCATAGGAATAAATTTAAACTTGATTTAGACAGATTATCATAGATAATGCTTAAATAAAAAAAACATAGGATTAAATTGAGATTTAAGGTCAACGAATAAAAATAAAATAAAATTAAAAAAATGAGAGGAAACCATGTGATGTGTACGTACTCTTCAATGGAGGGGTAACTGAATTAATAGGCACAAAAATAAAATTGAAATTAAAAATTTTAATTTTAAATCTTGAATTTAATTTAATATAAGTATTACTGTATCCTTACGTAAAGTTATTAAAAAAAGTTGTATTTATCTAAATTAGTATTAAATTTAAAGCTACTGCTGCTCCTCTATAAGAGTGGCTTCTATAGAAGAGAATAAAACAGCCATCGAAAGATAACCATGACCCACACTCAAACCACTTACACAAACCGCATCGCTCTTCGCGCGGGTAAAAAAGGGGCGCGTCCTGCTGAGGTTGGAGCCCTGGCCTCGGTGTTCGAAAAATCAGCTACAGAGCTCAAACAATCAAAACTACTAAAATGCAAGCAAACACTACAAATAGCCACGTTTAACGTAAGAACCTTAAATAGAATAGGACAACTCCCAGAGCTAATCGCATCGGCCGAAGAACATAAGATAGACATAATATGCATACAAGAACACAGATACACGCACACAGAAGATATCAAATATCACGAAACTGGCAATGGCTGGTCGCTCGCCACTGTATCCGCATGGAAAAACTCTGTCAACGCCGCAGTAGGAGGGGTAGGATTACTTATAGGACCTAGAGCATTAAAAACGCTTAATAGCGTTGAGAAAATACAACCTAGAATGATGGCAGCTACATTTAACGGAAACCCCAGAGCAACAATCATCTCATGCTACAGCCCCACCAATGTTAGTGAAGAAAATGAACTAGTCACCTTCTACGATGAGTTATCCTCATTAGTGCGTAGCATCCCGAAACACAACATGTTAGTCATTGGCGGAGACATGAATGCCCAAATCGGGAAAAACGGAAACAACAAATACAGCCCCCACAACACGTCAAATAGGAATGGGCAACATCTAACAGATTTCATGATAGAAAATAGATTAGCATGCCTCAATACAAACTACCAAAAAAGAGAGGGCAAACTATGGACATACACATACGCAAACAATACTAAAGCACAGATAGACTACGTCCTTATAAACAAGAAATGGAAGAATAGTGCATTGAATTGCGAGGCATACTCCTCTTTTGAGGGTGTGTCCACCGATCACCGAATAGTCACGGCGAAAATACGGTTAAGCCTACGAAAAAACGACAAACGAACAGCGACCACCAAACACTATGACTGGGCCCTATTAAACAACAAAGATGTAAGAGATAAATACGTATTAGAATTAAGAAACAGATTCGAAACACTACAAGAAAAGACGGAAAAAAGTACACCAAACGACGAATACGAAAATTTCGTCAATGCACACCTCGAGGCAGCAGCAAAATACATTCCAACAAAAATTAAAACTAAATATAGAGTCCCATAGGAAACTTTAGCGGTGAGAGAAAAACGTGCACTAGTGAAAACAGCCTCCAAAAACTATCGAAAAAACCCAACAAACACAAATGCCTTAAAACTAAAAACGGCACAATATCAATTAGCAGGCATATATATAAAGGAACAGACAGAATACATTCAAAATCAGATAGATAAGATTAGAGACTCGGTGGAAGATAGACAATCTAGAATAGCCTGGCAAACAATAAACGAAGTGAGCAGAAGAAAGAACACAGCCAAAGCAAAACTTAAAGCAGCAAACCAACAAGAAAGAATAAAACTGTGGAAACAGCACTTCGAAAACTTACTTGGAAACCCACCAAAAATAACGCATGAACCAATCACCAGAATAATTAGCAAACAATTAGACATTAAACTAGGACCGTTCACACAAGAAGAACTCGACTCGGTTCTCAGAAAAATTAAAAATAGGAAAGCTGCAGGGCTGGACGAAATTCCCCCGGAAGTATGGAAGACCAGACAATTCGACGACATACTGCTCCGACACTGCAACGCAGTATACAATCAAAATCCGATAGATAGATGGATGAAGGGATGCATACTCCCCTTCCCTAAAAAGGGGGACCTCGGATTAGCCAAAAACTACCGAGGCATAACACTTACATCCATAGCTGCCAAAATATACAATGCCCTACTACGAAACCGAATAGAACCCAAAATCGACAACATACTTAGAAAAAACCAAAATGGCTTCCGAAGAAATAGATCCACGACCTCACAAATATTAACCATCCGCAGAATCCTTGAAGGTGTACGGGCAAAGAACCTACAAGCGACATTAATATTTGTCGACTTTACCAAGGCTTTCGACTCCATTCACAGAGAAAAGATGGAACAAATCCTACTAGCGTACGGCATACCTAAAGAAACCGTAGCGGCAATAACGATTCTCTATAGAAATACTAAAGTAAAAGTACGATCACCGGATGGAGACACAGAATACTTTGACATTGTAGCAGGAGTACTACAAGGGGACACGCTGGCCCCGTACCTCTTTATCATATGTCTAGACTACGTTCTTAGAACATCGATTGACAAAATCAAAGAGAATGGCTTCGAACTGACGAAGAGAAGAAGTAGAAGATACCCCGCAACAACAATTACCGACGCCGACTACGCCGATGACATAGCGATACTGGCAAATACACCTGACCAAGCCGAAACACTTCTACATAGTTTGGAACGAGCAGCAGCAAGCATAGGCCTCCATGTTAATGCACACAAAACGGAATATATGTGCTATAACCAAACGGGGGACATCTCCACTCTAGAAGGAACCCCACTTAAACTAGTAGACAAATTCACATACCTAGGAAGCAGCGTCGAATCAACTGAAAAGGACATCGAAACGAGGTTAACGAAAGCATGGACAGCTATCAATAGGCTATCGATTATATGGAAATCAGACCTAACCGATAAAATGAAACGCAGTTTCTTCCAGGCAGCGGTCACATCGATACTGCTATATGGCTGCACTACATGGACGCTAACAAAACGGCTGGAGAAGAAACTAGATGGCAATTACACAAGAATGCTGCGTGCAATCCTGAACAAGACCTGGCAGCAACACCCCACAAGACACCAACTGTACGGCCACCTGCCCCCTATCACGAAAACTATCCAAGTTAGACGAACCAGACATGCAGGACACTGCTGGAGAAGCAGAGATGAATTCATAAGAGATGTACTCTTATGGATCCCTACACATAGCCGCGCAAAAGCAGGACGACCAGCTCGAACGTACATTCAGCAGCTATGTGAGGATACAGGTTGTTGTCCTGAAGACCTACCTAGGGCGATGAACGATAGGGAGGAGTGGCGAGAGAGGGTCAGGGATATCCATGCTGCCAGCACGATATGATGATGATGATGATGAGTATTAAATTTGGAGTTTTTAGTCGAAAAGTATTTAGAATTTAAAAAAAAAAAATTAATTTACTATGATTCCAACCGGCAATAAAATTAAAAAAAAACGGAAGTTGGCTAAATGAGGAGAAAACTCTTCACCCCTCTTCTATCCCCTCCCACCCTTCTTTCCTGTCTCTATTCTGACAATTTTTTTTTGTGTTTTTCATTTATATCAAAAACCAGTAACAGGATGGAAATAAATTTATAATCCTAATGTGACCGGTTTTTGTTTTTTCTTAAAGAAAGTATATATATATATATATAAGTTGTCCGATGGTAGTCGGGGGAGGCTCAAAGACTCCCTTTTCAAAAGCTACTACACTGAGGTGTAAGGGAGGGTATTACTACTAGCTAAATTTCTCTCAATTGTGATCACTGAAACTTTGTGGGCAAGTCTCATTGGGTGCCTCCTTTATATGGCCTTATGCCATATCTAAACAAAAAGCTTAATAAATTTCAACTTGGAGAGCAAGTTTGTCTTACAAACTAATTAGTAATGAATTCAATCTTTTGATTAATTACAAGTGAATAATGATTTTAATTATTACTATGTACTTTATGCAAGCGTACTTGTAGCAAATTTAAATAATGCTAAGTTATATATGTATTAAAACGAAATAAATAAATCCTTAAAAAATACAAACCTATTCATGGACCTACTCATTTTAAAATATTTCTTTCTCTCTTTGGACTTACAAGAAAATTTCTTTTACACACACACACACACACACACGATGTTACAGTCTAGTATGTTTTTCACAATACCACAGGTACACACACACACACACACACACATATATATATATATATATGTGGTATTGTGAATAACATATATATATATATATATATATATATATATATATATATATATATATATATATATATTGCACGGGTAGTCATGACATATACGGGAATAAGTGTAAAATGGAGCAATCCAGGGGAAGGTGTAGCGTTCTCCCCTACACCTCGGTGTTGTAGCTATTGAAAAGGGAGCCTTCGAGTCACCCTCGACTACGGTCGCCAACTTTACTTACTACTATATATATATATATAAGATTTCTTTTAAGGCGATCATATCTTTCCCTCGGTTTTCTGAACAGTTTGATTGAACTTAAAAAATATGTCAGAGCAGTTTTTGGTGCAATAGATGAAGATATATCAATGAATATTTGACAAGAAATAGAATTACTTGGGATACATAAAACGGGAAACTTTAAATCGCAGAAAAAAATTCTTGTATGTCTTCTACAAAACTGTATAACTTCCACGGTTTTAAAAAATACATTTATAAAATTTCTTTGCAGACACCCTATATATATATATATATATATATATATATATATATATATGTATGTATGTATGTATGAATATATATATATACACCTCTGTACGTATGTGTAGGTGTGTCCGTGTGTGTACGTGTGTGCATGTATGTGTGCACGTAAGGTGATATTGAACTAAAGAAAGAAAGAAAAGAAAATTTCAGACGACTTGGGGCGGGCTGAAAGCAATGTGTAAAATAAGAGGAGTGGTGTTTATTCCTGTATGTGTCATGACTACCTGTGCAAGACTCACTTTAATTAATAGGTGGCCAGGGTGACACAATGTTATCTAGGTGCAACTCTTCATCTGGCGACGGACCTCATAAAAAAAAAGTTACCGTCGACGTTGACCTTACAGTTACCAAATCTTAATGCTATCCTTTATTTTTAGACAGCATTTCAAAATTGAGTTTATTGTCTATGTTTTTATTCCAACGTTCTTGCCATTTCTTTACAAAATGGTACGAACAACATTGGAATAATAACATACACAATAGACTCTTCTTGCTAAAAGCTACGCGAGGTAATTGTTTGCTTTGGCTTCTTTGTTTAATCCTATTTACCAACCCCTCCGCTGGGGCAGGATATGACACAAGGTCAATTTTTAAGCGGAGTTTAACAGGTTTGAATTCAGAGTTTTCCTTCTCCTAGACTAGTTGCCTCACCAAGGCTGAAGAACCTAGTCTGTCCTACTATTTACCCATAGCTGGAGGGAGAATATTTGGATTCATACCTTTCCCAAGGGTATTGGTGCTATGTTAAATGCAATCAGTCTCGTCCAGGATTTGAACTCGTGTCACCGTGTCCATTTCCTACGACGATAACCATTACACCACGGGCACCTCCATTTGTTTAATGGCACATCAGTCTCTGTTGGAAAGTTAATGCTAAAGCTAGCCTTGTACAAGAACAGCAGTGATACTATTTAACCTATAGCTGAGTGGTGATAAAGGGGTTCGATCTTGGAGAATGTTGAACAACTTTCAGAAAATCCAGAAAGGAAGAAGCCACAATACTGCGATTGAACATTGGTCGCTTAAGACTTATGCACTTCTCTATACTCAAGTAATAGGATTTCAGGTCTACTCTGACTCGGAGTGGTCGGAGCAGTTAAGGTCCCATCTATGGATCAAATGCATCTGTTTAAAAATTATTTTACATTTGATAGGATCATGCCCCCGCCCCAAAAAAGTCTGGTGAAACAACGACTCAAAAAAAATGTAAGTATGAAAGTACAAGGAACGCGATTCCCTAACCTTTAGAAGAAGAAGAAGAAGAAGAAGAAGAAGAAGAAGAAGAAGAAGAAGAAGAAGAAGAAGAAGAAGATTAAAAAAATTCAATTACACAATTCTGCTCTTGCGTTAGATCGAATTTATATTTAAAAGATGATGGCTTCTGAGTCGGAAGGTTCACCCTCTACAACCATACCACCAACAAAACGGATAGAACAAGTTTTCAGTTATAAAACACTATTTTTTTCTCATAGTCACTACCCTTGGCGAATGATTTTTGTCTGCACGTATTTGTGCAACAACAAAATAAAATACGATGCATTACTTTCGGAGCGACCTTCTTACTAGCGCGGTTTTTAGGATTCAGAATCTTTTTTAATACTGGTGAAGATTCAAAACCTATGGTGGTGACTACGCGGTAAGACAGCGTTTTGTAGCTGAAAATATTCTCTATCAAACGATTTTACTTTCGAATCTATTGTTTCTAAGGAAATAAAGATAAGGCATTACTTTTGGAGCAACCCTCTTATACGTGAAGCGTTGAATTAGAGGGTCAGAAAGAAAATCTATTGAGATTTCAATAGATTCGCACAGTTACAAAACATTATTTTTCGACATAATACTATGAGTGTTGTACTTTCGCCAGCGACGAACAAGGACCTCTGCGTAGAAAATATTTACCCACCGAAGCGTTCTAATTTTTACATCAGTGACTATGTATTTTGTACTGGGTGACCCGAGCTGAAGAGGCGGTTTTCTTTACTGGAAATCGAGGCTCCATATATTCAAAGGAGTAGGTCGAGACAGAATAGTCTAGGTTATAAAGCCGTACTGTGTTGCTAGTTGTAATAGCAGTCTGAGAGAGCAGAATTAGAAGTTACTATTTACCAACCCCTCCGCTCGGGCAGGATATGACACAAGGTCAATTTTTAAGCGGAGTTTGACAGGTTTTGAATTCAGAGTTTTCCTTCTCCTAGACTAGTTGCCTCACCAAGGCTGAAGAACCTAGTCTGTCCTACTATTTACCCATAGCTGGAGGGAGAATAAGGGGGTTGATACCTTTCCCAAGGGTATTTGCCCGAAAGTGAACGTAATAGCGCGACTGGAGTACGAACTCGCGTACTACGATTCCGCAGTTCATTGCTTTAACCATTACACCACGAGGACATCCCCTTCAGAATTAGAAGTTAGCTGTTAATTTTCGTCTGCCGTTCATATCATGATTGGATTCAAATCCTGGACCTGGCTGTTTGCATGTCACAGAGTATTAATACTCTTAAGAAAGATATAAATCCAACTAGTCTCTCTTCAGTTATGGTTGAATAGCAAGGCAGACGAGTCTCTTTAACCTTGGTATAGCAACTGGTCAAAGATAAGGAAATCTCTGAATTCAGGCCAGTTAAATTCCATTTGAGAATTGACCGTGTGTCACATCCAGCACCTGCGCAAGACTTGGTATATATATTTTTTGTAATATTTCGGGTCTATTCACATAGGCTGAAGAGCGAAATCTCACACTCGCCGATCAATGATCAATGATCAAAAGAATGATTAAAAGAATGATCAAAAGAATGATCAAGTGAATGATCAAGTTAATGATGAAAAGAATGATGAAAAGAATGATCAAGTGAATGATGAAAAGAATGATCAAAAGAATAATTAAAAGAATGATCAAGAGAATGATGAAAAGAATAAGAAAAAGAATAATTAAAAGAATGATCAAAAGAATGATCGAGTGAATGATCGAAAGAATAAAACTATCTGATAAACACAACAATTACATGGCCGTCGTTCCTGAAAGGGAAGTCATTTGCTAGACAGCAAGACTAACCTCACGGGCAATCATCTTTTACTGACTGAAACTAGGAATTAGTTCCGAAATGACAGGTCAGTACTTTGCTTTTATCCTGTGATAAGTAAAGCAATTGTTAGAACAATTCTGCTGATTACTAAAAGACACGACTAAAACGCGGGCGTAAAACCATTGACCCGTAGCGAAATACACATCCCCTTTTGGTTCAAATTCCAGCCTTCAATAAACGGTTTTAATTTATTTTGATACTATTTCCTTTCATACGTCGTTCCTAGGTCCTTTAAGCCATGTTTTAAATAACTTCCTTTCTCAGAATTAAAATATTCTTCAATGTCTTTGGTGTTAAAACCATTTGCCCACTCCTTAGATCGATTCTTCGCTTCTTAGCCTAAAATTCCTTTAGCGATGCCAGCATTATCGTTGGAGATTAGAATACGCTGACTGTATCCTCCTCCCAAAAGTCTTGGATATGATACTGCCTCAAATAGATCTATTTCGCGGTTACCATTTTTAATATGCTCTCTGTACCTTTTACAGAGGAGTAATATACACCAAAAAGTTATGTCCTGGGCATGGCACGAAACTGCATCCTATAGTGAGACTCTTGTTCAGGAAATCTGAAGCGTGTGGAATATACCCTCATTGTCATTGCAGGTTGACTCTGAGCCAGGATAGTCGTACATCTTAGGGTATCATCGATGGGTCAAATAGATATGTTTAAAAATTAGAATTAGGAATATTTTATACCACATTACCGTATATTATTTGTATTTAGAATAGCCATTTGAAGCTATAATTGTTTATTAAGGAATAATACTATTACCTTCTTCAAACTCTATAACAGTGGGCAAACAAATAATTGTAATTAGATAGAAATAATTACATGAAACTAAAAAATTATCTGTATTTGATAGGAATACTTGAAACTATGTAAATTATCTATGTTTGAATACGTGATATCACATAAGCGTTAAAAAGCCTTTAAAACAATTACATAAAAATGTTAATATGAACATAAAATAAATGCAATTCTCTAACCTCTTGGCATGAAATAACCCAAGACGGATTTACATGCCATTAAAATCGATAGATCAATCAATGAATCAATCAAAACGATCCTTTCAGAAATGATTGCTCCAAAACAAAATTAGAGCAGTTGACTGGGGCTGTAGACTACACCGACTGTATCTATGCAAGGAGGAACCCCCAATGAGTGTCCTGGATATAACATGAAACGATCAGATGGTGAGTCTCTTGCATTGGAGCTTTCGGGAATATTGAGTACTCCCTGATTGCCACTGATCCCAGGTCCACTCGGATCTGGACAGGTAGCATATAATATCGTCAAATAGAACTGTTTGACATTTAAACTGTGTGCAAACAAATGAATGATATTCAATTGAATTGTTAGAAATAAAACTCTTTGACCATTTGACTGTGTGTAAACAAAGGACTGATGTTTAATTGAATTGTTAGAAATAGAACACTTTGACCATTTAACTGTGTGCAAACAAATGATAAATATCGGTTTGGTTTGGTTTGGTTTGGTTGTTTAATGGCATATCAACCTTTGTATGTTATTTAATGCCAAAGCCATTCTCCAAGAAGAACAGTAATGGTACTATTTAACCCATAGCTGGGAGGATAAGGGGTTTCATACCTTTCCCGAGGGTATTTGCCCGAAAGTGAACTTAATAGTGCGACTGGAGTATGAACTCGCTTACTACAATCCATCGCTTTAACCATTACACCACGACGACCCCCGATAAATATTGAGTAGAATTATTAGTGTTATATATACGAATAATTAGAACTCTATAATTGTGTAGAACGATAGAAATACTAGTGTGCAAAACATTTAGTTCTAACTCATTTAAAAAGTAAAATTACATTTTAAAATGTGCAAACAAATGACCGATGTTACTATTTGATAGCAATACTTAAGACTATTTAACTGTGTGCAAACAAACGAATAATTCTAAATAGAATTATTGACGTTTAATAGAAATACTTAAAACTATTTAATTATGTGCAAAGAAATGTGCTCAGGATTATTTTAATATTTTATCTACAGAATATGTTAACAAATCATATGTATTTGATATATATGTATAAGGTGGATTTGGCATTAAGTAACCTGCAACGGTTGATATGCCATAAGACTAAACCAAACCAAACCAAACCAAACTATATATATTTGATAGATATGATTTAGCATTAAATGACTTTCAGCGGTTGATGTGCCATTAAACCCAACCGAAAGAAAACGTCAGTTGAAATAATAATGTTAGATACTGTCTTCTTGTTATGTCCTCGGTTCAGAAAGAAGTTGACGCTAAGATGGACATTTGAAAAATAAATGAGTCCTATTTATTTGGGCGAACCAGCTCATAGATTGATTGATTGATTTTAATCACTGTTTTTTTTTGTACACGGTTATATGCTATCCAATATTCCTATCTAATCCTATCGAATCCAAATAATTTTAAAAACAGATCCATTTGATCCATATATGGAATCTCAACTGATACTACTTCTACATTTTTATATTCACTCCTCGTCTGGCATTCTTGCCAGATTGATCAAGATCAATGATAGGTTTGAGGCAAAATGTCCTCCCACCGGCTACGACCGGACCACCTTCCGGTGGGCGAGAAATCATTAACAGCGTAGCACTAAACCTTTGGATCGAGTTTAAGCGATGACCAGCAAAGTTACCTGACTTTGAGCCGGAAGACTTGTCAAAGGCAAGCTATAAGTTTGCATGCATCCACCGATCCTATGGCCAACATTGTCCAGCAGGGCACCCACCGATCATATGGCCAGCATTGTCCTGCAGGGCACCCACCAATCCTATGGCCAGCATTGTCCAGCAGGGTACCCACCGATCCTATGGCCAGCATTGTCCAGCAGGGTACCCACCGATCCTATGGCCAGCATTGTCCAGCAGTGCACTCATCTGACCTTACCCCTAAAAACCCCACTATAACAATGACCTTGTCAAGTCCTGTCTGGCAAGAGGCAGAGATATATGTCCACTCCTTTTATACTTCTAAAAGTTGCTTCTCAGACTTTCTTTTTGTCCACGGCTTAGTTTTGGATCCTCTTGTGTCTCTTCAATTTTGTCCTGTTGATGGGGCTTAGAATCAGTTGACTGTATCTCCAGCAGAGGGGTAATATACCCCCCAAGGGGGTGTCCTGGGTATGACATTAAACTGCTTCTGATATATCTGTAATGCAAAATTTTTCTTACGCTCTAGTGATTCATTAAAAACAAAAAAAATATTTATATCACAAACTATTTGCTTACAAATCACCCATATATATATATATATATATATATATATATATATATATATATATCAAAAAACAAGATTTGGCATTAAATAACCCACAAAGGGATGATATGTCATTAAACAAAATAACCAAACCAAGCCCAAACTCTTAAATTTGCTATCTGAAGACTCATTTTAATTCAGTTTTAGCTTAGCCCCCGTGAGAACGTGTCTCCGTATCTCTCCGTGGTTACGCCCGTCTCACTCTCTCCCGATCGATAAATATATATATATATATATATATATATATATATATATATGTGTGTGTGTGTGTGTGTGTGTGTGTGTGTGCATCAGTCAGTTGTTGGTAAAAAGAAAGCCTCGAAAATAATGGGGCCAGTGTCTTCAATTTTTCATGTTGGCAACTTTGAATATTTTTTGATCGATGCTAACTTTTAATAATAGTGAACATTTTCAGTTCATGTTTGCTTCTCAGAATTGACGTTCAGCAGAGTAATCCTATTATAAGTGTGTCTAGGAAATGAAATAAGAGATCGAATTCTATGCCAGACTTCAGGATATTATGACAGAATCATTTAATAAGTCAACACAGGAGATTAAACTCTATTCCAAGCTCAGGTTTCTTTTTAGCTGTTACAAAGCATTTTTGGATAGATTGAGGGATTGCGAAAGAAGAACCCTATTCTGACTGACCGATCACTTGAACTGAGAATAATTCAAAAATAAAGTCTCATCTAACCGATCATCATTTGATGATGAGAATGATCGATGATGAATTTACATTGATCAGCAAATATTCAAATAAGGCTTCAACACCCCACCCAGAAAACAAACACAAAAAGGCCTAACAAAAACAACCAAACAATTTCTAGATATTTCTGGAAAAGGTTTCTTGATACATTCTAAGAACTAATTTTTCGCAAACAAGAATATTCATGTGGCATCACAATACCTTTATTTCCCTGATCTGAGACCGTGTGAATATTTCCTCTTCCATGAAATCAAAAAAATGCTCCATAGTTGCCAATTGTAAATTCTTGAGAATATCCAAGAAGTCTGGACGAACGAACGGAAGGCAGTGTCAGTTGAAGACTTCCAGCTCTCTTTTCACGAACAGAAAAAAAGTCTTTGTCAGAGTGAAGCTTCCAAAGGAAACTATTTTGATTAATTTATTGATTTTAACGGCATGTCTACCCGTCTATGGTTAGTTTATGCCACAGTTCTATACGTCAATAATTGTCACGCTCTGTTCCTTCTCAATTAAATATTAATTTAATTTATTTATTCTTTTAACGGCGGGTCAACTTGTTTAGAGTAATTTTGTACCGAGTGGTTAGAGAATTACGTTCATTGTACGTTTATATTTATGTTTTTCGTACAACTTTTTTTGTAATTTTTATTTTGTGAGAATTATTTTTTGTGAGAATTTTTTTTAAATACATGGTTCTTATGAATACAAAAATCTTCAACCAGATCTATTTGACTCATCAATTGGACTCTTAAAAGGTGCTATCATTCGGGGGCAGTGTGGAACTGGGAATAATTGAAATGAAGGAGTACTCCTCACTCTCCAGATCTCTAGAACTGGAGTCTAACCATCAGATACAATTTAATGCCCTATCCAAGACATTTCATTTTTTTTTCGTGATAAAATTGATTGAAAATTAAATTGACAATGCATTATCTGTACTCATACTTAAGCGACCGACTTTGTATGCCTAGGCAGTCATTTTCCGTTAACTGCAAGCAAATATTTTACAAAGTGGATCGCTTAAAATTCCTTAGTTTTAAAGAGCATTTAACTAAGTGCAGGCAAGGGTAAATAAATGCCATTATTTGCTAAAATGAAAGAGAGAATTGATCTGGTTTAAAAGCACCATATAAAAGAGAATTAGAAAACCACAGAAGTCACTTTAGAATTTTCTTGATGCCGTTAATTTAGGTTCACTTAGCTTATTTTACAGCACATCAACTCTTGATGGTTATTTAATGCCAATTACTGTTTACACATGTAAAAAAAAAAATACAGATGACAAAAAAAAAAAAGCTAAAAGACGGATCTGAGCCCTTTTGGGATGACTTTCGCCTGCATGTTAGGACCGACTGACCAGTGATCAACCGCCGTTGACACGGAACTTTTCTCCATTTCGGTCTTCGAAGGTATCGTTCAAATATTTGTCAATGCCACAGAGATCTGCACCCGATGTCGGCTCCACCCGAACTTCTGCACAAGGCTTCTGTGCTTACCATGGGGCCTCCCAATCGTCTCGGCATCGTTTCGGCGCGTTTATATTCGCTCCTCTCCTCAACGATCCGGCATCGGCTCGTCGTTTCAGCGCCATCCATATATATATATATATATATATGTGTATGTATTATCACTGCATATATGATATGTAAGCGAATTGTTTGTAGGTAACATTATTTTTAATAGAATTAGATCTCATTTGTTTGTTCACAGTTAAATAGTTTTAAGTCTTGTAAATAATTAAATAGTCCTGTTTGACCCATAGATGGAACCCTAACGGGTACTACCTATCCGGATCTGAGTGGGCCTTGGTGGAATTGCAATGAAAGGATACTCTATGTCCACCAAAGCTCCAGGGCAGGAGCCTCATCATCAGTTACAGTTTAATGTCCTGTACTGAAGATTCGTTGGTAAAGGAGCTTTCAGTCGGCGTATTCTACTGTTCCCTCCAATCAACAGGGCTGATATTAATTTAGTTGTTCTATCGTTTATCTAACTGACCAATATCCTTATGGGCACGCGATGTTGGTATTGGGTTGTTTGAGGTTAGGGGAGATATTTAGTCAAGTCCTTACTTACCAAGGTCCAATATTAGCCTCAGTATATCCATGATGTATTAAATGATGTTCTACAAAAATGGATTGAAAGCTAAGCTCATTTATACATACAGAAATATTTGATAAACACATAATACACATACAAATAGTATTGAAAAGAATTAAAAAAACGTGTCCCAACCTATATAATATGCACATATTGTGCAAAGAACGAGCAGTATGTAAAAGGGGTAAAAGAATGGAAAAAGGTTTACTTGCGTCTAAGAAACTGTAAAATGGTCAAAGCCATGTTGAATATACTATTTAATAGCAGCACAAGAGATTAGGTCTTCACTGTTCAAAAAACTGAGAGGAGAGTGAGAATAGTTTCTGGGATCGTCATGTTACTCCCTATGAGTTATTCAACGGTTATGTCCATTCTCCAGGGGAGAAAATCATCTATTGTCTCCCGACAATGGGAAGCTAGACTGGATACTGAAAATTATGTTTTATTAGATTAGTTATACGTCTGTTATTCTCATCTTGAGTGTTAATCTCAAACGTTACGTCTGCTGTAACCTCCGGCCATCTTTAGTTCTTTTATTTTCGTTAGACATTTTCAGGGAATTTTGAATCAAACCCTTTATTCAGTCTATGAGGCTAGACTGTACTCATTCAACTTTTCATGCCTTAGGATATATAGGAGTCGACCATAGTCGATGGTGACCCGAAGGCTCTCTTTTTATTAGCTACTACGCCGAGGTGTAGGGAAGGGTGATACTTCTTTCCATGAATTGTTCCACTTTACTCTTGATCCATACCTTATAATACTGAGTATTAAACAAGGAGGCATCAAGTATCATTTTTGAGTCTTTGGTATGACTCGACCTGAGATTGAACCCGCGTCTCCCGGACCATTGGCGAACACTCTAACTGCTAGGCCAATGGGGTATATAAGTTAGCGACCATAGTCGAGGGTGACCCGAAGGCTCCCTTTTCGATAGCTACTACACCAAGGTGTAGGGGAGGGCGCTACTCCATTCCCTGGATTGCTCCACTTTACCCTTGAACCGTACCTTATAATGCTGAGTGTTAAGCAAGGTGGTATCAAGTTCCATTTTTAAAGTCTTTGGTATGACTCGACCTGGGATTGAACCCAGGTCTCCTGGGCCATTGGCGAACACTCGTCTTAAGAGGTGAATTAAGAAAAAGTATCAGCTTACAATAAAAATTTAAAATGCTATAACCTTCGCTTTGAAGAAAAAAATAATCATAATCACTTTCCCGGAACAAAAAAAGCCCAAAATAAGCGATCTGAGCTCATATCTAAATGCTGGCGAGAAAACATATTTCTACTAAACGATATAAAAATTAACGAACCGAAGACTAAATAGATATATCTAGAAAATAGTTAAAATAAATAAATTAACAATGAATAAATGAATATATTAATTAATCAAAAATCAAAAAATACAAAAAATGAAATAAAAGGTGAAGAAAATGAATAAATAAAGAAAAAGAATGAAAAAATGAATAGATAAATGTTGAAAAAAACACCAGATAAGTAAGTACCAAAACATTCAAATAAAACAGGAAATAGAAGCAAAAAAGCAGATAAAATTTGGAACGTCACAAGTTGATTCGATAAACCAATTGATTGATAAAAGTATGAAAATAGGCAACTGTTAATAGAAGTAAGGACATTTTTAAAAATTCGTAGAACAGCAACAATAGTGATAAAAACAGGAAAACCCGTACCAATCTTTGCAGAGTTGATAAATAACCAAATCACAAAGATAATACGATTATAAGCATAAACAAGGAAGTTCGAGCAGAACGACCCATAAACTAATCAAACGTTTACCCAATCAGCAACATTTAAAAAGACACTACAACGCATTGGTGAGAAACTTGCAGTTGTCGAGAACCGTTAACCCTGTGTCTACCTTTCATATGCTCTGTCCTGCCTATTATTTTGGGCAGTCTTATTCATAAATATGTAAACGATATTAATATTAATGATGTAAGTAAGAAAGTAAAGTTTGCGACCGTAGTCGAGGGTGACCCCAATTACGGTTACCAACATTAATGATGCAGTTTGCTATATAATAGGTAAAGAGTGCTCAATGTCGGTGATAGAGTATATATTGATCTAAATTAGAATTGACTTATTTGATGATCACATGAGTAATATACTAGCTTAGCTGGTGACGGAATGCCAGGGATGAACTTAGCAGATTCAATGCGGTCGCAAGATAACATCAACAACGTGGTTTCACAGGAGAGAGAAAAATAAAGGACGATGGCGAGAATGTAATTTATTACCTGTGGAGAGAATGACAGATATTTCCGTTCGCAGATAAGATCAACAAATTACGTATAGGTTTAATTAAAGTGGCCCGGGGAAAAATGAAAGTGCGTTTTGGATCTAACATGTGGGAGAAAAGGGCACTTCGGGCGTCATTTTATTCAATTGATCGTTTGTTTTCGTTATTTTTTAGATTACGTTGAGTTTCGCCGATGTAATAATTGTCACAATCTTTAATTGGAAGAGGATATATGCCTGCGTGAGAAGTAGTTATGTTGTTGGAGCGTTTCGAGATATTAGTGAAATCTTTAATGGTTTGAGATGTGATTTGTTAAATCAGTATGCCTAATTTAGTTCATTTGTCATAGAAAAGTTTTTTGTGTGTATTAGTGGGTAGAGAAATAGGTCTAGTGGGTAGAGAAATAGGTCTAGTGGGTAGAGAAATAGGTCTAGTGGGTAGAGAAATAGGTCTTTGGGTAATAGGTATAGTGGGAGTGTTTTTCTTAAGTTTATTTGATGAATGTATTTTGATAGCTTTTTTCTTGGGTTTAATATGAAAAATTTAGGGTATTTTAAACTTTTAAGGGAATTTTCCATATGTTTAAATTCTTCATCTACATAGATATTGTGGATTACATATTCAAGTGCTCGTAAATAAAAACCAATTATGAAACCTGTTTTAATTCTACTGTTGTGGTGGGCGTAAAAATGTACATAATTATTTTTGTTAGTGGGTTTGCGGTTGACTTTAAAAGTTAAATTATTTTAGGATTTGATAATTAGGATGTCCACGAAAGGTGTGGTATTTAATTTTTTTTTTTCTTATGTAAAATTTATGGAAGGTTCAGCATTGTTTGATTTCTTTGCAATATTTTCGTTTTTTTATGTTTAGAGGTAGGAAAATGAGTATATCTTCCATATATCTAATATATCTTAATGGGTGATCTGTATTTAAAAGGTCTGGATTCTAAAATTTCTAAAAATAGACCGGCTAGAATACTGCTGAGTGGGTTTCCTATAGGGAGACCAGGTTTCTGTTTAAATAATTTATTATCAAATTTAAAATAAGTCATGTTGTGTGTTTGATGTCGATCAAAGTGTTTATGGGGAGAGATGAGTTGAACTTAATTTTTTTTAATGAATAGCAAGAAGGTTGAGGCATTTTTAATAGGTATATTTGTGTAAAATGAAATTATATCTAAGCTGTTCATAGCTTTGCTTTGTATATGAATGTTCTTAATTTTATTCAGTAAGTTGCCGGAGTTGATAATGTGTGAAGAACTGATTGTGCTTCGTAGGGAGGGTTAATATTTTAGCTATGGGCCAAGCTATTTTGTGAGTGTTTCTACCAATTATAGAAATAATGAGTCGTTGCAGTGTGTTTGGTTTATGAATTTTGAGTAGGGTATATAATGCGAGGATGGTAGGGTTGTATTCAATGAAGGAAGTCCAAGTTTCTTTTCTTTCTGACGAGATCTTAGAAAAGTTTGTTGATGCTAATTATATTAGATATTTTATAGGTATTTGTATAATCTAGAAGTGAATTGATTTTGTTTACCGGCTCATTGGCCTAGTGGATAGAGTGTTCGCCAATGGTCCTGGAGACTGGGGTTCAATCTCAGGTCGAGTACATACCGAATACTTAAAAAAATGGAACTTGATACCTCCTTGTTTAACACTCAGCATTATAAGGTACGTATTAAGGGTAAAGTGGAGCAATCCAGGAAAGGAGTCATGTCTCGGTGTAGTAGCTATTGAAAAAGGAGCCTTCGGGTCGCCCTCGACTACGGTTGCCAACTTTACTTACTTTTACATAAGTTTGTTCATAATACAACGTCGCCGCTTTTATCAACGGGGGAAATGACGATGTTCGGGTTTTGGGTTAGGCTATATAGTGCCTGTTTATATCATTTAGGAAGGGATGAATCATTTGGTTGAGAGATAGAGGCTAGAATAATTCCTTGGATGAAGCCTTTGGAAAAAATTGTTGTCACAGTTCCTGTAGATGCGGAAGGATGGTATTAGTAATGATATTTTGTGGTATACCAATAGCAAATTTTAGTCCGAAGCTGAGAACTTCCTTTTCAGCGGTGGAAAACTGAAAATCAAATAGATTTAGGACCATTTGAACACGTTGTCAGTATTTCGGTTTATTCACTTTTCCACTTATTTTTTATCAGAAAAAATCATGTATACGGACGACCAAAATATTGCAAAACTTTCACTCACTCTACTATTATAGAAAAAGCCATGTATATGTACTTGCAGATTATTGCAAAACTTTTGACTCTCTCTAGTATTATAGAAAAAGCTATGTATATGTACTTGCAAATTATTGCAAAACTTTTGATTCACCTTCGTATTATAGAAAAAGCTACCTAAATATTGCAAAATTTTTGGCTCAACTTCGTATTTTTTCTTTCTTTTTTTCACATTTAAGTTTAATTCCAATGACTAATATTAAAAAAATAAAAGATAAGTAAAAATTATTAACAATTTTAAATTTAAATCCAACCCTAAACCCTAACCCAACAAAAGTTTAACTGTAACCCTCTGATAGTCCTCCTCCTATACGAACCTCGAAACAATTGCAACTGATTGTATCAACGTTAACAAAATGAAATTAAAACCATCCTACACATCATTACCAACTCATATATTAAAAAATGAAATGGAATAATAAATGCTGAATATTTCTTTTCATTGACCGAGTAAAGTGTTCTCGAAAATATCTGCATATTTTCTGTTTTGTAAATTTTTATCATAAAGTGCATTAGCTAGTTTGTCATTTTATAAGCTATCTACAAAGTCATTCAGTATAGATAAGTTGACGTTTGAAAGTTGAAAAATTAAATATATCTTTTTTGTAGAGAGATTGGTTAACGACATATATATATATATATATATATATATATATATATATATATATATATATATATATATGTTAGTAAGTTGTAGTCGAGGCGATTCGAAGGCTCCCTTTTCAATAGCTACAACACTGAGGTGTAGGGGAGGGCGCTACTCCTTCCCCTGGATTGTTCCACTTTACCCCTGATACGTACCTGTGTGCTGAGTGTTAAGCAAGGAGGTATCAAGTACCATTTTTTAAGTCTTTGGTATGACTCGACCTAGGATTGAACCCAGGTCTCCCAGGCCATTGGCGAACACACTAGTGCAGAAGGGGAAATACCACTCAAGACCCGTTTCTGTGTACCCGTTTGAGTAAATATGACTCTGTTCTATTATAGGATGGCCGTTCTGGGACTTGTACATCCAATAGTCCTATATATGCGTCCAGTAGTCAAAACTTGTGTATCCTAGAGATAACAAAAAGGGTGAGAAAAAATTACCAGGTTGATTACTGGTTGATACCATATTGCCAAAAGCCGTTAGAATGACCGATGGAATATGGTGTAATGGTTATCGTCGTAGGAAATGGACACGGTGACACGAGTTCAAATCCTGGTGGATACTGATTGCATTTCACATAATACTAATACCCTTGGGAAAGGTATGAATCCAAATATTCTCCCTTCAGCTATGGGTAAATAGTAGGACAGACTAGGTTCTTCAGCCTTGGTGAGGCAACTAGTCTAGGAGAAGGAAAACTCTGAATTCAAACCTGTTAAACTCCGCTTAAAAATTGACCTTGTGTCATATCCTGCCCGAGCGGAGGGGTTGGTAAATATGAGTAGCTACAAAAATCGAGTTACAAATGACGCAGGTATGCAGTGGGAAATCAACCACCCTTAGGATTTTTCCCGTGTGAACCACTATCGAGCTTCTAATGGGTTTCACAGCATATGGGGATACTATGATACTTTCACCACACTACCAGGCGGAAGAATCATTTGAAATGAGAGATTGAGAGCTGGTTCAGCAAACGGAAGACTTGAAGCCCTTGCCACTCTCTTTGCCACCACTGCCACTTTATTCAGAGTCCTCAGCTTGACCGCCCCTAACAACTTTAGTTTGCTCAAAACGTACTTGAGGCTAACTGTAATCCCCAGTCAACTTATCTCCGAACTAAAAGCCCTTGTTCTTGTTGTTTTTGTTGTACATGGGTTTTTTTTATCATTGTATGATAAATAAATGTTATTTACAACTATTAACAAGTGTTCCAGACGTATTGAAGTAGTTGACCAGCTAACAGCACCGGTAAAGTTGGCTGTCTTCCGACCCAGCCAGAACCAAGAGAAGTCCGAATCAGCTCTTCCCCAACTTTCCCGTGGGTCGAACAATGCAACGCGGACACAGAAATCTAGACAAGCAGATCCACCAGAAACTTCGACCTATAAGTGGCTCTCTGCGCGATATGCACTTATAGGACCATATATATATATATATATATATCATCGACAAGTCGTACTGACGTTCTCTCACCACCCATCCCTATCTTTTATTGCTCCTCAAGACAGTATCCAGTTTTCACACCGAGCTGATGTATGTGAATTGGCTTACTTATTTTAGAGGATTGGCAGTTAAATTAGAAATGCCACGTTCTTGCTTAAGACGCATGTACTTAGTTTTATTTGCGTTCATGTACAGATCAATGTTTCTTGCTGTTTGCTCCAGACTATACTAGGGATTCGGCTTGGACAGGTGTATTTTGGAGAAGCACAAAATCATGTGCGTATTGTGCATTCGTTATAGTTTCTTTGATGATTCGACGAATAGTCAGAATCTGTGAAGCTCTGGGTCGATTTCTCCGTAGACTGTTCTGATTTTTCCTCAGAATTTTCTTGGCTTCAGGTCGTATACGATTGAGAAGCAGGTTATTATAAACTTTAGCAGCTATAGCAGTCGAATTATGCCTCTGTAGTTCTTAGTGATTCTGAGGTCACCTTTCTTGGGGAAAAGGGAGGATACAGCCTTTTGTCCATTTCTCTATTGTGTTTTGTTTATATAGGATGTTGCATAATCGAAGAAATAAGTTAAGTTTTCTTGTCTCCCATACTTCTTGATGTATTTCGTCAAGGCCTGCAGCTTTTTTTTTTTGCTTTTTATCTATTTTTTTCGTACATTGTCCAATTCTTCTTTCGTAAACTAAGTTTTTTGTCTAGTTGGCTTTCAGTAATTTTCCAGTAGGTTTATCAGGAGGGTTTCCTTGAAGATTCTTGAAATGTTCTTCCTTCTTGGCTTACAGCTTTAAGCTTTGTTTTCGAGGTGCTTTTCGTTCTGTTTATTTCATTTACTGTCTGCCATGCTAATCGTGATTGTCTATCTGTTATCGAAATTCTGATTTTATTGATTCGGTCTTGAATGTATCCCAGTTGTTCTTTATGGTCTGTTTTAGTAAGCTTTTTTTGTGAGCTGTCTTTAGTTTCTGCGTATTAAGGTTTGTTAAATTGCTTTTATTAAAAAAAGGGTGCTTTTTTCCTTACTGCTATTGATTTCGATAGAATTCTACATTTATCTTTTGATTTGATTGGAACACAATCATCTTCTGCTTCTCTATGGGCGGTAACAAAGTTTTTATATTCGTCCTTCGGAGTATGTATTTCATATGTCTCCTGAAGAGTATAATGCTTGTTTCATATATTTACCATCTAATTTTCTGTACAGGGTGTGGAAGCAAAATATGGAATAATTTTTAAAACGTTTTTTTACTCTCATTAGTCTAATTTTTGAACAAAATGCGATTGATCTAAATTTTCAGGATTAGCTCGATTATTCAAGCATTTTTCATTAAAATTCAGCCCAATCTGAGTGAGCAAGAATAGAAATGACAGAGAACCTATGATTTGCCTAACACCGAAAACAAGCCAAAAGATTTCTGAAATAATTTAAGTTTCTTTATGGCCTCCATTAAGCCTAGACCTTAACCAACTTGATTACGGTAAATGGGGCGTTTTAGAAAACAAAACAAAACAAAAAAAAAAAACGCAACTTCCCATCCAAATATTGGTTCGCTTTAAAAGCAAATGAGGGGGAATGGTATAAAATGTCTGAAGAATTTATTTTAAAGGCATTCAAATCGTTTCGAAGGTGTGTTGGTACAATAATTGAAAAAGAAATGGCGGCTGTTTTGAGTAAATTTACCGTTTTGTGTCTATCTTCTTATTTTGTTGTTTATTTTTTTTATATCAAAAGTAATCATGTTTTATGATAGAGTCCTTTATTATTATACTACAATATTCCTAATTTTGCTTCAGCATCCTGTATATATTTGTATATATGTATTTGTGTGTGTATATATATGTGTGTCTATGTACATGTATATGTCTATATATTAAACAGAATTTAGTATAAAATGACCCACAATGATTGATACTATTTACCAACCCCTCCGCTCGGGCAGGATATGACACAAGGTCAATTTTTAAGCGGAGTTTAACAGGTTTGAATTCAGAGTTTTCCTTCTCCTAGACTAGTCGCCTAACCAAGCCTGAAGAACCTAGTCTGCCCTACTATTTATCCATATTATCCAATTATCCATAGCTGGAGGGAGAATAATTGGATTCATACCTTTCCCAAGGGTATTAGTATTATGTGAAATGCAATCAGTCTCGTCCAGGATTTGAACTCGTGTCGCCGTGTCCATTTCCTACGACGATAACGAGTACACCACGGGCACCTCAATGATTGATATACCATAAAACACCAACTTGTCAGCGAACCAACCAACCAACCAACCAACCAACCTAAGCTGAACATACGTTTTTATTTAAATTTCATTCAAATTTTATATTTCAAAATACTGAATAGTTTAAGTTTTGGCCTCGATATTTTTTTTATCATACATCTGATATCCAAATAAACTCGGCTGTATATGAAATTTCTTTAAAGAGTCTTGTCATGCCGATACAGGCTTTTTTTTAAATGGAGAAGTCCTTAAAGTATTGTAGTTAGCCTACTTGACTTTGTTATCATAGTAAGCGAGTTCAAACTCTAGTCGTGCTATTAAGTTCACTTTCGGACAAATACCCGTAAGAAAGGCGTGAAACTCCTTATCACTTCAGTTATTGGTTAAATACTATCAATCCTATTCTTCAAGGATTTCTTTGGCATTTAATAACCCCCGAAGGTTGATATGCCATTAAACAATATATACTATATACTATATATACTATATTTAAATTGTTGAACTTAATTATGATGCAATAGTTTTCGTCCAATCCTATTGTACAATATATTATATATTGGAGACTTTCTCTTCATCTATCTCGCTTGAATAAATGCACCCATACAACTTTTCTTTTTTATTCTTTGGCGAACACACTCCCTCGACCCTATTTACTTTTATAGATGCACCCACACAAACTTTTTCTTTCTCTTTGAACTAACCCTACCTCCGCCGCAGAAACAAACCTGTCAAACATACTGAATTGTATGTAAAAAAAAATCATTTCAATTCAGCGCTGCTAAACTCCAGGAGTCCTTTCTAAGTAGCAAATAGCTCCGTGTCTTAAATGTGTGAGAACTATGTTTATTGTTTGGTGCTTGAGATGCTCATCAAGAGGAATGCCGACGGAACTAATCAATTTTTGTTCTTGTCCCATAGGAGTTTTGATTCCAACAAAGTAATTTACTAAGCTTTTTGCTTAGATGTGGCATAAGGCCGTATGAATGGGTCACTCAATCTGAATCGAATTAACTCGTGAAGGTTTGCTAGTCTAGCTTGCTAGTCTAGCTTGCAAACCATAACACGACCTGAGGTGTCCAGAAGAGTACCTCCATACTAAACAGACCTTATGGCCTCTTGAGTATCAAAACAGATACACTCCTTTCAGGTTGCTCCAGTCCGCTGATCTGAAAGGGTAAGCATTGGTTTATTGCCTGGTGACTGAAGCTCCACAAAAGAGTAATGTCGACAAAGATGAGCTATTTTTGGCACCGTCCCTTGAGAGGCTTGTTTGCCATGAAACTGTTTAGGGTTCGGCTCGGTACATTCTCATTGGAGTAAACACACACACACACACACACACACACACACACACACACACACACTTCATTCGTCCTAGATGGTATGTAAAAAAATAAACATAATTCAATTAAGGAGGTACTTCCATTCAAGCAGCATCTTCCCCACGTCAAAAATTCTAAGGGTTGAGTTAATTGTCCAGCATCTGAAGCTCCCCCCCCCAAAGCAGATGCTGGCAAAGATGAGCTATTTTTGGCACTATCCCCCAGGAAGCTTGCTTTCTGCAGGCCACCACTTTAAACCGACCAGGGTTTTGTTTGGTAGCATATCCCCCTTCGTGGGTTATTTAATGTCAAAGGCATCCTTGTAGAAAAAAATGCAGTAGTATTTAACATATAAATATTTAACCTATGGGGGATAAGGGAGTTAATACGTCTCCCAATGGTATTACTCTGGTCTTCCATAGTCGGGTCAGTACCAAATTTGTAATTGTCTTTATTGGGAATCCTTTTTTGAGATGAGGCTTCTTAATTTAATGGCAGACTTTTGTCCTCATTTTGGTAGTTTTTTGTTGTTTTTCTCACTACGTTTCGGCCAAATTTCACCTCTGGCCATCTTCAGGTGATTAACCGCGACCTCGGATAGGAATGCTGAGTCTTGTAACTGTATCCCCAGGAATTACTGTCTTCTATAGTTGTTGTCTATCGCACTACGTTTTGACCAAGTAACCCTCTGGTCGACTTGGGTAGGAATTGAAATAATGTTCATCTGGAACCGCAGAGACTCAATTATTTGTTCTCCTTATCTGGTCTTCCATAGTCCGGTATTACTCTGAGAGAGAATATAATAGAACGACTGGAGTTCGAACTCGCTTACTTCGAGGTCGCTGTCCAGCACGTAAGCTATTCCGCCTCGGGGAGTCCTCCAAATCGACTTTGTGTCAAATTCCGGCACTGTGGTGTTTGTATAGTTATACTTCACACACACACACACACACACACACACACACACACACACACACACACACACACACACACAAAGAAAAAGAAAAAAAAGGTCGAATAATACCAACATTTTTGGAATATTTCATAGCGATAGGATTCTCATATGTGGATGAAATTCATTTTCTTTTACTTGCTATTATAGTTATTTTAGAAAGCATAATTCAACTGTTTCACAAACTTAGAAGGAGTAGTACCCGTGGCATAGTGACTAAAAAGCTGAACTGCGACACTCTAGTAATTGAGTTCGAACTCCAGTTGCATTCACTTTTGTGCACATACCCTTCGGAAAGATACGAACTCGTTTATCTCCCCTCCACCACCTATGGGTTAAGTAGTTCAAATAGTGTCGCGGGTAAAGGTGTATATTCATTGAATAAAACACCATCTATAAATTATTACATTTTATTTCTTTAAATTGAATGAAAAGTTTGTTGAATTTAAAATATCTTTACTTATGAGAAAAGGTAGTATTTACCAGTTTGCCAATATTTATATCATAAGAAAAAAGTGCTCGTGCATTCAATGTTGAAGTTTGTGTTGCCAAAGTTTGAGATGATAGATTCTGTGTGTGTGTATGTGTGTGTGTAATAGAGCTTTGTGTGAGAGTTTCACTATGTTGAAAGAGAAATGTATTTATGCTTTAAACCCGTATGCGACTGTAACGGAAATATTCATCGGCAAACTTATGCTGTAGGAGTAGTATTAATAAAGCTAAGTAAAAAAATATCTTCGTTTTATTTTAGATGATTAAGCGATGTTGATATTAATGCATTCTTGAAGGAAAAAGAATGTAGATTTTCCCTCAAAATGAATAAACGGAAAATCTTTGAATAAGTAAAGAATGAATCCGTAGTTACTGAAGAAAATATTTATTTCTTTGTTGTTGCTTTTTAAGATTGAATTAGGTTCGAAATTAAATTAAAATGTTTATGGTTTATTTGTAATTCCAATTAACTAGAAAATGTATCTGAAACAATCCACCCAAAAAAAAAGATTTCTTAAATTATTTTGGGTTTCGATCCTTGAAATTTTTCGTAGTAAGTCAAATATTGTCGTCTGAATATCTCAAAGAAAATTTAAAACAAGCGCGTACTCGCTAATTGACCATAAAATGCAAAATCCAAATACAAAAATTACAGTTTCTCGAGTCTATTTTCTGAACAAAAACTTACTCTTTTTTGTTGTTCGGAAATCAGTTAAGTTCTCATAACCATTTCTTGTATACTCAATCAAACATGACTTACGAAATCCAATGAACGAACGAAACACTTCTTTATAAAAATATATCTCTCATTTTATTCTCGAAAGGGGCCCACAAAGGGGTTTGCTGTTAGTTGAGAGATAGATGGAGAGACATATACTCAGAGAGGGGACTTCTTCTCGTCCCATATCTTCTTCTGGGAAGCAAGGGGTGCCAACGCTTGCACCCCCGTGCAAGCCGTATCGTCAGAGACGACCTAACCCTCTGATCGGCTGCGTGTCCCTCGCTCGACTCCCGATTCTCAGTCTCTGTCTAAATCTGACCACGTGGTTACCACGTGATCTCCTTCCGGTTACACACCTATTGGGCCTGACTGCCATGACGCGCTGTCATCCTCCTGTTTACTAATCACAACCTGACAGCTTGTCAAAGCACACGGGGTCACTAGGAATGAACCAAAAATCCATGTCATATGTTATATAACATATTGTCCTTCTACAAGGATGGCTTTGACATTAAATAACCCACAAAGGTTGATATGCCATTAAAACAAGAAACCAACAGGCTCAGAAGTATTTGTCAATCCGTGAAAATCAGACTCACTCATAATAGATATTCAGACGGCAAGTTTGGTTTGCTAAACATTAGGCCTCCCAATCACTTTTATAGACGTACCTCTACAACCTTTTCATTCTATTGCGTAAATGACACGAATATTGGTAAGTTCTTATAGCACCATTTATTTCACATACCACTAATACCCCTGGGAAAGATATGAATCCTATTATTTTCCCTCCAGCAATGGGTAAATAGTAGGGCAGACGGGGTTCTTCAGCTGTGGTGAGGCAACTAGTCTAAGAGAAGGATTACTCCGAATTCAAACCTGCTAAACCCTGCTTAAAAATTGACCTTGTGTCATATCCTGCCCGAGCGGAGGGGTTGGGTAAATATGTATAGCACCATTTATTTAATGTGTTAAACAATCGGTTTTAAAGACACTTCAGGCGTAACGGTTATTGTTGTAGGAAATGAACTTAGGTGGCCTGAGTTCACATCCGGGGCGCGGCTACTTTCCTTTCCTTTCGCACTAATGTCCTTAGAAAAGTCATGAATCCGTCTATTCTCCCTTCAGCTATGGGTAAATAGTAGGGCAGTCTAGTTGGGAAATCAGTCTACTGGAATAGTGAGTCGCAGAGGAAACGGGTTGAGAGGTAAAAATATGTGAGATTGACAGAAAAGTGATAGAAAGTCGTTGTTATACAATAAGGGTTCCGCCTCCATGCGTTTTTTTTTATTCGCATCTTCCTTCATTTTTCTCTTTTTCTTGCTATTTACTTTCAATTTTTTTCTTCCCATTGATCTCAAATTTCTCCACATTTACGTTCTTTCTTTCTCTTTTTTTTTTTCTCCCTTTTTACCTTGTTTTTTTCTTTATATTAACATTAATTGTTACTCTTTGTTTTACTTTTTCTTTCTTCGCATCCAACTTCAGTTTTTTTCATCTTCTCTTTTCATTTAAACCCTCTTTTTCTCAGTTTCCTCCCATTTATCTTCTAGTTTTTCTCCTTTTTCTTTCACATTTACCTTTTTTCCTTCTTTTTCTCTCACATTTGCCATCTTTTCCATTTAATTTACCTTCTTTTTAAATGATTTTTCGTTCACATTTACCTACTGTTTTCTCAATTACCTTCTTTTTCCTTCTCATTTATCTTCTTTTTTTCCTTCTCATTTACCTTCTTTTTCTTTCACCACTGCCTTTTTTTCTTTTTCATTTACCTTCTTTTTCTTTCACCACTGCCTTTTTTTCTTTTTCATTTACCTTCTTTTTCTTTCACCACTGCCTTTTCTTCTTTTTCATTTACCTTCTTTTTCTTTCACCACTGCCTTTTTTTCTTTTTCATTTACCTTCTTTTTCTTTCACCACTGCCTTTTTTTCTTTTTCATTTACCTTCTTTTTCTTTCACCACTGCCTTTTTTTCTTTTTCATTTACCTTCTTTTTCTTTCACCACTGCCTTTTCTTCTTTTTCATTTACCTTCTTTTTCTTTCACCACTGCCTTTTTTTCTTTTTCATTTACCTTCTTTTTCTTTCACCACTGCCTTTTTTTCTTTTTCATTTACCTTCTTTTTCTTTCACCACTGCCTTTTTTTCTTTTTCATTTACCTTCTTTTTCTTTCACCACTGCCTTTTCTTCTTTTTCATTTACCTTCTTTTTCTTTCACCACTGCCTTTTTTTCTTTTTCATTTACCTTCTTTTTCTTTCACCACTGCCTTTTTTTCTTTTTCATTTACCTTCTTTTTCTTTCACCACTGCCTTTTTTTCTTTTTCATTTACCTTCTTTTTCTTTCACCACTGCCTTTTCTTCTTTTTCATTTACCTTCTTTTTCTTTCACCACTGCCTTTTTTTCTTTTTCATTTACCTTCTTTTTCTTTCACCACTGCCTTTTTTTCTTTTTCATTTACCTTCTTTTTCTTTCACCACTGCCTTTTCTTCTTTTTCATTTACCTTCTTTTTCTTTCACCACTGCCTTTTTTTCTTTTTCATTTACCTTCTTTTTCTTTCACCACTGCCTTTTTTTCTTTTTCATTTACCTACTTTTTCTTTCTTTTTCTCTCTCCTTCTCTTTTCTTTCTTTTTCATTCAATTTACCTTCTATTTTTTACTTCACGTTTAACCTCTGTTTTTCTCTTTTTTCATATACTTTTATTCTTCCTTTCGAAGATGAGTCGGTGAGTAAACGTTTTCAGAGGTCAAAAAAAAAAAAAAAAAAAAAAATGAAACTGACAAAGAGAAGAAAGAAAATCGATTTTATATGTTCATAACAGTTTCAGCCACATGCACTTCCGCAAATGAATATCGATTTCATTGAATGGTTTTAACGGTATGGCGACTCATCTAGGGTTATTTTATATCAACAGGTTTGAGAATTGCGTTCATTACACGATCATATTTAAATTTTCTGTAGTTGTTTCTTGTGAGTTGGGGGGGGGCACAGGGTTCAATTGAATACGAATAATTTTGGGGGTATAAGGTTCAATCGGACGCGAATAATTGGGGGGGGGCATAGGGTTCTTTCGAATGCGAATAGTTTTGTGGGCACAGGGTTCAATCGAATACAAATAATTTTGGGGGTACAGGGTTCAATCGAATGCAAATGACTTCTGGGGGCATAGGCTTCAATCAAATGAGAATTGTTTTGTGGGCACAGGGTTCAATCGAATGCGCATAATATTAGTGACACAGGGTTTAATCGAATACGAATAATTTTGGGGGCGCAGAGTTAAATCGAATGCGAATAATTTTGTTATAAATTGACCCTCGACCGAGTCGTCAATCAAGAGATGCACCTGTGTAAATAAGCCGAAGACGAGCGGAAGCAGGTTGGCATTAAGTAAGAATATAGACAGGGTGCCCGCGGCCGTCAAGCAGTTGAGACAAGAATGCCAATGTGAGAACCAGTTTGAGAACCAGTGACCCACGGTTGAGCAACCCCAGCCAAGATGCGAAAGAAGTGCTGCTATGGTCAAGAGAAGAACTTCGGTCAATATAGTAGTCTGTCTCTGTCTCCACTCATCTCTCACACTCAACAGGAAATCACCCTTTCGAAAATAAAGTGTGAGAGATTTATATTTTTGTAAAGAAGTGTATTCGTTTATTTGTTGAAGTCATTCATTACCGGTTAATGATGTTTCCGCAGATAAGTGTATATTTGTAGATGTATGTATACATGTAGTTTTACTATGGGTATACGACATTTTGGGGGCATAGGGTTCAATCGAGTTGGCCTTGTAGATGGAATGTTCGTCAATGGTCCGGGGGACCAGGGTTCAATCCCAGGTCGGGTCATACCAAAGACTTTAAAAATGGTACTTGATACCTCCTTGCTTAATACTCAGCATTATAAGGTGCGTGTCAATGGTAAAGTGGTGCAATAAAGGGAAAGGAGTAGCGCCCTGTCCTACACCTTGGTGTAGTAGCTGTTGAAAAGGTAACCTTCAGGTCACCCTCAACTACAGTGGCCAAATTTACTTACTTAAAGTATATATATATATATATATATATATATATATATATATATATATATATATATATATATATAAGGGTTGATATGCCATTAAAACAAATAGGAAACCAACTAACAAAATAAATATTCGCATACAAATAATATACATAATACAGATTTGATATACCATTAAATAGAATAACCTAACCTGACCAGACCCAGAGCTTGGGCCTTATTTCCAAATACAGTTGAGTATTTTTGAAATAAGCGTATTCTTAGATTATTTTTGGTTTTGTTTGGTTTGATTTCTTTATTTAATGGCACATTAAACTTCTTGGATAATTTAATACCACGCCATACTTGTAGGCGAACAGTAGTATTCAATTCATAACCCGAGCTTTAAGGAAGTTTATACCTTTACGAAGGGTATTAGTCCCAAAGTGAACGTAATTGCGTGACTTGAGTTCGAACTTGCTTACTACAGTGTTGCTGTCAAGTTCGTTAACCACAACATTATGTCTACTTCCCCTAAATAATTCTAATTCTATAAATGACCACGTTTTTGCTTTACACATATTTAAATGCATTTTCTCTTACGATTTAAGATACCTTACTGTGTTTTAAGTTTCGTTTTTAAATATGATCAGATATAATGTTATCATTATTGATTGCTTTGTACTGAAAATTCCTAAAAAATGAATGATTATTCACTAGCAAAAATATACGCCCTTCGCCGGGCGAATATAAGAATGCATATAAAAGAACCAAACCGGTGACATTTCCACACTAGACGGAACCTCTCTGAAACTAGTAGACAAATTCACCTACCTAGGAAGCAGCGTCTCATCAACAGAAAAAGACATCGACAAACGACTAAAGCATGGACAGCTATCGATAGGCTCTCGATCATATGGAAATCAGACCTGACTGATAAAATGAAACGCAGTTTCTTCCAGGCAGCGGTCGTATCGATACTGCTATATGGATGCACTACTTGGATGCTAACTAAACGGCTGAAGAAGCTAGACGGCAATTACACAAGAATGTTGAGAGCAATATTGAACAAGTCCTGGCGGCAACACCCCACAAGACACCAACTATACGGCCACCTGCCTCCTATCACGAAAACTATACAAGTTAGACGAACCAGACACGCAGGACACTGCTGGAGAAGCAAGGACGAACTCATCAGTGATGTACTCCTATGGACCCCCGCATATGGCCGTGCAAAAGCAGGACGACCAGCGTGAACATACATACAGCAGCTATGTGAGGATACGGGAAGTAGCTCTGAAGACCTACCAGAAGCGATGAATGATGGGGAGAAGTGGCGAGAGAGGGTCAGGGATATTCGTGCTAGCGACACGACGTGATGATGATGATGATTTATATATAAAATCATACATACGATTTCTTTTAATACATTTGAGAATAAAACAACAATATTAGAAATTAGTAACACCAAGTAAAAAAGTAAAACAAAGTTGGCAACCGTAGTCGAGGGTAACTTCTTTTTCGAGGGGAGGGCGCTACTCCTTTCAGGATTGACCCATTTTACCCTTGATCCTTACCTTATATTGCTGAGTGGTAAGCGAGGTGGTATCAAGTACCATTTTTCGAGTCTTTAGGATGACTTGACCCTGAGATTGAACCCAGGTCTCCATTCGCAAACACTCTAACCATAATGCCAATGTCCGATACAACTTATTAAACCTGTTTTTGTTAAAACTAGTTTTGCGATTTATTCCCACCGTATGCTATGTAAGCCTTTATTAGTGATATAATTTAACACACAATGCAGGATCTTAAACGCACAAAACCATGGGCTCGCATCTCTTGGTTTTCTGGAGGTCACCTGGCTTGGACGCCTGGTGGGTATTATGAAGCTGATCGCCTGATACTTGGGGCCTTCTTCTTTAGTAATATCATCCCGGCAAGGCTAAGTTTATTATTTGGTGTCTGAGGTGCCCTAAAATCGAAAATGCCGAAAGGATTAAACATTTTTTGTGACGGCCAAGCATGTCTCGATTCATATATGCCCCACCCCCAATAAAATGTCTTCATATCAAATATGACTAGGGGCGAATATCCCATTAATAAGATGGGCTGTTTTGAGGCAAATCAAAGTCGGCTAGACTTTAACGGAGACATCGTTAATAAATACGTGGTGCCTTCAATAAGTTTCCAGACTTTTTTGTACAGGCATTTAAAATTGTCGTAGACTCTTGAAAATTCAGTATGTTATTGCTATACCTCTTATGAGATGACTGACCAATTTTTATGATTTCAGGTTTAAATTAACAGCTACAGCAGGAATTGGAATATACCCTACTAAAGACTGATTGTCACTGCTGGTGAATTTCAAAAATGCAATCTGGACGTGAGGACACTATAGAAGAACAATATGCAATAAAATTCTGTTTTAAACTTGGAAAAAATGCCACAGAAACGTATGGAATGCTTCAGACTGATTTTGGAGCATTTTGCATGAATCGAACATCAGTTTTTGAGTGGCATAAAATATTCAAGGAAGGCAGGGAGTCTGTGAGGGATGATGAAAGGTGTGGGAGGAGTAAGGAAGTCAGAAAACCAGAGTTGAATGGCTAAAGGGTTAGGCTTGGGGTTACTATGTTGAGGTTTTAAGGGTGTTCAGGAAGAGATTCCGTCGGAAGAGGCTAGCACTCTTCAAATCGGCTCAGTGGCATTTCCACCAGGACAATGCACCAGTCCACAACTCCATCCCTGTCACTGACTATTTGACCAAGATGGGCATCAAGACAGTTCCTCATTCTTCCTATAGTCCAGACCTTGCTCCCTGTGACTTTTGTTTATTCCCTAAGCTTAGAGGCTGTCGATATGAGACAACTGAGTTGCTGAAAGAGGCTGTGACGAAGGCCATTGACACGCTCACACAAGAGGACTTTCATGGGGCCTTCCAGAAGTTGTTAGAACGGCACAAGTGCATTGCAGCTGGAGTAGATTACTTTGAAGGGGACTAGACTTTCATGTGTGTACTATCAATAAAAGTGCCTAGAAACTTATTTAATGATCGTGGTAAGATGATAATTAATATTAGATGATGATTATTCAATAATCATTGGGAATATAGCGTAAATAACTAAGGGAATATTGACGTAGAGGGTGACATAGTTTCAGTTACAGACAGACTTAATATTAATTATAATAAGATTTCTTATTATTATCAGACGATTATTAGTAAATTTATTCGTGTAATAAAGGACGAACTATATAATCGCTTAACTTACGCTTCATTCTAACTAAACAGAGGTCTAATTAAGGTGGAGATTCTTTTAATATTTATAATGGCTGATTCAGGGGGAAATAACTAGGGTTGATTTCACCACAATTCGTGATAGTTGTGGCAGAATTAAGTAATCAAACAAGAAAATTGCAGCACACTCTTTCAATATTTTTGTCTTCAAAGAGGTATACATTCGGTCCAGCTGTTCACATTAGTGGTCGAAGTTAATGGCTGGGCCATCTGGTACCAATTCAAAGTGATTTACTTGAAATTCCACTAAATACTAATCATAAACTATTTTCTTTTAAAAAATTCTTTACTTTTCCACACGTTTTACTGTCTATCCTATCCAACTATTGTTTCCGATTGTATGGGCTTTATAAGTAAACCCACGTTATAATACGAAGGGGGCTAAAAGACATCGAGATTGAAGCGGTATTTATCAAGAAAGGAATAATCAATGAAGAAACGTTAATTTTCTTCAAAAGTCGAGCAGTGTTTAAAAAAAAAGTATCGACACTGAAGCTGTATTTACCAAGACAGAAATGATTAATGAATGAAACGTTAATTTCCTTCAAAATAAGAACTATGCTTAAAAAATGTATCGAGACTGAAGCTATATTTACCAAGAAAGAAATCAACAATGAATGAAAGCTTAATTTTCTTCAAAGTATGAGGTGGTTTAAAAAAGAATCGATACTGAAGCTGTATCTACCAAGAAAGAAATGAACAAATAATGAAAATTAAATTTTATCAAAATAGTCTGCTGAACAACAGACTTATTCCAGCGAATTTGTGTTTAGTAAAGAATTTCTGATCAGAAAGCATTTAAACTTCTGACAAAAAAGTATCGAAAATTGGCACTGGGTCGTCTAGACAACAATCTAGACATCTAGATATCATCAATTTATAATATAATGACTAATCTGTTTACATATCTTCATTTAAGGTTGAAATTTAAAAATTCATTTAAATCAAGTTTCGTTTTAAATTGTGTCCTGGGTATAACACTAAACTCCATCCGGTTGTGAGGCTCCAGTTCTGGCGCTTTGGGATGGTTTGGTTTGGTTTCTTTGTTGAATAGCATATCAACATTTGTAGGTTATTTAATGTCAAAGGTATTCTTCTAGAAGAACAGTAGTGGTACTATTTAACCCATAGCTGGGAGGATAAGAGGTTCATAACTTTCCCAAGGATATTTGCCCGAAAGTGAACGTAATAGCGCGACTGGACTTGGAATTCGCTTACTACGATTCCGCAGTCCAATGCTTTAACCATTACACCACGAGGACACCCCCGGCGCTTTGGGAAGTGTGGAGTACTTCTTTACAGCCAGATCCACTATGACCTGCAATGGTAATACCTATTAGAGTATTTATATCTTATGGTCAAATAGATCCTTTTGAAAATTATTTGTATTGAATAGGAATACTTTCAATCATATAACTTCGTGTAAACTCTGAATTTATCATATTTACTATATTTACCAATCCCTCCGCTCGGGAAGGATATGACGCAAGGTTAATTTTTAAGTGGAGTTTAACAGGTTTGAATTCAGAGTTTTCCTTCTCCTAGACTAGTTGCCTCACCAATTAGTGCAATGTGAAATGCAATCAGTCCCGTGTCGCCGTGTCCATTTCCTACGACGATAACCATTACACCATGGGTGACTCTGATTTTATACTTGAAAATATGATTACGATTGCCATCAAACACTTAGAAATGAATCTAATTTCGGGATTAAATAACCCATACGGAGTTGATATGTCGTTAACCAAATTAACCAAACCATGTCTTGATATTTTATGATTACAACCCGTACTAGCATAGATGAATACTATCTCTCTCACTCCGACCTTTTTTTTCAACTCTCTCTTTCTCTCACGGACCAATTCTCTTCCTCTCTCTATTTCCTCCTCTCTGCTTTCCTCTTTCGCTATCCTTCTTGGATTTCCTTGTATATGCACATATATTTACACATTATACGAAGTAGTCATTAAATCATTAAACAATTATAGATAGACGAGTAATGTATGATTGAATGCTTGTGGGCCGAACAGACATAAACCCTTCCCTTGTGTTAGGGTCAGGGCAAAACACAAAACGTGTCATTAAAGGCTGGAACGGATCACTGAGTCGTTTGCTCAATCAGTTGGATCATCGAATTACTGTTCCGTTGCTGAACTATTTGTAATTTTACCGGAGTAGTCATAAATTAAAAAAAAAAATATTTCTAATATATCATCAGCATCACCACCATCATCATCATCATCATCATCATCATCATCATCATCATCGCTGTGAGTTGTTAATGATTGCATAGTATCCTCTGATTCTCTTTCCATCCATCCATCCCTATCATTTATCAATAGTGGCAGATTTTCCAGACTGCATCCTGTATCTATACAAAGCTGATGTATGCGAGTTTTTGTTGGTCAGCCAGTGCTGGTGTGTCCATGTGTAGGAGTCCATGGGAGAACGTCGTTTATGAGTTCGTCCTTACTTCTCCAACAGTGCTCAGCATTCTTGTTCGTCTTAATTGGACGGCTTGTGAGATGGGAGGCAGGTGGTTGTACAGCTGCTATTTTCTGGAGTGCTGATCCCTGAATTTATTCAAGACAGTATGTACTATTGTCATGTAGTTCCCATCTGGCTTTCGTGTTTTTAAACAAGATGGCGCCAAAATCAAATTAAATGACACACACACACACACACACACACACACACACACACACACACACACACATATATATATATATATATATATATATGACATGCCTCTGAAATTAGGTGACCAGTGATATCTCGGCAGCAATATCTCATCTACTGAAAACCATGACAAAATACACGTAGGAAAGACGTAAACAGCTATTGACAACTTGTTTATCATATATAAATCTGATCTTTCTAAAAAAATAAAACGAGATTTCTTCAAAACTCTGATCGTACTGTACTACGGTAGTATTAATTGTACCTCCTGAACTCTCACTAAATGCAATGAGAGAAAACTAGTTGGGAATATATACATATATATATATATATATATATATATATATATATATATATATATATAGTATTATTCGGTCTAGTTAAACCAGAGTTGGGAGTAATTCCTTCAGGACAAGAAAATCATTCAAGAAAAGTTATCAAATAATAGATGTGAATTAATAGCTAGATGTAGAAATAAGACAAAATTTAAACTATAGACTAATATTTAAAAAAAAAAACAGAAATAAATAGTGAAACAAGGAAAAAAACGTATCCAATATACGCACATGGAAAAAATAGGTGGCTGAGGAAATTGAATCGAATTTATTATAAATATTAATATTTCCCTTACAAAAATTCATTACATTAACATAGCACATAAAAGTTATTTATCGAACTTAATAAGAAAAGAAAATAAATAAAATAAAATAAATAAAAAAGTTAAATTAACATTATTCCAACTGACGGATGAAGTTTGAAAATAAAATAAATAGGTAAATAAAAAAACGAAATTTAAAAAAAAAAAAACAAAACGAGGAGGTAACTCTTCACCTCTCACCCTTCTCCTCCCCGCCGTGTCTACTCTGTTTTATTTATCCATAAGATCTGAAGAAGTCCTGTTATATTTTTCTTTGTGTTTTTGGTTTACATCAAAAACGCAAAACAGGATGGAAATAAATTTATAATCCTAAAATAACCGGTCTTTGTTTTTTTCTTTAAAGAAAGTATATATATATATATATATATATATATATATATATATATATATATATATATATATAGGTATGTGTGTGTGTGTATGTGTGTATGAGAGAGAGAGAAAAACAAACGTTTCAAGTTATGTTTACCAAACAACCTTCACTACGTGCAAGATGTAACAAGAGGTAATGTTTTTAGACTAAGACCTTCTGCGCACGGTTACAATATTGGAAGCAGTGCTAAAATTTTCCTTGGCTTCGTCGACATCCCCGTTTTCCTTGTAGAGTGACGCAGTAATACGGTAATGAATCTGATAATAGACTTTTTAGACAAGAGAGCAAGTTTTGCCAGGGAAATACGGCTCGCTGAAGTCCAGTTCTTCAGTGTACGGCCCGGACCGGAAGCGAACTTTGTGAAATTGAAGAAGTTAGCTCACTATATATCTCGATAAAGGTAATTGATTGATTGATAGATTTTAACGGCATGCTAATACCTGAAAGCTTATTTCATGCCTAGAGGTTAGAGAATCGTATTAATTGTTGGTTTATATTTACTTTTGTATATTTGCTTTTTAAAATATTTTGCGGACTTATGTATAAGATTTATAATCAAAAAGAAATAATTTGTACTCAGTTGTATGGTTTCATAAAAATGTTCCAATTCAATATCATTCATTTGCTTAGAATATTATTGTTTCAAGTATTTTCACCAAATAACAATAATTTGCTAACATTTATATGGTTTTAAGTAACAAATAATAGTACTTTGTGAGCAATAATAGTTTTAAGTAACTATACTTAATACAAATAGTTCACACACTGCTGTATGGCTTTAAGTATTCTTATGTCATACAACTAATTATATAGATTCAAGTAACTATTTCTATATAATAATAATCATTTGTTTGCAGTTATGTGGTTTCAAGTAACTAATGATAATCCTTAGTAAACAATTATAGTAACTATTCTTAATACAAATAATTCCCATTGCCCAGTCGGTAGGGGCTATAGAATACACTGACAGCTTCTCTGCTAAGGGATAAGACCCCTCCCCAACGAGTGTCCTGGACATAACACTAAACAATCTGATAGTGAGGTTCAAGTAAGGCTGGAGCATTGGGAAATACGGAGTACCCCTTCATTGCTATCGCTCCCAGGTCTACTCTGGTCCAGAGTGGTAGCACCTGATAGGGTTATATCTATGGGTCAGATAGAAATAAACTGTGTACTTAAGCTAAATTCAGCCGTTTGAAATAGAACCGTTTTTAATATTTAAACTACGTTCTTATGCTAAACTGAAATTGTTTGAAATAGAACTGTTTTGAAATTTAACTGTGTGCAAACAAAAAAAAACTAACTTATACTCAACTGAATTGTTTGAAATACAACTGTTTATATGTATAAAATAGGTTTTGGCATAAATAACCTACAATGTTTGATGTACCATAAAACCAAAGCAACCAACCGAACAAATAATTCCCACACTGTTATATGATTTCAGCTATTCCTATTTAATAAGAATTAGTTTTAAAACGTATCTACGTGAACAATAGATTAGACTCTAACTGGCAATACCACTCCGGGTCAGAAGTGATTTGAGAATAATAGCAATAAAAATGCAACTCCTCACTCCCCAGGGAATTCCCCATGCCCTAGTGGACTACGACATCCTAGTAAACGATTTGGAACTCCAGTCGCGCTATTAAATTCATTTTAAGACTACAGCATATCAACCATAGCTGGGGGTGATAAGAGGTCCATATTTTTACCCTACCACTCCCAAGTATGGGTTCAAGATGACTTTGGCATTAAATAACCAATGAAGGTTGATATGCCATTAAAACCAACCCCCCATATCCCCAGAACTGGAGTGTCACCTTCAGTTATACTTTATTTAACTTGACCGAAACAGTTCAAGCTGTGAAAGGTCGCAGCCGTGGTTGGTAGTATTGTGGTAGGGTATGCGCTGACACGTTCTGCTTTGCTTCATTCCGTTTGAGATACGAAAGCTGCACAGATGAACGTGCAACGTAGTCTAATCCTTTACGAGTTCGAACTGAGACATAACTTAATGCGAATGTTGAAGGCGCACTTGATCACCGTACACTAACTAGATGGTTCAAGAAATTTCGTTCGGGTTGCAAGAATATCAACGATCAGTCAGGGTCAGCCAGGCTAAAAAGCGTGAATTCTGAGATCGTGCTCAAGGCCAAAGTAGTAAATCTATTTAGTAGTCCTCGGAGAGCATCGGGTGAGCTTGGTTTCACACAGTCCAGTATGGTTCGTCAACTTCCTGACCTCGGCAAAAACACCCGGAGTAGATGAATTTTCTCCTGACGTACTTCCAAAATATTGCAAAAACCTTTGACTCATCCTAGTTTATATTTTATCATTTATTATATATATATATATATATATATATATATATATATATATATATATATATATCAAAACTCTTTGCGCGAATATGCGGAGTTCAAGAGGTTTGAATTTTCCTTCTCCTAGCCTGATTGCTATTGCAAACTTAAAGTGCACAGTCTGCCCTACTGTTAACCCATAGCTGGAGGGGATTTGTTGGATTCATACCTTTCCTAAGGCTATTAGTGTCATGTGAAATGCAAGTAGCCGCGTCAAGGATTTGAACTCGAGTCGCTGTATCTATTTTCTGAGAGGGTAGCCATAACACCAGAAACGCCTCCCGATACAGTTGTTATCTAAATTTATCTTCTCACAAACTGGGAACTTTAGTTTTATTATTCAATTATATCTATCATCAGAATTTAACGTTAAAAGCGATTTTAATTCGTAAAATGTTTACATGAAAGTGCGGAACAACATCACAATACATTTAAAGCATAAATAATCAGACATAAAATTGGATAAAAACCCACGACACATTGACTTGTTGAATATTAGCACCCCTGAGGATTGAAAGCGTGAAACTCTAAGTCGTGAGCTTTTATCCTGTTTTATGTCTTATTTTTTACACATTTCCTGGCAGCAACACCCCACAAGACACCAACTATACGGCCATCTGCCTCCCATCACGAAAACTATCCAAGCTAGACGAACCAGACATGCAGGACACTGCTGGAGAAGCAAGGACGAACTCATAAGTGATATACTCCTATGGACCCCCGCATATGGCCAAGCAAAAGCAGGATGACAAGCTCGAACATACATTCAGCAGCTATGTGAGGATACGGGATGTAGCCCAGAAGACCTGCCGGAGGCGATGAATGATAGGGAGAAGTAGCGAGAGATGGTCAGAGATATCCGTGCTAGCGGCATGACATGATGATGATGATGATATATATATATATATATATATATATATATATATATATATATATATATGAGTGACATCATTCAAAAACTAAGGTTCATTTTGTCAAAGTAGTTGACAATAGGAAGCACAATGATGGACTGCTGTGCCCGGAACTTTTTCTTTATCGGTGAGTGAAAATATTTCCACATCATGGGCTATCTTTTTTACTTAGGCTCGTAGCGGCAAACCCATGTATAATCTATTAGAGAACATTTTTTATGAAGATATCCTTCACCGAGCATATCAGATGTTCTGCTGTAAATTTTACTTAATTTTTTTGATAGACTTCGATCTTGATAGCATTGAGCACTCTGATTTGTCCCCGTTTTAAATAGCCTCAGAGCAAATATTTTTGCGAGATTAGAATAATTTTTGTCATAAACCAATTCTTAAAAAAAAGCAGATTTTACAATTGTGGGGAAAATTCATGAAAAAAATTGTTTTATCCAGAGATTCTCCTTTTTTACCGAATAACCCTCGTATATATATATATATATATATATATAGAGAGAGAGAGAGAGAGAGAGAGATTAAAATAGACGATGATCAGTAATTTGTTCATACCAATGTATTGGATTTCTCTGAAGGCGTAGTAGAAATAGAATTTTCTGTTATTTCAATTCATTATTTAATTTATATATGCATTTTTTAGCTCCCAGTTATCAAACAAGCCGTTATTTTTTGACGGCAAGAATATAGTAACGAAACAGCAGGCTATGACTAACGTCGTCTTAAATTCATGACTTTCGACCATGTACTTTTCTAATCAAATCGTGGCACAAGGCCGTCGACGTCTTCCAGGAATTGCCTGTTCAGAGGTCAGAGGTCAGAGGTAAACGTAAAACAAATTCCGTAGAAAACAGTCTACGCTACAATTACACCGTCTGCTACGAGTCCAGCATTTATTCTCGTCTCACTGCTGTCACATCTCCTACCCCTGCGTATAATCAAATGCTTACACACAAGCGCAAACCGCCCCCCCCACCTCACACTGATACTCAGCGACACATACGGTTGCAAATTTCATAAAGTTTCGTGTCGAACAACAACAACAACAACAACAACAACAAATGTGTATTAGTTTTAACGTTGGACGAACAGGTACGTACGAGGGCCATTCAAAAAGTTCTAGGCCTCTTTAGAAAGAAGAGCTATGGCTGAACATTTTTGTCATGGAAATACGCTCCCACTTTTTATAAAACTAGAAAATCTAATTCAGATTTCTCTCGTTTGTTATCAAGCTGATCTCTTGTTTGATTATACTCCCTCCGTTTCACATCATTTTATATTCATTCTTATCTAGTTTCGTTTGTCTTTCTAATTTAGTATAATAATTTATTTCGTTAAGATTTAGATACTTGCCTCCACAAAGCACGTATTTTTGCTAGTATATAGAATTAAAATTTAAATCTAAATTTAACTCTAAGATCATTTTTAATTCGTAAAATCTTTTCAGCGGTCATTTCATGAAAATTCAGAGCAATATCATATGAGCAATATATTTCATGGGTAAAAAATATGTGATATAAAACAGGATAAAAACTCACGACTCTGTGTTTCACGCTATGGTCCTCAGATAAGCTGATATTGAAAAAGTGTGATTTATATATATATATATATATATATATATATATATAATTCTTTCATACAGTATTATGGGAAGATTTGCTTCATGGTGGGAATAAAACTTGAGAAAATTCTATTAATGCTGTCATTTTTCAGCCCTTGAGCTGAAATTTTGTGTAGTTAGTAAGTCTGATGGAACCATTTTATTACTATTTTTATATTCTTTATATTAGTTGAGGTGGGTTTTTTTTGGGAGTTTTTTTTTTGTCTCTCATTTTTTTCCTCTCTGCTAAATTTCTCTTTCATGGAACCATTTTTTGCATTTGCAAGGAATATTGCATATTTATCAGTCCTTTTTTTGTTCTTTCTAATCGTATGTTTCATCTGATGATCATGCGTGGAACTATAGACTGACTTGGAAAAGTGTGAAAATGTTTATAACTTTTATCCTGCTGAACTGGCTTTTATTTTAGCGCTTTCATGATCTAAAAAAGGTTTAATAATGATTTGTTTATATATATATATATATATATATATATATATATATATATATATATATATATATAAGATTAAAATTCAACGTTGATTGTGTTTGTAATCTGTAAAATCTTGACAGTGCGCTATGCACAAAAACTTATAGGATACTATAAAATCTCAAGTTGTTGATCCTCAGGTGACCTAGTATACAAATTGTCTTACTTGTATTATATATATATATATATATATATATATATATATATATATATATAATGCAATTAAAAGAAAACTCAAACCTGGTTAAATTGTCATTATAAATTTATTTCGGTGAAGAATATCATTATACTTTTTGTCTCATCAGATGACTTCACACGTTTAATTTGAGGTTGAAAAACAGCAAATATGGCTTACAGTCTATATATATGTGTATGAAAAAAGAAGAAAGGAAACCCTTAATAGATTTAAATTCTCTGACGAAAGTAAAGAGGGTCAAAACAATAAAGTATTAGAAAAATTAAGAAACCAGGAGAAGGGTGTTCCTGTAAATTAACCCATCCTCTTTTGAACAGATGCAACATTTTTCGTAGCAGGTTAAATTTTATGAATACTGTAATCTTGTAAACTAAACTATTATCTTCATATATTTTTCCGTTTACAAACATGTTAATTCCTTTTATATATATATATATATATATATATATATATATATAGTGCAATTAAATGGAGACTCAAACTCGGTTAAGCCAAGTAAATTTGGCGTCCGTAGTCGAGGGTGACTCGAAGGCTCCCTTGTCAATAGTAACCGCACCGAGCTTTAGAGGGTATAAAGTACCATTTTTTGAGTCTTCAATAAACTCCTCGCTTACTTGTTTGTCACCGATGGACTCTTATGTTAATGAGCCAATCTTGATGAAACTTGTCATGTGAACTACTTTCATCTCAAGGAGTGTTTGATGTTATTTGTTGGTAAGGGGCTGGCGCTGAAGACTCCTTTGGCTCTCAGGGTTACCCAGAACATTTTAAGTTAAAACATACCAGGAAGGTCTAAAAATAAAAATTTACCAGGAAGGTCTAATTTGTTCAAAAAACGAATAAAACTGGTACAAAGAAGTTTCTGTGTCCCCCCTCCACCAAGTTGCAGAAGAGGTTGTGATACTATTAATGGTGATATAGAGACTAGCTCAATACGGGTGGGAGTGAGTACTTGTGTGTGTGTGTGTGTGGGTGTATGTGCGTACGGTATATATATGTGTATGGTTATGGGTTGGCCATGAGTATGCATATACGTATGTGCGTGTATAGGGGCCGAACATATTTGCATGGGATCACTAATTCTACTCTGCTAGAAAAAAACCCCCAATAAAATGGTTCAGCGACTTCAAAAGAAATTATAACCTCATCTTAAAGCATCTTTTGGAGATTCGTTGGTTGTTTTTTCTTATGTTCATAAGCTGGGTGGCCGGAAATAGGATCTTCCCCTAATGGACATATAATGAGAGTGAGGCTGCTGCTAGGAGCAGTTACAAGGGACACGCCAGCGGGACGAGCGAACCAGCTAGACGGGATTAGTCCGCTGCAGAGGTAATTTACTAAGCTTTTTACTTAGATGTGGCACAAGGCCATATGAAAGGGGCACCCAATGAGACTCGAACTCACTCGTGTAGGTTTGCTAGTCGAGCTTGCTAACCATTACACCACCAGAGGCGCAGATACAGAGAGCCGAAAATCAGGCAGTTCTTACTTTTATTTAAGGGAGATACATTGCAAAACAAAAAAAGAAAAACAAAAAAACTGAAGACGCCACAAATCATCGAATCGTGTCACACGAGCTTCTTTCTCTAAAACTTTATTCAACTTTTCGTTTTCGTCTTGCTATTTCCTGGTGAGATCATCTGGGACTCATGCACCTCGACTCAACTTGCTGAGAGCCAGCAAAACAAACAACCTGTGGTTCGGTTTTTCTTTTGCGAGTGCATTTCTCTGGTTTTATGTTCCCACAATGGTATATCAACCATTGTTTCTCATTTAATTCCAAACCCTCTTTAAACATACATATTAAATATGTATGATTATGTTTACTTGGGCTTCATTGTATAGGTTATAAATGCCAAATCCTTTTTATATATATATAGTAAATATATAGGATTTGGTTTGGTTGGGTTCGTTTTCGTCTTGCTCTTTCCTGGTGGGACCATCTCAGAATCATGCATCTCGACTCAACTTACTGAGAGCCAGAAAAACAAACAACCAGTGGTTCAATTTTCATTTTGCGAGTGCAGATCTCCGGTTTTATGTTCTTACTGGGGGCACAGAAACATATGAGACGACAATTATTCAGTAAAGACTCATTCTATCGAAAGACACATTGGTTGATGTCCATATCTTGATAGAAATGAACTCTCTTGAATTCAAGAAGTGTTTTAAAAACATCTGAAGTTGGGATGTAGAGTTGACCCACTCTTTATGAGGTGCTCAGAACAATTTAAAAGCAATTTCGAAAGTCTTATTCAACCGGACATTGGCCTAGGGGTTAGAGTGTTCGCCAATGGCCCGGGAGACTTGGGTTCAATCCCAGGTCGAGTCATACCAAAGACTCAAAAAATGGTACTTGATGCCTCCTTGCTTAACACTCAGCATTATAAGGTACGGATCAAGGGTAAAGTAGAGCAATCCAGGGAAGGAGTAGCGCCCCCCCTACACATTGTTGTAGTAGCTATCGAAAAGGGAGCCTTCGGGTTACCCTCGACTATGGTCGCCAACTTTACTTTTTATTCACCCAGAAAGAAAAGGAAATTCCATCAGCCACTGGAGTAATGGGATTTTTTCACAAATGTGAATAATAAAAGTCTTATTCATTGAGAACGCAAATAAAATCAATTTTTGTATGGTAAAATTTAGTATATTATTTATATTCCGGAGTTTTCAAAGGCATGAACAGCTATTGATAGACTATCGGTCTTATGGAAGTCAGATCTGACTGATAAAATAAAACGCAGTGTTTACGAAGCAGCGGTTGCATCGATATTGCTATATGCAGGTTGCAGGTTTCTAATATATAGTGCTTCGAGAATCTGAAGTTTTTGTTTATTATTTTGATGTTCGAGTATTGTTGTGTTGTCGGTGAGAATTTTTCGTAGTTGTGTTGTTGGGCATGAATGTTTTTTAAACCAGCACTTAATAGAATTAATTTTCAAACCAGTGCTAACGTACTTAAATGTCTTTAGCTACTGGCACTATTTACAGAATTACATTTAAAAGCAAACGCCATAATCTCCAACAGCAAAGACGTCCTTACACAGTAGTAATTTGCTAAAACAAAAGTTACATCACTTTTGTAACAGATTCTCCCCTGATGATGGCCCAAAGTCGGGCAGAAAGTACTAGGGATACATACAACTATGGACAATACCTAAATCAATTCCCCCCGAATACGATAAAAGTAATACGGGAATTCGAACGGATCCAAAAGAGAATATGTAGGCATAAAATGTCTATTATGTTTAATGAAATTTGCATTAACGAAGAAATGCTGCCTAAATATACATATATATATATATATATATATATATATATATATATATGTGTGTGTGTGTGTGTGTGTGTGTGTGTGTGTGTGTGTGTGTGTGTGTGCGTGTGTATGCGAGTGCATGTGTAATTTGCTTAGTAATTGCTTCGTAATTGTATATCTAGTATTAAATAGCAGTACTTAAAATAATTTAACTGAGTGCAAACAATAAATTGCAAAACTTGAAACCATTTAACTCTGTGCAAATGAATAATTAGAATAAAATTAGGTTTGGTTTATCAACCTTTGTGGGTTATTTAATAACAAAGCCATCCTTCTAGAAGAACAGTAGTGGTATTATTTTACCAATAGCTGGGAGGATAAGGAGATTCATACCAGCTCTGCACACGGAGAGTCTTTCGATGAAATAAGCTTTCTGTTGTGTATCTGTAGAAGATAAAATATTTTTGATACATGATATAAACAGTTAATTAATTTTAATACAATATCTTGTCGATAGAAACATCGTTATAAACCTGTAATTGCCTTTCTTTCTTCGTCTCTTATTGGCAGGGATTAAAAGACACTAAACTGTATCTGAAGCCGATCCCCCTGTTCTGGACATCAGTGGAATGTGGGGTACCTCTTCGCCACTATTATTCCCAGGTTCACTCTGACCAGGGGTGTTGCTTAGTCGGCTGGGGCTGTACACCGACTTACCCCTGCTGAGAAGCAAAGGGGTAAGACCCCCCCCCAAAGAGTGACCTGTTTATGACATTAAAAAAATCTGATGGTGAGGTTCCAGTAATGCTGGAGCTTCGGGGAATTGCCATCGCTCCCAGGTCCTCTTAGTTACGGAGTGGTAGCACCTGATAAGGTCCTACCTATGTGTCAAATAGAACTAAACTTTGTACTTTGCTAAACTGAATTGTTTGGAATAGAACTGTTTTGACACTTAACTTTACTGTTTTGTGCATTTTACTGTTTGTAAACAAAAACTATTCTTATATTAAACTGAATTGTTTGAAATTTGATTCGGTGTTAAATGACTCGGAAAAGGTTGATACGCCGAAAAACTAACCTACCAACCAACCAACCAACCAACCAGGTGTAGTATTATGGGTCTAATAAGTCTGTTTGAAAATTATTTGTATTCGCTAAGACCGTGTGCAAAAAAAAAAGAAATAAATACGCAAAAAATGTAAATATAACCGTTTCGTTAACGCGATTCCCTAACCTCTAGGCATAAAATAACTCAAGACGAGTTGACATGCCGTTAAAATCAATCAATCTATCAATCAAAATCGAAATCTTTCGTGATCATGCGTGAAGAAAACAAAACATGGACTTCGAACGTAGCTGAGATCGTTTCCAGTGATCGAGCGGTGAGATTTGAGGAATCAGATAAAAAAAAATCAAGATTTCGATCGAATAGCGATTCACAAAGTAACCAGAAAGTTGGACAGAAAAAATGACGCAACATAATCATGCTAGCCTCCCCCCCCAACATCGCCTAGCCCACGCATCCATACATATCCCAATATGTGACTTTATGTCCGCCAAAGTTAAGCTTGTTAAATATCAGGAAAGCAGGACATGGTAATTATTAGTCACGTGATACTGGCTAGCTTCAGGTTACATTCCTATGCCTGGGTATTTAAAGATTGAGCAAATATTTATCTTAATCACGTGACACAAAGTGAGAATCCCTCGACTGCAGTCCAAAACACGTGGACTGAAAATAACGAGCGGCAAAAATTTACAGGAAGCGGAAGCGGTTTGGTTTAAACTGACCGCTTCTATTGCGCTGATAACCCATCTCTCTTTCTCTCTCTTTCTTTACACACATATATGTACACACACACACACACACACATATATGTACAGAGAGAGAGAGAGAGAGAGAGAGAGAGAGAGAGAGAGAGAGAGAGTGTGTGAATCGTCCATAAATAAGTACACCCCACACATTTTTAATAAAAAATAGATTTTCTTCTAAATGAAAGATACTAGGATTTTATTTCATTTATAGTGAGAAATTATCCAATCCAAATGGATACTATTAAGTATGAGAGTATCGCCCATAACTAAGTACACCTATAACACACTTAAGTTAATTTTCTTCCATACCAAAAATATCATGATTTTTATTGCTTCAGGCCGAACAAAACGAGTATTACTCGGTTTTATTTCTTTCCTATCTCAAACAACAACAACAACAAAAAAGCTAGACAAATACCAAGGCCTTACTACTAGAAGACCGAAAAAAATTGGGAAACATGAAGGTAACGGTGATACCAATCCTAATTGGAGCCCTTTGAACAATTCTCAAGAATCTGGAACTCGATATCAGATGAAAAACTGAGAACTTCTAAACTACAGCATTGCTAAAATCGGCTAGGATTCTTAGAAGAGTTTTGGAGATCTGAAGAGATTTGGTGTCTTTTGACTTTTGTGAAAAACTACAGGTTCGAACTGGTGTGAAAACTTGTCAAGAAGAAGAAGAAGAAGAATTTGTCAACAAGATGACTTCGCAGTTCCTGTATTTACAGAGTTAAAGGAACTCGACAAACAAGATAAATACGAGGACCTTGCCAGAGAACTAAAATGTCAAAGAGCATGATGGTTACAGTAATGCCAATCATCGTTTAAATTCTCAGAACATTCCTCAATAACTTGGAAAAGAAACTGGGACAGCAAGAAATCGGAAGAAGAATTGAGAATGTCTACAAAATCGCACTGATGGGACTGGAGAGTTAAGGAGAGATTCTTTCACTCGGTTTCCTGTGAAAACACCAGTCAATATATATATATATAGGAACACCTTTTTTCTAGTTTCTTGATTTTTCTAATTCTTTATTGTTTTGACCCTATTTACTATCGGCAGAGAATTTAAATTGATGTTTTTTCTTTCCTCTGTTTTTTTTTTTTCATACACATATATCGACGGTAATCTATATTTGCTGTTTTTTAACCTCGAATTAAACGTGTGGAGTCATCTGATGAGACGAAGAGTATAATGATATTCTTGGCCGAAAAAAATTTATAATGAAAATTTTAGCAGGTTTGAGTTTTCTTCTAATTGCACTCATATGTCTTGTGGGTAGAGAGTTCGCCAATGGTCCGGGATACTGGGGTTCAATGCCAGGTCGAGTCATACCAAAGACTTTAAGAATGGTACTTGATACCTCCTTACTTAACACTCAGCATTATAAAGTAAGTATCAAGGGTAAAGTGGAGCAATCCAGGGAAAGGAGTAGCGCCCTCCCCCACACCTCGGTGTAGTAGCTACTGAAAAGGGAAACTTTGGGTCGCCCTCGACAACAGTCGCCAACTTTACTTTACTATATATATATATATATATATATGCACACAGGGTGATATCATTTGAGATGTACAGAGTATTTAAGAAAATTCGATATGATTTCCGAATCTAATAACTTGACTTATTTTCATTCAATTGATCTCAAAATTTAAGGACATGTGTTGAAACAACTCAAAATTTTATGTTCAATGTTGGTTTTCTTAGATATATGAATGCCATTCACAGGAAAAGAAAATGTGTTTAAACACACACACACACACACACATATATATATATATATATATATATATACACACACGATAGAGATAGAAACAAAATGATGAAGCGAGAAGTGGCTGTCAATCGAGGTGAGTGTAAGATATTGTTTTGAAAGAAAGGGTTTTGTTTTTGTTTCTTAGTTTAACGACACATAAATCTTCGTGGGTCATTTAATGCCAAAGTCATCCTCTAAGACGAACAGTTGTGATACTATTTAAGCTATGGCTAGGGGAATAAGCAGGTTCATACTTTTCTCCCGAGGGTATTAGTCTGAATGTGAACGCAATAGCATGCCTGGAATTCGAACTCGTTTACTACAATATCGCAGTCCAGCACGTTACCCACTACCCCACGGGGACTCACCCCGTAGGTTAGAGTAAAGAAGAAAGAGATAGAGTGAAAGAATGGTAAGTGGGAGAGCAAGAAGTTAAGGGATAAAGGAATAAAGAAAAACAGAGTAAGATATGTGAGGTTGAGGGAAGGTTGAAATGATGAGGAAAAAAAAAAAAAGAAATCTAATGAGGAGGACAGAAACAAAAGGCAGTTGAATTCCTTTGGTCAATTATCTTTTGATGTTAGCCTCGTTCTCGTAAATGTCAGCTTGAATCTAATGAAAATACCCACCACCAAAAAAACAACAACAACAAACAAACTTAAAACAAACAAACAATAAGCGAACCTGCATAGGATCTCGACACTTTTCTGATGAGTGAATGATTTTAATGGCATGTCAACCTATCTTTAGGTATTTGATGCCTAGAGGTAAGGAAATCGCATTGATTGTACGTTTATATTTAATTTTTTTGTGTCGTTCTTTCTTAAAAGTTTTTCTCACACGGTTATAGGATATCAAAAATTCCTAATACAAATGATTTGCACACGTTGTTATGGTTTATTCTAAAATAGGAGATTATTTTTCGAACAACCAACTAATTCATTTCGTTTGATTGCAAAATAATCGGAGCTGTTTCTCAATGTAAGTTTGCCTCGGTGAATTCAAAGACATTTTTCTCATCAACATAACGGAGAGTACTTCTTGAATCATATCGTCCAGTGAAGAAGACAGAAGTGTTCCTGAATTGGATGATTATGGTAATCGAAAAAACCCAACTCTCTAGCTAAAGAATTCATTCACTAAATCTTGAATAATCGGAGAGACTGACAGTACTCTAGGCCTCTGATCAAACAATCAACCCTCTACTCTCATACTGTCCTGCCTTGGAATACGCTAACTGTATCCGCTGTAGAGGATAAGACCCACCACAAAAAGGTGTGTCCTGAGTATGACACTAATCTCCAACAAGATTTCAGTTCTGGGGAATGCGGAGTACTTTTTCATTGCTATTACTCCCAGTCCCACTCTGACTCGTATTACTTGTAACTATTAGACTTCCATGTGTTAGTCAAATAGATCTGTTTGAAAATTGTTTGTATTACATAAAAATACTTGAAATCATATAATGGTTCTGTCGACTGTATCTCCTGCAGTAGGGTAACGCATGAAAAAAGTGGTGTAATGGGTAGGACACTAAACTGTATCTGATGGGGAGGCTCGACTTCTGGACGTCTGTGATAAATCCCAGGGAATTGCATTCATTGTATATTTATATAATTTTTTTTTTCTGAAGGGTTTTTTTTTAACTGATGTTAAATATCCGTATCAAATACAAATAATTTGCGCACGGTTGCAGGGTTTCAAGTATTCTTACTTAGTACAAATAATTTTAACACGGTTGTATGATTTCAAGTATTCCTATCGAATACTAATAATCATATGGTTTTAAGTCATCATTTCTATTTAATAATAGTCATTTGTATGTACACATTTATATGCTTTATATAAGTAATAATAATTAATAATAATTAATAGTATTTAATTATGATAATAGTAAAGGGTTATTATAATTTGTTACTTGAAACTAAATTACTGTACAAAAAAATTATAATAAATAGGAATACTTGAAACAATATACAAGCAAATTATAATTTTGTGGTTTCGTTTCTTTGTTTAATGGGATATCAGCCTTCGTTGGGCATTTAATACCAAAGCCAGCTTTGTAAAAGAGTATTATTTAACCTACAACTAAGGAGATAAGGGGGTTCATGCCTTTCTCAAAGGTACTAGTCAAAAAGTGAACGTCAGAGAGCGAGCTGGGTTCGAACTCGAATACTACGATATCACAGACCAGTACGTTAGCCACTTCTTTTGGGAGACTCTCAAAAGTTGTTTTTAGATATGAATACTTCATATATGTAACTGCATGCCAAAAAACGAAACAAAACAAAACTCTTAACAACTACAGAAAATGACATATAGCAGCGAATCCATTCGAAAAAAAGATTATTATTATTATTATTTTTTTTTTTTTTTTCCCAAGTCTTGTTAGAGAAATGACCGTAAGAGAGACCAACAATAAAGAATGTAGAGAGTCAACCGTTACGTGAGGAAGCCCCCCGCTTAAAGAAAGCCCCTTGAGAAGGAAAAAAAAAAGAAAGAAAAAAACGCATAAATTACACTGGTTCAGATGGAGGCAAACAGGAACCAGTACTTAGTTGGAGGTTGAATCTAAATTTCTTACGTTTGCAGAGACCAAGTTTGAGAAATATAATGAGTGCTTGCTGAAAATTAGAGCTTGCACGATCAAGGATAGAGAACATGCTGATTGTATTAGATGTAGCAGAGTTCGGGTTTTGCGCCAACAGCCAACTGTTAAACTAAACAAAAAATGTGAATATAAACACACCATGTACCCACTTCCCTAACCTCTAGGTATAAATTGACACTAAACAGGTTGACTAACCGTTAAAATCAATCAGTCAATTTACTATCCTACATTTTAAACAGATAGGTACAATCTTCAATGAACATTTGATTTTAAGGCTTCATGTTTCAAAATATTGAGGAATCTATTCTGATCTTGATTCCCATTGTTACTGAGTTCTGTTACAAATGGAGGGTTTGGTAAATACATACATTAATATCCTGGTGGCGCTCATGGTGAAACAGTTATCGTAGAAAATGAACTCGATGACCTGGGTTCAAATCTTGAACGTTGCAGATTGTATTTAACAACGCACTAATACACTTGAGAAAGGGGTGAATCCAATAATTCTCCTTCTTGTTACAGATATATAGTTGGGTAGCTGGGCTTTTTTAACCTTGGTATGATAACCTGTTTAGATAAAGCAGGAAAGCTATTCAAATCAATAGTACTGGGCTTTAGATAATTTATCGCTTCCATCATCATCATTCGGTCGCGCTGATAGCATGAAGTTCACTGAAACATTCTTACCATCCGCCCCTATCATCTCCTGTTTGGTCTTCTAGACAAAATGCTGTGTTTGCAAAAAGCTAGTTTCTTTATTAAATTTTTTGAAATCAGCTGTTCAAATTGATTGCGAATTTTATTAAAAAATTTGGCTCTTACAACATTTATATTTCAAGTAAATATTTCAACAGTTTAAAATGATTGTGAGCTTTATTTATACATTGGCTCTTAAAACATTACTTTTGCGACTAGGTATGAAATGTCTTCCAGTTTAAAATGAGATTACAATTTGATTTGATCTCGGTTCACCTTATCTATCTATCTATCTATCTATCTAAGGAGGCACTGATGTGTGTGAGTGTGATATGTGGGAGTATGCATGTGTTCGTGATTAAAGACAGCAGAAAAAAAATTTTTTTTACATTTTATTTTTATCTTATTCTTTTTATTTTTTTATACTTCTATTTCTAATTTCTCATTTTTTCCTCCATAAGTAAATAGATAAGCTATTAAGTAACTATCCTCTGTTTTTTTTTTTTAAAATAAAACGCTTTTCGTATGTATTTTAAATCCACTTAAGTATAAAATCTAAAATCTATATTTGTCTAAAATCTATCAAAGATGCTTATTATTGCCCCACTCTACTGTGTAAAGAATTAATTGGACATAACTAACGACTCAAATATTGGTAGCCTAGTTAGCTGAGGCTATAGAATACACCGACTGCATCTCTGCAGAGGGGCAAGACACCCACAACAAGTGTTCTGGATAGTGTTATATAACATATGACATGGATTTTCGGTTCGTTCCTAGTGACCCTGTATGCTTTGGCAAGCTGTCACATTTTGATTAGTAAACAGGAAGATGATGGCACGTCGGGGCACTCAGGTCGAACAGGTGTGTAGCCCAAAGAAGACCACGTGATGATAACCACGCGGTCAGATTTGGACAGAGTGCAGAGAATCGCAGTCGAGCGTAGGACACACAGCCGATCACAAGCGTCTTTGATGAGCTTGCGAGGGGGTGGAAGAAGATATGGGAAGAAGAAGTCCTCTCTCTTAGTATATGTCTCTCCACCCATCTCTCACACACTAGAGAAACATCAACCCTTTCGAGAATAAAGTATGAAAGATATATTCTTATAAAGAAGTGTGTTCGTTCGTTCATTAAAGTTCGTGACTTATGTTTGATTATGTTTCCGCTTGTATTTGTATGTGGTTATACAACAATATGACACTATACAATCTAATGGCTAGGCTCCAGTAATGCTGGGACTTGGGAAATGCAGAGTACCCCTTTATTACCATTCCTCCTAGGTCAACTCTGACCTGGAGAGGTAGCACCTGATATGGTCCTATCTATGGGTCAAATAGAATTGTTTGACATTCAACCTGAGTGCAAACAAACGACTTGTTTTGGTTTGGTTTCTTTGTTTAATGGCAGATTAACCTTTGTAGGTTATTTAACGCCAAAGCCATTCTCCGAGAAGAACAGTAGTGGTACTATTTAACCCATAGCTGGGAGGATAAGGGGATTCATACCTTTCCCAGGGTTATTTGCTCGAAAGTGAACGTAATAGCCGACTGGGGTACGAACCCGCTTACTACGAGTCCGCAGTCCATCGGTTTAACCATTACACCACGAGGACAACCCCCATAAACGACTTGTGTGAAACTGAATTGTTTGGAATAGAACTGTTTGATCATTTAACTGTATGTAAATAAATGAGTGATATTTATTTGAATTATCAGTGATACAGAGCAATACTTAGAACCCATTAATGTATGTGCAAACGAATAAGTAATGTTAAATAGAATAATCAAAGTTAGATAGCAATAAGTGAAACAATTCAATTGTGGAGAAGCAATTGTAATGCTAATGAGCATAAAGATTATTTCTAACTCATTTAAAACTGAAATTACCAACAAACTAATGACTTACATACCATCTATCTTTTAAATGTGTACAAACAAATGACTGATGCTAAATTGTTTGTGTTACATAGCAATACTCAACACTTTTTAACTCATTGCAAAAAAAAAAGATCTCAGATTCGTTTAAAAAAGTTATCAAGAGAATAATTGTACTAATCATATATATTTAATGTATATGTATAAACAGGATTTGGTCTTAAATAATTTACAAGGGTTGATATGACATAAAACCAAACCAAACCAAACCTTTCAAATATCGTTTCAAAAGTTCTTTTAAGGTCAACCGATTTGGCAGAGGTTAGTATAAGTGAAGTACCCATGTAGGATCGATATCAATTGAAATGTGAATAGTTTATAAGATTCATTTATTCTATTCCACTTGTTTATTTATTTAGGGATGTACAGTTGTCTGGTTATTTTTACGGCATGTAAACTCTGCTTGGGTTATTTTATGCCGATGTCAGTTTAGTAATTATGGTCTCCAATTATATACGGTACAAAAATATATCCTGACGAACATTTTGGATCAGTTTAATATTTTAGCCTTCAGCCAATGATCAAAATTTTTTTCTGGACTTTTTTCATCAGATCAGTTTAATATTTCAGCGTTCAGCTAATGATAAAAAAATTTTTTCTGGGCTCTCTTCCTCGGATCAGTTTAATATTTGAGCGTTCACCCAATGATCAAAATGTTGCCTCTGGAATCTCATCTTTAAGATTAGTAATATTTTTGCTTTCTGCCAGAAAGTTCTGGGTCAGAATGTTGTTTTCGGACTCTTTTTTAAAAATCAGTGTAGTGCATTTGTGCTCTGTTAAACTTCTGATTTTCAAGTAAATTTTACCATTTTGCTCAAGACAAATGACACTACTGAAAGGAAGATATCACTTGCCTATTTAGCAGGTGTTGCTTACGTTCAATTCAGTACCCGCTTAACGGTGGATAAGAATAGGAAGTAACACGGATATATTGGACCGGTTCGCTACCCATGATTGATTAGCAGTAACGATACGCCGAGAAGTTTGTGGCGGCTCCTGATTAACTGATTGGTGGAAGCTGTAATTAGTCATGAACTCGGAATGAAAAAAAAAAATTTATTTTTGGCAACTAACCCAGTCAGTGATTTAGTCAACAGGGGTCGAGAAGAGTTAGTTATCATCGGCCAAGTTGCTGTATAAAGTGACCCCCACAAAAGGAAACCGGGCAGCAGCAGCAGCAGCAGCAGAACCCAGAGATGAAAGAAGTGCTGGTGGAGAGTTAGGATGCATACAAACTTTTGGCAAGTTTCAGACCCACAATTTTGTATTGTTTTATTTCAGGCCCGTTTCGCGTCATGTTCATCGTTTGCGGTCCCTGCAATGAGTCAGTGAAAAGATATTCTGCCTAGTCATATCCTAACCAATTTCTTTTTCTCAACACACACACACACACACACACACACATATATATATATAAATATATATATATATATATATATATATATATATATATATATATTAACCGGCTCATTGGTCTAGTGGGTAGAGTGTTTGCCAATGTTCCGGGAGACTTGGGTTCAATCCCAGGTCATGTCATACCAAAGACTTTAAAAATGGTACTTGCTACTTCCTTGCTTAACACTCAGCAATATAAGGTACGTATCAAGGGTAAAGTGGAGCAATCCAGGGAAAGGAGTAGCGCCCTCCACTACATCTCGGTGTAGTAGCTATTAAAAAGGGAGCGTTCTGGTCGCCCTCGACTACGGTCACCAACAACATATATATATATATATATATATATATATATATATATATATAATGGACTCTCCTAGCTTCTCCAAGGAAGTTACAGCACGAAAGCTAGAGAGCCTAATCTACCCAATTATTTTACTCATAGCTATATATATATATATATATATATATATATATATATATATATATATATATATATTATTGCTTTTCTTTTAAAAGCTATTTAGTTTTCAGACGTAACCTGGAATCAATGACGTCGAGATTTTTTTCATCAAAGTAAAAAATGATCTAGCTTTGAGAATGAAGCCATTGACATTTCAATTAAGTTGATTTTTTTGGTTTGTTTTCATGGCATATCAACCATTTTAATGCCAAACCCATCTTTATAGATATAAACAGTTTTATTTCAAACCATTCAGTTTAGCATGAGTACTCAGTTTAATTTTATTTAACCCATAGATAGCGCCTTAGGTGTGACCATTCCAGAGCCTGGGAGCGATAGCTATGATGGGTTACTCTGCATTCCCCAAAGCTCAAGCATTACCGAAACCTCCACATCAGATTGTTTAGTGTTATATCTAGGACACGCATTGGTGGAGTCTTACCCCTCTGCAGAGATGCAGTCGGTATATTTTGCAACCCTAGCCGACTAGGCCAGTCCAATTAAGAAATTAATGATAATTTTTTATGACCAGAATTTGCACTGGGCGCCACTTAAAGTTATCCAAATTGTCGATATAAAAGAAATAACTATTAAATACTAATTAGGATCCTTCAATATTTCCTAAATAGAAGAACCAACAGAGTTATAAGTCTTTTGCAAGAAGATATGTTGTTATTTTTAATTTTAGCGAGGAAAAGTTGTAACGTGCGTATGTGTGTTTGCGTTGAGTTGTTTCCTCGCTGAGTGTTGTTACGTATATAAAGGAGAGTGAGAGAGGTGCGAAGTGGAAATGTTTTTATGATAGTTTTTAATAGCAGCATGGAATAAAGAGTTTGTGTTTGTGCTGCAAGCCTCGTGGGAAAGAAAAGAAATAAAGAGACGAAATGGAGTTATGAGAGAGTTGAGATAGCAGCGTGTGTTGTTGGACGTGCGAGGGAGGTATGTTCGCAGTATGTAGCGAAAGTCATGTTTGCCGTTTGAGGAAATAAACGTTGAAGTCACCGTGAGTTTGTGTTTCTGGTTGTTTCGGGGAGAAGCGTGGATGTCCCCAGAAAATGTTGCCCAGAGGTGAAGTAGTCGCTAGGTGCCGGAGCGGAATTAGACATCACAATCGACATAGCCTATTTTGGGGGTGAAATAAAGCTGTTCCTGTGTGTGGCGTATTGAATTTATCTAATTCATATTCAACTGGGATCCCTCGGTCTAAGAGAAATAGACGCAAGGGATCCATAAATTAGATTGGTTCCCTCATTGTGTCCATGCTGCTGCTGCTGCTGCTATTGAAGAACAGTCAGTGAGACGTCTGCACTGAACGGAGTTGTTCAACCAAAGAGGGTGTTTGACGGTTTTTCCCCAGTTTGTGCTGCCCGGAAGTTGTTTCGGGGTGAATAGGATAAGTCATCCTGATTGGGTGAAATTATGCGTCGAATTAAATTACGCGCCTAACCAAAATACCAAAATTCCTTCTGCTACAAGTCGTTCACGAATCGTCTTGTTAACGCGAGAAACAAGCTAAATCTTAATTCATACTCGGTTGAGGTGGGGTGATTCTCAAACTGGATTTGAAATATGCATTAATATCACAGATTTTACCAGTATTCAATTTGCTTACAAGGGAAGCTCGAATTTAGCAAATTATGTGTAACGAGTTTGCAACAAAATGTTGCTTAATTTTGTAGCAGAGGTCATATGATGAAAGGTTAATGCTTAGATGAATTATAAAATAAAACCAGTAAACATTAAAACAAATAACAGGAGGTTGAACACGTAGTTTTTAATGCCTTATTTGAGCATTAAGCAATGATTTACAAAATATTTTTTGTGTGATTATTAATTTTTGCACCTGTTTAGTGAATGTAGATTTTTTTGTATGATTCTTTTCAATAATTGCTTTCTTATGTGTCAGTCAAGAATTTCTTTAAGTATAAAGCTTGGTAATTATGGTGAGATGTAGAGACAGATGTTTTTGGTTCAGCCTCGAGTATCTGACGATTAGGCTTTTAATGAATTAGAGAATAGCTGGTATTCAGACCCACTAGATTTTTGTCATCAAATTAGGGAAATGCTGTTTTAAAAAAAAATGACAGACGTTACTTTATTTTATTTCTAAATTTGATGAAATATTTGGGTTAGAGACCGTTGCAATTTCATTGTTGAAACCAAGTTTATCTTTTATTTTTATGTTATATTGATGTTTATAAAAAAACGTTTTTAAAAAATTGTAAAGAAAGCAGCCGTGACGAGGTGGGATATTAAGTTAAAGTTTTTCTTACGACCATGAGAAGTTTGTTTATAGTTTCAGAAAATTTTTAAATGACTTATCAATTTATCTCCTTAAGATACTTTTAGGACAATGAGTAGTAAATAAGTCCAAGCACATCTGATATTTAATAAGAATGAAATAAAATTTCTATGATCCTTTAACTATAATTATAACCATTAGTATACAATTATAGTCTCAAATAATTATTCTTGATACCAAAAAATTGGTTTATTTATTTGGTTATTTTAATGGCATATCAACCCTTGTGATTATTTAATGCCAGATCCAGTTCAGACACACACACACGCACGCACGCACGCCCACACTATCTATCTATCTATCTATCTATCTATCTATCTATCTATCTATCTAATCGAAATAAAGGGTCCCTTTTTAAGAATTTAAAAAATTTTAATCTCTTTTAAAATATTTTACTCATTTTAAAGATGAGTACGCTATTGAAACGATAATATAAATTCTGCACGTACCACAGTATATACTAGGTAGACTGCACAATATATATATAAAAAACAACGTTGATTGCAGCTATGGTTTAATGCTGGCTACGATCATCAGATAAAGGTATATATATATATATATATATACCTTTATATGATGATCATATCTAGCATGAAACCATAGCTGCAATCAACGTCGTGTTCTATTGTAATCTTTTAAAATAACCACAAATTAATCACTTGGTTCTTATATTTCATACTTCCTTAAAAAATTTATTGATTTCATTCTATCATTCATACCTCATTAATATATATATATATATATATATAACCTTATAAAATATTTCTTATTTAGAGGTCGACTCTAATTGTTAATCTACAAATTAGCTCTTCAAAATTCAACCAAAACATAAGTATATATGCCATTCAGTTTTTCAACTCATTTGTGATGTAATCCTGAACCAAAATATTTCGTATAACCCGATACAAAATTATTTTGTATGATTTCAATCCGAAACAAACAAGCGTTTTTACGTTCGATATCCAAACTTGAGAGAACCTGCCTTAACTGAAAATTGCCAGTGATAAATATCTTGACTTAGTATTGTATATGACATTATCTATAACAGAGGTCAATCCAGAATAATTCTGTCCAGTCGGCTTGGGCTGTAGAAAATACCGACTGTATCTCAGCAGATGGGTAAGACTTCTTCTTACACATCTGCTGAGATATAGTTGGTGTTTTCTATCTGCAGAGAATATGACACAAAACCATTTGATGGTGAGGCTCCAATAATCTTAAAACTTTGGAGAATGTGAAGTACCCGTTAATTTCCATTACACCCTGGTTCTCTCTGACAAGGAGTGGTAATACCTGCAAGGGTCCCATCTATGTGTCAAATAGGATTGTTTGATCAGTAAACAGTGTGACAGCAAATGACCAAAGTTAAATTGAATTGTGGTAAATAGCAGTAGTTGGAATCATGTACCTGGGGTGGGCAAATAAAACTATTGACGCTAGATAGGAATACTTGAAACCATTTTAGAGTGTACAAACAAATGATTAATTCTCAATAGAATTATTCGTGTTCAAAAGAAATACTTGAAAATGAATGAATATTGTTAAATAGAATTATTAATGTTGGATAAGAATTCTTGAAATCATTTAACTGTGTGCAAACAAATGATTGATATTGAATAGAATTTTTTGTATTTGATAGGAATACTTGAAATAGTGTCCTAAGTTGGACATTGAAATAAGCACTCATATGGTGGAATTTCATCCAGTTAAATTAAATTGCTATACTTTTAACCATGTAACTGTGTGCAAACACATGAGCTCAGACTTGTTTAAAATGTTAACAACAAACTATTTATTCACTAATCATTTACATTTAATGTGTATAAACAGAATTTAGCTTTAAAAAATCTAAATAAAAACCAACCAACCAACCAACTAACCGAAATATTTTTTTCCTTTTTCTTTCCAGGTTGGGTTTTTCATGAATAAAATGGCCGCTGACGTCGATTAAAAATCATCTTAGAGGATTTTTGCAGTCTCGTTTTATTTTCAGGTAAGATTTCTTTTTATAATGTTGTTTCATTTCTTTTTGTTCTGGGTAATTATGCTTCATGCAAACAAGGGTTATTAAATGCGAAGTATAAAAATCGTCTGTCAATTCAAATTTTCTTTTCTTACAAGGGGTTTTATTTAGGAAATAAGAGTGTGTAACAACCATCTTTTCTTTCTAGGGCTTTCGACGAATCTCCGGTCATTGCGAGAGAGTCCCGGTGGTGTAATGGCTAAAGTGCCGGACTGCGATCTCGAAGTAAACGAGTTCAAACTCCAGTCGCTCTAATACGTTCACTTTTGGACTAATCCTCTTGAGAAAGGTATGAAACCTCTTATCCTTTCCAGATATCGGTTAAATAATACCCCTGCTGTTCTCCAAGGATGTTTTTGGCCTTAAGTAACACACGAAAGATGATTGGAGGATAGTAAATGGTTAATTACCTCTATTAGATGCATTCATGGACTCTTACTCGTATTACGACTCTCTCTCTCTCAGAGTGGACCAGGAAATATTGGTAACAAAGGGCTACTCGACTTTTCCAAAGCTCAAGAACTGCAGCCTCACCATCAGATGCCATTCAATGTCATATCAAGGGTACTCTTTTTTCGGTGGAGTTTTATATGGGTTCTAGAAAAAAAAGGAAAAAAACACGGAAGCACTGTTTTGGCCATTCAAGTTAAGCCGGAAGTTTTGGTCTTTGTTTTTTTGGAATGGAAGTATAGTTTCATTTATTTTCGAGTTGTTCTCATAAAAAGGTGAAAGAGGCTACTATGTAAAAGAATAATTGCCAAAAACTTATAGAATTCTCTCTAATCTATTTAAATCAAACAAACACTAACCCGAATTCTATAGCACATCACCTGTTGGGATGTCCCTCATAGATGGACTCGTTCTCATGTGACATATACCAATTGAGCTCTCTTCTGTGCAGACGCAGTCTCGGTCGCAGTCTCAAATTCAGTCTCGGTTCTGTCTCAGCGAGTCGTTACCAAGAACAGTTATATTCCTGATTCTTAAGCTGTGGAGGGGTTTCTCCCAGCTATCGTTTGTGTATGTATTATTTGCCTTCAGTATATTTCTTATTACTTATTTCTGTGTCGCGTCATCATTTGAACCTCCCCTTGACCACAACATCACCTTTGCTAGGAAAATCAGTATCAAAACAATACAATGCCAAATTTAATTTTATATGTGCTGGAATGTATCATCATCATGATGACGTGCGGCTAGCACGGATATCCCTGACCCTCTCTTTTTACGTTTCCCTATCATTCATCGCCTCCGGCAGGTCTTCAGGGTTACATCCCGTATCATCACATAGCTGCTGTATGAATGTTCGAGCTGGTCGTCCTGCTTTTGATTGGCCATATGCGGGGGTCCACAGGCTACTTGAAGGCTTCCTTTTCAGTAGCTATAACACCGAGAAGTAGGGGATAGCGCTACTCTTTTTTCCTGGATTGCTTGTTCTTGGGCCATACCTTATAATGCTGAGTGTTAAGCAAAGAGGCATTTTTGGGTCTTTGGTATGACTCGACCTGAGATTGAACCGCGGGCTCCCGAAACATTAGCTAATACTCTAACCATTATGCCAATTGGCCCGACCCTATAAAAAAGCTGCTTGAATGAAGTGGTTAAGGGTCAATTGCACTGAGATAACAAGGCTTGAAATTATTTGATATGTGTGAAATGATTAATACTAAATAAAATTATTTGTGTTAAATAGGAATACTTGAAAATATCTGAGTGCAAATAAATCATCAATATTTAACGGAATTATTAGCATTAAACAGCAATATATGAAAGAATTTTGAATTCGCAGTTCACAAATAATTTATTTTAAAAAGAATTATTTGTAATAAATAGCAAAACTTAAAACTATTAAACTGTGTGCAAAAAGAAAAAGATTAATATTAGAATTATTTGTGTTAAATAGCAATACTTTAGACCCTCGTGAGCGCAAAAAATGTTTCATGTTAAATAGAATTATTAATGTTATATAGCAATACTTGAAACCAGCTGAAGTGTGTGCAAAAAATGATTAATAGTTGATAGAACTATTCGCAAATTTGTGAATCTGTGGTCGCTGGTTCGATCTCCAGTGGTGGAGATCACGGTATACACTGCTGATGAGACCTAATAAGGTCGAAACAGCTGTCTAGTGTTTCTGTATGTCGTGCGTAAGTGTTCGCCGGATTTTCTGGTCATTGTAATTCATTTCACGATATAATTCCTCTACTTAAAATGAAGAAAAAAAATGTGTATAATTATTTGTGTTGAATAGCTATACTCGAAACCATTTAAGTGAGAGCAAAAAATGATTCATACTAAATAGAATTATTAATGTTATATAGCAATACTTGAAACCAATTGAAAATGTGTGCAAACAAATCATTAATAGTAAATAGGATTGTGTTAAATGGCAATACTTGAAACCATTTATCTGAGTGCAAACAAATGATTGATATTTGATAGAATTATTTGTTTTAGATAGGAATGCTTGAAACAGTGTCCCGAGTATGTCATTAAAATATGCACTAATATAACGGAATTTCATCCCTAGTCCCATGACCAGAGGAAAGTCTCAGTTTTAACAAGGAAAAAGACACATTTTATTCGGCATTGAAAGAAATGAAACATTTTTTTTAGTCCAATCGGCTGAAGCGGTTGAATACTCCGACTGCATCTCAGTTGAGGGGTAAGACTCCCGCCCCCAAACGAGTGTCCTGGATATGATCCTAAACAATCTGATTGCGTACTTCAATTCATCAGGTATTTCTGTCATATACAAAAAAATATTCTTTCAGATGTATGGTTTCAAATAATAATAATAATAATAATAATCCTTACTAAATGATTGAACAGTTCCATTTGACTCATAAATGGGACACTAACAATTACTGCCACTCAGATCCAAAGTGGACCTGAGAGTAATGATAATGAAGGGATATTCCCTGTTTCCTAGTCTTGGAGGTCTGGGAAACAGGGAATATCCCTTCATTATCATTATTGCAAACAAATGATCTCTGTCTCGTTTTGAAAATGATGTTGCCTACAAACTATTTGCTTTTATATATATATATATATATATATATATATATATATATATATATATATATATATATAAGCAAATAGTTAATATCATGTAATATAATTAATACCATATATATATATATATATATATATATATATATATATATTAATGAGTAGGATTAAAATACAAATTCTTTCGTGGATCTAAAAGTAAGTAAAGTATTGCTATATATATATATATATATATATATATATATATATATATATATATATATATATATATATATATCAGTACTGATATTATATATATATATATATATATATATATATATATATATATATATATATATATAATCAATGTTGATTATACTCTCTTCCAGAAATGAGTTACCTGAGTAACTGCGTCTGATAGTGTGACTCCTGTTTCAGAGCAGTGAGAGTTGCCATTACTCCCAAGTCCATTTTGACACAGAGTACAGCTACCTCTTAGGGTTCCATATCTGGCTCAAATAGGCGGGTTTGAATTTTTTTGTATTTTATAGGATCGAGTGTTAAAAATCTCATAAAAACAAAAATAAAAAAATGTAGATATGAATGTACAATGCCTCTTGGCGAAAATAACTCCAGACGGTTTGATATACCGCTAAAATCAATACATTACTCGATAATTTATAGCTTTCTTTATCTTTGGTTCCTTTTTCTGCAAATTTAGCTTAGTGGAAAACTAGTTTGGGGGTTTATTGGATGCAATTTATATCAGGGTCTGAAATGGAAAATTGAAAATCTTTGTCTTTTTCTTTTCTTTTCTGTCATACATTTCTTTTTGAAAGATTATACAAGGAAACGGATTTATTTTAATCAGAATGTTTTCTCTGAATAAAACGTGCGTAAACTTGAAATTTTACTCCAAAATAAATTACCACTCTGTAGGACGTGACATAAGAAAAAAATTCAGGAAGTCATATTGAATTTGGTTTGGTTTAGTTTCATGGCTTATCAACCATTGGAAATCATTTAATGTGAAATCCTTTTTATACATATTTGAAATATATATGATTTCTAAACACATTTTGAAGGTAATATTTTTCAACAAGCCTGAGCTCACTTTTTTTGTTGCTCATAATTAAATGGTTTCTTTTAATTTCAAACAATTCAGTTTAACATAAGTATAGTCTTCTGTTTACACCCAGTTAATCATTGGTTTAAATAAACTTTTTTTGTTTACACTCAGTTAAATGTAAAAACAGCTCTATTTCAAACAATTCCGTTTAGCTTAAGTACACAGTTTTTTGTTTACTCACGGTTAAACGATCAAACAATTTTATTTTTAAAAATCAGTTTAGCATGTCAATAAAGTTAAATGGTTCCAAGTATTGCTATGTATCACTAACAGTTCAATTAAACATCAGTCTTTTGTTTACACACAGTTAAATAACCAAATATTTCTCTTTCAAACAATTCAGTTTACCATAAGTACACAATTTTTTTGCCCAGTCTTCTGGGGCTATAGAATACACTGACTGCTTTTCTGCAGAAGGGTAAGACTCCCGAACGAGTGTCCTGGATATGACACTAAACAATCTGATAGTGAGACTTCAGTAAGGCTGGAGCTTTGGGAAATGCAGAGTACCCCTTTATTACCTTCGCTTCCAGGTCCACTCTGGCCCGGAGTGGTAGTACCTGATAGGGTCCCATCTATGGGTCAAATAGAACTTGACTGGGTACTTATGCTAAACTGAATTGTTTGGAATAGAACTCTTTTTTGACATTGAAACTGCATCTTATGTTAAACTGAAGTGATTGAAATCGAATTGTTTTGACATTTAACTGAATGTAAACAAAAAACTATACTTATACTAAACTGAATTGTTTTAAGTATAATTGTATATAACTATAAAGATGGATTCGGCATTAAATAATCTACAATGGTTAATATGCCATAAAACCCAACCAAACCAAATCATATCTATTTAATATACATGTATAAAGAGGATTTGGCATTAAATAACCTACAATGGTTGATATGCCATAAAACCAAACCAAACTAAACCAAATCTTTTATATCTAATATATGTATAAAGAGAATTTGGCATTGAATAATCTACAATGGTTGATATGTCATAAAACCAAACCAAACCAAACTAAACCCAAAAAACAATTTTTGTTTACACACAGTTAAATATAAAAACATTTAATTTCAAATAATTCAGTTTAGCGTAATTACAGTTTAGTTTAATTTGACCCATAGATAGGACCCTATCAGGTGCTACCACTCTGGGTCAGAGTGGAACTGGGAGCAATGGCAATGAACGAGTACTCCACATTCTCCAAAGCCCCTGCATTGCAGGAACTTCACCATCAGATTATTCAGTGTCATATCAGGGACACTTGTTGGGGGAGTTTTACCCCTCTGCAGAGATGCAGTCGGTGTAGTCTGTAGCCCCAGTTGACAGGGCCATTAGAAATTTGGATGTCCTTCTATCTTTCTGGTAATTCAAACAAGTCACAAATAACACCTCGTAAGATACACAAGATTAATAGATCCGATTGATTTTAATCGCATGGCAACCCGTCTGGGGTTATGTTTTGCCTAGAGGTTAGGGAATTTTACGTTCACATTTGCATCTCCTGTGTAATTTGTAAATGGTTATTTTATATCAAGTATACCTATCTAATACTAATAATTATATGGTTTCATTCAGCTCGCAGGATTCTTGTTTAATTGCCGTTAAGCTTTTTCTCCATACGTTTAGTTAGCGTCCATGTGATGCTTCTATATAGCAGTATCGACACGACCGCTGCTTGGGAAAAAACTGCGTTTTAATTTATCAGTCAGGAACAAGTTCATGATTCAACACCCTATAAAACAGCTGCTGTACGGCTACCTGATACCCATCACGAAAACTATCCGAGTTAGACGGACCAGACATGCGAGACACTGCTGGAGAAATAAGGACGAACTCATGAGCGATGTACTCCGTTGGACCCGTTCACATGGACGAGCAAAGGTTGGACAAACAGTTAGAACCTACATACTACAGCTCTGTGCCGATACTCGCTTATGAACTCGTCCTTGCTCATCCAGCAGTGACCCGCATGTCTTGCTCATTTAATTTAGATGATCTTCGAGATGGATGGTAGGTGGCTGTTTTGTGGGATGTTGCTTCCAGGATTTGTTTAATAAAGATCGTAGTATCCTTGTGCAATTGCCGTCAAGCCTTTTCTCTCTGCGCTTAGTCAGCGTCCAAGTGGTGCATCCATAACCTATAACTGGGGAAATAAGAAGTTCACTTTTGGAAAAATATAAACCTCCTTAGCGCGAGAAGAATTTGAACTTGCTTACTGCGATGTTGTAGTCAGGTGGGTTAGCCACTAAATCACATGGACTCTACCTCGGACTTTTGATTTGTGATAAAAAGCTTATTAGGAAGAAGTAATAGTTAGGTTAGGTTTAGTTTCATTCTTTAATGGTATTTCAAACCTTCATCAGTTATTTAATGTCAAAGCCCTCCTTGTAAACGCACAGCAGTGATATTTATTTTACCCATAGCTTGAGGTGGGCGAACTCATTACCTTTCCTAAGGGTATTTGTCCGAAAGGGAATATCGTAGAGCGGTCGGAGTTCGAACTCGCTTACTTCGCGGTAGCAGTCCAACATTTCAGCCATTACGCCATAGGAACTATCCACGCTCAACAATGAGGATGCGAAGAAAAGGCAACAAAAAAGAACACAGGGGTAAAAATATCTGGTGAGACATTTAACAGATATTTTAGTCTCGGCTCCATGAAAATCAACCTTTGAGCACTCTTTCACATTGAAATGTAGATATAATCGCTTAGAGTTAAATCTAAAACGAACATAACTTATTCTTATCTCTAATTTTTGATCAAATCGAATGTCATGAAAATAAAAGCTAAAGTAAAACAACAAGAACAACAAAGCAAAAAATACAACGAGAAATATTATACGATGAAACACAAAGAGCAAAAATAGCGTCAACATAAATCGTCTACTGCGTGTCTCAAATGACTAAAATTTATGCTGCAGATTCAAATATATATATATATATATATATATATATATATATATATATATATATATATATATAAAGGGTGTAGCAAAATAAATAGCTGTTATAGCTTTACCATTTCCTACGCTTAGAAAGTCCACACATATACGGCAACCAGTGAGAATCAAACTCACTACCAATGGTAAGACACACTAGCTCTTACCACACGTGCAATATGTGTATTATATCCATACAAGTATACTTAATGCCTATGTGCTTTATATATATATATATATATATATATATATATATATATATATATATAAATTTATTTTGTATATCTATAAAATTATTTATTTTATATAAATAAAATTATTTATGACTCAACCCAATATATATATATATATATATATATATATATATATATATATATATATATATATATATATATTCGTGGTGCCTTCAATAAGGTTCCATACTTTTTTTGTACAGGCATTAAACAATGTCGTAGACTCTTAAAGATTCACTATGTTATTGTTATACATCTTATGAGATGACTGACCAATTTTTATGATTTCAGCTTCAAATCAACAGCTACAGCAGCAATTGGAATACACCCTACTGATTGTCACAACTGGTAAATTTCAAAAACGCAATCTGGACGTGAGGACACTTTATGCAATAAAATTCTGTTTTATACTTGAAAAAATGCCATAGAAACGTATGGAATGCTTCAGACTGCTTTTAGACCATCTTGCATGAATCGAGCATCAGTTTTTGAGTGGCATAAGAGATTCAAGGAAGGCAGAGAGTCTGTGAGGGATGATGAGTGGTGTGAGAGGAGTAAGGAAGTCAATACACCAGAGTTAATTGGCCAAAGGGTTAGGGTTAGGGTTACTATGTTGAGGTTTTAAGGGAGTTCAGGAAGAGATTCCTAGGGAAGAGGCCAGCACTCTTCAAATCGGGTCAGTAGAATTTCCACCAGGACAAAGCACAACTTCATCCTTGTCACAGATTATTTGATCGAGATGGGCATCAAGACAGTTCCTCAGCCTCCCTAAAGTCCAGACCTTGCTTCCTGTAGCTTTTGGTTATTCCCTAAGCTCAGAGGCTGTCGTTATGAAACAATTGAGGAGATGAAAGAGGCTGTGTCAAAGGTCATTGACACGCTCACACAAGAAGACTTCCATGGGGCCTTCCAGAGGTTGTTGAAACGGTACAAAAAGTGCATTGCAGCCGGAGGAGATTACTTCGAAGGAGACTACAATTTCATGTGTGTACTATCAATAAAAGTACCCATACGAAAAAAGTCTGGAAACTTATTTAATGATCCTCGTATATATAAATTTATTTTGTATATATATAAAATTATTTATTTTATATGAATAAAATTATTTATGACTCAACCCAATATATATATATATATATATATATATATTGGGTTGAGTCATAAATAATTTTCGTTTTTTAAAAGCAAGTGCTAACAACGAATTTCGAACTTCCTATGTTTTAAATACAACTGGAAATTACCTGATAAAAGAATACCGTCATGGGTCATTTTTATTTTCGTAGTGAAAGAGTACGGATCTCAATATAATTTATGATCTCACATCTCTAAAATTGAGGAAGACAAAGTGCTTATTCATGAAAACGCTTCGAAAAGAGCTAAGAAATTTTTTATGGTCAAGGTGTTACTGGTGACCACAAAATCCGAAACTGGTTTTTAAAGTTTTATTCTGTCGATACGTCAGAGACATGAACTTAAGGCAGGACGCTCATTCGACCTTGATCAAGTTGCTTAAAGAGAAATGGCGGAATACAATCAGCGCAAAAATACACGAGAATTAGCACTTGACCTCAACCCCTCCAAATCCACAATCTGTCGGAACTTGAAAAAGATAGGAGATGTCGGCATGAAAATCCCAGAAAACGCTCCACACACATCACAAGGTGACAAGTTGGGCGTCTCCACGATTTCGCAAGGCCACATTCAGAAAAAATCACACAGGAAAAATAGTTTATCTATGTTTGTCTGTTCTACCTCAGCCACAATATTCAACTGATTTCCATCTTTTTCTTTCTTAACAAAATTCTCTTTTTTTATTATATGATTCAAATCAATGACCGATATACTATTGATTGAAATTAATTTAGAGTTAAATTATTTATGAATAGATCATATTTTGATTAAACAGAAATTATTTATGACTTGATCTAATATATATATATATATATATATATATATATATATATATATATATATATATATCTTACCCCGCAAAAACAATCACGGACGCCGACTACGCTGATGACTTGGCATTACTGGCGAATACGCCTAATCAAGCAGAGACACAACTGCATAGTCTGGAACGAGCCGCAGCTGGCATTGGCCTTCATGTCAATGCACACAAAACTGAATATATGTGTTACAACCAAACGGGCAACATTGCCACACTAGACGGAGCCTCTCTGAAACTAGGAGACAAATTCACCTACCTAGGAAGTAGCGTCTCATCAACCGAAAAAGACATCGACTCACGACTTACGAAGGCATGGACGGCTATCGATAGGCTCTCGATCATATGGAAATCAGACCTAACCGATAAAATGAAACGCAGTTTCTTCCAGGCAGCGGTCGTATCGATACTGCTATATTGATGCTCTACATGGACGCTAACTAAACGGCTGGAGAAGAAGCTAGACGGAAATTACACAAGAATGTTGAGAGCAGTATTGAACAAGTCCTGGCGACAACACCCCACGACAACACCAACTATGCGGACACTTGCCCTCCATTACGAAAACTATACAAGTAAGACGAACCAGACACGCGGGACACTGCTGGAGAAGCAAGGACGAGCTCATAAGTGATGTACTTCTATGGACCCCCACATATGGCCGTGCATGGAGGCCAATGCCTGCGGCGGCTAGTTCCAAACTATGCAGTAGCGTTTCGGCTTGGTTGGGTGTATTTGCCAGAATCGCTGTCATCGGCGTAGTCGGCGTCGGTAATTGTTTTTGCGGAGTACCTTCTGCTTCTTTTCTTTGTCACCTCGAAGCCGTTTTCTTTGATTTTATCAATCGATGTTTTAAAGGATATTTAATAAATGAAGTGAATTTGGTCTAAGAACTTGGCAATAGAATGTACTCTTTACAGTAGCACTTTTTTCAAGGAAATCAATTGTGATGGATCCTTTCATGTCCCAGAAGACTATCAGCAGCACCTTCTTTACTGACTGTTGTGCCAGGAACTTTTCTTTACAGGAGAATTAGTTTGGTTCCACTCCATGGATTGTCTTTTCAACTCTGGTCATATTTAGCTCATTCGTGAACAGTTATTGACACATTCTTATATAAATTTCATATGGCTTATCCTTTTCAGAGACTAAAGATTTGATGGCATACCTCTGTTCATGCAGGGAACATTCTTCTTGATTCAGCACCATTTTGAATAACCTCAAAACCAATATTTTGCGAGACTAGAATATGTTTAGTTATAAACTCATTCGAAAAAATGGTGGTTTTACATTTATAGAAAAAATTTTGAAAATAATTTTTTTGGCCAAAAGTCCTCTTATTTATTAAATTATCTATCTATCTATCTATCTATCTATCTATCTAAATGAACATATCTATCTATCTATCTATCTATCTATCTCAATCAACATATCTATCTATCTATCTATCTATCTCAGTCAACATATCTATCTATCTATTTATCTCAATCAACATATCTATCTATCTATCTATCTCAATCAACATATCTATCTATCTATCTATCTATCTATCTCAATCAACATATCTATCTATCTATCTATCTATCTATCTATCTCAATCAACATATCTATCTATCTATCTATCTATCTCAATCAACATATCTATCTATCTATCTATCTATCTATCTCAATCAACATATCTATCTATCTATCTATCTATCTATCTATCTATCTATCTATCTCAATCAACATATCTATCTATCTATCTATCTATCTATCTATCTCAATCAACATATCTATCTATCTATCTATCTCAATCAACATATCTATCTATCTATCTATCTATCTATCTCAATCAACATATCTATCTATCTATCTATCTATCTATCTATCTCAATCAACATATCTATCTATCTATCTATCTATCTATCTATCTATCTCAATCAACATATCTATCTATCTATCTACTGAGTGTTTCCAAAAAAATTATCGAATTTTATGATTTAATAACTTGATCAATTCTCTTTTAAATGATTTCAAATTTTAACATTTGTCAAAATTCTATGTTTAATGTTTGATGTTTTTTTCTTTCCTCGTATAGAAGCGCCATTCTCGGTAAAAGTAAAGGTGTTTAGATACTGAACGTAGAATTTTGGACTTTAATTTTGATTTAAAAATGTCCATTTTTTTATCGCTACAGATAATTTGTTTTCAATTTTTCTTTGTGTCATTGGGATTTTATTGCTCATACGTACTTTCTATCTCAATTTTTGTAAGTTCCTTTATCTCTCTCACTTAGCGACTGAATTTTGCCAACTTTCTCTTTGATAAAGCCGAACGAATTCTATGGCAACATCTATGAGTGGTTCCTGGAGGGTGTAAGAAAAAAAAAACCCAACAAAACTTGGGTGAGGGGGTATTTAACATGATGTCTATATGTTCTTCATCAGATAATGATTTTGAAAAAATATCAAGACATATAGGATCTCTCATTCACTTCCAGTTCTGTCTTCAGAGTAGGAGTGCAGAGTGGTCACCGATGACTATCATTTTAGTGGTGGGTAATCCTAGGGGAGGATAAACGCAACAACGCAAACTCGTCTTTAGTGTTGAGATATCTGTTGCTTTATTCTTTTCGTTTGGTTTCTGAAGCCGTGGAAGTCGGAGGAACTGGATGACAGATGCAATGTGCTTCTTCGTTTAAGTTAAAACCGACTCTTCCTGTGTCTCTGAAATGTTCACTCTTTGACCGTACACACACGAACGCTTGTCTTCTCGTACCCCAGCCACCAAGAGAGAGAACGAATCGAGAAACACACCACCTTTCAATGGGGCTCATGGAACACTTAACATCCACTTCCACTTCGCGTTTCTGCCATTATCCGACCAGATCCTGCCACCTCTTAGATGGTGGATTGAGTCTGGTGACCCCGGAAAACCCTAGTTGACTGCTGTTTTCAGTTGGTTGTGCAACATAAGGATATCTTGTGACACTTTCTACACAATTGGATTAGTTGTTAAACTTTGTCAACTCGTCTTTTTGAACACCCCTGAACCATTCTCGCACAATGTTATCATCATCATCATCATCATCATGTCGTGCCGCTAGCACGGATATCCCAGCCAAAATTTTACAATGTTATAGGAAAACAATTTATAGCAGATTGAAAAAGATGAGAATTATGCTTGAAGCTGGAGCAACGTTTGGAAATTCAACGTGACAAGCTGATAAATAGACACCAGCTGCATTTTAGTCGTTAATCAGGATCTATATTTTCATCTACATTTTATTTTTCTAAATAAAATGTATTTCCTGTTAGATGAAATTTTTATTTGAGCTTTTGTGGGCCTGAAAATTTTTTAACACCAAAAATGGGCCACAAAGAAGAAAAGGTTGAGAAACACTGGTTTAACTAATCAAGAAATAGAAAAAAAATTCCCGTTTGTAGCCATTTTAAAACCAGAGACGTTGAAGTTGGTGGTTTTGGAAATTTAGGAATCAAAAGTCAGATGTTTTGTGCCGACCATAGCCTTGGTTCCTTGCTAACACCACTATTTTCTCGCTTTCAAGCCCAAATTACATTCCTGATAATAAGCAAGTATTGTCAAAGGTACTCAAAGTACAATTTGCCCTGTCGGCACTCATTGGTGACACTCAGTAGGAGGGGGTCTTACCCCTCTGCAGAAGGGTAAGACCTTCCCAATGAGTGTCCTGGATATGACACTAAACAATCTCCTTCATTGCCATTGCTCCTAGGTCCACTCTGGCCTGGCGTGGTAGCACCTGATAGGGCCCTATGTATGGGTTAAATAGAACTAACGGCATACTTATGCTAAACTGAATTGTCTGACTAAACTGAATAGCTTGAAATAGAAATGTTTTTGACAAACTGAATAGCTTGAAATAGAAATGTTTTTGACAATTTTGACAATTTTTGACAATTAAGCCGTACTTACATTTAAACTGAGTTCGTATGCAAAACTGAATTATTAGAAATAGAACTGTTTTTTGACATTGAAACTGTACTTACACTAAACTGATTTGTTTAATATAGAATAGTTTTTGACATTTAACTGTGTGTAAACAAAATTTGTACTTATACTAAACTGATTTAGCTGAATTAGAACTGCTTGACTAAACTGAACAGCTTGAAATAGAAATATTTTTTACAATTAAACTGTACTTACATTTAAACTGCGTACTTATCCGAAACTGATTTGTTTAAAATAGAATTATTTTCATAAACTGTACTTACATTTAAACTGTTTGTCTATGTTAAACTGAATTGTTTGAAATTGAACTATATTTTGACATTGAAACTGTACTTACACTAAACTGAATTGTTATATATAGAACTGTACTTATACTAAAGTGAATTAGCTGAATTAGAACTGCTTGACTAAACTGAATAGCTAGAAATGGAAATGTATTTGACAATTAAACTGTGTACTCACGCTAAACTGAATTGTTTTAAATAGAACTTATTATTTACATAAAAATTGATTTGGTGTTTAATAAACTATCCAACCAACCAACCAACCATCAAAGTGCAATGACAAAAACCTTGAAACAGTTTTTATACTGCATTAATCAACATTTGTACCATGTTACTCATTGACAGAAAAAAGAAAATTTATTTGTCCTATTTAATGAAACTCATATTGTAGGCGATATCTACTGTTCTGTTCAAAGATTAAAAGTCAGATGCACAATATAACAGATGAGAACACATTGGCTGAAATCTGTAACACTACAGGTTTTAAATAGAAGGTTGTGCTTCGGAAGCTGACTGGATATATATATATATATATATATATATATATATATATATATATATATATATATACCTACAAACTATGCGATCACAAATCATATATATACATATGTATATATATATATATGATTTGTGAGCGAATAGTTTGTAGGTAGCATTATTGTTAAACGAGCCAGAGCTCATTTGTCTGAATACACTTAAATGATTTCAAGTATTGATAATACAAATAATTCTATTTGATATTTGTTTGCTTTGTTGTTTTTTATGGCATTCAACTCTTTCGGTCTGTTCAGTGCCAAATCTTGTACTGACACATTGTACACTAACACAGATACACACACGTGAAACACACACACACACACACACACACACACACACACACACACACATACACACACACACACACACATATATATATATATATGAGTTTTAAACGATTTGTTAGTCGGTAAGTTTATTTTTTAAGGGTGGTTAGAGTTCATTTCTTTACACTTAGTTAAATGGCTGCAAGCATTGTATCTAAAACTAATAATTCTATCTTATATTGATAATTTGTTTTGACAGTCTAAATAGTTTCAACTATTCTTTTTTCAGCGCAATTGACTCTCAGCCACCGACTTCTGGCACAGAAAAAATAGTTTTTGGTACTTGTTTACTACAAGAGAAATTAGAAAAATACGGTCGTGCTAGGGTTTGACATGACCAGTCGATTGATCGGTTCGGGCATATACGACTACTCTTCTAACTCACAAAGGGCTAAAGTTGAATGTTGCTAGTCCCTTGACCTCTTCGGTTGTCGGATCAACAACTGCTCAGACACCAGGATTCTATCCTTAAGTATTACGGGTTGCCACCTAGCGCCAACGAATGACCTCATTAAGGGCTCTTACTCCTCTGCAGCGGTGTAGTTGGCGTATTCAACAACCACAGCCGACAGGATAGTAGTGTTTGTTGTACGTCTCACTAATATGACGAGTGCAGCACAAGGTCTTTTTAAGAAGGTTCCGAGCGCAGTGCCGTAACCTAGACACGCCCGGTGGCTCCAAAAATGCCTCGAGCCCCGTTTCCCTAAAATGAGGTTCCTTAGGTTCTAGGCGATTAACCTAGCCCCTCCAGAGAGGATTAAAACCTGGGGGAACGGCACTCTGAAGCTCGAGAAGAGCCGTTCTTAGTGTGCCTGACATGAATGCCGGATTCCGGGTACCCATGTCAAGCGAGCTTGACCAACGTGACGAAACCAAGCCACCAAGCCACATGAACCGGTCCGTTTCCCAAAAAACACGGCCAATGTGTGACTCGAGATGCGAGACATGATTCAGGCGGTCTGGCGAAAAGTTAGAGGTAAGCGCGAATTTGAATTGGAGAATAGCGGAAATATTCGTGAACTATAGATGAAGAATTGCTATCATGTCTATTTCAAAGATAATAGTTGATAGTACAAGTATCATTTCATAAAAAAGGGGGAAATTTCTTTGAATATCAAAAAAGCGACATCTCCACGTTAAATGGCGGTTCTCTGAAACTTGTCGACAAGTTCACCAACCTCCGAAGATGCGTCTTATCTACCGAAAATTACATCAACACGTGACGAGCGAAGGCATGGATAGCTAGCGATATGGAAGTCAGACCTATCTGATAAAATAAAACGCAGTTTTTTCCAAGCAGCGGTCATATCAATATTACTATATGGATGGAATACGTGACGCTACTAAGCGTATGGAGAAAAATCTTGATGGCAATTATACAAGAATGCTACGAGATGTCCCGAACAGAGGCAGTACAGACACCAACCACCCATCTCAAAAACCATCCAAATTAGACGAACCAGACATGCGGGACACTGCTGAAGAAGTTAGAACAAACTCATGAGCGATGTACTCCTGTGGACCTCTTCACACGGACGAGCAAGAGTTGGACGACCAACTAGAATCTATCTACAACAGCTCTGTACTGATACAGGATGTGGCCTGGAAGACCTACCGGGAGCGATGAACGATAGGGACGAATGACGAGAGAAGGTCAGGGAAATCCGTGCTAACGGCACGATATGATGTTGATTATGACACTTTTTCCATAAGTTTTTCCATGAATAATAAACTCTGCATTGTTTGAAATTGGTTTATGGCACAAAATGTTTTCATCTCGCAGAAATATTTGTTTTGAGGCTATTCAAAATGACACCAAATCAAATCCCAGTCTTCAACAGAAGTTTGTCATGAAATTTTTAGAATTTGTTTATTATTTCATAGCATATCAACCTTCTTGGGTTATTTAATGTCAAATCTATCCTTTTAGAAGGACAATAGTGGTACTATTTAACTCGTAGATGGGAGGATAAGGGGGTTTATACCTTTCCGAAAGTGAGCGCGACTGGAGTTCGAACTCACTCACAACGATTCCGCTGTCCAGCGCTTTAACGATTACATCCCCAAATTTCTAGTAGCTGACCATTGTAAATCATGTAAATTTACACAAGAATATGTGATGTGTATGAAGATGCAGTTTAGTAAAAAAAATGTTTACAAATGGGATAAACATGACTTTGTCTCAACGAGACTATGTTGAAAGGCTGTCAATAGAGTGGAATCATACTGATTCTGCCGTATTGAAAAAGATTCTTGGGGTGGAATTCATTAAAGAAGGTCATGCTGATAGTCTTTTGGAACAAGAAAAAAAGAAAACATCGCCATTCATTTCCTTGAAAAAAAAATGAAACAGTTAACAGTGCTACTTATTGCCAACTTCTTAGACAAAATTCCATTTGTATATTTAATGACCTTCTTATTTTCCATTCATAGTGTTATACGGGTACCGTGAATATTCTAGGTAATTATACGTACCAAGTTCGTTACAAAATGTTACTTATATTCACTTACAAAAAATGTTCATATAACCATTTACCTGTGTACAAAAATAATTTATATGAAATAGAATTCTTTGTTTATATAAAAACTGTGTACAAAAATAATTTATATGAAATAGAATTTTTTGTTTAAATAAAAGTACTTATTTAACTGTGTGCAAACAAATTATTAATATTAAATGTAAGATAGTAATACTTGAAAGTATTTAACTGTGTGCAAACAAATCATTAATATTAAATGTTAGATAGTAATATTTGAAACTATTTAACTGTGTGCAAACAAATGATTAATATTAAATATTAGATAGTAATATTTGAAAATATTTAACTGTGTGCAAACAAATGTTTAATATTAAATATTAGATAGTAATGCTTGAAACTATTTAACTGTGCAAACAAATGTTTAATATTAAATGTTAGAAAGTAATATTTGAAAGTATTTAACCCTGTGCTAACAAATGATTAATATTAAATATTAGATAGCAATACTTGAAACTATTTAACTGTGTGCAAACAAATGCTTAATATTAAATGTTAGAAAGTAATACTTGAAAGTAATTAACTGTGTGCAAACAAATGATTAATATAAGATAGAATTATCAGTGTTAGATAACAATACGATACCATTTAATTGTTTGCAAACAACAGCAATACTTGTGTGCATATAGAATAACTCTAACTGATTTATTATTACCTTCGATCAATTCAATTACAAATCATATATGTATAACTATTTTCATTGTGTGCAAAGAAAGGACTGATTTCAAATTAAATAGTTAGTGTTACAAAGCAATATTTGCAACACTTTAACTGTGTGCCAAGAAATTATTGATATTAAATAGAATTATTAGTGTTAGGTAGAATCGTGTGCAAACGAATGAAATCCGGTTCGTTTAAAAATGTTATCTACAAACTAAACAGGATTACACCAAATAATATTGAAGAGAATTATTAGTTTTAGATAATAATACTTGAAACCATTTAACTGTGTGCAAATAAATTATTAATATTGAATATAATTATTCGTGTTCGATAGAATATTTGAAACCACTTAACCGTGTGCATACAAATAAGATGTGGCTCGTTTTAAAATGTAGAAATTATTGTAATATTACGGACGGGTACCGTCATTGAATTGCGGCAGTCTCAAGGTTGGAGAACGTTCGAGCACATCAGCTGCCATCAGTCATTGCGTACATAGGTCTGACGATAAAAAATGTCACGAACATCGCTCGTGTAGGCAGAGTTCCAGCGTGATTTTAAAATAATCACGCGTGAACTTTCACGTGTTGCACTACTGTTCTACTGGTGATCATCGAACATTCAGGAACCTTCGAATTGATCCATCAAATCGCTATATAAGAAAATCAAGTAGCGAGATTTTGGCAGTTCAAGACAGGTTTCCAAACAGGTTTCAACAGAGGTGCACGATGCCCCGACCCATGTTATACCCAGCCTGTCATAGCAAGCAGACTGATGTGATAAGTATCAACAGGCCAACGATAACAACGCCGCCGTCATCACCAAAAAGAGGAAGGTGAACCTTTCCTACGTAAGCTAGCTGAAGTGCGCGGTGGGAAAGAGTGATACAGAAAGAAGACGTTTGATAGCGACAAAAAAAAAAGAAAAAAGAGAAGGCGAGGAAGAAAGCTATTAAACGAACTTTTTAACTACAGTCCGCTGTAAGCCCTAGAGAATAAAAGCGACTACTGTTTTCTTCCTGGAGATTCAGTTTTTGAATGTTTCTTTTCTGCGAATTCATTTCTTTTAGACACAACGTTTTAATAATTTTTTTCGTCCTATGCTACACTATGTAGTTACTTATATATATTTAACGTATGTATAAACATGTCTTGGCATTAAATAATCTATAATGGTTGATAAGCTATTGTGACGCGAAAGGTTTACTTTTATCCCAGAACGGGACTTTATTTTCGCACGTGTGAAGACGGGGCAGGTTGGCAATTGATCCCTTGTAGAATAAGTCCTCATTCAGAGTTTTTCTCTCAGGCATATAAGAACTGGCATATTATGTGAGGGATTAATTTAGGGTTAGACTAATCGCCGCTGGCAAGGGGTTCCAAATTTCACACTATCCACACACCCACCAGGCCGCTCTCCTTCCTTCCCCTAGACAATGGAGGATATGAGCCTATAGGTTTTAGTCGTAATAATATTATATTGTAGTTGTTGGCAACTCCGGTTTCCCGTGTGATATTTTAAGGGAATTTATAGGACAATTCTAAGCAAGATAAGATAAGGCGAATAGAAGCTGAAAAGGAAGCATGAAGTAACAAATTCGTAGAAGATACGGCAAAGAACAACTTCGACCACGTGGTAACATAAAAATACATTAATCCTTTACTATACAAAGAGGTACACTTTCAAAGTGTCAAACATATTATAAATGGACAGTCTACGAATATAAATGTCTTTTCTTGACTTTTGTTTTTCTTCAAATTGAGAGAGAGAGAGAGAGAGGGTGGTATATAAAGTTTGGGTATAAAGGAGAAATGGCCCCAAAGTTACTTATCTTATTTTTTTCGACGGGGTTCCACTGGAGAATCTTTCTTCTTTCACGGGCTAATAGACTTTATTCTATTTTTTTACACTGGCTTGAAGAACCTGGGGTCCCTCGTGTCCCTTTTGTCTTCAACCCGGAATACTGGCTATGGTTCGTCTGTCCGCTACGAACCCAGCCAAAAAACTGATCTTTCTTACTATCTATTTCCGCTGACGGGGGGGGGAGCCCCACTTCCGTTTTGGGGTCCCAGCCAATCATTTGGCTTCTCTCTCCCTCCCCTTCCGGTGTCCAGCGACCTGAGGTTACTAAGTACCAACACCTGTTGATATCCCCTCTGTGACCCACATTCTCTCTTAACGGTCACTTTTTTTGACGGGTTTCCACTGTTCATTCCAATGGGAGGATAGTATTAATCTTACCTCTATCGTCTCCGCGGGATATCACGTGACACTATAAAACCCAACCAAACAACCAATCTTTGGGTAAAATGAAAGTCCATTTTGTAGTGAGGCTAATTCATGGGAGGACTTATCAAACAAATTGAAGAAGTACCTATCTGATATTTTCCATGAGTTGGATGCTGCTTCTGGAAGGAATTCTCAATAAATCTAACATAGACAAAAAAGTAATGTATTTTTTTCCGAAGTAGAGACGGTTTAGGAGTGGTATTTTAGAATGGCTTATTTACATTGTTTTGTTTCTTTCTACTTGGTTTGGTTTTATGGCATATCAACCATTGTCGGTTATTTGATGTCAAATCCTTATTTTACATATATATTTAATATTTTATTTGTAAACACATTTTGTACTTAAAGAGACAGAGAGAAAGATAATGAGAATGATGTTTGCTTGTTTTTTTAAATTTTTTCCTTCTCCTAGATTAGTCGTTTAACTAGTCTAAATAACCTCGTATATCCAAAATTGGAGATTCACCATTTTCGGTCGATGATTTTACCTCTCTTCAGGGGATACGGTTTATCCTAAACCAATCAACAGGATAGTCCAGTATTGTATAGACGAACATAGGGTTACAATCTTTTGAGGACACGAAAAAAGTCAAAGCTTTGACAAATGACTTGGCGCTGTCAACAACCAGATTTAATGAGTAGTGTACGGCTCGTAAACATTTTTAAAATTTATTTTGAGAATTCGTGATTGTACATCAACCCATTTTACTTTTATGTGGACTCCGTTATCAGGTGACTGGCTTTGATTTCAAAGATTTAGTTATAGATCCAATATATCCAAAAAGCCTCTACCCGAATTGTCATGGGCTGAGATAACAAAAAATATTTCACTTACAGTGCTTCTTTTTCTTCGGTCCCACTGGACATAGCGAAAAATTGCCGATTTATTGTTAATTGTTCTTAATAAGTGTTATGGTAATTTACCCGCGCACGCACGAACCCTCCCAGAAATAAATAGCAGCAGGTAATGTTCTTAGGCAGAAGGCAATATTCCAGCAGACAACCTTGAGAGTCTGACCGAATAGTCACGCTGATAACCCTCTCATTTGCATGTATGGAGATGCCCGTGGTGTAATGGTTATCGTCGTAGGAAATGGACACGGCGACACGAGTTCAAATCCTGGACGAGACTGATTGCATTTCACATAACACTAATACCCTTGGGGAAGATATGAATCCAATTATTCTCCCTCCAGCTATGGGTAAATAGTAGGGCAGACTGATTTCTTCAGCCTTGGTGAGGTAACTAGTCTAGGAAAAGGAATATTCTGAATTCAAATCTGTTAAACTCCGCTTAACAATTGACCTTGTGTCATATCCTGCCCGAGCGGAGGGGTTGTTAAATATGATATGTTGTATTACTGTTCTTTGTTAATATATTTGTTTAACTCAATTCTTTTCTTGTGTATTTATTTCTGGCCCCTAACAAGGCCACAACAAGATACATAATCTAAGCAGTCGAGAAGCATGACAAAGTATATAGTTGACTTTAACTATCGTAAGTTTTCTTTCACGATTTTTTGCGAAGCAACTGAATCAACTCATATTGTGTTGCTTAAGTTGAGATCTTTGGTTTCATTCCAAGAGATCCTGTTCTGGAGCTTTCAATATTGGATCGTTTTTTGCCAAAAGCTATCAAGTGCTACCACTCCGGACCAGATGGGACCTAGAAGAGATCGCAATGAAAGGGTACTCCTAATTCCCCAAAGCTCTAGCATTACTGGAGCCTTACCATCAGTTTTTTAATGTCATATATCCAGGGCACTTGTTGGAGAATGGGTCTTACTCCTCGGCAGAGATGCAGTCGGTCTATTCTACAGCCCGAGCCGAATGAACAGTAGAAAAGTATAAACTCTATTATTCTCCGGCTATACGCTAAATAGTACTCCTTCTGTTCTTTTGTAAGTGTGGCTTTGGCATTAGATAACATATGAGGGTTGATATGCTATCAATCAATCCAGCTCTGTCCGGTTTGGAATATCATGTAATAGATTGGCGAAATCTGTTATTTACATGGAGTGTACGTTAATGTGAAAAAATCCTAACCTTTTGAGGTTATCACGTGTAAATTAGTTTAAATGGTTGTGGGAAAAGACCATTGGGTTTGAGTGAGATGTAGTGACCTCGACTTCAAGTGAAAGCTTGGCTCACCTTAGATACAAGTAGACACATGATCCTAGAAAATTTAGTTTGTGAGAAGCGCTCGACTGGAGCAGCTGTCAAATTCTATCACTGTTCGCTAATTCTCGTAAAGTCACGGCGGGCGATTTGAAATGGTTATCATCGACAAAATAAAATGTGCACATATAAAATGCTGTTCGAGTTGCTTGTCATCCCCACACTAAGCTGGTGTCACTGCAACGAAAAGACAGGGAAATAGAGACGATAAAATGACGACGAGAATAACAGTCATCGTGATCAAGGGAGGAGATAGGTGTGACCAACTAGAGGATGGATAGAATTTAGACAGAAGTATAATGTGAACACTGAAATGGGTATCACCCGAATTAGGGCTATACAACAGAAAATTGTCCTTGTGTTGTATCCTGCTCAGATAGATATACATGTTAAATTGTTTTGGAGAGGGTCGAATATATACTAGCTGTCCACAAATTACTTGCAAGTATTTATTGAGTGTCTGTCAGTAGCTGCAGGAGATCGGCCAATCAGAGATGACTAAAGCATATATGAGCAGAGGCAAGCGACAGCCTAGTGTCAAACGTAACCCAGTCTTGTTACTGAGAAGGTGTACCTTTTTCGTATAGCACAACTGAAAACAATATGGCTAGCCGAATTTCAGGTTTGGTTGGGTTTATTTGTTTAACGGGATATTACCGACATATATGTTCAGATTAGTCGGCGTCATATTTCTCAGTTTGGTTTCGTTTGGTTACTTTGTTTAATGGCATATCAACCTTCGTGGGTTATCGAATGTCAAATCCATTCTTGTAGAATGACAGTACTGGGGCATCTTTTTGACTGCGGCTGTAAATACACAGACTGTGGTAATTTAATAAGCTTTTGCTTAGATGTGACACAAGGCCATATGAAAGGTGCACCCAATGAGGCTCGAACTCACTCGTGTAGGTTTGCTAGTCCAGCTTGCTAACCATTACACCACCAGTGTGCCTCTGCAAAGGAGTTAGACCCCTCTCAAGTGTCTTGGGTATGACACTAAACTGCATCTGATGTTAAGGGTTCAGAACTGGAACTTTTGAGAATATGGAGTATCCTTTTATTGCCATTACTCCGTCTACTCTGACCCGGAGTGGTAACACTTGTTAGGTTCTCATCTATTGGTCAAATAAAACTTTTTAATCATCTACTATACTTGAAACCATTTAACTGTGTGCAAACAAATAAGCTTTATCTTGTTTAAAAATAAAGTTTCCGACAAACTATTCCCTTATCAATTATGTATAAACAGGATTTACTATTAGATAACCCGCAAGTATTGATATGCCGGAAAACACAACCAATCAAATATAAATTAAATAGAATTATTAGTGTTAATAATACTTGAAATCATTTCACTATGTTCAAACAAATGAGCTCTGGCTCGTTTTTAAGATAATTTTACCTCCAAACTATTCCCTTTCAAATCTTATGTGTGTGTGTATGTGTGTGTGTGTGAAACAGAATTCAGCATAAAATAACTCACAAGGGTTGAAAGGCCATAAAATCAAATCAAACCATAGCTGTGTGTGGGATAAGGGAGTTCATACCTTTCTCAAGGGTATTAGCCAGAAATTGAATGTAATACCACGACTGAGATTTGAACTCGTTATTATGCTGCAGTTCAGCACTCTTAGGTACAATGCTACGAGGACACCACCCTTTATTGTAACTGTTGTTGAGTTGAGTTTTTTTTTTGATTGAGTTAACAGCGTATTTTTACTCTAATGTTTATGCGATAACTTATTGCTTTTAAGATGAAACCCGAAATTTATTTCTGAAAAGTTTATTTTTAAGAAAAAAAATCGTGGAAATACTTTTTTCTAAGATTCCTGCACTCAATCCTAGGAAAATCCAACGAACAATCTAAACATTTATTAAGTTACTATAAGGTCTTTTATTAATACGTGGGGCATTTAATAAGTTTCCAGGCTTTTTTGTATTGGCATTTAAAATTGTCATACTCTTGAAAATTCAGTATCTTATTGCTATACATCTTATGAGAAGACTGACCAATTTCAGGTTCAAATGAAAAGCTACAGCAGGAATTGGAATAAACCCTACTAAAGCCTGATTGTCACAGCTGGTGAATTTCAAAAATGCAATCTGGACTTTAGAAGAACGATATTCAATTAAATTCTGTTTTAAACTTTGACCGAGAGACTAAGGGACAGACTTCCCAGTGGAAGCATATTAGCTCTCCCAGACCCAAGAAGGCCAGACAGAGCAAATCCGTCCACAGACTTCTGATGATCCCTCTTTTGACTGCACTGGCATGATCTACATGCACTGGGTTCCCATTGGACATAAAGTCCACAAGTAATACTATGCTTAGGTTTTAAGGGAGTTCAGGAAGAGATTCCGTCGGGAGAGGCCAGCACTCTTCAAATCGGGCCAGTGGCATTTCCACCAGGACAATGCACCAGTCCACAACTCCACCCTTGTCACAGACTATTTGACCAAGATGGGCATCAACACAGTTCCTCACCCTCCCTATAGTCCAGACCTTGCTCCCTGTGACCTTTGCTTATTCCCTAAGCTCAGAGGATGTTGTTATGAGACAATTGAGGAGATTAAAGAGACAGTGACGAAGGTCATTGACACGCTCACACAAGAGGACTTCCATGGGACCTTCGAGAAGTCGTGGGAACGTTACAACAAGTGTATTACAGCCGGAGGAGATTACTCCGAAGGGGACTAGAGTTTCATGTGTATACTATCAATAAAAGTGCCCATACGAAAAAAGTCTGGAAACTTATTTAATGATACTCGTACTTTATGACCATATGAGAATCTCAGCAGGGTGATTTATCCTGAAAAAATAATCTCTACCTGCCACAGTTAAATCTTAGTGTGTCGTAATTTCTCAGTGACATTCGATGAGACTAACGAGTTTTTCCTGTTCTAGCAACTTGTTAGTTGATATAATGAAATCGGTTCTTCGCAAATAGACGAAGTGGCTTTAGAAAATAACGTTTTCCCGCTGAAAGTTTTAAACAGAATTAATCATTTGAGTGTTTCAAAAATATTTTCGTTCTTTACAGACGTTTATAATGTTTACTACATATACATATGGAAAAACTGCATAAAACTACACAATGTCATCATCATTATATATACTATTATATCATAATTACTAAGGGGGTGTCCTCGTAGCGTAATGGTTAAAGCGATGGACTGTGGAAAAATAGTAAGCGAGTTCGTACCCCAGTCACGCTATTACGTTCACTTTCAGGCAAATACCGTTGGGAAAGGTATGAACTCCTTATCCTTCCAGCTATGGCTTAAATAGTACCACTACTGTTCTTCTAGGAGAATAGCTTTGGCATTAAATAACCTACAAATGTTGATATGCAATTAAACAAAGAAACCAAACCAATCTGTAATTACTATATTTATTACTATAAAACTTATTTCATATATGTACCTATCGCTATACTATTATAGTCACTCCTTGAGAGTTTTTCACATCAGCGTTAGTTGATGGTCTTTGATTGGAGTTTTAGTGAAAGCAAGTCTCCTCAAGTCTCCAGGATTCTTCTCAGTATTCTGGCCGATCTTAATTGTGTTATAGTTTGGATAGTCTCTACTCGTGTTCTTATTTCAGTCCCTTCACCAATCTATGGGTGACCTACTAGGTGTGCCAATTATACCTGGTATCACTGTCTCTTTTATGTTCCATAAATTGTTAGTTCTCTAGCAAGGTCATGGTACTTATTTCTGTTTTCGTCTTCTTTCAGTTTCATGCTGTGTTCTGCAGGGACGGCAAAGTCCACAAGTTCTCTTTGTTTTGTTGACGATCAAAAGGCCCGGTCGTCTGGCCGTGATTAGGTGATCCGTTTATATCTCTGAATCCCAGTGAATTTTTTTTCTGATTTTCCTGGACGGATTCTGGGTTGTACATATACCATTTGTTTGCATAGTCAAATCTTAATTTTTTGCACAGTTGCCCGTAGATCACATCCACCCAGTCGTGTCTACTCTTATACTCTCTGTGCATTAATTTGTTGCATTCACTCATTATATGATTGATCCTTTCATCTCTATCACCACATAATCTACATTTGCTATTTTGTTGTATCTTATCTATTCTTGCCATGATATAGTTGGTTCTTATGGCGTTGTTCCGTGCTACTTTTAGAAGAGATTAAGTTTCTCTTTCTTAGCCATGTCCAAATTTTCTCGTGTGAGATTTCGCTTGTTTGTCGTTTAAATTTCCATAGAGTTGTTTTTTCCCCATTTTTGTTAACTATTTATTTTCTTTCTATTGGTTTTCGTGTTGTTAGTATTGTTTCTGGTGGCTGTAATCAGTCTTCTTACGCTCTTTTCTATGTAATCTTCGAGTCATTGCATCAAAGCTATCTTTTAATGCTGGCAACTTCTTTCCGTCATTTTTGTTATACAAATAGTATCTCAACATAATCTCTGGGATATAAGGCCTTAAGCATCGTAGTTTTCTTGTTCTCTGGTACATTTATTGAGGTTTTTCTCTCGCTCACTTTAAGAATGGTCCAGAGTATCTTAAAAGACGGATAGCCCAGGTATTTATACCTTTGATGAGATTTCTGCAATGTAGTTTGGTTCCGAGTAGTTTTCTCGTTCTCTTGAGGTATACTTTTTTTGTTTTTTCCCCGCTTGTTTGATGGCGTCCACTTCCAATACTCCCAAGTATTTGTGAATTTCCTTTTCTCCGAGCGTTCTGATTTTTTCTTGATCTGGTAGTTCTATCCCTTCTGTCGCTTTTATCTTTTCATTATATGCATAGAACATTTTTCTATGCCAAATTTCATCCCTATATCTTGACTGTATATCCTCATGTATATTCTGTAATAGGATTTCTAATTCCTTTTCATTTTTTCAAACAATTTAATGACATCCATATCCATGAGGTGATTGATTTTTTCTGCGATTTATGAAGCTTGTATCGCTGTGCATTTCCTAAGTATGTGATTGAGTGGCATAATCACTATTACTAATAGTAACGGTGATAGCATATCTCCCTGGAAGATTCCTCTCTGGATTTTCACCTCAGTTAAGCTTTTTCGTCTTGCTGTCCGTTTGATTCTCCAGTTTTGCGTGGTGTTTTCAATAGACTTTATGAATTCGTCGAATATCTTGTACATTTTTAGACAGTCTATTATCCAGCTTTGGACACGGCGACGCGAGTTCAAATCCTGGACGAGACTGATAGCATTTCACTCAGCCCTAATACCCTTGGGAAAGGTATGAATCCAATTATTCTTCCTCCAGCCATGGGCAAATAGTAGGACAGACTGGGTTCTTCAGCCTTGGTGAGGAAACTAGTCTAGGAGAAGGAAAACTCTGTATTCAAATCTGTTAAACTCCGCTTAAAAATTGACCTTGTGTCATATCCTGCCGGAGCGGAGGGATTGATAAATAGGATTATCCAGCTTTGCGGACCATATCATAATGCTTTTTTGTTGTCCATACATCTCTTTCTTGTAATGTTGTCCATGTATCTCTTTCTTGTAAGCATCTATCTATTTCGATAGCAAGTCTGTGGAGAATGGAAATAATTTTTCTTAACTCTCAACCGACTCTTTTTCAGAATATTAAAATTCTCAGGACCATTGCTTCCGAGCATGACGTCATTCACACTCCAGCCTCATTTGCTATCTGGGGTTTATCATGACAATTGTGATTGTCATATCCTTTGCGTGCGAGCGTAAACTGTACCCAATGCTATACACCTGAACTAAGAGCCGAATAGTTCAAAGCCCAACCAAACTGAATGATAAAATATGATCAACGAAAAATGATTAATATAAAAAAATCATTCCGTAATTATATAGCACGATGTCATCATCTTTGTGCTTGTTCATTGTATTTTGTTTTCATCTTCCGTGATTCTAAATTCTTCATTGCTGAGATAAACACTCACAACATAATTTCATATGCATAAAATACTTTTATTTTTTAATGACTCATCGGTCGTCCAAATAAACAGGGAATCAGTAAGATAGAGCATTCATCCGCTCGAGTCGAGAGTTTCTCACTTTAGAGCCATTTTGGTCACCTGACTGAAACCATCCTGTAAAAATCCTTGTCACCATTTTGATCTGTTCATAGAATACAAAAGATAGATCTTTCTAGCTGAAAGTTCAACTAGCAAAAGTATCAGAATATTTGAGGTCAGTTGCAAACGATCTTAAATGCTTTCAGTTATAGCCTCCGATTGACCAATTTTCTACCAGAAGTTCCTGCTGTTGTAAGGAAAGTTCATAAATAGAAATTATGATTTTGCGTACAGTATATACCAAAGACAACCCAAAACATCCAATGAATGCCATGGTCTCACATTGATTTCGAGTTCAATTGTTGTCAATCATACTGCTGAGTTTTTCTACGTGTTTAACGACTGATGAATTAATTTGTATGCTACAATCCGAGGATCATTAAATAAGTTTCCAGACTTTTTTCGTATAGGCACTTTTATTGATAGTATACACATGAAACTCTAGTACCCTTCGAAGTAATCTCCTCCACCTGCAATACACTTGTTGTACCGTTCCAACTCGAAGGCCCCATGGAAGTCCTCTTGTGTAAGCGTGTCAATGACCTTCGTCACTGTCTCTTTAATCTCCTCAATTGTCTCATAACGACAGCGTCCGAGCTTAGGGAATAACTAAAAGTCACAGAGAGCAAGGTCTTGACTATAGGGAGGCTGAGGAACTGTCTTGATACCCATCTTGGTCAAATAGTCTCTGACAAGGGTGGAGTTGTGGACTGGTGCATTGTCCTGGTGGAAATGGCACTGAGCCGATTTGAAGAGTGCTGGCCACTTCCGACGGAATCTCTCCCTGAACTCTGTCAAAACCTAAACATAGTATTCCTTGTTGACTGTCCGTCCAGTGGGAACCCAGTGCATGTAGACCATGCCAGTGCTGTCAAAAAAAAAAGGATCATCAAAAGTTTGTGGGTGGATTTCCTCTGTCTGGCCTTCTTGGGTCTGGGAGAGTCAGTATGCTTCCACTGGGAACTCTGTCTTTTTGTCTCTCCGTCATAGCAGTAGATCCAACTTTCATCGAATGGAATTTTTTCCAAGTTTAAAACGGAATTTTATTGCATGTCGTTCTTCTAAAGTCCAGATTGTATTTTTGAAATTCACCAGCTGAAAATCGGGCTTTAGTAGGGTTTATTCCAATTGCTGCAGTAGCTCTTCATTTGAAGTTGAAATCATAAAAATTGGTCAGTCATCTCATAAGATGTATAGCAATACGATACTGAATTTTCAAGAGTCTACGACAATCTTAAATACCTGTACAAAAAAAGACTGGAAACTTATTGAATGCACCACGTATTTCAGGATAGAAGACAAGACCAAGTGTTAATTAACAAGAACAAAAAGAACAAAAAAAAAAAAAAAAAGCGAAAACGTAAAAAAATTATGGGACTTTGCCAAAGAACTGAAAAAGATGTGGAACATGCTAGTGACGGTAATACCAATTGTAGTTGGTACACTTGGAACGGTTCACAAAGGCCTGGAGAAAAGACTGTAGAAATTGGAAATCAGAAGTAGAATCAAGATCGTCCGGGTTATAGAATTGCAGAGGTCGGCTAGAAGAATAAGAAGAGTCCTGAAGACCTGAGGAGACTTGTTGTCACTCAGACTCCTGAGAAAAACCACCAGTTGATGCTGGAGGGAAAAATTCGCAAAGAGGAAAACCATAAAAATTAACTGAAATTTCACTACACTAACAAATGGTCGATGTAAAAACCAGATGTCTTTGAAAATGAAACACATAAAATTCTCTTGGACTTAGAGATAAAAATGCATTACTAGTTTGAATTGATAAGAAGAAAAAAAAAGTGTTATCAAACAGATTTTACTGAGTCAGCAGAAGACAGAGTGAAAGTGAAAGAAAGCAAAAAGTTTGAAAGATAACTGCATCTTGTTAGGGAGCTGAAAAAGCTGTGAAACATTGTGACTGTGATACTGATTATAACAGAGGCCCTGAAAAACTCTTCAAGAACCTGGGAAAGAGGCTCGATGAATAGGAGATTTAAGAATATCGTATAAAAATAAGAATTCCTATTATTATTACTCCTTCAGAGTTTTTCACATCAGCGTTAGATGATGGTCTTTCACTGGAGTTTGAGTGACAGTAAGTCTCCACTAGTCTCCTGGACTCTTCTCAGTATTCTGGCCGTTCTCAATAATGCTGTGGTTTGGATTGTCTCCACTCGTCCGCCAACTTCCAAGTCCTCCAGTCTTTTTAACAATCCTTTAGTTACTGTATCAAAAGCACCAATCACAATTGGTATAATTGTCACATTCATGTTCCATAGTTTTTTCAGTTCCCTAGCAAGGTCGAGATACTTATCCTTCTTTTCACATTCTTTCAGTTTTATTCTGTGGTCAGCCGGGACAGCAAAGTCAACAATTTTGCAGATTCTCTTTTTTTGTTGTTGATTATTATTAGGTTTGGTCTTCTGGCCGATATTTAGTGATCCGTCTATATGTCAAAGTCCCATAGGAGTTTATGTGTCATATTTTATGAGAGATGCTGGGTTGTGCATATACCATTTGTTCGTATGGTCAAATTTCAATTTCTTGCACATCTCCCAGCGGAATTATTTTTATTATTATTATTATTTTACTTAGTACCAGTTTCTCTTATCAGTGTTAGCCGATGGTTTTTGACTGGACTCTAAGTAACAGCAAGTCTCCTTAAGTCTCTTCAAGTCTCCAGGACTCTTCTCTGTATTCTAGCGGATCTCAATAATTCTGTAATTTGAATAGTCTTGATTCGTTTTCCGATTTCTGTACAAAAAAAAGTCTGGAAACTTATTGAATGCACCATGTACATGACAATAATTAATATACCAATCTGTTATGTAACAGCAACTGTTGGTTTTTACTGGAATTTGAATGACAGAAAATTTCCTCATGCAACAATGTAAGTAAGGAATTTCGGTGAAGTTGAAATATTTCAACATCGATTCTATGATTAACATATTTTAGTGATTGTGTCAGGTGTGATCTCAGCAAAGATTGCAGAACCAAAACATGAAACAAAGAATTTATAAAAATATGGATTTTCATTGGTTAATATAAACACGTGAGCAAAAGCGGGAGACTGCTTTTAGAGGGTTGAAAATGAAACATAATTAGGGAGGCTTAGAGCTTAAGTCCTTTTTCAGTCCTTCTGAGCCACCATAAAAAATGACGAAAGAATTTTTCATTCCTTCTTTATTTCAGTAACCCACTATCAGAGCCAGCCTGAAAATTTTAACATCTAAATAAATGTGGTATAAAAATATTACCTGTTTGTCCGCTTTTTGTTGCCCAGAAAGGAATGAGAAGTGACGGTTTTTTGGAGTCCTGTCCAAGAACAAACGCGACCAAGACCCATTTACCAAGTTACAGAAATTTCTGCTCACGACATAACACTCACTTCTTTAGGTTGCTATATTTTAGACTTTTAAACAATCTTAGCAGTGCTGTGGTCTGATCTGTTATTTCACGGATATCCAGCTCACCTTGTCTTTTTTCACGTTCTGTTATTGTCTTGAGGGCTTCGACTATATCATGGATTTGTTCTGTTCTCTGGCAAGGTCCTGGTATATTGGTTTATTTGGTATAAGCCATAAACATATTCTGTCTGAAATAAATTGCCATCGACAATGTATTCTGGGAAAAACGAATATTCTAATCACTATAAAAACTTTTCTCATGTAAACATGATGTTTTCTGCACCCCCCCCAAAAAAAGCTTGCCGATGTTGGATCAACCTATGTAGAATTTTTCGTTTTCTGGATTTAATACGAATTGGAGTATGTAATCTTTATTGATTCGAGAACTGATATTAAAATAGTTCAGGAGATAAGATCTTTTCACAGGTTTATTCTCAATGCTACCGTTTAAAATTGCTCATCTTTCAAGAAGGTATTTATCAAGTTTTACGCTTTACTTTCAACTCATCCCGTTTCTTTTTTTTTGTTTCGTGGCATATCAACCTTTGTGGGTTATCTAATGCCAAAGCTATCCTTGTAGAAGAACAGAAGTGGTACTATTTAACTCGTAGCTGGGGGTGGGGGATAAAGGGTTCATGCGTTTCAGAAGGGTATTTGTCAAAAAGTGAACGTCAAAGCAAGACTGGAGTTTGAACTTGTTTAATTCGAGGTCACAGTCCAGCGTTTTAACCACTACGCCACTAGGGCCACCCTTCACTTTCTTTTGATTTTACTCCTATCTGCTGAAATAGCAAATTTACAAGCTGACAAGCTGTTTTCTTCTTATCAACTATCAAAAAATATGTATTTTCCTCTTGCCTGGATTTGGTTTGGTTTATTTGCTTAATAGCATATCAACTTCCGTGGGTTATTTAAAGTCAAAGTGTTTTAGTAATCGTTTTTATCTTAAAGTCCTACACAGAGTTTGGCATAATTTTTGAAACATAATGATAGGGCACCAATCAAAGAACATAAATGATTGTATTGTGGAGGATGTGTTGGCCATTTAGTTTATTCGAGGTTTTGTTCGAAACAAAGCTTCGAGTATCGCTCTACAATTTATAACACAAAGAAATGAACAACGCAGACAAAAGTGGGGAGCACCCATTCATTGCCATTACTCTCAGGCCCACTCTTAACCGGCAAGTTAGTACCTACTTGGGTCCCATCTATGGATGAAATAAATAGGTAAGAATTATTTGTATTAGATGGGCCCGTGTACAAAAAAATATGTGTACAATATGGCAATAACACAAAAATGTAAATAAGAACATACAACAAACGCGATTCCCTAACCTTTAGGAATCATCATCATCATCATCATCATCATGTCGCGCTATCAGCACGGATATCCCTAACCCTCTCTCGCCATCCCTCCTTATCGTCTATCGCTTCAAACAGATCCTCTGGGCTACATCCCCCATCTGCACAGAGCTGCTGTATGTAGGTTCTAACTAGTCGCCCAGCTTTTGCTCGGGCATGTGAAGGGGTCCACAAAAGTATATCACTTATGAGCTCTTCCCTACTTCTCCAGCAATGTCCCACATATCTGGTTCCTCTGTTTTTGATAGTTTTCGTGATGGGTGGTAGGTGGCTGTACAGCTGCTCTTTTGTGGGGTGTTGCTTCCAGAAAATAACCATATATGAGTTGACATGCGGTTAAAACCAATCAATCAATCAATCAAATTTAATTTCTAAAGAAATTAACCATATATCTTTGCAAAGTTTACAAAAAACAGCACATCTTATATAAATGTCCAAGTCCTTTGAATTCTTTGTTGGTTTGACGCTGGTTTGCTTGACAGTGACTAGGAATGAAAAGAATATCAAGTATGCATTTTTTATAGAAGCTCAAAGAAAAAGAAGGAATGAAAAAGACGAAGAAAATACTTACATTCTGATCTTCCTTACTTTTAGTCCTTCTCTCTCTTTGCTCCTGTCTCTTATTTACTTCTCCGCTCCCAACAATCACAACACAAAATACATGGTGATTTAAAAACAAATGTTCACACCTTTATGGGAACATCTTTATGATATAATTTCAAACTGCCTTCACATTTTCACCATCTCTTTTAACACACTCTTGGAATATCCCATAGCTGATTAAAAAAAAGGTTAATATATCTATGAGTGCATCTTTATTAGAAAAGTAGAACTGATATTCGAGAGACAATCAGGGAAAAAATTGTATTAAGGTGTTGACAGGAATGGTGAACAGGTAGAAACTATAAAATATCATTAAAAAGATCCCTTAGATATGTTAACCTTCTCTAAATCACCCTGTGTATCGGTATCTTTCATATATTTACTTTTAAGTTTATTTTTAATTATTGTGAGATAGACAACGCAATGTCTTACTTACTGTACGCAAGGGGAATATTTCGTTTGAGTGTGTGCGTTATTTTTAACTGTATTATCACTGATCAAGCAGTTTTGTTACATATTAGTTTAAAGTTAAAATTTAAACTGTCTCAAGTTAATCAAAGTGAAAGTTAAAATTTACTTTGAATGGATCAATTCTTCTCTATGATAAAGATCTGAATTCTGTTTGTTGGTTTGGTCTATTTGTCTAACGGCTTTTCAAACACTTGTGGGTTATTTAATACCGATTGTTTGTTTGTTAACGTAATACAGCAGAAATATCAGCATTTAAAAATATATTCTAAAATACATTCTGATGGAAACTTGTTTTCATCATCATCTCAAAGAATCCATCATTAGCAATGACAATCTTGAAAAATGGGTGGTTATTATAATATGAATAATGATCTTGAGAAATGAGTCGTTATTATTGTAGTAATGACAATTTTGGTAAATTAATCCTTTCTATTATAAAAATGATAATCTTGGGAAATGGGTCCTTTTTATTATAGTAATGATAATCTTAGGAAATGGGTCCTTTTTATCATAGTAATGATAATCTTGAGAAATGAGTCCTTATTATTATAGTAATGACAGTTTTGGTAAATTAATCCTTTCTATTATAATAATGATAATCTTGGAAAATGGGTCCTTTTTATTATAGAAATGATAATCTTGAGGAATGGATCCTTGTTATCATAGTAATGACAATTTTGGTAAATGAATCCTTATTATCATAATAATGATAATCCTGAGAAATGAATCCTTACTATTATAATAATCATAATCTTGAGAAATGGGCCCTTATTGTCCGAATTATAATCTCGAGTTTGTTACGATATTTTTAAACAAATGGAACTATTTGACCCATAGATGGGACTCTAACAGGTATATTCCTCCCTGGGTTAAAGTAGATCTGGGAGTGATGGCAACGTATTCGAACGCTCAACGACATTCTAATAGGACACATTTATTTATTCATTTATTTAGACAGACTGCGTTTCTCATCTCTTTCAAGTAACTATTTTTATAACAAATAATTTCCATCCAGTTATATGGTATAAAGTATTCCAATCTATTACAAATAATTGTCAAATAGATCTGCAGAGGACACAGTCAGGGTATTCAAAACCCCCGTGAGAGGGCTGGATGTCCCGCACCTAACGAACAATTGAAATTCATTTAAAAAAACTAATCAATTTAAAGAGTACTGTTTAATTTTTTTAAAAATTTAGATAGAAAAGAAATAGCGGAAACGTGAACAAAAATTCAAATGAATTTTATCTCTAAATTGATTATTAGTCATTTTTTAAATAGGTATCTTTTTGGCACAGAAAATATTCCGATTAATTTTTATTACAAATTTCAAACAAATTTTGAAACCACATCTGATTGTGAGGCTCCAGTTCTTGAACTTGGAGTAGTGTGGAGTACCTGTTCATTGCTGTTACTCCCAGGTAAACTCTGACCTGGACTGGTACTGTCTGTTAGGGTTCTATTCATGGGTCAAGTAGATCTGAAAATGATCATTAGATAGTAATTATCATCATCATGATGTCGTGCTACTAGCATAGATTTCCCTGACTCTCTCTCTCTCTCTCGCCCTCCGTTTCTATCATCCTTCTAGTAGGTCTTCTAGATGATATCCTGTGTCTGTACAGAGTTGTTGTAGGTAAGTTCTTGTTATTCGTCCAACACTTGCACGTGCGTATGAAGGAGTCCATCGGAGAACGTCACTTACGAGCTTGTATTTAATAGTTATTTGAAGCTTATTATTATTATTACCAGTTTTTTTACGCCAGCGTTAACTGATGGTCTTTCACTGGAGTCACAACAAGTCTCCTCATATCTCCAGGACTCTTCTCAGTATTCTAGCCGATCTTAGCAATACTGTAGTTTGGATAATCTCGGCTCGTCCTTTTATTTCCAACTCTTCCAGTCCCCTTACCAATCCTTTTGGGACTGTTCCAATAAGCTAGTTCGCATAACCGTGCGGGGGCGAGGTTAGCTTCTAGACTGACTCCGTATTGCTGCGTCTTCCGGTATTATGGAGAGTGGTTGAGTCCATTAGTTGGTGATTCCGCCACAACACATATGTAACTTTCTTTATTTTTCCTTACTCCTTATTGGGTTGGGGCTGATGTTTTCCATGTCACTGGTCACAATGCATTGTTATTTCATTCTTGATGTCAACCTTCTTTTCTATATTGACTCGAATTGTTTGACAATTTCACTTTACTATCGTCGTAGGGGTCTTCCGAGTGGTCATTATCGATTTCTCGGATACCACGCAACAGCCACCTGGGTCCACCTAATATCTGTGAACCTTGGGATGTGTACGGCCAAGTGCAAGTTCATGCTGAGTGTTAAGCAAGGAGGTATCAAGTACCATTTTTTAAGTCTTCGGCTCATTGGCCTAGTGGGTAGAGTGTTCGCCAATGGCCCGGGAGACCAAGGCTCAGTCCCAGGTCACGTCATACCAAAGACTTAAAAAATGGTACTTGATACGTCCTTGCTTAACACTCAGCATTATAAGGTAAGGATCGAGGGCAAAGTGGAGCAATCCAGGGAAAGGAGTAGCGCCCTCCCCAACACCTCGGTGTAGTAGCTATTGAAAAGAGAGCCTTCGGGTTACCCTCGACTATGAAGATTGTATTTATCAATGGTAAATTAGTAATATTTTGTAATTTAATATTCAATTGATTTATTGAAGAGTGAATGAAAATTAAATTTGGTTACAAGAAATGAATCAATTTAAAAGTTTGAGAAATTCTAGTCTTCAAAGTAATGAGATCGACATTTTTATCTTATTTTTCAGGTTGGAAACCTTGATAGAAAAGCAGCTGAACACGTATGTATGCTTGCCTATCAGAATTCAAGTTCAGTTAAAAAAATCTTCTATTATCAAAAGCCTGTTTGATTAAACGTGTCACACAAATGAAACAAAACAAATTCTGTATCACTCTTCTTGACAATATGACACAAGCATTTAACAAGTTAACACAAGTTAATAGTAATAAAGTTCTATTTCAGGCGTGGAGCTTGGTGGCATAAGGCATTTTTGAACGACTGAGAAACTGGGGGAATGAATCTTCTTCTGATCGACTGATCACTTTATGAGTTAAGGAAAATCCGACAAAAGTTGGAATTCTCATAAGATCTGATCGATATTTGACTGTGATACTGATTAGTTAATTATTACTGATCAGATGGTTTTCAATCAGAGTTGCTAACCTGAAAAATAAAAAATAAATAATAAGCCTCGTTATTTTTCTTGATTCGTCTATGAACGAATGTTTCTGCGATATCAATTCCTCCTTGCTCCTATGAGATTTTGCCATGAATTTTTCCGGTCACCTATCGAAGCAAAGGAAGATCTTGTTTGATGACAAAAGACTTTTACAAGAATGTATTTCTGCTTTTATTTTAAGTCGATTAACAACAACAGGAGTTGAATTTAAATGTACCACAAATTTGAAATTGCTTATAAACTTGAAGGAAAACATTCTTGCGATAGTCTCATACCACGAGATAAGGTCTTTTTTTAGTTTCCAATAGCCTAGTTGGTTGTAAAGAATACACCAACAGCATCTTTGCTGAGGAGTAAGACCCCCTCCAAAAAAAAAAAAAGAGGGTCCTTATATGACTCTAAACAATCTCATGGCGAGGCATACCCTTTCATTGCCTTTACTCCCAGGTCCACTCTGGCTCGGAGTGGTAGCACTAGGTAGGGTTCTATATATGGGTCAAATAGAACTGCTTGACATTTAAACTGTGCAAACAAAAAAATTATGCTAAATTGAACAGTCTGAAATTGAATCGTTTGATAATTTACCTGTGTGTAAACAAATGACTGATGTTTAATTGAGTTGTGAGTGTTAAATGGCAATCCTTATAACTACTTTGCTGTGTACAAAAAAGAAAAAAAATTGAAATCATTTGTCTGTGAAGAAACAATAGCAATTCTAGTGAGCAAAAAATTAGTTCTAACTCAATTAAAAAGGAAATTACAAGTAAATTAATCTCTTACTTATCATGTATATCTATTCAATTGTGTACAAATAAATGGCTGATGCTAAATTGTCAGACTTATATAGTAATACTTGAAACCATTTAACTGTGTGCAAACAAATGAGCGCAGACTCGTTTAAAAATGTTAATATTAAAATGTTTGCAAATGATAAATATTTAATATATATGAATTAAGAAGATTTGGTATTAAATAACCTATAATGGTTGATATGCCATAAAACCAAACCAAACGAAACTTTAGTTTCCAAGGTTTCTTACGAAACCACCTCAACGAGCGTGCTGGATATGACATTAAAAAATCTGATGGTGAATCTCCAATAAAGCTGGAGTTTGAGGAATGCGGTGTTCTCTTTCATTACCATTCCACCCAGGTTTACTCTGACCCAGAGTGATAGCACCTAAGGGGGTCCAATCTAAGGTTAAAATAAAACTGTTTGACATGTAAACTGTGTACAAACAAGCGACTGACGTTAAATCCAATAGTCAGAAATAGAACAACTTAACCATTTAACTGTGGGTAAACAAATGTTTTATTGAATTGTTAATGATACTTAGCAATAAATAAGACTATTTAACCGTGTACAAATAAAACTCTCAGTGTCGAATACTTGAAATTGTTTACCTGTACCCAAAATAGAATTATTGGTATGACATATCAACCATTTGACTGTGCAAATGGACGAATAGTGTTGAATAAAACTAGGGTTAAATAGCAATATTTATAACCACTTCACTATCTATGATGAATGATGAGTAAAACTATTTGTGTTAGATGGAAATACTTATAGTGCTTGAACTATGAAAAAAAAATCTCCAGTTTGTTTAAAATGTTATCAACAAAATATGTTTACAAGCATATTTCATTGCCCAGTCGGCTGGGGCTGTAGAATACATCGACTGCACCTCTGCAGTGGGGTAACCCCCCACCAAAGAGTGTCCTAGTTATGACACTAAATAATCTGATGGCGAGGTTCCAGTAATGTTGGAGCTTTGGGGAATGCAGAGTACCCCTTTATTGCCGTTGCTCCCAGGTCCACTCTGTCCCGGCGTGGTAGCACCTGATAGGGCCCTATCTATGGGTTAAATAGAACTAACGGCATAGTTAAGCTAAACTGAATTGTTTGACTAAGCCGAATAGCTTGAAATGGAAATGTTTTTGAGAATTAACCGTGATTACATTTAAACTGCCTGCTTATGCTAAACTGAAACCGTACTTAGATTTAAACAGCATGCTTATACTAACATGAATTATTTGAAATGGAACTGTTTTTTGACATTGAAACTGTACTTAACACTAAACTGAATACATAGAACTGTTTTGACTTTTTACTGTGTAAACAAAATCTGTACTTACGCTAAACTGAATTAGCTGGATTAGAACTGTTTGAATAAACTGAATAGTTTGAAATAGAAATGTTTTTGACAATTAAACTGTGTATTTATGCTAAACTGAATTGTCTGAAATAGAACTGATTATTCACATAAAATGGATTTGGCGTTAAATGACCTACACGGGTTGATATGCCATGAAACCCAACCAACCAACCAACCAACCAACTATCTGGCTTGTTTAAAAACGTTATCAACAAAATATGTTTACAAGCATTTTATATATATATATATATATATATATATATATATATATATATATATATATATATATATATATAAAGACGATTTGGTATTAATATTTTAATTTGTATCTATCTTTTTTTTGACTATGCATGATATTAAAAGGAAATGGCAATCCTTTCTGGAGTTATTGTTGACATTGATCAGCCAAATCTTGTGAAAGTTAAGATTTTTTAAATACTTTTTGGGGACGATTTTTAATTATGTTTAATAAAGTAAAAAGTTTAGAATCTAAGATTTGGTGCCAATATTAGTTATGTTAAAACCCAATTATTTGAATTGACCCAAGATCACAGTACCACAATCGACTGATTGACTATCTCTCTATCTATATCCCCACCCCACCTCTCTCTCTTCCTTTTTCTTCACATACACACACACACACACACACACACACATATATATAGTAAGAAAAGTTGGCGACCGTAGTCGAAGGGGACCAGAAGTCTCCCTTTTCAATAGCTACAACACCAAGGTGTAGGGGAGGGCGCTACTCCTTTCTCTGGATTGCTTCACTTTACCCTTGATACATACCTTATATTGCTGAGTGTTAAGCAAGGAGGTATCAAGTGCCATTTTTAAAGTATTTGGTATGACGCGACCAGGGATTGAACCCAGGTCTCCCTGACCATTGACGAACACTCTACCCACTAGGCCAATATTAATCATGTAGTTTGGTATATTTATAAATAAAAAGTGATCAATATCGTCGATATAAGTTTGAATAGCGGAGTCAACGGCGCTTGTTGACTGTCAGTTTCTCGCGATCATCAAGCCAACATAGTATTGCCCAGAAACTGAGTCACCAAATGCCACTCTATATTTACGCTAAACATAGACCTATCTCTCTGTCTCTGTCTCTGTCTCTCTCTTTCTTTCTCTCTCTCTCTATATATATATAGCAAGAATACTTTGAGTAAATGTAACAATTAGGAAATTTGAAAAAAAATCCTATATAACCTAAAATGTTAATGGCTGAAAATTGTAGAGTTCACCCTTCGTGAAACTTTTAGTTACGGCATTTGATTTCCTTTGCAAACTTTTTAATAATAACATTTTAAGCTACCTTAATATATATATATATATATATATATATATATATATATATATATATATATATCGTATAGTTTGCTGTATTCGAGATAGAGCATACATCCAGGGGTGTATCGAGGCAAAGTGTTTCCCGGAGCCCGTATTCATAATGACTCCCCCCTTTTTTTATATAAATGAAATATTTTTAATGGCGTTAATTAGTACTTGAAAAACAAAAAATTCCAAAATTATCTGAACAAAATTAATCCTATTTTAACCTTTCGAGTTTTTGTAGAAGCAAAGTTACTAATAACATTGTCAAAGTCTATCTTTTCATATTTACCCAACCCCTCCGCTCGGGCAGGATATGACACAAGGTCAATTTTTTTAAGCGGAGTTTAGCAGGTTTGAATTCAGAGTTTTCCTTCTCCTAGACTAGTTGCCTCACCAAGGCTGAAGAACCTAGTCTGCCCTACTATTTACCCATAGCTGGAGAGAGAATAATTGGATTCGTACCTTTCCCAAGGGTATTAGTGCTATGTGAAATGTAATCAGTCCAGGATTTGAACTCGTGTCGCCGTGTCCAATTCCTGCGACGATAACCATTCCACCACGGGCACTATCTTTTCCACAGTTTTATGTTCAATTGAAATGTGCGACAAATTGGATAAGCGATTTTGTGTCATGCACGATCTTAAGTTACTTTTAATGAGCTTCAGTTTTGAGAAGCTTCTCCCTGCAGGAGCAACAGAAACTGTGAGCGTCAAAAACAGTCGTAGAACAATCACAATATCAGGCGCTGTTTCTTGAACTTGCTATAAATAAATCCATCCCAGCTATTTGATTGCCGATGATATAGCCATCATGGTCTTGTCACATTCTACTACCGCTAAAAATTCTCGTAGTTGGAGAACTTCCAATGGTTACGTAGATGCGTCTAAGTCAACACCGTATTCGCTACCGAGAATTTTACATTTTTGCTCCAACTCGCCTAGAGTATTTTTCAGGATTGCTTGCTATAGTAATCCAGTGAGGACTGTTTTCCGTTGTGACATCGAATCAAATCGTGTTTCCAGTTCATTTACAAGTTGATCATGACATTTGTAAAGATTTCTCTTAACTTCCAGCATAATTGTTTGACATACATCATCTTCCTCTTCCCTGGGTAGTTTTCTCTTTTTTTCTAATCATCTCTTCAACTGGAATTTCCATTTCCCCTCACTTTTTTTTACTTTGATAAACCGATTCAGACACCTGCCTGTCTCTGTTTTAGTTAAAGAAAATTTCGGTCGCATTCATGTGGGCTACACATACATCCAAAGCAATTCCAAATTTTTGAAGCTTCTTATTGATGAGATTTATTTGTCCTAGAATTTCTTCAGAGTAAAACAAATGTGACATAAAGGAAATTTTTTAATTGAAAGCAAAATGATTTAGTGTGTAGCAGAAAGAAATTCTTATGTTTGGCGCGTAAATTATTTTGACCGTAGGTCTCGTCATATATTTTCACCCAATGAGGATGACGAATCGCATTCGGCCCAGATGACTTTCCCGGGTAAATCGAATTTGGTGAAAGCCCGCCAAACTTTCTCTTCCTCGGCATCTTTTGAGCATGACGGATGTGTTTCTGTCCTCGCTCTTATAGCAGTAGTTTCATTAGACCATGAGGAGAACCGTCTGATTCAAGGACCCTTGAGTCTACACTCTTACACCCAAGGGTTCCCAGTTGAATATGAATTAGACGAATTAATTCCGCCTCAGACAATTCAGCTACTTCATTCCTGGACAACCTTTAAGGAGACAATGATGCCTCTCTCAGGCGCGAATATCTTCTCAATTCAATAACTATTTTCCCCACTCTCTACGACGACCAGCACAAAGGTTTCCTATCCAACAAACCTATATTAAACTACTAAATTGAAAATCTTTCGATATATTCGCTTCGACTCATTTATTTTCCTTTTAATATAACGGAGAGGGTAACCTAAACCACCTTCTTCGTTATAAGTGTATCCTCACTCGTTTGAAGATTTTCTGAAGCTGAGGTTAATGAATCGAAAGCTTAAATCACTCGTTCAAATTCAGTTTTCACTACACGAATAGCTTTATAACAAGCACTCCGACGTTTCATCCTGACCTTAACATGCGAAGAAAAAACTTCTCACCGGTGATTGGAAGAGGAGAAACACTCCGAGAAATGTAATGTCACTTGCATTCCCAGCTGAGACATAAACACCGCATACATTAAGACTATGATCAGGACATGGCTCAAATTTAGCTTTCCCATTTAAACGTAGAACACTACCATGAACTCCAGCCATACTAGCTGCATTAAGTTTCTCTTTCTGCAGTCGATCCAAAATCATCTTCTTGATATCATAAACTGTCTTCCCATGCTCAGTGATAAAACCAGGAAACAATTCCCGCTCCTTCACTTCTTTGTCTTCAACAACATCAACAACATATCATCTAATAAAACTCACCTGATCGTTATGAGAAATGTCCAGTGTGCTATTTAATCTGACCGCAAAATAATTGGCTTTTCAAATTCGATCCAATATATTTGCCTTCGCGTGATTTCCCAAGATATGAGTGAATTCATTTTGGATTTTCGGTGACAAGTACCGCCGGTTATCATTTACTTTTTTCAAGTGATGCTTTGCAAGAACAGGATCATACTTACTCATTAGTTCAACAAGTTCTATAAAGTTACCTTTATTGGAACTGTCAACTTCTCGATAACCTCAAAAAGACAGATTTGGTTTCGTCAGAAACTTCACGACATCAAGTAACTGTGTTAAAAGCTGTCTCCAAATCTGTCTTTCTTTCATAGTTTGTTCTTGTAATTTATTGTGAAAGGTTTTACCTTTATTAAGGGTTATTTCCAACATCTTCCATTCCTTGAAAGCTCTTTGGTAGTCAGACGAATTTTCATGTTAATGCATTTTTAATTAAGCATCTAGAACTTTTGAAGTCATGGATTTCTTGCCAGACTTGATTTGCGTTACTCTGTCTTCAGAAAGAAACGACATCAGAAACAATAAAGAGATTTATTCGTCTCAAAACAGTCACTCCATTCTCCATGGTTTTTATGGTTTTGTAAAACCAGTGTTGTAATATTGCCCTCGGACTATTTTCTTACAGTCGGAGCAAACGTCTCATCTTTGTTTTGGAAACTTTTAAGTACCGAATGTTACAAGATCAACAAGCAACTACCCTGAGAAAGTTCGTGGCCAAAATGCAATGTCTTCGTACACAGCAATCTCTGAGTTTGCCTGTTCTATTTCATTATTATCAATAACTTCATCAATTCCTTCTTCATATTCACACCTGTCTTTACCGCTTGGACTAGAGCCCTATTCCTCTAGCACGTAATCATTGTCACCTTCAATTTCTTTAACAACGTTAATTTCCGTCAGAAATTCCTCTTCAACTTCTATTTCTATATTTGTCTCTACCATATTCGTATTTTCTCCATGCTCTTCCCCTTCAAGTTCTGATGTACACTCAGCATCTCCGTCTTTGCATTCTGATCTACCTATATATTTCTTCTGTTGGAAAACGTGTAAAGATTCTGCACATTTTCTTTCCTCACGTTCTCCGTTAGCTTTCAACTTGCGGTAAGCCGCACCACTCAGGTTTTGCCGTTTATTCATTCTAATTGATGAAAAAATGGAAAAAGAAACAATTAAGAAAAGAGGATACCCAACGGCACAGGTAATTTATTGTACCAAGATACAATTTGGCACAAGGCTGAAATTGGGGTTGTAAAAAAAGGTTGATAATTTTTTAACCATCCCAAACTTAGCTAGACACATTTGTGACCCATTCGCATCTTATAATGGCATAAGAATGTGTTGCTTAAAAATAGTAGTACAAAATCACTGGAGTTTATCAAATACAGCCAATAATTGCTTGAATCTTTTCTTAAATTCAATTTTTAAAATTTACTATCTTTTTTTAAAATATATTTTTCATATCCTTTTTATTTCATTCTTGTATTAAATATAATAATTTAAAATTTAATTCACTGTAATGGTCGTAATAGAAATAACTGATCATTAAAATTTTATAAGAAATATTCACCTCTGATACTTGCATTAAACGTCAACTTAATCTCCAGAGAAGTGATTGACAATTATTTTTTAGGCAAAGTAACTACCCCTTCATTATTTTGCCGGCGTATCCATTTTTTTTAACCTTACGGCGTTATGAAAGATGTTAATGAAACTAAACTAATAACGACAAAAATATTTAATAACAACTCATTTATTTCTATCAGTTCAGCCGGTTATTTAAAAAACTATTCTTGTTAGAAAATAAAGTTTTTAAAACAATAAACAATAAAAGTCAGTATTAAATAATTTCATTTCCGACTTAACTGGTTTTTTTTTTTTTTTGTTTTTTTTAGAGAAACGAATCTTCAATCTTTTTTGTGTAAAAAACAAAAAATTGGATCAATTGAAGAATTTCTTTTACCCAGACGTGATTAGGAGGGGTTAAGTTGGAATGGAAACTATACACTTGATCCTAAATGAATATTTAAGGATATTTAAGGATATTTTAAAAATCGTTCCAGAAGATTCTAAATCGTAATATTTGAAAATTTTACATCTAATTTATCTTAATTTACTTTTTTAAATTGCAAACTCAAGATTTTTATTTTGAAATACTAATACAAAAAGTTAACCTTTTAATATACAGGAGATTTGATTTTCTGAAAATGTTTAGTTTAAAAATTTCAAAAAAAAATTTTAAATTCAATGTAGAATGTTGTTATTTTCACATAATAATTCTAAAATTGTGATTTTAAGGAAAATCTATTGAAATCTCTGAAAACTGGGCTATTTATACAACTTTTGAGATTTAGAAATAATAAGTCTATTTAAAACTTTCAAAATGTAAATAATCTTTAAAGCATGTATATTTCTGGTTCTGCTTTACTACAAATGTTTTTCTTTATTTAAACAAAATCTCCAATCTTTTTCTATGAAAAGAACCAATTGAAAAGTAGAAAATAACATTCATTTTTAACAAGTTTCAAAGATCTACAGTTGATCAATCTGGGTGGAGATTCTACGGTTGAGTTGAAGTTGGGGGTGGAGATTTTACAGTTGATCAATCTGGGGATATTCTTTATGTTTTATGTCAACGTTTTCCAATTAAAAAAAAATAATTGGTTATCTTCAAGATACGCACACCCAAATTTTTTTTTAGCTTTTTTAAGGGCTGCCGCCTTCAAATTAGCTGCAGGTGTGTGCCTCGTACGCTATTTGGACAGCTTTATTTTCTCGGAAAATGAACTTGTTTTTCATTCGAATTCTTAAATAATTTTCTTTTTCTATAAATTAATTTTCTATAAATTAATTAATTTTTTTCAATTATAATATTTGAAGACTTTTTTTGAATAATGAATTGAAATCTTTTAACAATGAATTGAAAACAAATCGAATATTAATTATTTCAGAATTTCCTGAAAAAAGTAGATCAAGAGAGCGTTCGAGGCTTGCTCCTGCTGCTACAATGAATAGAGTTCCTTAAAAATAAGCTGAACATTTTGGGATAACGTATCTCGAAGATAAACAATAATGTGATTTTGGGAGCCCTATTCATATGGCCTTGTGCCACATCTAGGCAAAATGCTTACAACAATTATTTACTTTTTTTTTTTTTGGTTTATAGTTTACACTTCTTTCATTACGTCATAGCAGTTTTGCTGAAAAAAACAAACAAAAGACTAATAGATAAATAAATAAATAAATAAAATAAAATAAAGTGTCGTTATTGTGCAGGGACCAGCAAAATAGCCTCATCCAAATTTTAAAATTTAAATGAAGGCCGTTTTGTTCTAAAATGTTTCAATTATTAAAGAAAAGATTAAACTTTTGTTTTCAAGTTAACATATTTTAAACAATGATTATTGGTTCAGTACAATGCTACTTGTAGGTGTTCTGACTGTATAAAGTGGACTGTTCCAAGATTGGCACTACAGACCCATTAAATATATCATGGGTAAACATCATTGGGGCTAAAAAACAATAAAACTCTTAATATTTCTTAAAACCCATGTGCGTTATCAATTACTATCAAAATCAACTATAATCCTTTATTTGATTCAAAGATTTTGCTCTTAAATTTAATCAGTATCCCGTAATATGTGAAAAAATATCAGAAATTTCAATTACTCAAATTATCAATTAAACATATTAATAATGTATATATCAATTAAACATATTAATAATATATATATCAATTAAACATATTAATAATGTATAATAATGTATATATTTTCAAATTTTATGGACAATAAGAGAAAAATATAAATCATAATCTAACAAAAAACATTTGAAAAAATGCGATGTTTTATTTTATCCTTAATTTTAATTTTCTGGCCCAAAAATCTCTGGTTTGGGAAGGAGCAAAACTTATAAAAAAAAAAGACCAATTTTATTTCTCCATAATATAATCTTAAAAATCTTAAGACTTCAGAAAAGAAGACGGTTTTCTATATTTCTTCCAGCAACTGACTGAAAAAATCTTTCGTAAATTTGTTAAATATATTAAAATCTTGCAAAATATGCTATCCTTCATTGGGGAAGTTTTTATCGTGCATTTTTAGATACGAGCATCATTAAATAAGTTTCCAGACTTTTTTTTTCGTATGGGCACTTTTATTGATAGTACACACATGAAACTCTAGTCCCCTTCGAAGTAATCTCCTCCGGCTGCAATACACTTGTACCGTTCCAACAACTTCTCGAAGGCCCCATGGAAGTCCTCTTGTGTGAACGTGTCAATGACCTTCGTCACTGCCTCTTTCATCTCCTCAATTGTCTCATAAGGACAGCCTCTGAGCTTAGGGAATAAGCAAAAGTCACAGGGAGCAAGGTCTGGACTATAGGGAGGCTGAGGAACTGTCTTGATGCCCATCTTAGTCAAATAGTCTGTGACAATGATGAAGTTGTGGACTGGTGCATTGTCCCGGTGGAAATGCTACTGAGCCGATTTGAAGAGTGCTGGTCTCTTCCCTAGGAATGTCTCCCTGAACTCCCTTAAAACCTCAACATAGTATTCCTAAATCCTAACCCTTTGGCCAATCAACTATGGTGTATTGACTTTCTTACTCCTCCCACACTTCTCATCATCCCTCACAGACTCCCTGCCTTCCTTGAATCTGTTAAGCCACTCAAAAACTGATGCTCGATTCAAGCAAGATGGTCGAAAAGCAGTCTGAAGCATTCCATACATTTCTTAGGCATTTTTTGCAAGTTTAAAACAGAATTTTATTGCATATCGTTCTTCTAAGTGTCCTCATTGCATTTTTGAAATTGACCAGCTGTAAAAATCAGGCTTTAGTTGGGTGTATTCCAATTGCTGCTGTAGCTATTGATTTAAAGCTGAAATCATAAAAATTGGTCAGTCATCTCATAAGATGTATAGCAATAAGATACTGAATTTTAAATGCCTGTACAAAAAAGGCTGGAAACTTATTGAATGCACCACGTAGATTACTAGATCTTTATATCATTACAAATATTTCATCTTAAGCAGAAAGGTTCAAAGGCTTTCAAAATTCACTGTAAAATTTTTAACTGAATAAAATGTGGGTAAATTGCATCAGAGGAAATTTGTTTTGGGATTAACCCAAAGAAAAAAAAAACATTGTTTTAGAACTCCACTAGAAAAAAAAAAAACAAAACACGGTAGAAAAATTCTTTTTTGAGTTTTTTTAAGACCCAAATTCAAATTTTCAAATAACTTTTTTTCAGGGTGTTCACATCGTAAATTCAATTTTTTTTTTTATATATAGTCTTCTCGTTTTTGATCTTTCTGGAAATATAAAAAGAATCAGTTAGGGTTTCTTTTATTCAAATGACCAAACGTTAAAACCCTTCTGTTAAGTGATGAAAAATATTTTCTCAAGGTTTTTAAATGAAAGACTCTATCCATGATAAAATTGACTTATTAAAAAAACAAAAATTGCACTACAATTTTAACATGTTCACAATTGATTTTGAAATCATTGAAAAATAAATCTTCGGACATTTTATCCAGAAATTATTTATGCCGATAATCGCAAAACAAAAACGTGGGGGTGAATTACATATATTGGTTGTAGAAAATATACAATGTAGCAGGGAAGTCTCTTGGAATGCCCAGGTGTGGTCTTGTAGTCTCATTAAGAGGTCGCTTACTACAGTGCCAGATAAAAGTATCGACATCTCAGACAGTCACCCGAAGTTATTAAAAGCTAAGGTTGCATGTGTTTGTGATCTTCCAAACAAAATGGAAAGAATGTGAAAAAAATTTGAATTAAAAAACAAAATATTAGATTCCTTTTTTGAAAAACATACAAATGAATGACCGCGTCTTCAGTTTTTTTTTTTCACTCGTAAAATGCCGTTCCCATGAGATGCCACTCGCGCCCTTTGATTCCTGGATTACCTTTAGTCCACCACTGCATACAGAGCTTACTCCGGCTTACGTAGATACAAGTAAACGCAATATATATATATATATATATATATATAAGAAAAAAACCAAAGACCGGTTAATTTAGGATAAAGAAATATTGCTCTGTAAAAAATTACATTGAGTTCTCCACCAGGAAAATTTAAATGTTTAGCTCCTGAATGATTTTCTTGTCCTGAAGGAATTACTCCCAACTCTGGTTTAA
>OY757937.1:66256192-66286192 GCA_963585895.1 Sepioteuthis lessoniana | reverse complement strand
GTTTTTTGTTTACACTCTGTTAAATGAGTAAACAGTTCTATTTTAAACAAATGCGTTTAGGTTAAGTACACAGTTAGTTGTTTGCACACAGTTAAATGTAAAAACAGTTCTATTTCAAACAATTCAGTTTAGCATAAGTATACGGCTTAAATGTCAAACAATTCAATTTGACCCAAAGATAGGACCCTATCAAATGTTACCACTAAGTGGGTGTACACCTGGGAGCGATGGCAATAAAAGGGTACTTCACATTCTATAAAGATCCAGAAGTACTGGAGCCTCACCATCAGATTATTTAATTTTATACTAGTACACTCGTTGGGGGAGCTTTACTCTTCTGCAGAGATGCAGTCAGTGTATTCTACTGCCCCAGCCGACTGGGCTTGTAATTATTAGGTGACTATACGGCAATTTGTATTAGAAATATTGAAAATACAACACAAAATAATTGTATCGTATTCACTTCTTCATCAAACAATGATCGAATTGGAACTTTCATTTCAACATTTTAACTAGCTGCTTAAATAAAATATGATATCACAGTTAGGATTTATGATGTCAAAACTTTTATTTACAACAAATTCTGGTTATAAAAAAATTGTAATGACGATTTACCATTTAGTTCTGACAACATTTGAAAGATCGCAGGCGTAGCCTAGTGATCGTTTTTTGTTGTTTTTTTTTTTCGATACCAGCATACTTTTTTGCTACTCTACGACTCCCACGTTTGGCTTTTTGTCATTTTCTGCACAAAAAATAAAAATATTTTTCGAAATGGGAAGGGGTAATGATGATTAAACAACAAATTTTGAAAGGGATTAAAAGGCAGTGGCTCGAGACTTTAATTGCGTTTGATGTTTCAATTTTTATCGTCAAAAATTTATACCGAATAGTGACAAACTAATTCTTACCAAGCAAAATAAATCGACGTGGCAGAAAGGACTCGTTAACTGGTTATATTCGTCAAAATATAAAAATGAAATAACGGTAACCAATGAGTAATGATTGATCGATTGATTGATTTTAGTTGTATGTCAACCCGTGTAAGGTTATTTTATGCCTTGAGGTTAGAGTATCGTGTTCATTGTAAGTCTACTTTTACATTTCTTGTGTATCTTTTATTACGTTGTTTTTTGGCACATAGTTATATATCAAGTATTCCTATCTAATACAAATAATTGGCACACAGTTGTATGGTTTCAAGTATGCTTATCTAATAAAAATAATTTGCACACAGTAGTATGGTTTCAAGTATTGTTATCTAATACAAATAATTTGTACACAGTTGTATGGTTTCAAGTATTCCTATCTAATACAAATAATTGGCACACAGTTGTATGGTTTCAAGTATGCTTATCTAATACAAATAATTTGCACACAGTTGTATGGTTTCAAGTATTGTTATCTAATACAAATAATTTGCATACAGTTATATGGTTTCAAGTATTCCTATCTAATGCAAAAAATTCGCACACAATCATATGGTTTCAAGTATTGTTATCTAATACAAATAATTTGCATACAGTTATATGGTTTCAAGTATTCCTATTTAATACAAATAATTTGCTCTGAATTGTATAATTTCATGCTTTCTGATTGAGTACAAATAATTTGCACACAGCAATATGGTTTCCAAAATTCTCATTTAATATTAATATTTCATACAGATTTATATGGTTTCAAGTTGCTATTTCTATTTAGTAATAATCATTTTTCCAAACAATTTCATGGTTTTCAGTAAATACCAATAATACTAAATAGATAATTATAGTTTCAAGTAACTATTCTTAATACTAATTCTTTTTTGCTTGTAGTAGGAAGTCTTACACCAGCCAGTAAAGGATACAGTCAGTATATTTTAGAATTCTACCGAATGACTAAGTAAGAATTTGGTTTGGTTGAATCTCAAATGTAATATAGAAGATAAGATATTGCTTAAAAAATGAATTCCAAAAATCAATGATTTTGTGGCCATAAATCGAGATCACTGTCTTTTTTTTCAGAAATATATATATATATATATATAGCTAAATGGTGAGAAGCTTTGGCTTGGCGTTTGAGTCAACCGGGTTTCGATCCCAGCTACGGGGAGATACTGTCTAGCAACACTGATGAGTTCTGATAGAACGAAACAGATCTGTCTGTGGATGACTATATATATATATATATATATATATATATATATATATATATATATATATATATATATATGTATATCACTCAATGAATTGCTATATAAATATAAGTAAAAGTAAAGATAGCATCTGTAGTCGAGGGCGACCCGAAGGTTCCCTTTTCAGTAGCAACTATAATGAAGTGTAGGGAAGAGTGGTACTCCTTTCCTTGGATTGCTCCACTTTACCCTTGATACGTGCCTTATAACGCTGAGTGTTATGCAAGGAGATATCAAGTGCCATTTTTTGAGGCTTTGGTATGACTTGACCTGGGATTGAACCCCGGTCTCCCGGGCCATTTGCGAACACTGTACCCAATGGAACAATCAATTATCCTAAAGTAATAATATTATACTAAATATTGTGATATCAACTGATTAAATCGATGGATATAAAATCACATGAAATTTGATGACTTTTTGAATTCAAATGAATCTAATTGTCGTTATTAAGTAACGTAATAATTATCGGAAACATGTTACGGATTTTTCTAGAAACAATTAAGTAATTAATTTGGTCTGATTTGAAAATAACTGGAATTTATATGAAAAAAATTATATAAAAAATATATAATAAAAGATATATGAAAAAATATTAAAAGTATAAAATTATTATTTCTTAAATTGAGCTTGTTTATAAATAAAAACGTTGGGTACAAGAGAAATAACAGACAAAATTCTAATTCATAATCTACAGGATTGACATTTTTGTTAGTATGGCAAGATGCTGTCTTTATATATATATATATATATATATATATATATATATATATATATATAATTACTTAAATATCTAACTTAAGGTAAATTGTTTCCACAGGATAAGGAAGAAACTTAATCAAATATTGTAACCATTTGATGAAACGATCTTTTAATAAAAAAGTCTGTTGAAATAAATAAATAAATAATGGAACTTATCTGCCAAGTTCTACTTAATATTTTATATATACATATATATATATATGTGTGTGTTTGTGATATTTTCGTATGAAGTTAATATTGTTCCGGGAAAAATAATTTATAGAGTAATAAAGATGGTCTTCATTATCACGATTAAGATTTATCAATTTAAACATTGAATCATATACGAAGCTTAAGTTAGCATACAGTTGCTGACAGTAAATGCTGTTACAAAATGGTCAATCATTTGAATGCAGAAAAGAATCGTCGCCGCTTACATTTGGTTTGACCCTATTGGCTGGGCCTACAGAATACACCAACTGCATCTCTTTAGCGGGGTAAAACTCTCCCACAACGAGTGTCCTGGATATGACAATAAAAATCTGATAGTGAGGCTTCAGTAATGCTGAAGTTTTCAAGAATATGGAGTACCCCTTCCTGGCCATTACTCCTAGGTCCACTCTGTCCCGGAGTGGTAGCACCTGGTAGAGTCTTTTCTATGGGTCAAATAGAACTATTTGACATTTAAACTGCGTACTTATGCAAAACTGAATTGTTTGGAAGAGAGCTGTTTTTACATTTAACAATGTGTAAACAAAACACTGTGTAGTTAAGCTAAACTGAATTGATTGAAATAGAACTGTTTAATCATTTAATTGTTTATAAACAAATGACTGATGTTTATTTGAATTGTTAGTGATACATAGCAATGCCTGAAAACTTCAAACTCTGTGCAAACAAATGATTAATGAGAGCCTATCTTTCCACATACGTGGAACAAAATTTCATGTCAGAACATTCCCCCTAGATCTAAATGTACATACCCAAATTAATAGCTCTACATCAAGTCGTTTCGCTATTTGCAGTGAACAAATTATTTCTTTTCAACACACACGCGCTCACGCACAGAAATACACACACATACGAATACGGTTTAGAAAAGTGTGTATTTACCCAACCCTTCTGCCACGAGAAGAATGTGACACAAAGTCAATTTTTTAAAGGGGTACACTTGGTTTGAATTCAAGATTTTCGTGACTAGATTGATTGATTGGTTAATTGGCGTCATGTCAAACTGTCTAGGCTAATTTTATGCCAAGGGGTAAGGGAATCGTGTTCATTGTACGTTCATATTAAGATTTTTTTTTGCATAGTATTACCTATTGACCTTTGACAACATATTAGTTGTGGATTTCTAAACAGGATATTCCACCTGTGTAAACAAGGGAGCAAAGGAAATGAATCACGTGATTTAGGAAATATAAGGAAAACGCGTGGGCGTTATGCATATTATATCAGCACACAATTTCAACTCCCACAAGATAGACGGTCAGTCAGTAGAAGCAGGAAGTCAGAACAGAAGCTGCCTTGGACACGACCCTGGGGACCCAATGGCCCTCGGTTGAGAAGCTGAATAAGGCTTTGAATATAGAATCACCAGGTGGGTTAAGAAGATATGCTGTCAATCAGCAATCCTGTGTTGGTCTCTTCGTCTCTGTCTGTGCGTGTGTCTCTTTCCCACTTTCAGACATTTTGAGCCTTTTGGGTAATAAAGAATATATATATATATATATATATATATATATATATATATATATATATATATATATTATAAAGAAATGTGTAATGGTCTTTTTATTCCTTCATTGGCGATACAACAGTAGGTGTTTAAAAAAATCTAAAACTATCACTTTAGTTAAGAGTGGACCTGGGAGTAATAACCACGCACCCCTTTTTGAGAGGGTCTTAACCCTTATCAGGGGATGCAGTCAGCTTATTGTAAACTTCGTCAATAGACCAAGATTTGATCCCGAATCGCTGATTTCTTTTCTTTTCTTTCGACGATAAACTTTTCGCTAAACAAGTCTCCTGACACAGTTCTATGAAGAGGCTCACTTTGCAGGTTGGTTGGTTGGGTGGGTTTTTATGGCATATCAGCCCTTGTAGGTTATTTAATACCAAATCCTCTTTCTACGTATATATCAAATATATATGATTTGTAAACACATTTTGTTGATAACATTTTTAAATGAGCCAAAGCTCATTTTTTGCTCACAGTAAATGGCTCCAAGTATTGCGATGTATGACTAACAATTCAATTAAACATCAGTCATTTGTTTACACCCAGTTAAATTATCAGTTCTATTTCTAACGGTTCAATTTAGAAATAGTCATTTGTTGCCCCCTCCGTATAAATGTCAAACTGTTCTATTTGACGCATAGATAGGACCCTATCAGGTGCTATTACACCGAGCCAGAGTGGACCTGGGAGCAATGGCTATGAAGGGATACTCCTCATTCCCCAAAGCTCATTCTACTGGATCCCTACAATCATATTGTTTAATGTCATATTCAGGACACTTGTTATTGAGGAGGGAGTCTTACCCTTCTGCAGAGATGCAGTTCGTGTCTTCTGCTGCCCCGTCCGGCTCGGCCCAAATGAGTCAGAGCTCGTTTGTTTGCATACAGTTAAATGGCTTCAAGTACTGATAATTAACATTAGTAATTCTATTTATCGAGTATGGTGATGTAATATAAATAACTTGCACACAGTTGTATTGTTTCAAATAATTAATAATGATAATCTTTAATAAATGATTGAACAGTTTTAGTTGACCTACAGATGGGGCCCTAACAGGTACTACTTATCTGAGTCAGAGTGGAGCTGGGAGTGTCCTCGTGGTGTAATGGCAAAAGCGATGGACTGCGGAATCGTAGTAAGGCGAGTTCGTACTCCAGTCGCGCTACTATGTTCACTTTTGGGAAAGTTATGAACCCACTTATCCTCCTAGCTATATGATAAATAGTACCACTCCTGTTCTTCTAGAATAGCTTTGACATTAAATAACCTACAAAGGTTGATATGCCATTAAACAAAGAAACCAAACCAGAGTAGAGCTGGGAGTAACAATTCAGTTTAGCATTTTTTGTTTACACACAGTTAAATGTAAAAACAGTTCTATTCCAAACAATTCAGCTTCGCATAAGTACACAGTTTAAATGTCAAACAGTTCTATTTGACCCATAGAAAGAACCCTATCAGGTGCTACCACTCTGGTCCAGAGTGGACCTGGGAGAAATGGCAATGAAAGTGCATTCCATATTCTCTAAAGCGCCAGAATTAGAGCCTCGCCATCAGATATAGTTTAGTGTCATATCCAGGACACTCGTAGGTGGGGGAGGTCTAGTGAAGAGATGCGGTAAATATCTTCAATTGCTCCGACTGGCAGGTTGTCACTTTTTTGAGTTAACGAATTTCTGAGAAAAGCATTCGTTAACAATTTAGGTTGGTAGTTTCAGTTTAACATTGCCGAATTCGTGAGGTCAAGGTTGATAGCAACGCGATCGCAGCCGTGAATAATTATTAAAACGATCAACAAAACAATCGCTTATTTAAAAGAAAGTAAAGAAAAGAAAATAAATCAAGAAAAATAATTCGCAATGAATAATAAAACAAATGCATGTATTATTCTGTTTTTTCTAAGAACCTATTTTTTTAAATATTTTAAAAACAAAATATTCAAATTAGCTAACCTCATTAAAAGAAAGAAAGAAAGAAGGATCTCTACATTTTACGGAATGTAGCAGGTTTCTTGAAAATTTGCATGTCTTGTCGGCGGAGCATAGGATTCACAGCAGAGGGGAAAGACCCCTCCCACCCAAAAAGAGGGGACCCGTGTGTGACACTAAACAGTATATGGTGAAGAGGCTCTAGTTCTGGAAACCTAAAAAGTACTGAGTCACTCTTAATTATTCTAAAGGAGTAAATAATAATAATAATAATAATATTCTCTAGGGCAGATTCTGGGTGGTGGATATACCATTTGTTCTTATAGTCAAAGTTCTTGCACAATTCCCAGTGGATCACCTTGCCCACCCAGTCATGCCAAGTCTTATATTCTTTCTGTGCTAATTTGCTGCATTTGCTTATTATATGATTCATCGTTTAGTCTCTTTCGCCACATAACCTACATCTCCTGTTTTGTTGCGTTAGTCCTTATTATTATTATTATTATTATTATTATTATTATTATTTACTCATTAGAGATTTTCACATCAGCGTTAGCCGATGGTTTTTCATTGGAGTTTAAGTGACAGTACGTCTCCTCAAGTCTCCAGGACTCTTCTCAGTATCCTGGCCGTTCTCAATAATGCTGTGGTTTGGATTGTCTCCACTCGTCCGCCAACTTCCAAGTCCTCCAGTCCCTTTAATAACCCTTAAGTGACTGTACCAAAAGCACCAATTACAGTTGGTATAATTGTCACCTTCAGGTTCCATAGTTTTTTCAGTTCCCTAGCAAGGTCGAGATACTTATCCTTCTTTTCACATTCCTTCAGTTTTATTCTGTGGTCAGCCGGGACAGCCAAGTCAAAAATTTTGCAGATTCTCTTTTTTTTTGTTGATTATTATTAGGTTTGGTCTTCTGGCCGAGATCAGGTGACCGATCTGTATGTCAAAGTCCCATAGGAGTTTATGTGTGTCATTTTCTATGAGAGATGCTGGGTTGTGCATATACCATTTGTTCGTATGGTCAAATTTCAATTTCTTGGATATTTCCCAGTGGATCACCGTGCTCACCCAATCGTGTCTGGTCTTATACTCCTTTTGTGTTAATTTGCTGCATTCGCTTATTATATGATTGATGGTTTCATCTCTGTCACCGCATAGCCTACATTTGCGATTTTGTTGGGTCTTATCTATTCTCGCTTTGATGCAATTGGTTCTTATGGTATTATTATTATTATTATTATTAATATTATTATTTCTTCTGAGTTTTTCAGGACTGGTGTTAGCTGATATTCTTTCACTGTGGTCTGAGTGACAGCACGTCTCCTCAGGTCTCCAGGACTCTTCTCAGTATTCTAACCGATCTGAACAAAGCTGTAGTTTGGATGGTCACGACTTTTCCTCCAATTTCCAATTCTTCTAAGCCCTTTTCCAAGCATTTGAAGACCGTTCCAAGTGTGCCAATTACCATTGGTTTCACCGTCACTCACCTGTTTCACAACTTTTTAGTTTTCTGGTGTCCTGGCCGGGATCAGCTGATCCGTTTGCACCTTCAAGACGCACAAACTCCTCTGGGATTTCGAGTTTCAAACGGATCACCAAGTCTCGACCAGACGACGAGATCTTATAATAATAATAATAATAATAATAATAATAATAATAATAATAATAATAATAAAAGAACTTGCAGAATTGTGAACTTTGCTGTCCCGGCGGGCCACAGAGTAGAGTTAAAAGAATGTGAAAAGAAGGATAAGTACCTCGACTTTGTTAGGGAATTGAAAAACTATGGAACATGAAAGTGATGATAATACCAATTGTAATTGGTGTTCTTGGTACAGTCGACAAAGGATTCGTACAAGGACTTGAGAACTTGGCAATAACAGGACGAGTGAAGACCACCCAAACAACAGCATTATTGAGATCGGCCAGAATATTGAGAAGAGTCCTGGACACTTGAGAGGACTTGTTGTCACTCAAACTCCAGTGAGAAACCATCGGCTAACGCTGGTATGAAAAACTCTTAAAAGAGGACAAATAATAATAAGATATCTTAGAAATGACGAAGACAGTCTTTACGTGTCAAGAAAAGAAGTAGTAAGAGGATTCGCCAGCATAAAAGATAGCGTTGATGTATCAATACAAAGACTTGAAGACTATATTAAAAAATGTAGAGGAAGACTGATTACAGCAACAAGAAACAATACAGACATCACAAGAATCAAAAGAACAAACGTAATGAGAAAACAAAAATAGGAAGAAAAAGAAACTGAATTTCTTCTGATAGCAGCATAGAACAAAACTATAAGAACTAACTATGTGAAAGCAAAAAAACAAAAACAAATAAAAAAACGCAACAAAATAGCTGATGTAAATTGTGTGGGGACAGAGATGAAACGACCAATCACATAATTGGCCAGTTGGCTGGGGCTGTAGAATACACCGAATACACCTCTAAAGAGGGGTAAGACCCCACCTCCGCAATGAGTGTCCTGATATGACACTAAACAATCTGATGGTGTGATTCCAGTGATACTGAGGCTTTGGGAAATGCAGAGAACCCTTTCATTGCCTTTGTCCCAGGTCCACTCTGGCCTGGCATAGCAGCATCTATGGGTTAAATAGAACTAACGGCATACTTATGCTAAATTGAATTGTTTGACTAAACTGAATAGCTTGAAATAGAAATGTTATTGACAATAAAACCGTACTTGCATTTAAACTGCGTGCTAATGCTAAACTGAATTATTTGAAATGGAACTGTCTTTTGACAATGAAACTGTATTTACACTAAACTGAATTCTTTGATATAGAACTTTTTTTGACATTTAACTTTGCGTAGACAAAACCTGTACTTATACTAAACTGAATTAGCTGAATTAGAACTGCTTGACTAAACTGAATAGTTTGAAAAAGAAATGTTTTCACAATTAAATTGTACTTACATTTAAACTGCGGGCTAATGCTAAACTGAATTGTTTGTAATAGAACTGATTATTAACATAAAAATGGATTTGGCGTTAAATAACCTAGAAAGGTTGATATGTCATAAAACCCAACCAACCAACCAATCAACCAATTACATAAAAAGCGAATGCTGTAAGTTAGCGCAGAAAGAGTATAAGACAAGACAGGACTGGGTGGGGAAGGTGATCCACTTGCAATTATATAAGAATTTTAAATTTGACATACGAACAAATGGTCTATACTCAACAAAGAATCCGTCCAGGAAAATGAGACACAAAAACTTCACTGGTATTTTGAGATACAAACGGATCACCTAATCTACCGAATCTATACCGAATTGTGGATTTTGCCGTTCCAGTTGATCACCGGGTAAAACTGAAAGAAAGTGAAAAGAGAGATAAGTACGTAGACTTTGCTAGAGAACTAAAAAAAACTATGGAGCATGAAAATGACGGTGATACCAATTGTAATTGGTGCTCTTGGTACAGTCACCAAAGGATTTATACTGGAACTGGAGGACTTAAAAATAAGAGGAAGGGTGAATACCACTCAAAGTATAGTATTGTTAAGATCGGCCAGAATACGGAGAAGAGTCCTGAAGACAAGGAAACCTGCTGTCACTCAAACTACATGAAGAAACTATCAGCTAACACTGGTGTAAAAAAAAGCCTCAAAGCAGTTAAATAATTATAATAATAAATAGTCAGTGTAAATTATGACAGACACAAAACGATTAATCACATAATAACCAAACGTAGTAGACTTGCGTTAAGGGAGTATAAGACTAGATACGACTGGGTGGGAAAGGTCATCCACAGGGAATTGTGCAAGAAAATGAAATTTGATCATACTACCAAATGGAACCTGCAATAACAAAAATCCGTCCTGGAGAATGAGACGCATAAAAATTCTCTTGGATATTGAAATACACACTAACTAATCCCGGTCAGAAACCAGACCGTGTGATAATGATGATTAATAAAAAAAACAACAAATTATCGTATAGTGATACCAATTGTAATTGGCCCCCCTAGAACGGTTTTCAATGACTAGGAAAGGGAGTTGAGGGAGATGGTAATCGGAAAACGAATCAAGACTATTCAAACTACAGAATTATTGAGATCCGCTAGAATACAGAGAAGAGTCCTGGAGACTTGAGGAGACTTAAGGAGACTTGCTGTTACTTAGAGTCCAGTCAAAAACCATCAGCACTGATAAGAAAAACTGGTACGAAGTAAAATAATAATAATAATAATAATAATAATAATAATAATAATAATAATTCCGCTGGGAGATGTGCAAGAAATTGAAATTTGACCATACGAACAAATGGTATATGCACCAGCATCTCTCATAGAAAATGACACACATAAACTCCTATGGGACTTTGACATATAGACAGATCACTAAATATCGGCCAGAAGACCAAACCTAATAATAATCAACATAAAAAAAAGAGAATCTGCAAAATTTTTGACTTTGCTGTCCCGGCTGACCACAGAATAAAACTGAAAGAATGTGAAAAGAAGGATAAGTATCTCGACCTTGCTAGGGAATTGAAAAAACTATGGAACATGAAGGTGACAATTATACCAATTGTGATTGGTGCTTTTGATACAGAAACTAAAGGATTGTTAAAAAGACTGGAGGACTTGGAAGTTGACGGACGAGTGGAGACAATCCAAACCACAGCATTATTGAGAACGGCCAGAATACTGAGAAGAGTCCAGGAGACTAGTGGAGACTTGCTGTCACTCAAACTCCAGTGAAAGACCATCATCTAACGCTGATATGAAAAACTCTGAAGGAGTAATAATAATAGGAATTCTTATTTTTATACGATATTCTTAAATCTCCTATTCATCGAGCCTCTTTCCCAGGTTCTTGAAGAGTTTTTCAGGGCCTCTGTTATAATCAGTATCACAGTCACAATGTTTCACAGCTTTTTCAGCTCCCTAACAAGATGCAGTTATCTTTCAAACTTTTTGTTTTCTTTCACTTTCACTCTGTCTTCTGCTGACTCAGTAAAATCTGTTTGATAACACTTTTTTTTTCTTCTTATCAATTCAAACTAGTAATGCATTTTTATCTCTAAGTCCAAGAGAATTTTATGTGTTTAATTTTCAAAGACATCTGGTTTTTACATCGACCATTTGTTAGTGTAGTGAAATTTCAGTTAATTTTTATGGTTTTCCTCTTTGCGAATTCTGCAATTCTATAACCTGGACGATCTCGATTCTACTTCTGATTTCCAATTTCTCCAGTCTTTTCTCCAAGCCTTTGTGAACCGTTCCAAGTGTACCAACTATAATTGGCATTACCGTCACTAGCATGTTCCTCATCTTCTTCAGTTCTTTGGCAAAGTCCCATAATTTTTCTACGTTTTCGCTTTTTTTTTTTGTTTTTTTTGTTCTCTTTTTTTTTGTTAATTAACTCTTGATCTAGTCTTCTATCCTGGAATACGTGGTGCATTCAATAAGTTTCCAGTCTTTTTTGTACATGCATTTAAGATTGTCGTAGACTCTTGAAAATTTAGTATCTTATTGCTTGCTATACATCTTATGAGATGACTGACCAATTTTTATGATTCCAGGTTCAAATGAAGAGCTACATTAGCAATTGGAATACACCCTACTAAAATCTGATTGTCACAGCTGGTGAATTTCAAAAATACAATCTGGACTTTAGAAGAAGAACATGCAATAAAATTCTGTTGTAAAAATGGAAAAAATGCCATGCGATGAAAGTTAGATCTACTGCTATGACGGAGAGACTGAGAGACAGAGTTCCCAGTGGAAGCATGCTGGCTTTCCCAGAGCCAAGAATGCCAGACAGAGCAAATCCACCCACAAACTTTTGATGATCCCTTTTTTTTGACAGCACTGGCATGATCTACATGCACTGGGTTCCCACTGGACAGATAGTCAACAAGGAATATGTTAAGGTTTTAAGGGAGTTCAGGAAGAGATTCCGTCGGAAGAGGCCAGCACTCTTCAAATCGGCTCTGTGGCATTTCCACCAGGAAAATGCACCAGTCCACAACTCCATCATTGTCACAGACTATTTGACCTAGATGGGCATCAAGACAGTTCCTCAATCTTCTTCTTCTTCTTCTTCTTCTTCTTCTTCTTCTTATTATTATTATTATTATTATTATTATTATTATTATTATTATTACTTTTACTCTTTTGAGAACTTTTTACACCAGCGTTAGATGATGGTCTCTCACTGGATTCTGAGCGACAGAAAGTCTCCTCAAGTCTACAGGACTCTTCTCAGTATTCTGGCAATGCCAACAATGCTGTTGTTTGGATGGTCTCCACTCGTCCTCTTATTTCCAAGTCTTCCTGGCCCTGTATCAGTCTTTTGGTAACTGCACAAAGTGCACCATTTACCATTGGTATCATCGTCATTTTCATGTTCTATAGTTTTTCAATTGTGTAGCAAGGTCTAAGTACTTATCTCTCTTTTCGCTTTCTTTCAGTTTTACTTTGTGGTCAGCTGGAACGGCAAAATCCATAATTCGGCCGGTTCTCTTTTTTTATGTTGACTATCTTTAGGTCTGGTCTTCTGGACAAGATTATTATTATTATCATTAGAGTTTTTCACATCAGCGCAAGCTGATGGTCTTCCACTGGAGATTGAGTGACAGCAAGTCTCCTCATGTCTCCAGGACTGTTCTCAGTATTCTGGCCGTTTTCAATAATGCTGTGGTTTGGATTTTCTCCTCTCGGTCGCCAACTTCCAAATCTTCCAGGCCCTTTAATTATCCTTTAGTTACCATGCCAAAAGCACCAATCACAATTGGTATAATTGTCACCTTCATATTCCATAGTTTTTTCAATTCTCTAGCAAGGTCGTAGTACCTATCTCTCTTTTCATATTCTTTCAGTTGTATTCTGTGGTCAGCCAGGACAGCAAAGCCGACATTCTTTTTTTTGTTGTTGATTATTTTAAACTCTGGTCTTCTGGCCGAGATTAAGTGATCCGTTTGTATATCAAAGTCCCATAAGAATTTGCGTGTGTCAATTTCTAGGACAGGTGCTGGGTTGTGCATATACCATTTGTTAGTATGGTCAAATTATTATTATTATTATTATTATTATTATTATTATTATTATTATTTTGTTCTTTAAGATACAAACAGATCACCCACTCTGGGCCCGAAGATTGATTAGAAAAAAACTTGACATGAAGTGGATTTTGTCGTTTCTTTGTTGTTTACTTGGGTTTTATGGCATATCAACCTTTGTAGATTATTTAATATCAAATCTATTTTTATACATATAAACAGTTCTATTTCAATCAATTCAGTTTAGCATAAGTATATAGTTTAATTATCAAAAACATTTCTATTTCAAGCTATCCCGTTTAGTCAAACAGTTCTATTTCAAACAATTCAATTTAGTATAAGTATAGTTTTTGTTTACACACAGTTAAATGTCAAAACAGTTCTATTTTAAACAATTCAGTTTAGAGTAAGTACAGTTTTACTGTCAAAAACAGTTCCGTTTCAAACAGTTCAGTTTGGCATAAGTATGTAGTTTCAATGTTAAAATAGTTCTATTTTAAGTAAGTCAGTTTCGAATAAGTACGTCGATTAGTTCTATTTGACCCATAAATAGGACCCTATCAGGTGTTACCACTCTAGGTCAGTGTGAACCAGGGAGCGATGGTAGTGAAGGGGTACTTCGCATTCCCCAAAGCTCCATCATTACTGGAATCTCACAATCAGATTGTTTATTTTCATACCAGGACACTCATGGGGGGGGTCTTACCCATCTGCAGAGATGGAGCCAATGTAATCTGCAGCCTCAGCCGACTGGGCAATTGTTGTTTGAGTAGAACACAAAGTGACAATAAAAGAAAGCGAAAAACTGGATAAATATCTTGACCTTATACGAGATCGGAAATAGCTGTGGACTATGAAGGTGACGGTGATATAAATCCATATTGGTGACCTCGGAATTGTCCTCAAGATCCTGGAAAAGAGATTAGGGAATTGGAGATCAGAGGAAGAATCAAGACCATCAAGACTGAGATCAGCTAGAATAAGAGTTCTGTGAATCTGACGAGACTTGCTGTCACTTAGACTCCAATAAAAAAACCTGTTGTTAGAGCTGGTATAAAATGTTCCCAAACAGTAAAATAATGATAACACTAATCCATTTTGTTATATAAGAAATGTTATCAGTGACCCGAGTTCAAATCTTGGACAAGGCTGTTTCCATTCCATATTGTCGAAAAAAAGTATAAATCCAATTATTCTCTCTCGAGTTATAGGTTAATCATATTTACCAACCCCTCCGCTCGGGCAGGATATGATACAAGGTCAATTTTTAAGTGGAGTTTAACAGGTTTGAACTCAAAGTTTTCTTTCTCCTAGACTAGTTGCCTCACCAAGGCTGAAGAACCTAGTCTGCCCTACTATCTACCCATTGCTGAAGGGAGAAAAATTGGATTCATACCTTTCCCAAGGGTGTTAGTGCTGTGTGAAATGCAATCAGTCTCATCCAGGATTTGAACTCGTTTCACCGTGTCCATTTCCTACGACGATAACCATTACACCACGGGCACCTCGAGTTATTGGTTAATAGTAAGCCAGACAAGGGTATTTAAAATTGAAATGGCAACCAGTCTAGTAGAAAGGAAACTCTGAATTCAAACCAGTTGTAGACCTGGAGAGGTATGGTCTCTGTCTGGCTATTCCTGTTCAAGACATGCTACATGAGGAACACCTCACAACTAAATCAAATTAAGTGACTAGTGAAATAGAAAATTTCAATGGATGGACGATTATGTAAAAACACCTTCATGATATACATAGTGATAATGTCTTATGTATATACACTAGTATAGTTTTAAAGCTTTTGTATTGTGAGGCATAATTCGGTTGCTCTAAATGCTTCTACCGAGATCATGAAGGTGACGTCCCATACTGGATTGTGAGATGCCGAGCTTGCCTGATACTCTTCAAGTGCTACTCGTCAAATTTTCTTCAACAGGATGCGAAAGCATAATTAGGAATATTCTAGTATAATAATAAACGACTCTTTTATAAAAAAAAGATTAATTTCAATTAAAAAAAAAAAAGCAACAAAATAAGAAGACAGACTCAAAGCAATAAATTTACTCAATATAACCGTCATTTTTTTTTTTTCAACTATTGTATGAACACGCCTTCGAAACGATTTGCATACCTTCAAAATAAATTCTTCAGACATTTTATTCCATTCCTCTAAAATAGCAGTCTTAAGCGAACTAATATTTGGATGGGAAGTTGCATTTGTTTTGTTTTCTAAAATGCCCCATATAGCGTAATCAAGGGGGGTTATGGCCTGGGCTTAAATCTTGTTTAATTGCTGTCATCACGGTTTTCTCGTGGACTTTTAATTCATTAGCGTGTTTTCTCATTGACGTTGTCGGGTCCTTCTTAATCGCTGCAGCGAGAGCAGTTAAGAAGCCTTCGTTTCGTTTTTGTACAATCCTCCATTCCCATTTACCTTAAAAAGGTCTTTTTCTGAAAAAAATTCTTTGTTTTGTATATGGTGGACAAAGAAACTTTAGTTTCGTTTCGGCGTTAAGCAAATCATAGGTTCTTTGTTGCTTCTTTTCTTACTCATTCATATTGGGCTGAATTTTAACTTTTAAAAAGTGCTAAAATAATAAATTTAGATTAATTGCATTTTTTCTTCAAAAATTGAACTAATCAGACTAAAAAGAAATTATTCGATATTTTGCTTCCGCGGTACATTACTACGAACGTAATAGCGCAACTGGAGTATGAACTCACTTACTACGATTCCGCAGTCCGTCGTTTTAACCATTACACCACGAGAACACCCCCATTTGCTTCCGCTTCTTTTATGGCTTGGAGCAAAGTTTTAGAATGAAGGATTTTAGGACTTCCTGAACTTGCCTAATCGTCGAGGTTTTTGCTGCCTCGAAATTTTTTTGGATTACCTGGTTACTGTTTTATAATCGAGTACGCTATCACTTATTGTACCATAATTGTTTTTGATTTCTTCTTCGGTAGTATGGTCCAGTTCGAACCCATAGAATATAAGTTTCCGAGTCAGTCGTCGTCGTTACGCGTTTATCTATGCGGCTTTCAAATCACATCTGGAGCGAAGCGATGCACAACGTGTGAACGCACCATCTACCACGATACTAGCAACCATAAGTGGGTACCTCCCACTGCTTTAACTGCTTTAGTCATGTGATATATTCGCCGCAAATATCCATGTTCCAAAATATTCCGAAAACTCTTGATTGACCCTAGTATATATATATATATATATATATATATATTAAGTTCGCTGAAAAACCTTCTAATACTCACTGAAATGTTAGATTTGTTGCACACCTCTCATCTTTGAATGAGCCGCACCTGCAAAGAAATTAAGGTAGAATTCTGAATTAGTTTTTTTCTAGTTTTATTAGAAGTGGTGTAATATAATGGCTGGGGGATTTCGGTTTATGCCTTTGGGTTTAGTTGGGCAGAGAATCTTTCGGCTCAGCACATGGGTTAGGTGCAACATTAACACAGGTGTTTGCGCGTGCGCGCGCAGAGCAGACGTGTCACTCAGAGATGTCACAATAGCTCAGATGGCGAGTACGAGTGACGTCACGCACTGGAAGCGCGCGGAGGATTTGGGGAGATTTTGAAAAAGTCAGTTAGTAGATTTGAGCCCTGCTTCGGGAGAAGACGGTTGGCTTTCGATTGCTCGCAGAGACCTTTATGGCGGGTGCCACACGTGTTGGGGTGGGGCAAATGAAAAAGCCAGAATAGAAAGACCGTGCCTCTCTCGCCTTATGTCGAAAAACCTTTACACTCAAAGGTAATAAAAAGTTTCGTACCTGAACAAAGAAGTCGTTACGTGTTTTTCGAATTTCGAGATTCCTATGTTCTATCTTTATGGACATTCGATGTACGTTTCACACATAGCCATATCATGGCTATGGTACAGTGGTAGTTTGTTGTCACAGAAAATGTTCAGCAATAGCTGTCCTTATGGTATAGGCTAAGACCTTTTAAACGAGCGCCCAGTCGGCTGAGGCGGCAGAATCCACCGACTGCATCTCTGTAGCGCGGTAAGACTTCCACGACGAGTTTGTCCAGTCGGCTGATGCTGGAGAATACACTGACTACATCTTTGCAAAGGAGTAAGACTCCTCCCCACCAACAAATGTCCTGGATATGACTCTAAACAATCTGATAGTGAGGTTCCTGTAGTGCTGGAGCTTTGAGGAATGGGGAGTGCCTTTTATTGCCATTTCTCCTAGCTTCGCTCTGACCTGGAGTGGTAGCACCTGGTTGGGTCGAATCTATGGGTCAAGTAGAACTAAACTGTGAACTTATGCTAAACTGAATTGTTTGAAATAGAACTGCTTTTGACATTTAAACTGTGTACGTATGTTAAAGTGAATTGTTTGAAATAGGACTGTTTTTACATTGAACTGTCAATAAACCAAAAACTGTGTCCTCATGTTAAACTGAATCATTTAAAATAGAACTGTTTATATGTATAAAAATGGATTTGGCATAAAATAATCAATAAAAGTTGATCTGCCATAAGGGCCAAACAACCAACCAACCAACAATTGGTTTTCACGCATAATTCTTATGTCCTATCTATGGGTCAAATAGAACTAAACTGTGTACTTATTCTAACCTGAATTGCTTGAAATAGAACTGTTTATATGTATAAAAATGGAATTAAATAACCAACAACGGTTGACATGTCATAAAACAAACCCAACCAATTAATCAATTTTTTAACGACCCTCGTATATATATAAATACAAATATAAATACAGTTGACAGGACCCACTATACGAAGATAGGAATCGCGTTGGCTGTAAACAGAATAAATTCCTCATCCTGATTTCGTAAGATATTTTACAATACTTGCCTTGTACTTTTACGAAACGAATCATGCAAAAGAAATTTACGTGAATTGGTTGTAAATTGAGGTCAGTCAAATCGAACCCATTGGGGTTGTGAACATGCGCTTGATTTATCAAGGACAGGAACGGAAAGTAGAAAGGGTGACAGTTTCACAAATATCGTCTTTGTTCCACGCTTGGTCTGAGTGCATTCCTTTGCAAATTGTTATATTTCAGTCCCTTACACAATATTAAATATGCGAAACTAAAAAAAAGTATATCTTTCTAAAAAATAAACAAAAGAATAAAAAATCTATATCTTTTCCAAGAAAAGATAAAAACATGTTGACACCAACATACAAAGCTTTAAAAATAATTTTACAGTTCTAAACTTTGTGTCGTTTGTAAGAAATTTGTTGGAGAAGAATCTGATATAAATATTATTTGTGCTGATGTAAAAAAGAAAAAAAATCAGGAAAGTTTCGTATTTGAAAAGATGTTTACACTGCAAAATAAAAGATATAGGTTTTTATACAAATGTATAGGAACCTTATATCTTAAATACAAAAAAAAAAACAAACAAACAAAAAACCCACTAAACAAATTAAACCTTTTCCTAAAATAAAAACATGTAGATAAAGAAAAAATACATGAAATTGTTTGTTTATGATAATTTTATTGTATAAACAAAAAACAAAAGCAAAAACAAAAAAAAACAAAAAAGAAAATGTAAATCTATTTGAAATGTCAATGTGTAATAATTATTAACGAATTACTCTGTGATTTTAAAAATCTAATAAAAATCAGATATTTATTTCAATACTTATTCATTAACTTATAAATTAGGTACTTAGTGTGTGTGAGTCCAGAAACGGTAAGTTAGGAATTATACAAATTGATTGGCTTGGTTTGGTTTCTTTTTTTTAATGGCATATCAACCTTTGTAGGTTATTTAATGCCAAAGCCATTCTCCAAAAAGAACAGTAGTGGTATTATTTAACCCATAGCTGGGAGGATAAGAGGGTTCATATCTTTCCGAAGGGTATTTGCCCGAAAATGAACATAATAGCGCGACTGGAGTACGAACTTGCTTACTACGATACCGCAATCCATCGCTTTAACCATTACCCCACGAGGACACCCCCTATACAAAGTGAGAATCTATGAGAGGATTCATATAATTCTCCAGGAGTGCTGTATGTATGTCTATTGATAAATAAACATATAAAAATCTCATTCATAGCGAATATATCTGTAATATAGTTAGAAAAAAAATCAACAGACCATCATTTTGCAACTATAAATTTATTTCAGCCAACTACAAGTTAGACGAACCAGACATGCAGGACACTGCTGGAGAACCAGGGACGAGCTCATAAGTGATGTACTCCTATGGACCCCTACATATGGCCAAGCAAAAGCAGGACAACAAGATCGAACATACATACAGCAGCTATGTGAGGATACGGGATGTAGCCCTGAAGACCTACCTTAGGCGATGAATGATAGGAAGAAGTGGCGAGCACGACATGATGATGATGATGATGATGATGACCACAAGGCAGCCGACCTCTTCATTATAATCGCAGTCCGTTGAGTTTTTTCTTCCAAGCATATTATATATATATATATATATATATACTCTGTGTATGTACGTATTTAGTCAGCAGATTTTCTTGTGGCCATATTTCATTAAAGATGATTGTCATGGATTTAGATATTTTTTTAAATTTATTAACCTTTTCATGTTCTCGTGCGTGATGTCACAACTGAGATGAGGTCTGTTTAGTAAGTAAAAAAAACCTCTCATTCAAAATATTCATTAATCAGAAAAAAACATCTTGTAATCTATGACGACAATGACCAATGAAGGTCGAAAGTACATGCACTCGGATTATGACATCAGAGATTTCGGACAATTGCTAAGCAGCCTTTATCGTCAGTTGCAAAATCTCACTGACGAATCATATGGACGACAGTTATCTGACAAATAGAATGTTTTTGTAGTTATTGCTTGAAAAAATAAACAGATAAGGAAGCATATCCATTCGTCGAATAAAAATTGCAATAAATTAGTTATAAATCATGCAGTTTAGGTTTATGGAAAAAAATCTGGAAAAAAACTGTTTTTTTTTAATTTTTTTAAAAAACTGAGTCATCGACATAACCGATAATGTATATGTAGAAAGAGAATGACGATGGCTCTTGGGTAAGAAGTCCAACTGACGTAAAATCAGCCGAGATTCGATCCCAACTTGAAGCATCTCGAGAGTCCAGCCACACCGAAGAGTTGTGATACAACGAAACAGTCTTTGGATGACTGTTGGCATTTAACATAGAGCTAATACCCTTGCAAAAGGTATGAATCCAAGTAGTCTCCCTCCAGATATAGGTAAATAGTAGGACAGACTAGACTCTTCAACCTTGATATGGCAATCGGTCTTGGAGAAGGAAAACTGAATTTAAATCTGTTAAACTTTGCTTAAAAATTGGCCTGGTGTCGCTTCCTGCTCGTACTAAGGGATATATATATATATATATATATAGTGGTCATTGCTTTATCTACCGCCGGGCGATTGCCCTTATGAGTAGAGTGTTCGTCAATGGTCTGGGAGACCCGGGTTCAATCCTAGGTCGAGTCATACCAAAAACTAAAAAAATGGTACTCGATGCCTCCTTGATTAACACTCAGCATTATAAGGTAATGATCAAAGGTAAGAGGAGCAATCCAGGGAATGGAGTAGCGCCCACCCATACACCTCGGTGTAGTAGTAATTTACGAAGGTATTTACTTCGATTTAGCACAAGGCCAAATGAATGGGGCACCCAATGAGACTCGAACTCACTCGTGTAGGTTTACTAGTCTTACTTGCTAACCATTACACCAACAGAGGTGCCCTCACCTCGGTGTAGTAGCTATAAAAAGGGAACCTTCAGCTCACCCTCGACTAAGGACGCCAACTTTACTTTATCTGCAAAACTTATTGCCACGACTGTTTGGAAATACTTTGCTACTTTAAACACAAGGACCAAGCGTCTGACATTTAAATTTGTTAACCTGAAATACAATATCTGCAGTGCAATATATATATATATATATATATATATATATTAGGAAACAAAGTATATATATATATATATATATATATATATATATTATAAGAAAACAATAAAATCATTCAACTTTTAAGTTTTAGACCTACTTAATCAGCAGTTAAGTGCTGCTGATAAAAAAAAAACATTTACTTGATGAACAAGAAATCATAAAACTTCAAGTCGTTAATTCGGTGATTTCATTCATTTTTCTTTTATTATTACTGTAATAGTGTTGCTCAAAGATATTTTGTTATGAGCATTATTGTATTTCCTATTGTTGGCTCTTTTATGATACCAAAGCCATCTTTGTAGAAAAACACTTGTACTACTTAACCTATATCTGGTAAGGATAAGAGAGTTCATGCCTTTCCCAAGGGTATTAGTCTGAAAAGGGACATAATAGAGCGACTAGAATTCAAACTCGCATACTACGATCTTGCAGTCCGGTCATTTTTGTTACCGAGATTCTCCCCAAAGTAGTCATTCAATATTCCTAGTAAACTGGAGGCACGCTTAGAGTAACGGCTATCATAGTAGGAAATAGAATCAGCAGCCCAAGTTGGAATCTTGGTCGAGGTTCTTTGCGTTTCACTTTGCTCTAATTCCTCTTTGTAAAGGCATGAATCCATCTGTTCTTTCCCGGAAGCTGAATGGGTTCATTAACCTTGGTTAGACAATCAGTTTAAGAGAATATTTAGTTAGTCGAGAGTGACCCGAGGGCTCCTTTTCAATAGCTACTACACCAAGGTGTAGGGGAGGGCGCTACTCCATTCCTTGGAAGAGAATAATACTCCACTTAAAAATTGACTTTGTTTCATAATCTGATTGTGGCGGAGAAGTTAGGTAAACACATACTATGCTAAGCTAGGCACGTCATAAAGCTAGAAGTATGTTGAGACACTTAGTAAGAATCGAACTCATTAACCATAGTTTGATTGTCTAGTTATACTGCACAAGGGGCTAAATTCGCATAATATAGTTGTAAAGCTATGACCATGATTAACTATACAGACACATAATACATATACATGCAGGATACATACTGACGCAATAATAAAGACGAGCGACACAGTTCTTAGAAAAATATGTTCCTCTCACTTTATTGCAAGGTTTGCGTGTGAGAGGGAGTTGGAGACTGAACAAAGACTGCAATATATTGACCCCCCCACTCTTATGGCCATCAGCGTTGTGTCTTTTTCGTTCTCCTGATGCTCAACCGGAGGCCCGGGGGCTCAGCTTTCTGCTGAGTGCTGGGTTTCTCTACCACATCTTGTCTCCGACTTCTCTGGTCCCCAACTCACTGGGGGTCCCGAGGGCCCTTTCGGCCTGGTGTGGCTTTCCCTACCACATCTTGTCTCCAACTCGTCTGATCTCCAATTCGTCTGATCGCCAACACACTGACTTCCTGTCTCCACCGAGTTATATAATAGCACAATCGCCCACTCAATCACCCACTCAATCTTTGGAATGGCATGTTTGATCGTCATCAAGCGGAAATAACTGTCATGCACTTCAGAGGTCACTCTCTTTCGGTGCATCAGACTATGAGTGTATCATTTACCTTGTCCCATTTCGTCAGCCAAATCCGCCTACACGATTTCTTTCGATTACTGGCCATTGGAATGTGTCCCTTTCTCCCGGTGCATCACTTTGGAATGGCATGTTTGGCCGGTCGAAGGTCAATATACAACAGTATTTTACTTCGGGTAATCAAATTGAAAACAATTTGTTGGACACCATTTATTAATACGGTTTAGCCAGGGAAGCTTCATGTTCATGCACACATATAAGCACTCACCAACGCACACACATACATATACATATATATTTACAAAAAAAATGCGCTCTTGGCATACTGGTTATGGTCGTAAAATATAAAGTCTGTAAACTGGGTTCTAATTCTGGACACTGCCGCTGGCGTTTAACTTCGTGTTAATACACTTGAGATGGATATTAATTTATCGGTTCCCCCGCTCTCTCTCTCCATGTATAGGTAAATAGTAGGACAGACTGGATTTTTTAGCCTTGGTTAGGTGATCAGTTTAGGAAAAAGAAATAATTGAATTCAAACCAGCTATACTTGACTTAAGATTGACCTCATGTCACATCCTGACTGTGAAGAGGGGGTAGATAAATATCCATGCGCAAAAAAAACCCTCAAAAGCAAACAAAAAACATCCCACTCACTCTCATCTATTCGTAAATATAAAAATATAACAATTAAAATCAACCACACAAATACGCACAAAAAAGCATCTCTCTCTCTCTCTCTCACACACACACACACACACATACACATACGCGCGCGCGTATGCGCTTCTTCTCCACTTCACTGAAGCTGTAGCGTGGTTTAGTCGTGGAGCACTAGACATGTGATGTGTCTGGGCAGGTATAGCTTGACCGGGCCCATTTCTTTCCCGGTATAAAACTGGTTTCAATTCAGAGTTTTCCTTCTCCTAGACTGGTTGTCTGACCAAGGTTAAAGATCCCAATTATTTAATCATAATTAGAAGGAGAATAGCTGGATTCATACCTTTTTCAAGGTTATTAACACTAACAGGATTTGAACTCTGGTATTCGAGTCCCACTTCCAACGACGATAACAGTCTAGCACGCTCAAACACAGACAATCATACGCCCACACATAAAAAATCATGAAATGATTGATTGATTGATTGACTAATCAATTGATCTTTAAGGCATGCCAAACCATCCTCGATTATTTTATGTTTAAAAGTATAAGAATAGTATTCTTATTAACATTTTTGTGTAGTTTTTTTTTTTTTGCACACGGTCCTATCGAATACAAATAATTTTCCAGGACAGTTTTTTTTCGGCCGTGGGGTGGGGATCTTATCCCTTTGTAGGGGATGCTCTAAGTGTATTTTGAGTCTTACCGACGAGCCTAAATTTCACGAAACTTTTCACATTTTTAAAAAATGGGCTTCAAAAGAAAGAGCTAAAATTAACAAATAATAGGTTTCGGGCGTTTTTATCGGCACACCCTACCACCATATCCTCCACACACCGAAAAAACGGGTCATTATAAATTTTGACAATTTCTCATATTGTGACGTAATATATGAAAAAACATAAAACTCCATCGTCAGTGATGAGGTTAGAGTGTTTCGGCTGGTTTTGGTTCCCGGAAGCAGATTTATTTAATTGGTCCCCTCCACCATTTTTTAAAAGAATGTACTCCAGAAAAGCCACTACTCCCTATAACTACGTTCCGGCCCAAAATTCATCTCAAATAACTATATATTCAATGTATCATTCCTAAATGAGTTTTGGTCGGGTATCCTTATCTTGGTTATATGTACTATAAATTTTCGGCTTTCAGATTCATGTGACAAACCATTAGTATTTAGTGTTGTCTAGAATATAATGGTTTTTCTTTCTTTCTTTTGTGAAGTGTTCCAATTAAGGAAGTAATGAGAGAGAGAGAGAGAGAGAGAGAGAGAGAGAGAGAGAGAGGGAGAGAGAGAGAGGGGATGAATAAGACTAGGACATGGTTTGATTTGGTCGGGTCAGGTTTCTTTGTTTAATGGCATTTAATCTTTCGTGGGTTATTTAATGTCAAAGAACAGTAATAGTACTATTTAACCCATGGCTTCCGGGGGATATGTCTGAAAGTGAACTTTAAGGCGCGACTGGAGTTCGAACTCGCTTACTTCGATGTCGCCGTTCGGCACAACAAATATTATATATATATATATATATATATATATATATATATATATATATACGTGGTACATTCAATAAGTTTCCAGACTATTTTGTACAGGCATTTAGAATTGTCATAGACTCTTGAAAATTCAGAATGTTATTGCTATACATCTTATGAGATGGCTGACCAATTTTTATGATTTCAGCTTCAAATGAACAGCTACAGCAGGAATTGGAATATACCCTACTTAAGGCTGATTGTCACAGCTGGTGAATTTCAAAAATGCCATATGGACGTGAGGATACTTTAGAAGAACGATATGCAATAAAATTCTGTTTTAAACCTGGAAAAATGCCACAGAAACGTATGGAATGCTTCAGACTGCTTTTGGAGCATCTTGCATGAATCGAGCATCAGTTTTTGAGTGGCATAAAATATTTAAGGAAGGCAGGGAGTCTGTGAGGGATGATAAGAGGTGTGGAAGGAGTAAGGAAGTCAATATACCAGAGTTGATTGGCCAAAGGGTTAGGGTTAGGGTTACTATGTTGAGGTTTTAAGGGAGTTCAGGTAGAGATTCGGTCGGAAGAGGCCAGCACTCTTGAAATCAGGTCAGTGGCATATCCACCAGGACAATACACCAGTCCACAACTTCATCCTTGTCACAGACTATTTGATCAAGATGGGCATCAAAACAGTTCCTCAGCCTCCCTATAGTCTAGACCTTGCTCCCTGTGACTTTTGGTTATTCTCTAAGCTCACATGCTGTCGTTATGAGACACTTGAGGAGATGAAAGAGGCTGTGACGAAGGTCATTGACACACTCACACAAGAGGACTTCCATGGGGCCTTCCAGAAGTTGTTGGAACGGTACAACGAGTGCATTGCAGCCGGAGGAGATTACTTCGAAGGGGACTAGAGTTTCATGCGTGTACTATCAATAAAAGTGCCCATTCGAAAAAAGTCTGGAAACTTATTCAATGATCCTCGTATATATATATATATATATAAGATTGCCAACTGTTATCTAGGGTGACTCGAAAGCTCCCTTTTTAATAGCTACTACACAGAAGTGTAGTGGAGAGTGCTACTCCTTTCCCTGGATTGCTCCACTTATCCTTCATTCGTACCTTATAATGCCGAGTGTTAAGCAAAGCGGCAGCAAGTACCATTTTTTAAATCTTTCGTATGACTCGACTAGGATTTAACCCCGGTCTCCTGGATCATTGAAGAACACTCTAACCGTTGTGCCAATGGGCCGGAGAGAGAGAGAGAGAGAGAGAGAGAGAGAGAGAGAGAGAGAGAGAGAGAGATGTTGTCCGGAAAGTAAGTATTTACCTACCTCTCAGCATAAGCAAGACGTGGCACAAGGTAAATTTTTAAGAGGGTTTTAACAGGTTTGAATTAAGAGTTTTCTTTTTTCTATATTGGTTGCCATACCAAGTAAATATTTGAGTCCAGTCTCCGAAAGGCTTTCACGAAAAGCTGATGTAATTAATAAAGAGAAGAGAGTTTAAATAACAATATTTTTCTACATGCGTCATAATAACCTGTCAGTTGATGGCGTAATGTTCACTGTCGCGGAAAGTCGACATGGTGACCTTCGTTCAAACCCTGAACGAGGCTGCGTTTCACATTGGGCTAATACCCTTGGCTAGCGTAAATAGATGAACAGAGTCTACTCAACTATTCACTCATAGATGGACGGAGAATGGTTGGATTTATAACTTTCCCAAAGATATTAGTTGTCTGACTTTCTGGGACGAAGCTTGATGATTCTTATCATTAATAGTTTTCGGACTATTGTCTTCATCTTTATTGTTATTTCCACAACGTTTCGGTCGATATGTCCTCCGGCCTTCTTCAGGTGATTGTCGAACTCGGGAGCCTCCACGGAACTTCGAACTACGTTCTTTATTGAATCCACGGGGGAGAGGTCACTTGTTCTGATTTCGTTAAGCATAACCGGGTACAAGTGTTAAGAATTCCTTTATTGTTACTCGCCTGCAGTCAGGATTGAACGTGCAACCTCCAGATGATTGTCTCCTTAGAAGCTTAGGGAACCAACGCTTATAACCGTTACGCTATATGTCCTGCTGGGAGAAGGCCGGAGGACATATCCACCGAAACGTTGCGGAAATAGCAATAAAGATGAAGACACCAGTCCGAAAACTCTTAATGATAAAAATTTCCCAAAGATGTTAGCGCAATATGAAATGCAAACAGACACGTCCAGGGTTTGAACTCTGTTCGGCGTGTTCATTTCCCGCGACGATAACCATTACATCATGAGCGGAATGTACAGTGTGCATTTCTATTATTCAAAATCATTTGCTACATTGTCGTAACTTTGTCACCTGTTTCTGCTTAACTGGGATGAGTCAGTTGTGTTGAAGGAACAATAAAATATCATTTAAATATTTTGCAGTCGATGACAGCTGAAGTAGCTGAAGATTGTTTCTCTTACTAACCCTGAAAGCTTATAATACCAAATGTCAATCCTCTTTCAACGTTTATATATCTAATTTTATTTCTTTTATTTCTTTTGTGCTTGCCTGTTGCTTTCTTAGCACGTCTTTCTTTAACGTTATCATTCTTTATTCATTGTTCAAGTCGCCGAAAGGCTTTCACGGAAAAATGATGTAATAATTAAAGAGAAAAAGTGCTACGGAATGTTAACCCATTCAAAGCGAACTTAAATAATTATATTTTTCTACATGTGTCGTATAAACCTGTCAGTTGGTGGTGTAATGTTTACTGTCATAGAATGTGAACACTTGTGACCCTCGTTAGAATCACGGACGAGGCTGCGTTTCCCGTTGGGCTATTCTCCCTCCAGCTATTGGTAAATAGTAGGGCAAACTAGACGTTTTAACCTTGGTTTTGGCAAACGATTTAGCAAACAGAAAACTCTATATTCAAATCAGGTGTTGACCTGGAGAAGGATGGGTTCTGTCAGGCTATTTGTGCCCAAGAGACACAGCATGAGTTGAACTCTCACGATCAAACCTGGTTTAAAAATTATGGACTCTTATATACTGTCCAATAGTCTATCTTCACAGCTATTTCATTCAAAGGGGAGTGAAATCAGTTTAAACAATATCTATTTTTTAGATGCACCATATATACCTTATGAAATCTTCGGACATTATTAGTTTGGGTGGCTTTTACGGCATATCAACCTTTGTTGGATTATTTTATGACAAAGTCAGTTGAACAACTTTGGTCTACAAATATATATTCCACAAATATACCATATCTTAAATATTTTGGGGGAACTGCTGGAGACTGGGGTGACTTAAATTCTTTTTTTTTTTCACCTCGTCCCTGCAATCCAAATTATATAATTTATACCCCCGTTTTTAACCGATTTCCGGTGTATAAACTTGAAAAGTGCCGGACAAAAGGGCCCTCGTTCATTTTACTAGTTCCCCATCTTTCGTTACCAATGATGTCTCTGTTAATCTGTTTATATAAATTTTCAGAAATATAACAAATATATCTCTACAACCATTTAATGATTGACTAATTTTAACGGCATATAAACACTTTTGGGGTTATTTTATGCCTATGGAAGGGTGTATATTGTACACTATATTTATATTCTTTGTGTAGTTTTTTAAATGGATTTTTACACACGGTTGTGGGATATCAAGTATTCCAATGTAATACAAATAAGTTGCAAAGAGATCTATCTGACCGATTGATGAGAAACTCACTCAATTTCTTTTTTTTAGCTCTTCTTCCACCTCTGAAAATTCCAGTTGAAGACTCAACTCTGCTCAATACAAGCTTAGCACCGTGCGAATCTGTCTCTGTCTCTATCTCTGTCTCTGTCTCTGTCTGTATGGGACCTATACAAGAACTAACGCGATATTTTGAACGAATCCTGGAAGCAGCTCCCTCCAAAACAACAGTTGTATGGCTACTTACCTTCCATCTCACAAACCATCTAAGTAAGATGAACAAAACATGCTGAGCACTGCTGGCAAAGCAAGGAAGAACTCAGAAACCTCAAACTCTGATGGACTCGTACTCAGGGTCGCACCAGCGTTGTCCGACCAGCGAGGACTTATATACATCAGTTCTGTGCGGACACTAGATGCAGTCTGGAGAACCTGCAAAGAGTGATAGACAATTGGGACGGATGGCGCAAGAGTCACGGAACTCCAGGCTATCAGCATAACTTGATAAAACACACACACACACACACACACACACACACACACACACACACACACACACATATATATATATATATATGTATATAGAGTGTGTCTATGTGACTCCACATTTTCCTGAGTTCCAGAACTGGAGAATCACAATCGCATTTTTTGAGGGTGAGGTTCTTGCCCCCGTGGATGAGACGTAAAAAAAGTATAGTTGGCGACCATAGTCGAGGGTAACCCGAAGGCTCCCTTTTCGATAGCTACTACACCAATGTGTAGGGGAGGGCGCTACTCCTTCCCTGGATTGCTCTACTTTACCCTTGATCCGTGCCTTATAATGCTGAGTGTTAAGCAAGGAGGCATCAAGTACCATTTTTTCAGTCTTTGGTATGACTCGACCTGGGATTGAACCCAGGTCTCCCGGGCCATTGGCGAACACTCTAACCCCTAGGCCAAGTTGACTTATTCTTGCCCCTCCCCATCAACAGGGTGATTATATAATAGTAGATGGCCAGTGAACACGTGTTGGTTCCCGTCGTAACAGTTGTTCATAATGATATTGATGCTTCTATCTAGGTAGGAGGGCTCTTCCCAACACCTCGGTGTAGTAGCAATTGAAAAGGGAGCCTTC
>OY757937.1:66126192-66251192 GCA_963585895.1 Sepioteuthis lessoniana | reverse complement strand
ATGACCCGTATATATATATATATATATATATATATATATATATCAGTAATTAGTTATATGGATTCCCGAGAGGCCAAAATGTGACATCAAGTTCAATTTAGTGCGAGGAAACGGCAGAAACGTGAATCTTATGGGGATGGTGAAGGCAAACATTTCTTAGATTCCGTCGGCATTCTCTCTGGGGGCGCCTCAGGCACTAGGAAATAAACCCAAGTCGTTTTATTTTTATTTTTTTGATGGGGGTGCTGCCTGGAAGGAAATTCCCCTGGAACTAACCTATCATTAATTCTCACGATTCCCCCCCTCTCTCTTTATATATATATATATATAACAAGCTGGATAGAGAAATAAAGGATATAAGCAATTGATTAAGGTCCTACAAAGGGACCAATATGATTTTATTTATTTATTTATTCATAATTTATTTATGTCAGCTAGAAGGCGTCGCAAAGTAAGAGGTAGATTATTGTTCGTTCTAAGTCGTTGTAAGAACAATTAATCTCAGGCCGCAGTCAATAATATTTGTGTCGAGTGAATTGATGAATTTAGGTAGGCAAACCTCGAGATTTCCTAGTACGTAGATATATGACTTTTTTTTTTTATTAAGCTAAGCTTAGACGTGGCACAAGGACAGAAGTATAGGGGATCAGTGAGAATCGAACTCATTAACAAGGCATTGCGTTCCATAGCACATCTTTTTTTTTTTTATTAAAATTACTTCTTTTTTTCTTTTTTTTTTTTTTCGTTGAATTTGATTAAATATGAATTTTTTTTTTTTTTTTCGTTTTCACCTTTAGATTTCTGTGTGTGGAAATGGCCCTTAAGTACATCCAAAATAATTTCTTTTTTTTTTATCCCAAGACTCGTTTGTTAATTTAAGTTTTTATAATCGATGGGAGGTGGAATTTCAATCGGTAATGTATATCGAGGTTTTAAGATTAAATTCATATTTACTTTTACTTTTAGAGTTTTCTGGTTGTAACAAACTTTATACATTTTATTCGGTTTAGGAAATTCCTTTTAGGGAACTTGATATGCAAAATAGATACATGGGTAATTCCTGCTTGGGAGTGACAGTCGAATCCATCAGTGATATGCTAAGTGATCCTATTAAACAGATAATATAAATATACAGATTCACACACACACACACACACACACACACACACACACACACACATATATATATATTTAAACCATGAATTTTCTGAGAAAAATAAACGTTGATTTAACAAATCTATCTATCTATCTATCTATCTATCTATATATATATATATATATATATATATATACATATATATATATATATATATATATATATATATATATATACATGTGTATGTGTGTATGTATGTGCGTGTATGTGTGTGTGTGTGTGTGTGTGTGTGTGTGTGTGTGTGTGTGTGTATTATGATAAAAATCTGTCAGGTAAATCTAAGTATTATTTTCTAAGAAATTTTAATAAAATTTCAAAAGCTTTTTTACATTATTTATTTTTTTTATACCTCAAAAATAGAGTCTATATAAAAATAGAGCCTATATAAAAATAGAGCCTATATAAAAATAGAGTCTATATAAAAATAGAGTCTATATAAAAATAGAGCCTATATAAAAGCTAAAATGTTAATGTAGGAAAATTGATGCGTTCACACTACATGAAAGTTTTAAGAGTCTCCTGGTTTTACTTGTAACCTTTTTTAGCGTTATCATTTTGGTATATATATATATATATATATATATATATATATATATATATATATATATATATATATATATATATATATATATATATAGGTCTGATATTATTGAATTACGATTCTGAATTTTGTGCCGCTGATCGTGAGGCGATAAACAAAGATTTCCTTATCGCCTGATGATCTTGAAAACGTGAAACATCCAGTTACGATTGATTTGTTGGTATTTGAAATTAGTTTTTTTTTATTTGATATTGAAGTTATTTTATTATACAAACAATTCTATCTTCGATATCAAGCACTATAACAGAAAAGAACGCGAAACGTTGTCAGATTTTACGTTTTTCGATATTACCTCTCTCTCTCTCATTGTCACTCTCTCTCTCTCCCTCTCCCTCTCTCTCTCTCTCTCTATATATATATATGTATGAATGGTTAAAATTTACGTCTAAAATGTTTTTAAACAGTAAAATTCTTATGTACAAAATGTTGAGCCAAATCATGATATATTTCAAGTATAATTTTATGTATAAAATCGAAGGGAAATTTTGCCCAGTTGGCTGGGGCTGTAGAAAACACCGACTGCTTCTCTGTAGAAGGGTACCCCCCCCCCCCGCGCCCAACGAGTGTCCTGGATATGACACTAAACAATCTGATGGTGAGGTTCCAGTAATCCTGGAGCTTTGGGAAATGCGGAGCACCCCTCCATTGCCATTGCTTCGAGGTCCACTCTGGCCCGGAGTGGTAGCATCTGATAGGGCCCTATCTATGGGTTAAATAGAACTAACGGCATACTTATGCTAAACTGAATTTTTTGATTAAACTGAATAGCTTGAAATAGAAATGCTTTTGACTATTAAATGCTAAAGAAATGCTAAACTAAATTATTTGAAATAGAACTATTTTTTGACATTGAAACTGTATTTACACTAAAATGAATTGTTTAACATAGAACTGTTTTGACAATTAAACTGTGTGTAAACAAAATTTGTACTTATACTAAACTGAATTAGCTGAATTAGAACTGACTTGACTAAACTGAATAGCTAAAAATAGAAATATTTTTCACAATTAAACTGTACTTACATTTTATCAGCGTACTTATGCTAAACTGAATTGTTTGAAATTGAACTGTTTTTGACATTGAAACGGTACTTATACTAAACTGAATTGTTATATATAACTGCTTTAAGAGTTTGTAACAGAAATGTTTTTGACAATTAAACTGTGTACTCATGCTAAACTGAATTGTTTACATAAAAATGGATTTGGCTTTAAATAACGTACAAAGGTTGATATGCCATAAAACCCAACAACCTTCAACCTTCGGAGGGAAATTCACGATTTAAAGGTTCACACATCCATTTCCTTTTGCTGCTCACGTTAATTAGCAATAGGTATGTTATTTATTAAGTATTCAAATGAAGTTTCCAGCATAGGAGTGAATTTTAAGGGAGTGTTCTCATGGTGTAATGGACTATGGAATCGTAGTAAGCGAGTTCGAACTCCAGTCGCGCTATTACGTTCATTTTCGAACAAATCCCCTTGGGGAAGGTATGAGCCTCCTTATCCTCCCAGCTATGGGTTAAACCACTACTGTTTGTTCAAGAGGGATGGATTTTGCATTAAATAACCTACAAAGGTTAATATACCATTGAACCTAAAAATTCTGAACCAAGTGAATTTTAAAATCATATATCAGAGACGATATTACAAAAATAGGAAGTTGAAATAATTATCATTATGTATATAGTTTGTGTGTGTGAAAAACCTTCCTACTAATTAAAGTCATCTCCCACGTTTATACCTTATTATTTAGGAACATGTACTGTGTTAGCATTTAAAATAGATTATAAATTAAGAAGTAGATATATGTCGTAACCCCAGACACTGATACCATTTTCATAAGAGTCAGTCGTAACTATAAACGACATTGATAGACAACTTATTTTATCTTAGTACCATGGATGTCTTTGATTGACAATGTATATATATATATATATATATATATATATATATATATATATATATATATATATATATATACGTGAATTGATAGGATTTTTCATCAGCTGTAATATAATGATTGTTTTATTGAATATTCTGTGTTGGAAAAAAATAAATAAAAGAAAGAAAGAAAGAAAGAAAGAAGAAATAACCCCCCACCCACCAATCCTTTCTTTTATATAGATTGTAAAATATATGGGAATTTGTGATCAAATAGAAGCATGCACCTGTTTAGACACATGTGCGTGTGGCTATGTGCGCATGCGCTGATAAGACTTTGTGTTCCCTACGTTTTTGTGTGTGTCGTCATAATTGTTCCAAAGCACGTGTGTGTGTGTGTGTGTGTGTGTGTGTGTGTGTGTGTGTGTGTGTGTAAGGTGTGTTTTGCTTCCTGAAGTCACTTTTTCTTTCACACACACACAAACAAACACACACACACACACACACACACACACACACACACACACACACACACACACACACACACACACACACATGTGCTTTGGAACAATTATGACGACACACACAAAAACGCACGGAACACAAAGTCTTATCAGCGCATACTTCCCGAAGTCACTTTTTCTTTCACACACACACACACACACACACACACACACACACACACACACACACACACACACATATATATATATATATATATATATATATATATATATATATATATATATTTAGTAGCACCTGATAGGGTTTTATCTATGGCTCAAATAGAACAAACTGTGTGCAAACAAATGACTGATGTTAGATTGTGACTGTCATATAGCAATACTTGAAACCCTTTAACTGTACGCAAAAAAAAGCTCAGGCTTGTTTAAGAAAGTTATCTACAAAATGTTTTTACAAATCATATATATATTTGATGTATACGTATAAAGATGATTTCGTGTTAAATAACCTACAATGGTTGATATGCCATAAAACCTAACCGTATATATTTCATATATATGTATACAAAGAATATATATATATATATATATATATATATATATATATATATATATATATATATATATATATATATATTAAAGTTTCCTGACAAGTGTTTTCATTTTAGGTTAGAGTTGGTAGATGAATTACCGAAATTGTCCCAAGCACTTTCGGACCTTTCATAAGACATCATCAGGTGTTGCTTGCAAGAGTAAAGATTGTTTTTTTTTTTTGTTTTTTTAGGTTTTTTATAACATTGCAAAAATTACGTAAACGTATAGCTGGATTATACTGAGAAGCTGATGACATGAAACAAATTTAAAGTAGAACACTATCAACAGAAATTGAATATTATCAAGAGAAATAGAGCATATATATATATATATATATATATATATATATATAGAACATTACAGAATATAACACATGGTCAGTTTTTAAGCAGGGTTTAACAGGTTTGAATTCAATGTTTTCCATCTTTTACCCATACGAAGGTTAAAGAGCTCAGTCTGTCCTACTATTTATCAATAGCTGGAGGGAGAATAGTTAGATACATAAATTTCCCTATGGTATTAGTGCTATGTGAAATACAAACAGTCTCGTCCAGGATTTAAACTCGGATCTCTGCGTTCATTTTCTACCACAATAACCATTCCATTACCTTATATATATATATATATATATATATATATGTGTGTGTGTGTGTGTGTGTGTGTGTGTGTGTGTGTGTGTGTGTGAGGTGCTCGTAGTATAACGGTTATATATATATATATAACGTCCCTTTCGCGTTAAACGCGCGACTTCTCGTCAATTCACCGAAGTTAAGCAGAGATGATCTTGTTCAGAACTCAGATGGGTAACTACTTTGCTTTTTTGAGTACTGTACTCAGCCTGAGACGTGTACTCCTAACAAAGCTGAGTAAATATCAAAAATACTCTCGTTTACATGTTGACTGTATTTTTTCTAAATAAAAGTAAAATTAACTAGACGTTGTGATTTCGTTGGGTCCAAATTGTACGAACGCTCCATGATGATATTGATGCTTTTATTTAGGAAAAAATGCATGATTTTAATTAGCTTTTCTACTCGTTCGATGATTTAAAAAATAACGTTCATGGCGTAAATCAGACTCCCAAAAATTATTCAGTTGTAATTTTGGGCTAAAAATTACTTTATCGTCAAGTTAGATTATTGTAAGAAAATCTCGCTATGATGTGTCATATTTACAGTGTTACCGTTACGTACAAACATAACGAGAATTTTAGATATATATAAATATTTTATCAAATCCTTTCACAGTCACTAAATCAAACGTACTAATTCATACATTTTGTTTGTTTACTTAAATGCATGTAATTTTATATTAAAATGTATTTTAGTCCAGGTAACCTATTAACTCAAATACGGTTTTTGAAGTTCATATTTTGATTGTTTCCTATTTTGTAACTTCTTTGTCACCATACTTTCAAGGGAGGTAAATCCGTTGTATTATGTAAGCAGAAGTGCTCTTCTACAATGATTTAAAAAGAGATATATAAATGATCGTGGTTGTCTTATCGGGGGGGGGTTGTGATTTTGGAAGAAATCGATAATGGATTGAGGACGGATTATTATGTCAAATCTACCCGTGAATATTTTGGTTGTGTCGAATTTGCGTCTAAACCAGTCATTACATGCCCCTGTGCCAGACAACTCAGAGCTTTGGAAAGTCACACGTACATGTACACTTGTGGGGACTTTTATTCTTAAAAACGAAGAATTAATTCGAGTTTAACTCATGAGGGTCGTTAATGTTTTGATTTATATACAATACACGGGGTGGGTGGGAGTCCTTGTGGACTGTGACATCATAGTGAGCGGGTTCGAATTCTAGTCGCGCTATTATATTTACTTCTAGACTTGTTTATATTGAATTTATGACTCAAAGTTTTATGGTTTGGTCGGGTTGGGTCTATGACGTATCAACCATTGTAGATTATTTCATGCCAAATCCTTTTTTCTCATATATATCAAATAAATAATTTCTAAGCACATTTTGTAGATAACATCTTTAAACGAGCCTGGGCTCATTTCTTTTCACACAGTTAAATGGTTTCACTTATTTCTATCTAATATGAATAATTCTATTTACTATCAAATATTTGTTTGCACACAGTTAAATGTTTTCAACTATTCCTATATAACATTGACAATTTAATTAAACACCAGCTATTTATTTACACATAGTCATTTGTTTGCACTCAGATTAAATGTCAAACAGTTCCATTTAACCCATAGATAGGACCTACTCAGGTGCTATCACTCTGGGCCAGAGTGGACCTGGGAACGATGGCAATAAAGAGGTACTCCGTATTCCCCAAAGCTCCAGCATTACTGAAACCTAAACATCAGATTGTTTAGTGTCATATCCGGGACACTCGCTGAGGGGATTTTACCCCTCTGCAGAGCAGCAGTCGGTGTATTCTGCAGCCCCAGTCAACCAGGCTACGGGACACTCGTTGGGGGAGTCTTACCCCTCTGCAGAGTTGCAGTCGGCGTATTCTGCAGCCCCAGTCGACCGGGGCAAAAGTTTTTTGTATTAAAAAAAATACGATCATCCGAAAAAACTGAAGAATAAAATAGATGAAGCAAAGAATTTTTAAGACAATATTCTCTGCACAATCTAATGACTGCAAAAGTGGAAGTAAGAAGGCGGAAGTAAAAAAACAAAAACAAAGTAATCAACTATTACAAAGTATATAATCAAAATTAGTTATGAATTAGTCTAATACATAGAGTCAGACCTACTAAATACACTAATTTGCTGGATTTAGAAAAAAAGAATCACACACACACACACACACACACACACACACACACACACACACACACATATATATATATATATATATATATATATATGTATATATATATATATATACATGTATGTTTGTGTGTTAAATGACAACGATCAAAAATCGAAGAAAGTGATTCATGACGAAGAAACGAACACTCCAGTATGAAACGAACACTACAGAGCCAAGGCTTAAACCCGGTCCCTGACATTTTATAGTCAGAACATGTTTGTAACATCTGTGGTTGGGTTTGTATTTCCAAAGACTGACTTGCTAGTCGTATGAGATCTTATGACTGCAAACTCTCGAAGATTCCCTTTTCACAGGTCTTTCAGCAGCAACCTACTGGGAACTCTTGTCAAATCTGTAACAAAGTATGAGGGTCTTTAACAAGTTTTAGAAGTCATATAATGGAAAATACTGTTAACTCATTTGTCACGCATGTAATATGGCTTGCCTGGATATACTTGGTCTGAGAGGTCACTTCCTCCCAAGGGTACTTTTAGTGAATCAGTAATGAAGTGGCAGTCACTATATATAATGACAGAAAATGAAACTAACATAATTAACATGCTTTATAAGACCGGTAAGTCGGCAATGTAAATGTTCACATACATAGATCAATACGCGCACCAGTTCCAAAATAAGGGGTGTATCGACAGTTTTGTTTGGTTTCTTTGTTTATTGGCATATCAACCTTCTTAGGTCATTTAATGCCAAAGCTATCTCTGTAAAAGAACAGTAGTGGTACTGTTTAACCCTTAGTTGGGAGATAAGTTGGTTCATATAGCAATACTTGAAACTATTTAACTTTGTAAAACAAAGAGCTCTGGCTCGTTTAAGAATGTTATCAACAAAATGTGTTTACAATTCATACATATATTTAATGTATATGTTTAAAGATGATTTGGCATTAAATAACTTACAATGGTTGATATGTCGAAAAATCCAACCAAACCAACTCATATTCATCTAATATATATGTATACAGAGGATTTGGCTTAAAATAACCTACAATGGTTGATATGCCATATAACCTAACCAAACCAAACCACACATATCTAGTATTTATGTATAGAGAGGATGTGGCATTAAATAACCAACAATTGTTGATATGCCATAAAACCAAACCAAACCAAATAAAATTATGTATATTTAATATATATGTATAAAGAGGGTTTGGCATAAAATAACCTACAGTTGTTGATATGCCATAAAACCCAACCAAACTAAATTATATATATTTGATATATATGTTTAAAGAGTATTTGGCATTAAATAACCTTCGATTGTTGATATGCCATAAAACCCAACCAAATCACACCACATACATCAAATATTTATGTATAGAGAGGATGTGGCATTAAATAACCAACAATTGTTGATATGCCATAAAACCAAACCAAATCAAATCAAATTATGTATATTTGATATATATGTATAGAGAGGATTTGGCATAAAATAACCTACAATAGTTGATATGCCATAAAACCCAACCAAACTAAATCATATATATTTAATATATACGTTTAAAGAGGATTTGGCATTAAATAATCTTCGATGGTTGATATGCCATAAAACCCAACCAAACTAAATAATATACATTTAATATATATGTTTAAAGAGGATGTGGCATTAAATAACCAACAATGGTTGATATGCCATAAAACCAAACCAAATCAAACCGGAAAATAATTCCATAAACTAAAGTTCTTGCTCTACACGAAATGAACTTATACATGAGCGATGTGTGTAGATCTTTGCAAAACTCTAAACATTCGCTGAATGTTGGGCTTCAGTTTAGATTTTTTTAAGTAGGCCGAATTTTATTGTGTATATCCTGGGTATTTGTTAGTTTTCTCGTACTAAGAACCTGTTCTGCGTCCAGTTGAGGTTATAGACAAACTAAGTACAAAAGACAACACTTTTGATTGTCAATTCCCTCGCCTACTATTTATCTTTCAGTTAAACTTGATTTTCATCGGATTCTCCGTGTCCTGTGTATGACACTAAACTGCATCCAATGTTGAGGCTCCAGTTCTGGAGATATGAAGAGCAAGGCGAGCCACTTCACTGAAATTACTCCCAGGTCTACACAAACTGTACTGGTTGAACCTGTTAGGGTCTTTTTTGAAAATGAATTGTATTAGATAGGAATACTTTATATCATATGATTATGTACAAACAGATTATAAACGAATAAAAAAGGTGGAATTTAAAAAATAAACCCAATGAACATTGAAAATATGGTTATGATTTAGAAATGAATTAAATTTAGGCATTAAATGACCCATAAGGGTTTGATATGCCGATAATCAAAGAAAACAAATTAAACCAGGACCTAGTTCCAAGTGAAGTTGTGCTTAATAAACATCGATTCTGTCGGGTCAGGACTTGGATAATTGGCTTTATTTGTTTTACCATATTTACCAACCCCTCCACTAGGGCAGGATATGATACAAGGTCAATTTTTAAGCGGAATTTAACAGGTTTGAATTCAGAGTATTCCTTCTCCTAGACTAGTTGCCTCATCAAGGCTGTCCGACTACTTACCCATAGCTGGAGGGAGAATAATTGGATTTATACCTTTCCCAAGGGTATTAGTGCTATGTGAAATGCAATCAGTCTCGTCCAGGATTTGAACACGTGTCGCCGTGTCCATTTCCAACGACTATAACCATTACACCTCGGACTTTATTTGTTTTACGGATTATCAACTACGTACGGGTCATTTAAAGCCGAAATTTGATTAATTTCAAAATGCTTAATTACACCCATTATTATATTTTCAAATTCTTTAATGGCTTAGTCGGCTAAGGCTGTAAAATACACCGACTGCATCTATGCCAAGTTATAAGACCTCCCAACGAGTGTCCTGGATATGACAATAAACCATCCGATAATGAGTCCCTAGACCTGGAGCTTTGGGGAATATGAGTAACCCTTCATTGCTATTACTGTCAGGTCCACTCTGGCCCGGAGTGGTAGAACCTAATAGGGTGCTGTCAATGGGTCAAGTAGAACTGTTTTACATTTAAACTGCGAAAAAACAAATGACTTACGTTAATCGAATTGTTAGATATAGAACTGTTTGACCATTTGACTGAGTGTAAAAAATAACTGTTCAATTGAATTAATTGTTGGTAATGCATAGTAAAACTTTGGACGTGAATTAATTTTTTTTATTGCAGACATTTTGTCCTCGTCTTGGTTGTTTGTTTGTTTTTTATTTTGTTGGAAAAAAAATACCAAGATGAGGACAAAAAGTCCGCAATAAAAAAATTAATTCTCAGATTAAGAAGCCTCATCTCAAAAAGGATTCCCAATAAAGACAAGACTTTGGACAATTTAATTGTGTGCTAAATTAAGAGGAAGGTTGAATAGAATTATTAGTGTTGATTAGCAATACTTGGAATTCTTTAACTGAGTGCTAAAATCAAATATGTTAGTGTTATTTGAATGCTTGAAAGCATTTGACTGTGTGCAAATGTGAGATAGCAATATTTGAAACTATTCAAGTGAGTACAAATAAAATGATTAATACTGAATAGAACTATTTGTGTTAGAATATTTGGAAGCATTTGACTGTGAGCTAATAATTGTAATACTAATGTGCAAATGTACCAACAAATTAGCATTTAAAAGTAAGATATCCTACTAACTACTGATTAACCAATCATTATTATTTAAACGTGTCTAAACAAATAAACACTGGGTCGTTTAAAGATGTTATCTACAAACAATACGTTTACAAATCATATATGTATGAAGAGGATTTGGCATTAAATAACCTACAAGGGTTGATATGCCATAAAACCAAACCAAACAACAAACCAATTCTTTAATTGCACTGATTTGTCTATGATTGTTTTTTTTTGCACACAGTAACAGATATTCCAATCAAATACAAATAATTTTCTAACTGATCTATTTATATCCTTCATGGGGCATAGCAGGTACTTCTCCTCTGGGTCAGAGTGGACCTGGGAGTAATGGCAATGAAGGGATACTCCACACACCTCAGAGCAGTTCAGTGTCATACCCATGACATCTCATTTTGTGTGTGTGTGTGTGTGTGTGTGTGTAGGGAGGAGTCTTAATCCTGTGGAGGAGACATTGTCAGGGGACATTTCAGGCTTTGAAGCAGACATTAAGTCGTTTTTATTGCTTTCTACACTATGATCTGATTCTTAATTTTAAAAAAATTGAAAAATTAAAATTGAATAAACTTAAGAATTAATTTTTAAAAGTAATTACCTGTAAACTGTCTAGAATCGTGAAAAAAAAAAATTGAAAAAAAAAACCTTCTACACCACCATATCAGCATCCCCCCCCCTCTCTCTCTCTCTTTCTCTCTGCCATTGTGAAGACACTTTATGATCTAGAAATAAACCACCAATTGACACCTGTACCAAGTTAAAACCATTAAAGGCTTGACATTCTTCCGGTGACAGAACATTCCATTGACGAAAGTGACGCTTTCATGTATGATATCATTCAGTCTTTTCCACTAGTGACGAATTAGACGTTCGGCTGAATAGACGTAAGGTTGGGCTCTAGGATGTGGGGAGGTCTTGGAAAAAGAAGGTGAAGTGAAAGGGGGAAGATCTCAGAAGGAATCGAGAGAAGAAAAATAGCTAACTTTTTTCTTTGTTTAATAGCATATCAACATTCGTGGGTAATTTAATGTCAGATCCACCGAGTTGTCATTCGATTTAACCCATAACTGGGAGAATAAGGAGAGTTCATGCCTTTCCAAAGAGTATCTATCCGAAAATGAGCATAACAACATCGCTAGGGTTCGAAATCGTTTACTTTGAGGCTGCTGTACAACGCGTTAGCCATTACGCCACGAAGATTCCCCTGATTGATTGCTTACTTGATTGATTTTTATACATAACTCTTCTTTATTGCTTCAATGACTGATCTTAATGGCATGTCAAACTGCTGAGGCTTATTTTATACCTTGAGGGTCGGGAATCGCATTCATTGTACGTTCATATTAATATTCTCGTGTTGTTTCTTTCGATTTTTTTCAGAGTCCTATCGAATACAAATAATTTTTAAAGATCTATATGAGCCATACATGGGACCTTAACAGGTACTACCTATCCAGGTCAGAGTGGACCTGGGAGTAATGGCAAAGAAGGGATACTCTACAACCCCAAGTAATATGGTTATCAAGTATTCCTGTCGAATATGAATAGATCTATTTGACCAATAGATGGGACCCTAACAGGTACTACCACTTTAGGTCAAAGATCCGAGAACTGCAGTCTAACCTAATCATTAGATACGGTTTACTTTTAGGGGAACTCTTATTCTTTTGAGATGCATACAGTCAGCTTATTCTATGCTTCACCCACTGGCCTGTTCGGCTGTTAAAGGAATTTGTATAATCTAATTAAAAAATAGTGTTTTTTGTTCAGACAATCTTTTTATAACCCCCATTATCAAAGCTAAATGTTTTGTTCGTGTTAGTACGGACTTGTACATAAGATTGTTTTCTTTGTTTCTGCCGGTATGAAGAATACGCATGTTCCGCTTGGTGTGATTTATTATTGGAGCATGAAGCAAATAAAATTTTCATCGTTCTCGGATGCTACGACAGTGGCTTAGGTTCAAAAAATAAAAACAAAGCCAACATTTCTTGAACACAGACACTCAATAAACAGCTTGCGAGACAAAGACATTTTCTGTTTGAAAAGTTCGTGTGTTCAATCAACAGTTATCTATTATATTCCCATTGTAACAACGGTCCCAGATGATACTGATGCTTCTATTTAGGAAGGAGCGAAGGATTCTAATTCGGATTTAATAGTTAACAGTTGTCCATGATGATATTGATGCTTCTATTTAGGAAGGAGTGAAGGATTCTAATTAGGATATAATAGTTAACAGTTGTCCATGATAATATTGACGCTTCTATTTAGGAAGGAGTGGGGGATTCTCGTGAGCATTCCATAGTTAACAGTTGTCCATGATACTGATGCTTCTATTTAGGAAGGAGTGAAGGATTCTAACTAGGATATAATAGTTAACAGTCGTCCATGATGATATTAATGCTTCTATTTAGGAAGGAGTGAAGGATTCTCGTGAGCATTCCATAGTTAACAGTTATCCATGATAATACTGATGCTTCTATTTAGGAAGGAGTAAAGGATTCTGATTAGAATTTCATTGTTAACAGTCGTCCATGATGATATTGATGCTTCTATTAAGGATGCACAAAGAATTTTAATTACAATTTCATAGCTATCTTTATTGTATCGACAATTTATATAATTAAAAAAAAAAAGAAAGCATGAATGAAAATTAAATTTTTATTTTCAAATTGGGATGGAAATGGCTTTATTCTCTAAGTTATAGATTTTAAGTGTATGTATTTACCCAACCCTTTCTCCATGGCCTAGATGTGATAGAAAGTGAATGTTTTAAGTGAAGTGCAGCTGGTTTGAATTCAGTTTTCCTTCTTCTCGACTGGTTGCCTTACCAGGGCTAAAGAACACAGTCTGTTTTACCATTTACTCATAGATGTAGGGAGAAGAATCGGATACATGCCTTTTCCCAAGGGCATTAGCATAAAGGGAAATGCAAACAGCTCTGTCCAGAATTTGAACTCGGATCGCTGGTTCCATTTCCTATTTACATCATGTGACTTATAAGGGATATTATATAGATTTTATATGTTCCATTTGTTCATTGAGAAAAATTTCCCTTCTAGTTTTGATAATGGTTCATTTGAATCAAAACACTATCGTGTCGACTTTGTTTCTCAATGAATATCTCCTTCTGCTTGGGTGACCTTGTTATCAATCTGTCTCTTTCTCTCTTTCTTTCTCTCTCTCTCTCTCTCTATATATATATATATGTGTGTGTGTGTGTGTGTGTGTGTGTGTGTGTGTGTGTGTGTGTGTGTGCGGTTTAGCAGCAGTCCTTCATTTAAGCAGGTTTGATAAAATAATAAAGACACATGTTATCTATATAATTTTATCAAGATCCTTTCAACTTTCCTAAAACCAAAGAACTTGTCAGGTAACTTGAAAGGATCTGAATAAAATTATTTAGACATGTGACTTTATCATTTAATCAAACCTGCTAAAATATACTGGTCCATTGACCTAGTGGGTAGGGTCTTTGCCAATGGCCTGGGAGATCAGGGTTCAATCCCAGGTCAAGTTGTACCAAAGATTCAAAAAATGGTACTTGATGCTGCCTTGCTTAACCCTAAGTAATATAAGGTATGGATTAAGGGTAAAGTGAAGCAATCCAGGGAAGGGAGTAGTGCACTCCCCTACACCTTGATGTAGTAGCTATTTAAAAGGAATCCTCTGGGTTGCCCTCAACTATGCTTAAACGACTTTACTTTTATATATATATATATATATATATATATATATATATATATATATATATATATATATATATATATATATATATATATATATATATATATATATATATATATATATATGTAACAGTATGAAACTTGGGGTTCTGAGGGAAAAGTTGTAGATTTTATAATAGGGTTTGTTATATTTGCTCTATGTAGGAGATTTTTATGGCTTTTTAAAAAAGTTTTTACAGCAGTGGTCATCAATGAAGTATATTTTAATACAATAAACACACACACACACACACACACACATTTGTTGGTTGTTTGTGTGTATTTATATATGCCAAGTGATCAACACTTGGGCCATAGTTATTAGGTATTTAACAATCTTTGCTGTTTATCAAAAATTTTCATCAAACAATAAAAGTTGTTGGCGACCGTAGTCGAAGGTGACCCGAAGGCTCCCTTTTCAATACCTACTACACCAAGGTGTAGGGGAGGGTGCTACTCCTTTCCTTGAATTGCTCCACTTTCCCCTCGATACATAACTTATAATGCTGAGTATTAAGCAAGGAGGTATCCGGTACCATTTTAAAAGTCTTTGGTATGACACGACTTGGGATTGAACCCAGGTCTCCTGGACCATTGGTGAACACTCTACCCACTTAGCCAAACCATACCAAATGGTAACTATTTCTAAAAAATTTAGATATACATGAAAGAAAGAGAATTATGAATATTTTTGTAATATCTTGTAAAGTTCAATGAAAAAATTTCATAGAGTCTTGTTAAGAAATACAGTTTTAATTAAAGTGACACTTAAGAGATTTATCAATTTAAACATTTTTGTTTTAGGTGCAGATTGTTAGAATATAACAAAAGAAAAAAGATATACAATTCTTTTATATTTCTGGTTTGAAAAACAGCTGATGAAACTAATCAGTAATATTCAATTAAATATAAATAATCATTTCCATAAAACAATTCATTAACCTTTTCTTTTGAAGTTTTGACATTGAAATTTGAGAAGATCAATTATATCTTGCAGCAACATGGCTTTCTTTCGATTACTGCTTATCATAAGAAAACCCTTTTTTGATCTAGCTGTTTTCTAAATTTATATCTGCTAATATTATGTTAAATTATGTTTGCTACCGGCTCTACTAATACTGCTAATGCTATAAATAGATTCAGTATGTTGTTAAGAGAGTGATTGCATAGTTAAGTGAATTCCTTATTTATTGTCAGAAAACTCTGCATAATTTGAGCCCCAGTTTTCTTCATGAGAAATGACTATTTTTTACATTAAAAACTTTTCCTCACTTCAATAAATATACTTTTCTAATTTGGTAGTTTTTTGTAAAACTCTTTGGTAATCATAGAAAATAAACACTTTGGCCAAATGTTTAGAGTTTTTGTCAAATGATCCGGGAGACTGGAGTTCAATCCCTGGTCAAGTCTTACCAAAGACTCAAAAATTGGTACTTGATGCCTCCTTGCTTAATACTCAGCATTAAAAGGTACAGATCAAAGGTAAGTGGAGCAATCCTGGTAAAAGAGTAGCACCCTCCCCAACAACTCTGTGTTGTAGCAGTTGAAAAGACAGACTTTGGGTCGCTCTCAACTACGGTCAGCAAACTTAATATATATATATATATATATATATATATATATATATATATATATAATGCATCTGTCAAGATACCAATGCTATTCTGGTAAATTTTTCAAAAGCATGTACACCATATGTCATACCATATATATATATACATATATATATACCCACCACCTCTGCATGAGTCAACACAAGGTCAATTTTAAAGTGGAGTTTACTAGTTTGAATTCATAGGTTTTCCTTCTCCTAAACTGGTTGCCATGCCAAAGAGTCCAATCTGCCTTTCTTTTTATCTTTTGCTGGAGGGTGAATACTTCAGGTCACTCTTGACAGCAGTCACTCAACATATATATAGTACAAAATAAATTGTTATATATACCCATGTGTTTCATCTGACAATTGTATTTTTTCAAATACATGAAACATTTCATAATGAAGCTAACATAAAAAGGTGAAATAAAGTTTCATCCTGCTCTGCTGGTCAACACGTGAGCACCTTCTTGATTTAAAAAAAAGTTTTTTAAATGATTTTTTTCATTCTCCCTATATATATATATATATATATTGTAATGGTTATAGTAAAAAAAAATGAAATCAGCAACCTGAGTGAGGTCGTTTGTGCTTCACTTCATGGTAATGACCTGGATTGAGGTATGGATCCATTGGTTCTCCCTTCAGCTATGGATTGGATAGAGTAGGTCCTTTTGCCTTGATTAGGTAGTTAGCCAAGAAGAAGGCTAACTCTGAATTCAAATCAGCTTTACTCAATTTAAAAATGACCTTATATCATGTCCAGCATGTGGTAGAAGTGTTTGGTATATATACCTTGGCTAGTTACCTGGTTATATGTATCTTTGGCTTTTTACCTATATATATTTATATATATTGAATCTTTGGTACAACTTGACCTGGGATTGAACCCTGATCTCCCAGGCCATTGGCAAAGACCCTACCCACTAGGTCAATGGACCAATATATTTTAGTAGGTTTGATTAAATGATAAAGTCACATGTCTAAATAATTTTATTCAGATCCTTTCAAGTTACCTGACAAGTTCTTTGGTTTTAGGAAAGTTGAAAGGATCTTAATAAAATTATATAGATAACATGTGTCTTTATATATATTGGAACTAATATTGGAAGGAATATTCTAGTATAATGATAAATGACTCTATTAAAAAGAAAGATTAATTCTAATTTTAAAAAATAAGCCACAAAATAAGAAGATAAACACAAAACAGTAAGTTTATTTAATATGGCCGCCATTTTTTTTCAACTATTGTATCATTATCCTTTTGAAACAATTTGAATGCCTCCAAAATAAATTCTTCACGCATTCTGTTATATTACTTCTCAATAGCAGATTTAAGCAAACCATTATTTGAATGGGAAGTTGCATTTGTTTTGTTTTCTAAAATGCCCCATAGAGCATAATTGAGAGGGTTAAGGTCTTGACTTGATGGAGACCATAAAGAAACTCCTATTATTTTAGAAATTCTTCTGGCTTGATTTTGGCATTAAGCAAAACATAGATTATTTGGCATTTCTTTTCTTGCTCACTCATATTGGGCTGAATCTTAATTCTAAAGTGCTTGAATAATAGAATTAATCATGAAAATTCAGAATTATTAAGTTTTTTTTCAAAAATTGAATTAATCAAACTAAAAAAGACATTTTAAAAATTATTCTCAATTTTGCTTCTGCACCCTGGATATTTAAGTTATATTTAACAGGGCAGAAACGAACAATTAATAAATGATAAGTTTCTTCAAAACAGTCCTTTTGTCTTTTTGCACACGTATTCCTGTCAGCTTAAGTTTAGGTGAAACACCTCTGAAACTTCTTCTTATATAAAGTGTAGATGTGTTGACATATTTGTTTTAATGTCCTCAATGCTGAGAACTTCTTATGTTGAGATGAATTTTAAGTTTAGGAAAAGTTTTACACTTTCACAATGCAGTCTTTCACAAAAAGAACTGATATGAAAATCTTGAAACTGTTGATGAAAGTAGTTTTGTGACTGCATATCAAAAATGGTGAGAATTGGAATAGATGAGTTTAGATAAAAGTAGAAACTTAGAGAATAGTGAAGATATTTACTTGATTATATATAAGTTGCTCAGTTCTCCATGTTTTCGACATGATTAAAAATTTTCAAACAAAAACAATTTTAATTTTTAGTCTCAATAACTTTATATCTATATATACACGAGGATCATTAAATAAGTTTCCAGACATTTTTAGTATGGGCACTTTTATTGATAGTACACTCATGAAACTCTAGTCCCCTTCCAAGTAATCTCCTCCGGCTACAATGCACTTGTTGTACCGTTCCAACAACTTCTGGAAGGTCCCATGGAAGTCCTCTTGTGTGAGTGTGTCAATGACCTTCCTATCACAGCCTCTTTCATCTCCTCAATTGTCTCATAACAACAGCCTCTGAGCTTAGGGAATAACCAAAAGTCACAAGAAGCAAGGTCTGGACTATAGGGAGGGTGAGGAACTGTGTTGGTGCCCATCTTGGTCAAAAAGTCTGTGACAATGATGGAGTTGTGGACTGATGTATTGCCTTGGTGGAAATGCCACTGACCTGATTTCAAGAGTGCTGGCCTCTTCCCTAGGAATCTCTTCCTGAACTCCCTTAAAACCTCAACATAGTATCCCTACCCCTAACCCTTTGGCCAATCAACTCTGGTGTTCTGACTTCCTTACTCCTCCCAAACCTCTCATCATCTCTCACAGACTCCCTGCCTTCCTTGAATCTCTTATGCCACTCAAAAACTGATGCTTGATTCATGCAAGATGGTTGAAAAGCAGTCTGAAGCATTCCATATGTTTCTATGGCATTTTTTCCAAGTTCAAAACAAAATTTTATTGCATATTGTTCTTCTTAAGTGTCCTCACATCCAGATTTCATTTTTGAAATTCATCAGCTGTGACAAGCAGGCTTTAGTAAGGTGTATTCTAATTGCTGCTGTAGCTGTTCATTTGAACGTGAAATCATAAAAATTGGTCATAAGATCTAGAGCAATAAGATACTGAATTTTCAAGAGTCTATGCCAATTTTAAATGCCTGTACAAAAAAAGTCTGGAAACTTATTGAATGCACCATTTTTATATATATCTATATCTTTATATATATATATATATATATATATATATATATGGAAGTGAATAATGGAAATGAATCCAACAGTATGAAGAAAATCAAAGTAATCCAAAAGGACTTTGAGAGTATAAAACAAATGTTGCTAGAACAAGGATGGAGGTTTAAATAAAGATTTTATTAAGACATTCATCATTGTTCTAGCAAAACTCATTTCACCATCTTAAAGTCCTGGGAAAGGTTTATGAAAACCAAAACCAAATGTTGACTTTCCGTTATAATAAATTAATTACTTTTGAATTACTTTGCTTTTTCTATTTTTTTTTGTATATATTCGACTATAAAACAGAATGATGATAAAAAGAATATAAAACTCATGTTGCTGATCCTCAGATGAGTTAGTATTGATTCTGTAAATATTTAACTCATTGAAAATACTCTTATGATTAGATTTTAAAGATAATTATGAGTATACCTTAGTATACCTTTAAAGATAATTAAAGTATACCTTAGTATACCATGTTTCTATATTAGATTATGAATTTGCCCGTGGTGTAATGGTTATCGTCGCAGGATATGGACACGGCGACACGAGTTCAAATCCTGGACCTGACTGATTGCATTTCACATAGCACTAATACCCTTGGGAAAGGTATGAATCCAATTATTCTCCCTCCAGCTATGGGTAAATAGGGCAGACTAGGTTCTTCAGCCTTGGTGAGGCAACAAGTCTAGGAGAAGGAAAACTCTGAATTCAAACCTGTTAAACTCCGCTTAAAAATTGACTTTGTGTCATATCCTGCCTGGGTGGAGGGGTTGGTAAATATGATATTAGATTATGAATGGGTAGGTTAGAGATTAAGACTAAAATAGATGAGTAGTTTGTCTCTATATATATTGAAATAGGATATTAGTCAAAATGATTCATGAGAAAATGACAATGCAACTCCTTGCTTAATACTCAGCAATATATGGTATGTATCAAGTGGAGCAATCCAGGGAAAGGAATGGCACCCGCCCCAAAACCTCGGTGTAGTAGCTATTGAAAAGGGAGCCTTCGGGTCGCTCTCATCTACGGTCGTCAACTTTACTTACTATGAATATATATATAGTAATTTACAAAGCTCTTTGCTTCGATGAGGCACAAGGCCAAATGAATGGGGCGCCCAATGAAACTCGAACTCACTCGTGTAGGCTTGCTAGTCTCACTTGCTAACCGTTACACCACCAGAGGTGCCCACTATGAATATATATATATATGAACATACTGACACTTAGGCAGGCACAGATATAGACACATCCATATATGGAGCCATACACATATGTATGTGAGAATGTGTGTGTGTGTGTGTGTGTGTGTGTGTGTAGTTTATGAATGTATGTGATTATGGGTATGAGCAGAAAAATGTACACACACACACACACATACACACACATACACACACACACATATATATATATATATATATATATATATATATATATATGTATATTTTGGCAGCATTTCTTCATTAATATAAATTTCGTTGAACGTGATGTATTTTCCCTAATTGTATATATATCTATCTATCTATATGTATATATATATATATATATATATATATATATATATATATATACCTCAGTGTATAATATAAGAATATAAGTTATGACATTATGAATGCAAAAGTGAATGTGTGTGTGTATATATATATATATATATATATATATATATATATATATATATATATATTGTGATTAGGTTAGAGAGACAGTTTGTGAACAGCTGTTAGTGGTAATTTGATTTTTAATTTACTTTTTATTTATAGTAACCTTAGATCACCAAAATTATTACTTTATAAATGTCTGAAAAGTTCAAAGTTCATTGACACACAGACAATGCAGATCTTATTTTGGGAGTCACCTTTCTCAGTGGTTAACCCTGAATTAATACACAGAAACTTCTTCATTATCTTTCTTTCATTTCAGTCATTTTTTTTCTTCTTCAAAATTTTTTCTCACCCTTTTTCAATATTTCATTTCTATTTCTTTCTTTTTCATTTAAAAAAAATTCATTTGATTTTAATTTTGATATTACTTTTTATTTCTTTTTTAATGTTTCCAATTTTTTTCTTTCCTGTTTTTGGCTTTTTGGAAAAAAGATTTCATTCCATTTTTATTTTTCTTTACTTTTGTTTATCTTTCTATTTTAAAAAAAAATATATCATTTCTTTTTTCTTTCTTTAATTTTTTCAAAATTCATTTTTCTATTTCTTTGTGATTTTTATTTCTGTTCAATGCTTTTTTTTTTCTTTCTTTCTTTCTTTCTTTTTAAAAAAAATTCATTCAGGTTTTCTTTTTCAATATTTTTTTTATATCTTTCTATTTCTTTTTAATTGTTTTATTTCATTTTCTTGCCCTCTTATTTCAATTCTTTTAAAAATTCAATTTTTTATTTCTTTTCCTCTTTTGTTAAATTCATTCAGTTTTTCTTTTTCTTTACTTTTATAGATCTTTCTATTTCTTTTTCATCCTTTCATTTCTTTTTATTTCCATTTTTCTCATTAAAAAAAAAATTGATTTATTTTTCTATTTGTTTCTCTTTCTTTTTAAGGAATTTATTTGTTTTTTCTTTTTCCTTTCTATCCTTTTCATATTTCTGTCCCTGCATTTTTTCTTCTTTTTCCCTAATTTTTCTTCTAATATACTTTTGTTCCCTTTCACTCTTTTATTCCTTGTAGGCGTAAATAGATGTTTGTTTCACCTGCCCCATTACATTGTCTTGTCCGTATGCTGTGCTAAGTAATTTCCTTTTATGGCATTTTCCAAAGCGATGAGAGTTTTTCAAAGGGTGATGGTTCAATCTCTCCCTTTCTTACTGGATCCATGTAACTTGATACAATCTCTCATGTGACCAATATGTGACAGAATATACAAGTTTACATGGTATAAGTAACTGTTAAAATCCTTGCTATTGTTGGAGTTCTGTTGTTCACAGAATCCAGTGTTGGGAATCCTAGACAGTAGATTTCCTCTGGTGTTAAAATCCAAAAAATATATGGTCCAATTGACTGGGGCTGCAGAACACACCGACTGCATCTCTGCGGAGGGGTAAGACACCTCCAATGAGTATCCTGGATATGATACTAAACAATCTGATGGTGAGGCTTCAGCAAAACTGGAGCTTTGGGGAATGTGGAGTTCTGCTTTATTGTCGTCACTCCTAGGTCCACTCTGGCCTGAAGTAGTAGCACCTGATAGGGTCCTATCTATGGGTCAAATAGAACTAAACTGTGTACTTATGCCAAACTGAATTGTTTGAAATCAAACTGTTTTTACATTTAACTGTAAAACTGTATACTTATATGAAACTGAATAGTTTGAAATAGAACAGTTTGATATTTAAACTGCGGGAAAATAAATGACCGTTGTCTAATTGAATTGTTTGTGATACATAGCAATACTTGGAAGCATTTAACTTTGTTGACAAAACTGAATAGCTTGAAATAGAAATGTTTTTGACATTTAAACTGTGTACTTATGATAAAGTGAATTGTTCGAAATAGAACTATTCATATGTATAAAAATGGATTTGGTATTAAATAACATACAATGGTTGATATGCCATGAAAACAGAACCAACTAACCTACACATCAAAAGATACGTCTTCCTGGTAGAAAGCTTGTCTAGCAATCTTATTGAAGGACCATTGCAAAATGATCTTAAATGCTTTCAGTCCTTGTCTCTGATTGGCCAATTTTTACAAGAAGTGCCTGCTGTTGTGGGGAAAGTTCATGAATACAAATGACGATTTTGCATACCTCTTATACCAGGAGAATCCTAGAGTGACAACAAATGTTCCTTGGGATGAAGAATTATCAAAACCTTGTTTTTATTACACTACAAAGTTTTAAAACATCTTACTCTTGTATTACAAGGAAAAGTGGGCTTTTGCCTTTTTGACATGAATTAGTGTTAAGTGAACGTAAACTGTCCCAGACAAAGTTTGAAAATGGTCCACTGATTTCATTCTATACAGTATCTATATTGTGAATACGGATATTCTTTGATAAACCTTAGGTCACTCACACTTCTTGAAGAGAGATGGATATAGATAAAAGGATTTTAAAAGTTCCCCCATGAAAATATTTCCCAAAGGAAAAAAACTTTGCTGAGGAAAATATTCCCTTAGAAAAAATTGCTCAGGAAAACACTGCTGTTGTTAGTCAACTTATAAAATAGAGTATATTTGTTTATAGATTGGTTTGGCTCAGTTTTATGGCATATCAACCATTGTTGGTTATTTAATGCTGAATTCTGTTTTAACATATATATCAAATATATGATTTGTAAACACATTTTTTTTAGATAAACACAGCAAAATGATCAAACAGTTCTAGGTCTAACAATTTGATTTAGCATAAGTTAAAGTTAAATGGTTCCTAGTATTTCTATAAAAAACTAACAATTCAATTAAACATCAGTCATTTATTTACACCCAGTTAAATGATCAAACAGTTCTATTTCTAACGATTCAGTTTAGCGTCAGTCTACATAGTTAAATGGTTCCAAGTATTGCTATGTATCACTTATAATTCAATTAAATCAGTCATTTATTTACACACCATTCAATCATCAAACAGTTCTTGATCTAACAATTCAATTTAGCATAAATCATTTATTTCAAAGTTTAAATGACCAGAATCGCCCTGGAAGCAATGGTAATGAAGGTGTACTCTGCATTCACCAAAGCTCCAGCATTACTGGAGCCTCGCCATCAGAGTATTTAATGTCCACACAGGACATTCGTTGAAGGGGGGGGGGCTTATATTGTTTCATAATGTGAGAAAGGTAGATTTGACAACTGATATTGTTGTAGAAGGTGTGTTTGAGGACAGACAACTAACATGTACCACATACCATGTTATTGTCCTCAACTACAGCTGACTAACTTACATTACTTGCATATATATATATATATATATATATATATATATATATATATATATATATATATTGATAATGTAGTTTACTATGAATAAAGACATTCCTATTGGTTGGGGCTTTGTAATGTGCTCCTTGCATCTCAGTGGAGAGGTAAAACTCCTCGCAATAATTGTCCCAGGTATGACACTAAACTGCGTTTGATGGCGTGGCTTTAGCCTTGGGGTTTGGGAAATGTAGAGTACCCCTTCATTGTCATTATTCCCTGGTCTACACTGAGTGGAAGCACCTGTTAGGGTGCCATCTATGGATCAAATAGAGTAGCTCAATTATTTACTTAGGATTATTATCTGTTATTTGAAACCATACAGCCATGTGAAAATTATTTATATTCCATTGGAATACTAGTTAAAAAAATGACTAATGTTGAATAGCAAAACTTGAAACTATTCAACTGTGTGCAAACAAATTGTTAATATTAAATAGAATTATTAGTGTTTGATAGGAATACTTGTAACCATTTAAATATGTCCAGACAAATGAACTCTAACAATTTGTTTAAAAAAGTTACCTTCAAACTATTCCTTTGCAAATGCTATAAATAATAACAGGATTTGGTATAATACACAAGGGTTAATATGCCATAAAAATCCGACCAACCAACCAACTAACCAACCATACATATATGTAATTTAAATTAGAATAGCCTTGAAACAGAGTCAATAGTGCTCGGCAACTCTGGATTTCTCAAATAAGCATTCAGTGGCCTAATAATATATATATATATATATAATGTGGAAGCAAAATACGGAATAATTTTTAAAACATTTTTTTGTCTGATTGATCAAATTTCTGAAAAAAAATGTGATAAATCTAAATTTTCATGATTTGCTCAATTATTCAAGCACTTTTTAAAAATTAAAATTCAATCCAATATGAGTGAGCAAGAAAAGAAATAACAAAGAATCAATGATTTGCTTAATGCCAAAACCAAGACAAAGTTTATTCGTCTACAGTATACAAAGCAAAGAAAAACTGTTTTTTTTTTTTTATAGAAAAAGAGCTTTTTAAGGAAAATTGGGTATGAAGGATTGAACAAACAATGAAAAAAAGGCTTTTTAACTGCTTTTACTACGGTGATTTAGAAGAAACCCACAGCGTCAATAAGAAAACATGCTAATAAATTGAAAGTCCATGAGAAAACTGTGAGGAGAGCAATTAAACAATATTTACGCCGAGACTTTAACCCCCTCGATTACACTATGAGGGGCATTTTAGAAAAGCAAACAAATCCAACTTCCTATCTAAATATTTGTTCACTTAAGACTGCGATTTTGAAGGAACAGTATAAAATGTCTATAGAATTTATTTTAAAGGTATGTAAATCATTTTGAAGGTGTGTTGATAGAATAATCAAAAAGAATGGTGGCCATATTGAGTAAATTTACTGTCTTGTGTCTGTCTTCTTATTTTGTTGTTTATTTTGTAAAATTAAAATTAATCTTGTTTTATAATAGAGTTATTTATTATTATACTAAAATATTTCTAATTTTGCTTGCGCAATCTGTATATATATATATATATATAATAATTTTCATTCAATGAATAGCTATGCTAGTTCATTTATGATTGTCTTTTTGGTAGCATATTAACTCTTTTAAAAACTTTTAAAAAAATTTTCTGAAAAAGAATTTTCTTCATAAAAACTTTCCTCCTGATGATGACCTAGAGTTAAAAGTAATTGAGAACTACAGAAAATAAGTAAGTGTGCCGAAATATTAATAAGTAAGGGTAAATATTTCTATTTACCTGATCCCTTTGGTTCATTTTAAGGATGAACTCATAAGCGACGTTCTATGGACCCTGTCACATGGTGGTGCCAGTGTTAGTTGACTAGCAAGAATTTACCTACAACAACTCTGCGTAGACACAGGATGGATGGTAGGGACACATGGAGGGAGAGAGAGTCAGGAAAATCCATGCTAGCAGCGTGACTTGATGAGGATATATATTTATATTGACGTATATACAGGTGTGTCTGAAAAGTACTGGGATTAATGTGTTACAAATAATTTATTTCGATTCTAAGCAACAAATTAGATGGTTTCTCTTGAAAGTAATCCCCCTTGAGTCTAATGCTCTTTTCCATCTGTCTCTGCATACTTCTATGCCCTGCTGGAAGGATTCTTCTGGGATGCCCATCTTAGCTGCATAGTAATAGCCCTCTTGATGGCCTTCAAGTTAGGTCCCCTTGATGATCTCCTTGCACTTGGGGATCCGAAAAACGCATAGCATGATCCAGTGAACAGAGAAGTTATTCATGTATGGTAATGTTCCCCTTGGCCAGAAACTGCTGCTTACTCTGGATGTTGTGAGCAGGTGCATTGTTGTGGTGAAGCAGCCATAATTTGTTCTAGTATAATTCTCATGTCTTCTCATGCTCTGAGAGAAGTATAAATTGCAGGATTGCCTCGTAGACTTGCTGATTGTCTGGTACTGCTGCAAGAACCTTCTGTGGACAATACCCTTCACATCAAAGAATGTGATCAACATGACTTTGAGTTTTGGCTTTGACCGTCTTGCTTTCTTTGGCCACAGCAACATCAGAGACTTTCACAGACTACTCTGGCTCTTAGATTCCAGCTTGTACTCAAATATCCATGTCTCATCACTGGTGATTTGATTTGGTTTGGTTTAGTTTGGTTTTATGGCATATCAACCATTGTAGGTTATTTAATGCCAAATCCATTTTCTTACATATGAACAGTTCTATTTCAAACAATTCAGTTTATCATAAATACACAGTTTAAATGTCAAAAACATTTCTATTTCAAGCTATTCAGTTTAGTCAACAAAGTTAAATGGTTCTAAGTATTGCTATGTATCACTAATAATTCAATTATACATCAGTCATTTCTTTCCACACAGTTATATGTATAAACATTTCTATTTCAAACAATTAAGTATAGCATATGTATGCGGTTTAGTTCTATTTGACCTATAGATAGGACCCTATCAGGTGCTACCCCTTCAGGCCAGAGTGAACCTGGGAACAATCATAATGAAGGGGTACTGTGCATTCCCCAAAGCTCCAGTATTACTGGAGTCTCACCATCAGATTATTTAGTATCTATCATATCAAGGACACTTGTTGGGAGATTCTTACCCCTGTGCAGAGATGCAGTCAGTGTATTCTAGAGCCCCATCTGACTGGGCTACACACAGAGTTAAATGTGAAAATTGTTCTATTTCAAACAATTCAGTTTAGCATAAGTACACAGTTTAGTTCTATTTGACCCACATATAGGACCCTACCAGGTGCTACCACTCTGAGCCAAAGTAGACCTGAGAGCGATGGCAATGTAGGGGTACTCTGCATTCCACAAAGCTCCAGCATTACTGTATTTGTTCATTAGATTGTTTAGTGTCATAACCAGGACACTCGTTGAGGTGGGGGGGGTCTTAGCCCTCTGCAGAGGAGCAGTTGGTGTATTCTACAGCCCTAGCTGACTGGTTAAATCACAGATGATGATTCTCCAAAGCAAGTCTGGCTCAGTTTGAAGATGCTTGATAATCTTTTAAACATTGTCTTTTTTCATGTCCAGCTGACTTGGGATTATTTGACCTTAATCCTACTTGTTGAAGGCCTCCCACTTGAAAACATGCATTCTCAAAGCATTTCAGGCGCTTGTGATAGAGTTTTTCCCAACTGGACCAAAAATTTCATGTGTTCATTGTTCATTCCTTAGTGCTTATAGCTGAACTGCCTGAAAAAAACGAAATGTAAACAAAGGCATGTGAAAAACATACAATGGATACAGAAAGCTGATTACAATTATATACACCCAAGATATCGGGTCTGATGATAAACACAATCAGCTTATCCTTCTTTTGTTCATAACAGGCTTCATGTATATATAAGTAAAGTAAAGTTGTCTCCCTTTAGTTGAGGGCGACCAGAAGGCTCCCTTTTCAATAGCTACAACACCGAGGTGTAAGGGAAGGTACTACTCCTTTCCCTGGATTGCTCCACTTTACCCTTGATACGTACCTTATATTACTGAGTGTTAAGCAATGAGGTATCAAGAACCATTTTTAAAGTCTTTGGTATGACTCATATATATATGTATATATAGATAGATAGATATATCAGTTTTAGTTTCTTAGTTTTATGGCATATCAACCTTCATGGGTTTTTTAATGCCAAAGCCATCCTTGTAGAAGAACAGCAGTAATACTATTTAACTCATAGCTAAGGGATTAGGGGGTTCATGCCTTTTCCAAGGTTATTATTCTGAAAATGAACGTAATAGACTGACTGGAGTTTAAACTTTCTTAAAAATAAAGTTGGCGACAGTAGTTGAGTGTAACCTGAAGGTTCCCTTTTCAATAGCTACAACACCGAGGTGTATGGGAGGGTGCTACTCCTTTCCCTGGATTGCTCCACTTTACCCTTGATACATACCTTATAATACTGAGTGTTAAGCAAAGAGGTATCAAGTACCATTTTTAAAGTATTTGGTATGACCTGATCTGGGATTGAACCCCGGTCTCCCGGCAAACACTCTACCCACTAGGCCAATGAGCCAGTATTAAGCATTTTATCTATTACACCATGGGGACTTCTTTATTTATTTAGATAGATAGATAGATAGATAGATAGATAAGCGAGGCTCTAAAAAGAATACATCTTATTTATTTCGATAGATAGATAGATAGATAGATAGATAGATAGATATACAAGTGAGGCTCTAAAAAGAATACATCTTATTTATTTCTATAGATAGATAGATCGATAGATAACTCTGCAAAAACAGCTCATCATATCAAAATAATTATTTTAGCTATACACTTAAAGGAGTCTAATTTAGAGAATAAAGCAATTTACAGTTCAATTCTATAGGGTCCATATTTACCCTAGATTTTATTTTTCAATCAGCCAAATTCCTGATATAATAGAGATAATTATAAAATACTAATAAGAATCTTTCACTCCTTCCTAAATAGAAGCATCACTATCATTATGGACTGTTATAACAATGGAAATGAACTGTATTATCTGGTAATAATTCATTCTGATTCTTATGAGGCCTGTCTAAAAAGTAACAAGACTGATTAAACAAAAACAATTATTATCAAGTTCATTATAAATCAATTGTCTTTTGGTTTCTTTACCTTTTTTTAAAAAAATTTTTGATAATTTTCCTTTTATGTCTTAAATGCATTAATTTGCATATCATCCACAAACCTTTAAACTGAAAGGCTGGAAAATTTTAGAAGACTTTGATTTCAGCACCTATACATTCTAAATAAAAACATTTAGCCCTTTTCGAACATATAGGTGCTGAAATAAAAAGGGAAAATTGATAAGTATAACATCCGGAGTTATCTTTCTCAGTCAGATATTCAAAATCTACAGAAATTGGAATATTAGCAGATTGAGTTTAAATGCAGATCCCACATTATCATAAAATTGCAAATTGGACAGTAAATGGCCTGGTTGCTTCAGTTTGAGCACTTTAATTTCACAGTAATAATCATATCAAAATCAGATCATTAGAAAATAAATTTTTTTTTTTTTTAATTTCCACGGAAACTCCAGTGGATACTTTCTTTCATGGCTAGACAGCTGTGTTGAACATGTATTCTCTCTCATATTGCAACAAATGTAGCTGCAACGCATTCCCACCACCTGACTGAGCTTGCATCCATGGTTTGGTTCCCTGTAAATTTTCATCAAGTATCTACAAATATCAATGGATGCAATTTATCAATGTGCAAGAATTCAGTGACCCACCTCAGCTTTCATGTTAGACACCATTTTGTCTGACTGCTGCTAAGCTTTTCAAAACAAACATGGTTAAAAAATATGGACTTATAGGCAAGAAGGTCCATCCTCTACTGCCATACAACCAACACCTGTCTTTGATGTTTTTGGACAATATAATGATATAAGAAGAATTGCTTATTTTCAAAGTGACCCTCTATCTAGAGCAACATAAGAGCTCTTGTTTGTTCAGTTGGGTTTTATGGCATATCAACCCTTGTAGGTTATTTAATGCTAAATCTTCTTTATACATATTGTATGTGATTTGTAAATGCATAGTTTGTAGATAACATTTTTAAACACATCAGAGCTCATTTGGTTTCACACAGTTAAATGGTTATACATATGATTTGTAAGGGAAAAGTTTTGAGATAATCTTATTCTCAAATGAGTCAGAGCTAATTTGTTTGCACACAAGTATTACTATTGTTTGCACACAGTTAAATGGTTTCAAATATTCTAACATGATTAGTTCTATTTTGTATTAATCAATTGTTTGCACCTACTTAAATGGTTTCAAATATTGCTATCTAACATCAATAGTTTTATTTGCACACAGTTAAATGGCTTCATGCATCACAACAATTCAATTCAGGCACACAATTAAAGTTTCAAGTATTGCAAATCAACAGTAATAATTCTAAAAATACAAAAACCTAGGGAAAACTTCTATAACAAGAAAAAGTAGGCCGTTTAATTAGCGAATCAGTGTTTGTTGTATTTTGCACTTTTAAACATCCATCATTGATTTAACATCATTAATATCCTCCCTCATTGTCCTGATGAGGGTTCATTAGAACCGAAATACTATAGGGTTGACTTTGCTTCTCAATAAACCTCTCCTTCTAGTTGGATTACATTGTTATCAATTTTTCTTTATATATTGTCAGATTAGACTCCATTATTTACTTCCATATATATATATATATATAATATCCAAAGAAAAAGAGTTGGGAATGATTCAATTTGAGAATATATAATAGGATTTTAATAAATCTCCAGGAGTGCTCAATGTATAATTAATATATAAATTTATTACTTTCATGCCAAACAAATTCATATAATTGGAAGAAAAATTCAACAGACTATCATTTGATTGGTTTCTCATATGGAGTGACCTGCTGAAATTGATTTATGAGAGCCAAATTAGCTAAATGACTGTGTGTTGAGTTTTTCTTCAAATCCTATATATATATATATATATATATATATATATATATATATATATATTAAGGGAATAGTTTGTAGATGATTTAATTTTTATATGAACAAGAGTTCATTTGTTTGCACACAGACAGTTTCAAGGATTGTTATTTGTTGTTTGCACACAATTAAATGGTTTCAAGTATTACTATCTAATACCAATAATTCTAATTGTGCAGTTACATGATATTGATGATTCAATTTAATGTTAATAATTTGTTAGCACTCAGTTATATGGCTTCAAGTATTGTAAAGGATTAGATAGTTCTATTTGACCCATAAATGGAACCCTTGCAGGTTGTACTACTCCAGATCAAAGTGGATATGGGAGTAATGGCAATGACGGAGTACTCCACATTCTCCAAAGCTTCAGGATTAAAGCCTCACCATTAGATGCAGTTAAGTGTCATATCCAGAACATTCATTATAGGGGAGGTTTTTTCTTTTCTGCAGAGATGCAGCTAGTGTATTCTACAGCCCCAGCTGATAAGGCAGGGGGTCAGTAAAGAAGATTATACTGACAGTTTTTTTGAGACATGGAAAAGATCCAACTGTGAACAGTGCTTCCTATTACCAATTCCTGAGATAAAATTCACCTTATTTGTCGAATGACCCTTGTACTTAATTGACTAATGTTTTAGTACACAGGCAATCTGTGACCTTATTTATTGAATGTTCCTTGTATCTTAGAGTCTTTATGCTTTAAACTATTGGATATTACAGGGTGCAGAAGCAAAATATGTAATAGGGAGGATTGGATCCATGCCTTTACTACAGGGTGCAGAAGCAAAATATGTAATAGGGAGGATTGGATCCATGCCTTTACTACAGGGTGCAGAAGCAAAATATGGAATAGGGAGGATTGGGTTCATGCCTTTACTACAGGGTACAGAAGCAAAGTATGGAATAGGGAGGATTGGATTCATGCCTTTACTACAGAGTGCTGAAGCAAAATATGAAATAATTTTTAAAACGTGAATTTAGTCGGATTTGTCCAATTTTTGAAAAAAAAAAACGTGATAAATCTATATTTTCATGATTAGCTTTATTATTCAAGCAATTTTTCATTAAAATTCAGCCCGATAGGAATTAGAAAGAAAAGAAACGATATGGAATCTATGATTTATTTAACGCAAAAACCAAGCCCCCCCCCTAAAAAAAATTCCAAAATAGTTGGAATTTCTTTATGGCCCCATTAAACCCAGACCATAACCCCCTTGATTACGCTATGTGAGGCATTTTTAAAAAAAAACTAACAAATGCAACTTCCAATCCAAATATTGGTTTGCTTAAGACTTATTGAGGAGGAATTGAATAAAAAGTCTGTGGAATTTATTGTGAAGGCATGCAAATCGTTTCGAAGGTGTGTTGATATAATAATTGAAAAAAAAAAAAAATGGCGGCCATATTGAGTAAATTTACTGTTTTGTGTCGCTCTTATTTTGTTTATTTTTTTTAATGAAAATTAATCTTGCTTTATAAGAGAGTCGTTTATTATTTTACTGGAATATTCCTAATTTTGCTTCCGCACTATGTATACTTTTAGAAGGAATGCAATGATACCGTCTATTTGGTGCTTGGTGCATCAAGGCATCCATTAATATACAAAGATTGAATAAACAGAAAGGAAAAATATGATAAACATGTATGAATATATATTGCAACTACATAATCTGCACAAATTCTACCGTCCCTAATAACCTCACGCGTCCACCATAAGCATCACTCCACCTGGATGGGTAGTGCCAACGCCTTTTAAGAAGGCAAGCCTCGTCAGTGTTGTTGTGACGTCACACAAGTAGGCCTACAGTTAGTGAGACAAACAGAAATAGTATAATGCCGATAAAATGATTGGAAACTAAAGAAAAATTTTAGAAACTTTTAAAAATTACATTTTAAAACGAAACAGGTTAAGATTGTATACTGAACTTTATTTAATATGCATTTTTTAATTAATAATAATTATAAATGATAGTCGGTGAATGCTACGTTAAAGTAAACAAAACTAATCAAGTTATGAATTACAGAACAAATTGTTAAATAAATAGACGAACAAATTACGTAAATGATAAATAAATCAATAACATATAAATAAGAAACAAATAAATTAAATACAAACAAGCAAATAAATTTATAACAGAAGGCGTTGGTTGTGCTCTCCTAAATTGTGCTTCTCAGACACAAAAATCTTCACTGGAGTCAGACCCAATCACTGGAGAACACAACAATGATTTTTGGTTTATATTCCTACCACCCATGATATATCTACTTGCTTCCGACTGGTCAAGTCTGCATATGCCGTCACATTTTTTTTTGAGAGAGAAAGGTTAATAGATAAAAAAAATCGTAAGGGAACATTTGTGCATCGTGATATTATAGTGGCCAACGCTTGTACAACACTAATACCACTCTCTAAGTCTTCATGATTATTATCCAGTGACAAGCTGATCCAAGATGATTTGTTATCATGTCAACCGCAGGTTTTATATCAGAATAGTCCTTCTAGTTAGATAACTAGACAAAGTATAAGGAGTCACCAAGGAATAACGTGCTAGATAGCCATTGAGCAAAAAGTTTTTTCCTTCCTTTTAAACATATATAAGACATTTAATTCCCACATATATTGATATGTAAGTTGGTTGGTTGGGTTTATAGCATATCAACCTTTGCATATGCCGTCACATTTTTTTTTGTACTTCGCCAATGGCCCGGGAGACCTGGGTTCAATCCCAGGTCGAGTCATACCAAAGACTCAAAAAATGGTACTTGAGGCCTCCTTGGTTAACACTCAGCATTATAAGGTACGGATCAAGGGTAAAGTAGAGCAATTCAGGGAAGGAGTAGCGCCCTCCCCTACACAGCTATCGAAAAGGGAGCCTTCGGGTTACCCTCGACTATGGTCGCCAACTTTACTTTTTTACTAGTGTTGAATAGCCATTCTAGAAACCATTTAACGGTGTGCAAGTTGTTTGTATGAGATAAGAATAGTTGATAAATATAATTACTAGTGTTGAATAGCAATACTTGAAACGTTTTAACTGTGTACAAACAAATGATTAATTTTAAATTAGATTTGAAATACTTGATAAATAGATTTGACTATGTGACTAGCAAAGGCATGGGCAGCTATCGATAGGCTATCGGTCATATGGAAGTTAGAGCTGACCGATAAAATGTAACGCAGTTTCTTCCAAGCAGCGGTCGTGTCGATACTGGATGCACTACATGGATGCACTACATGGACTCTAACTAAACGGATGGAGGAAAAGGTTGACGGCAACTACACAAGAATGCTGCGAGCAATATTGAACAAGTCCTGGAGGCAACACCCGACAAAGCAGCAGCTATACGGCCACCTGCCACCCATCACGAAAACTATCAAAATTAGACGAACCAGACATGCAGGACACTGCTGGAGAAGTAGGGACGAGCTCATAAGGGATATACTCTTGTGGACCACTTCACATGGCCGAGCAAAGGCAGGGCGACCAGCTCGAACCCACATACAGCAGCTCTATGTGGATACGGGATGTAGCCCTGAGGACCTGCCGGAAGCGATGGACGATAGGGAGGGGCGGCGATAGAGGGTCAGGGATATCCATGCTGATGGCGTGACATGATGATAATGATGAGATTTGAAATACTTGATAAGTAGATTTACAAATGTTAAATAGCAATACTTGAAACGTTTTAAATGTGTGCAAATATATGATTAATATTAAATAAAATTATTACAGTTAGCAATACTAGAAACCATTTAACTGTAAGCAAACAAATGAGCTCCTTCTTGTTTAAATATGTTACCTACAAACTATTCACTTACAATCATTTCTGTATACAGTAAGTAAATAGAGTTGGCGACTGTACTCGAGGTCGACCCAAAGGCTCCCTTTTCAATAGCTACTACACCGAAGTGTCCGAGAGGGCGCTACTACTTTCCCTGTGTTACTCCACTTGACCCTTGATACGCGCCTTATAATGCTGAGTGTTAAGCAAGGAGGTAGGAAATACCATTTTTTGAGTCTTTGGTATGTCTCGATCTGAGATTGAACCCCGGTCTCTTAGGCCATTGGTAAACACTCTACTCACCAGATTAATGGGTCGTTATATATGAACCGAATTTGTCTTTAATAACCTGTAAGAGTTGATATGCCATAAAACACAACCAAACCAAACCAAACCAAACTTACGTATGGGTTGAATAGATCTGTTTAGGAATAAAATGACTCTGGATGGGTTGTCATGGCATTAAAGTCAATCAATAACAACAACAAAAAAATCTATTTTCTGTATTTCTTTTTTTTTTCATTATACAAAGTCTGCTCAAATATCATACTATAGGCCTAGTTGGATATTCTTAGATAAAGATGAAGATGATCGAAATTCATCATCATCATCACCATCATCATGTCGTGCTGGTAGCACGGATATCCCTGACCCTCTCTCGCCACTCCTCCCTATCGTTCATCGCCTCAGGCAGGTCTTCTGGACAACATCCTGTATCCTCACATAGTTGCTGAATGTATGTTCGTGCTGGTCGTCCTGTTTTTGCACGGCCATGTGTGGGGGTCCATAAGAGTACATCATTTATGAGTTCGTCCCTGCTTCTCCAGCAGTGTCCTGCATGTCTGGTTCGTCTAACTTGAATAGTTTTCGTGATAGGAGGCAGGTGGCCGTACAGTTGGTGTCTTGTGGGGTGTTGCCGCCAGGACTTGTTCAAGATTGCTCGCAGCATTCTTGTGTAATTGCCGTCTAGCTTCTTCTCCAGCCCTTTTGTTAGAGTCCATGTAGTGCATCCATATAGCAGTATCGACACGACCGCTGCTTGGAAGAAACTGCGTTTCATTTTATCGGTTAAGTCTGATTTCCATATAATCGATAGCTTATTGATAGCTGTCCATGCTTTCGTTAACCCCGTGTCGATGTCCTTTTCGGTTGATACGACGCTGCTTCCTAGGTAAGTGAATTTGTCTACTAGTTTAAGAGGGGTTCCGTCTAGAGTGGAGATGTCCCCGGTTTGATTATAGCACATATATTCCGTTTTGTGTGCATTGACATAGAGGCCTATGCCTGCGGCTGCTCGTTCCAAACTGTGCAGTAGTGTTTCGGCTTGGTTGGGTGTATTTGCCAGTATCGAAATTAATAGAGAAATATATACAGGAAATATCGAAAAATTGAGCTGCCTCTTTTTTTTTTTTTTTTTTTTGAGTGGAGGGTGGTTACTTTATCATAAATCTTAACGCTGCAACAGTTTCATCTGGGTGTTAAAATCAGGATAAAGCAACAAATGAAAATTTATTTCTATCTTTATGTTTACATCACGATGACTTTATTATAAAAGTTATGCACATAAAATTGCTTTTTTATAAAGATAAGAAAAACATCAAATCAAAAATAAATAACTTCGCACAATTGTTTTTTAAAAATTGTTCTTAAAAAATCCTTATGCAAATTCCCTATCACCATTCTTCTGATAAAAAGTGTCAGTTAATAAATATAATGCACATTCAAAAATTATTGAATCATAGAAACTTTTGTTCAGGGGCCTCGGGTCGTGTAATGGTTTGCAAGCTTGACTAGCAAACCTGCAAGAGTGAGTTCAAGTATCATTAGGTGCCCCATTCATTCAGCCTTGTGCCACATCTAAGCAAAAGCTTAGTAAATTACTATCGCTTTTCGGTCTTTCGAGAACGCGACTTATCCAGTTGATGGGACACATTTCGGCCAGCCGTGATGCGATGGACGGTTCAGTTCGGGTGTGTCTTGTCACTGGATATACCTCTGGCCTCAGGGAGCTGTCTCCACAGGCTTTAATCCTCTTCGGAGGGGTTGGGTTTATCGCCCGGCGCCTGAGGCACCCCTTTTAGGGGAATGCCGACGGGGTCCGAGACATTTTTGGAAATGCCGGACGCGTGTAGGCTTCGGCCCAGCGCCAAGACCCACCTCAAAAAAGGCCTTGTGCCACACTCATCTTGTAGGTGGGACGGAGGACAAATACCATCATAGAAACATTTGTAATGCTCACATATGCATAAAAAGAAGAAATATTTGAAAGACACTTAATAAAAGCATAAGTATTTTATTCAAACCGAAATTAATACATTAATAGAAAATAAGACAAACGAAATATTTTCACTATCCTTAACACCGCAGTCTTAAAAAGAACAATAACAAAATCACTTTCAATCAAGAGGGTACCGGACAAGCTATTACTGATGTCTTTCTCTTTGTGAAGTCCGTCTGATATCCTCTCGAATGTTTATCCATCGACTAATGTCATCTCTTTTAACAGCACGATACTTCTATTTATACTTTCTGGATGATGGTTGCTTGTTTTGTTTTATGGTCTACCAAAACTTTTCGGGTCATTTAACGCCGAATTAAATCATAAACAATTTAGGTTATTATAAGTGTAATTTTTGTTAACAAATAGTTAAATGTCAAAACTGGTCAGTCTAATGTCAAAAACAGTTCTATTGCAAACAATTCAGTTTAGCATAAATACTTAGATAGAAGAGCTACGGCTAAAGATTTTTCTTGTGGCAACTCACTACCACATTTCATAAAACTAGAAAAACTAATTCAAATTTCTGTCTTAATTTCTAGCAGGTTTGGCTCAAACCAAGGTGAGAGGTATGCAATAAATGTAAAATCTTGGTGAGGCTTAGAACTTTTTTGAACCACCCAAAAATATTTACACTAAGCTGTTGCTCGAGCACAATTATATCATACATATCTTTAGAAACTATATATATATATATATTGTCATCCACAGACAGACTGTTTCGTTGTATCACAACTCTTCAGTGTGGCCAGACACGTAGGACGCTTGAAGCAGAGATCGGAACCAGCGCAACCTTACGTTAGACTTAGTATCAGACCATTCGGACAACAAGCGTACTACGTCGGCTAGGGAATTATAAGGTATCATGTAGCAACAGCCGAGCAGTGTTCGTTTGTTTAACATTTTTATACCTTATCGGATAACAAAGTGCTCAATTCGCTCGAAGAGCTTTGCATTATATCTATGGTAATGCTGACATGTACGTAAAAAGAAGAAATAATTAAGACACAACAAAAGTATAAGTATTTCATTATATCCGAAATTTATACATTTAACAGAAAATAAGACGAACAAAAGATTGTTACATCCATAACACTAAAGTCTTGACTAGAACAATAACAGAATCGCTTTTAAACAAGAGTGTCCCGGCCAAGCTATTACTGAAGTCTTTCTCTCGTTGAAGTCCGTCTCTCAAAGAAGTCCAATTGACTAATTGTCCTTTTGACTAATATCCACCTTAACAGCATGGTACCTCTATCAATACTATCTGGAGGTTTTCCATTCCTGTTTGCTGACGATCGGTGTTCAAAAGCTGGTGAGGGAAGTCCTCATTGCATAAATTCTCGTGTCTCACTTTGTTCATGTATGACAGAAACATTATAGGGGACGCACCCATTGCATAAATGCTAGTGTCTCACTTTGTTCATGTATAGCAGAAACATTATAGGGGAAGTCTACATTGCATAAATGCTTGTGTCTCACTTTATTACTATATGACAGAAACATTATAAGAGAAGTTCCCATTGCATAATGGCTAAAATGCTGAACAGTGGCCTTAAAGTGGTGAGTTCAAACTTCACTTGTGCCATCATGTTCCCTTTCAGACTGATATCCTTGAGAAATGTGAGAACCTGCTTATCCCTCCGGTTATGGGGGTAAATAATATCAGTGCTGTTCTTTAACAAGGATGGCTTTTGCATTAAAATATCCACGAAGATTGATATGCCCATGAACAAAGAAACCAAACCAAAGAAATACAACATTTTAAAAATGCAGATTGTTTTGTTCTAGATGACGGAAGTTTGACACACACACACCAATTTACATAAAGAAAGTTTATTATCAACTTGATGGCAGATGGTTTAAACGCAAACATATTTACATAATACAAGTTCATAATCATCATCATCATCATGTCGCGCTGGTAGCACGGATATCCCTGACCCTCTCTCGCCACTCCTCCCTATCATTCATCGCCCTACGCAGGTCTTCAGGACAACATCCCGTATCCTCACATAGCTGCTGAATGTATATTCGTGCTGGTTGTCCTGCTTTTGCACGGCCATGTGTGGGGGTCCATAAGAGTACATCTCTTATGAGTTCGTCCCTGCTTCTCCAGACGAACCAGACATGCAAGTTATAATAAGAAAATAAAAAAGGTGTGGATACATTCAGATTTATGCAAGGCAAGTTTATAATAGAGTTGATGATAGAAGGTTGGAACACACTGATAAATTTATATAATGTGCCTTTATTATCAACTAGATGATAGAAAATGGGGTATGCACACAGACTTATAAAATAGAATTTTATAATAAAAAAATTAAAAAAACGTAGGACACACTCAAATTTACATAATGCAGTATGTGGACACACACACACACACAGAGTATTTATAAATTTCTAAAATATATGCTAATACAAAATTATTAAAACACTATTCTCTTGTTTATTTTGCTGGTAAATAAAGCAAAAATCTTTAACAAAAATATATCAAAGAAATAACTTATTTTTAATATAAATTATTACCTCTTTATATTAACATCACGACGCAGGATTTTTCCATCTAATTCTTGATTAGGGTTCCATAATCACCCTTGTTTCTTTTGCTTGACAGTATCGTAGATTTTACAAGCACTGAGTCACTGACAAAGAAGTTATTTATACCATGTCAGGGAAACAATAACGAATTCAACAGCGACAATTTAATTGATAGTTGCGTGGATAGCGTGGGAACAAAATGGGAGGTTTTTCGAAACAGGAAAAGGTCGAATGTTGGAAAATAAAGGAAACACTAAGTAGTATTCACTTTAAAGGAAAACAAAAAACCCTCTGATGACAAAAAATGACAGACAATAAAAATGGAAAAATTGAACGAAAGGTGACAATTAACACTTTCCTGATGTCCCCTGGAGTGACACTTAATTGTTGGAGGGTTCAAAACTTTGTCATTGTTTTCCCATCATTGCTTGATGTTCACAAACATTAGATAAAATCCTATTTTAGTATGGAACCTTATAATTTTGAAGTTTATGAATTCGAAGGCAGTACATTGTTTGGTTACCCCTCTGGTTGGTTGGGTTTTATGGCATATCAACCTTTGTTGGTTATTTAACGCCAAATCCATTTTTATGTAAATAATCAGTTCTATTTCAAACAATTCAGTTTTGCATGAGTACACAGCTTAGTTGTCAAAAACATTTCTATTTCAAACTATTCAGTTTATTAAAGCAGTTATATATAACAATTCAGTTTAGTGTAAGAACAGTTTCAATGTCAAAAACAGTTCAATTTCAAACAATTCAGTTTAGCAAAAGCACGCAGTTTAAATGTAAGTAGAGTTTAATTGTGAAAAACATTTCGATTTCTAGCTATTCAGTTTAGTAAAGCAGTTCTAATTCAGCTAATTCAGTTTAGTATAAGTACAGATTTGGTTTACACATAGTTAAATGTCAAAACAGTTTCTATGTTAAACAATTCATTTTAGTGTAAATGCAGTTCTATTTGAAATAATTCAGTTTAAGATAAGCACGCAGTTTAAATGTAAGTACGGTTTAATTGTCAAAAACATTTCTATTTTAAGCTATTCAGTTTAGTCAAACAGTTCAGTTTAGCATAAGTATGCTGTTTAGTTCTATTTAACCCATATATAGGGTCCTATCAGGTGATACCACACCGGACCAGAGTGGACCTGGGAGCGATGGCAATGAAGGGGTACTCCGCATTCCACAAAGCTTCAGCATTGCTGGAACCTCACCATCAGATTTTTTAGTGTCAAAATCCAGGACACTCTTTGGGGGGGGGGTCTTACCCCTCTGCAGAGGTGCAGTCAGTGTATTCTACACACCCAGCCAACTGGGGCAAGGTATAACTGGAACCTCACCATCAGATTGTTTTAGTGTCAAATCCAGGACACTCTGGGGGGGGGTCTTACTCCTCTGCAAAGGTGCAGTCAGTGTATTCTACAGCCCCCCATGGTTTGGGTCATCTACTCTTGATTAAATTGTACTTGGTATTATGGTTATGGTAAAAAGGAAAAAAAGAATGGGACTGGCGACGAGGGTTCAAATCCTGGACAAAGCTGTTTGCATTTCACTCTGTCTTAATGTGCTTAAGAAAGGCATGCATTAATTTGTTTTCCTCCAAGCTATTGGACAGCTCAGTCGGCTGGAGGTGGGGGGCTTCAGAATACACCGACTGTATCTCTGCTGAGGGAGAAGACACCCCTCCCTAAACGAGTGAGGCTCCAGCTTTGGAGATTTGGCAAATGTGGAGTACCCTTTCTTTGCCATTACTCCCAGGTCCGCTCTGACCCGGAGTGGTAGCACCTGATAGCGTCTTATCTAAGGGTCAAATAGAACAAACTGTGTGCAAATAAATGACTTATGTTAAATTGTAAATGTTATATATGAATATATGAATACTTGAAACCATTTAACTGTGTGCAAAAAAGAACTCAGTCTCGTTTAAGAATGTTATCTACAAAATGTATTTACAAATCATATATATATTTAATATATATGTATAAAGAGGATTTGGCATTAGATAACCTACAATGGTTGATATGTCATAAAACCTAACCAAACCAAATCCTACATATTTAATATATATGTATAAAGATTTGGCATGAAATAACCTACTATGGTCGATATGCCCCAAAAACCCAATCAAATTAAAACCCAGCAATTGTTAAATAGTTGAGCAGACTGGGTTCTTTTATCATGGTGAGGTAACCACTTGAGACATAATAATTTGAATTAAAAAACAAACTTGTATTACATCCTGCCCTTGGTGGAAGGGTTAGGTATGCAAATAATCCTGAGTAAATTTTTGCTGGTTGCTATATATATTATATATATATACATACTAAACGCCACTCCAAATCTTGGGCAAATTTACAAGCTTTGAATTCAGAGTTTTCCTTCTCTAAGAATGGCTCCCATACCATAGTTAAAGAATTCAGTCTGTCCTACTATTTATCCATAGCTAGAGATTCATACCTTTCCTAAGGGTATGAGTGCTATGTTAAATGTTAACAACCTGCTCCAGGATTTGAACTCAGGTCGCCATGTCCATTTTCTCGGATGATAACCATTACACTACAAACTCCTCCTAAACAAATTTTCCCAGTTGCTATATACTTATTTTTTTTTAAAGTTTTGATCGAGAAAATTAACCACTCTTTGCTATTTAGGTTTGATATTAGAAGATTATTTTGGTATGTATGGCACATTGTTGTAAGAAATGAAGCCAACAAATCCTGTTTAGACTGTTTCAATTTCACTTTTCGTTATAAGTTTTGGGAAAGGTATGTATCCATTCTAAAGAGGAATCAGAATTCCTTTCATGAAAAATATTCAGAAGTATATTTTGAATATATTTAGATGTATTTTCACGCATAGTTTAAAAATCTCAAGATTTGAAAGATAGTATGAATAAACTGGGCTTATCTAAATATATATATACATACATATATATCTATATATATGAGGGTTGGCTTAAAGTTCACAGTCTTACCAAGATACTCTCAAATAATGTGACTAAATGAGGTTACTATTTCAACTTGAGTTCTACTCACTTCCGCCATCAGTGTTGCAGTGCTTATATACCATTTGACACAAAATCTCAACAGCAGATATGATGTCATATACGAACTTGTATATATATATATATATATACGCACTCATATAAATATACATATATATATATATATATATATATTGTTATGACCGATTATTAAGGGTCAATAAATAAATAACTCAACACGGGAGATATTCGTGCCACACAAATGTATCCAAGTCTCTGAGGAGGGTTTCCTTGGTTCAACGTACACGAAGACAGGCAAAGTGCTTACTACGGCTGCTTCTGCTCTCCCTCTACCAGCTTAGTTCTTGATTAATATTCTCTTTCGATAAGTCCATTATTCTGGTCATAGGTGAGTCACCTACAACATATATACATAGTATATATATATATATATATATATATATATATATATATATATATATAGTATATCTATATATATATATATATATATATATAGTATATATATATATATATATATATATATATATAGACACACACACACGCACACACACATCTTCACCACCTCCAACCCCACCACCACCAAAATCTTTTATCTGTCGAGGAAAATTGAAACCAAAGATGTTTTAGAAAAAATTTTTTCAACTAGTTTAATTTCTGGTTATTTATTTAATTCTTAGAAAAAAATTAATGGACAATGAAAAACATGTAATCCTATCTCAGTCGTACAAGGCAATGAACTTGTTAAATGCTCATTCAACACAACTTTTATTGGAAGCAGATATAGCTCTCATATCCTTGGGAAACGTAAAAATCCAACTATTTTACCTCCAGCTACAGGGAAAATAGTAGGGCAGACTGTTCTCTTAAACCTGGGTATGGCAATCAGTCTGGACTTAAATCGCATAATCAAACCTCTAAAACTTACTTAAAAATTGACCTTGTGTCATATTTAGCTCATGCAGAGGGATCGTATTAATGTATATAATTAGATTTATGGGTGAATCTTCAAACTAGTGATGTAAGATTATTATATAGCATTATTTAGTGAGGACGAGCACGTCAAATCATCAAAATAATCATCAAAGCTTGTTGACAGCATGAATTCCGATGACTTTTTCTCGAAATCTGTCTCCACCAGCCATCACAATCGATAAGTCCTCTAGATGGTATCCTGTGTCCAATACAACTGGTGAATGTAATTTTTTGCTGGTTGGCCAACACTGGTGAGTCTATTTGTAGAAGCCCATAGTAAAATGTTGCCTATGGGTTTGTCCTTACTTCACCAGCAATGCCCAGCGTGTCTTGCTCATCTTTCTTGGCTGGTTTGTGAGATGGGAAGTAAGCAGCTGTTCAGTACTTGAAACCATTTAACTGTGACAAACAAATAATTAATATCAAACAGAATTATTACAATTAGACAGAATTTAGTATCCTTTTGTAAAATGCTTAAAACTTTTGCTCTCATTTTATATAACCCTTTTTTATGTTTGAATTCAGTGTTTTCCTTCTCCTTGATTGGTTTCATACCAAGATAAAGGACCTAGGTTTGCTCTACTATGTACCCATAGCTGGAGGGAGAATAGTTGGACACAAGAGTATTTTCAAGGGTATTAGTATTCGGTGAAATGCAAAAAGTTTTGTCCAGGATTTGAACTAGGGTCAGTTAATCTATTTCCTATAATGATAACCATAAGCTCCTCCATGTAGAGAGCCCAGTCGGCAAATGGGAATGTAGAATACACAGACTTCATCTCTACACAGGGGTAAGACTCCCCCGACAAGTTTTCTGGATATAACACGAAACAATCTGATAATAAGGCTCGAGTAATGCTGGAGCTTTGAGAAATGCAGAATAATATTTTAATTATATCCCAATTCAATAATATGTTATATATTTATCATTGTCTACTGGGGCAGTAGACAACACTGACTGCACCTGTGCAGTAGGGTAAGACCAACCCCACCATCCTCCAACAACTGTCCTGAGTATAATAGAAAACAATCTAATTGTGAGGCTCCAGTTTTAGAGTTTGGGTGAATGTGGAGTATACCTTTATTACCATTACTCCCAGGTCCACTTTGATTCTGATTAGCAGTATCTGCTTGGGTCCTATCTATGTATCAAATAGAACTATTCAATAGTTTAAAAAATAATTATTTTCAGTTGCTTGAAGCTATTTAACTGTGAGCAAACAAATAATCAATATTCACTAGAAACATTAGATAATAGCAGGAGCAACAGCAGGTATTTGGATGCTAACAAAACACTTGGTGGAAAAGCTAAATGGGAACTTCGCAAGAATGCTGCATGTAGTTTTGAACAAATCGTGGAAGCAGCACTCCACAAAACAGTAGATGTGCGGCCACTTACCTCCCGTCTCAAAAACATTCAAGTAAGATGAACAAACACATTGGGAGCACTGCTGGACCCCGAAAAATTGAAACACCAGTGTTAGCCAACCAGCAAGAATTTATATCAGCTCTGTGTGGACACTGGATATGATTTGGAGGACCTACCATGAGCAATGAATGATAGGGACAGATAGATAGACAGACAGACAGGCAGACAGAGAGACTGACAGCGAGTCAGGGAAATCCATGCTGTCAGCAAGATTTGATTATGATAATGAGTTATTAGTCTTTGACAACAATACTTGGAATGACTTCATAGTATGCTAAGGAATGATTAATATTAAATAGAAGGATTAGTGTTAGCAATACTTGCAAACATTTAACTATTTGCAAACAAATAATCAATATTGAATAGAATAATGTTAGATTGGAATACTTGGAAACATTTAACTGTGTGAAAACAAATGATCACTGTAAATAGAATTATTCATGTTACATAGAAATACTCGAAACGATTTAACTGTGTGTAAAAATATCAAGTCAGGCTCTTCAAATGTTATCAACAAAATGAGTCAACAAATCATATATAAATTCAATATGTACGCGCATGATTTGGCATTAAGTAACCTATAATGGTCGATATGCTATAAAACCCAACTAATCACCCAAGCTAACCTTATAATAGTCTCTTTCTCACTATATATATATATACTTCTTTAAGAAAAACAACAAAACCGGTCACGTAGGATTATAAATTTATTTCCATCCTGTTACGCATTTTTGAAATTTCCAAAAACACGAAAAAAAATTAACAGGACTTCTTCAGATCTCTCTCTCTATATATATATATATGATAGAAGTTAGTCGAAAGTTGGATAAATCAAACACTTAATTCAAATTTAGACATATGGTATTTCGTTCGGGCTTTATTTCATCTTCAAGACTGAAGTCTTGAAGAAGTTCGTGAAGATGAAATAAAGCTGAACGAAATATCACACATCTAAATCTTAGTTATGTGTTTGATTTATTCAATTTTCCACATATTTCTATCATACTGTCAGATTCACTAAAAATCTCTTTTCAACATATATATATATATATATATATGCAAATTTCATTAAACATAATAGACATTTTATGCCTACATATTTTCTTTTGGATCCGTTCGAATTCCCGTATTACTTTTATCGTATTCTGGGGGAATTGATTTATGTATTGTCCAATTATTGTCTATTATGTTTAATGAAATTTGCTGGACAATACATAAATCAATTCCCCCAGAATACGATAAAAGTAATACGGGAATTCGAACGGATCCAAAAGAAAATATGTAGACATAAAATGTCTATTATGTTTAATGAAATTTGCATTAACGAAGAAATGCTGCCTAAATATATATATATATATATATATATATATATATATATATATATATATATGAAACAAAAAGGAGGCAGTATCAAAAATCAGATTGATATGTTTCATTATAAGAAGAGTTTCATAAGAAATAATTTATTATTCCACAAAAATGATATCTACATGCAACAAAGCAAAGAAGCCAGCAACTTTTCAAAAATACTCAATTGCTTTTTGATATTATCTAATTATTTTTTGTTTCATTTTAAGTTTTTATATATTTCAAGTATCCCAGCTTCTTAGTTTTATAATGTTTCATTCAAGGGAGGTAATTTTGTCCAACACTATAATCTCTTCACTCCCGTACAATGCCGAATACTGATAATACAATGCTATGACACAATGCGACTCTAACACTTCACGTCTCATCAGACTTCTGTCAGACTGATTTGTATATTTACTATTTCTTGTGATGTAATCTCAGTTTCAGTATCAATTTCAACAGTTGTGTTTGTTGGCACATATCGGCACATTCTTCTACTTAACACTTTGAGTATTAATTTAATGAGGACAGGGGATTTATAATAAAAACCTGGTTGTAAATTAACGGCTGTCATTTCTTGGATTAATACACTTTCTATACAGCACCATTGTGCTAAATTATATTCTTTTTTATTTGAAATCCATTTCTTAAGTTTAAGTTTTGGTTACAAATCTTTCAGATATGTTATACAGCATTAAGTGTGTTGTTCATTGTTCAAATCCCTTTTATGTTCCCCTGTTGTTTTCTTTAAGTTTCACCAATGTCTTTCTTAAGGCCATTGTTAACAGGTTAGTTCATTGATTATTACTCTTTGGACATTTCCTTCAAAATTTTACCCATAAGTACATATATAGATTTTTTCATTCATATATATATATATATATATATATATACACTGTAATTCCATATTTGCTGTTTTTCAACCTCCGGATTGGATGAGTGAAGTCATCTGAGGAGTGAATAGTATAATAATATTCTTCACCGAAATAAATTTATAATGACAATTTAACCAGGTTAACAAATTTTTATAGATATCTTATAATTCAGACTGGCCATTTTTCACTGAGAACGAATGTCTCTTCATTGTCGAAGTATAATATTGAAGCCTCTAAAAGACAAATATGTTACAAGCCCTTAGAATATGCTGACTATATTCCCCTGCAGAGGGGTATAACCGCCCCCACTAAAGAGGGACCTCCTGGCTATGATACTAAACTATACCTGATTGTGAGACACCAATTGTGGAAATTTTAGGAAAGTGAAGTACTAGTTCATTGCCATTACTCCCTGGTCCACTCTAATCTGGAGTGTAAGAAGCTGTTAGAGTCTCATGTAAGGGTTAAATAGATCTGTTTAAAAACCATTTGTATTTTTTAAGAATACTTGATACCATAAAACAGTAATTTAGTTCTATTAAGTATAGTTACTTGAAGCTATGAGCCAACTGGGTTATTGGTCTAGTGGGTAGAGTGTTCGCCAATGGTCCGGGAGACCCGGGTTCAATCACAGGTTGCGTCATACCACAAATTTTAAAAATGGTACTCGATACCCCCTTGCTTAACACTCAGCCATATAAGGTACGTATCAAAGGTAAAGTGGAGCAATCCAGGGAAAGGCATAGAGCCTTCCCCGACACCTCGGTGTAGTAGCTATTGAAAAGGGAGCCTTCTGGTCACCCTCGACAACGGTCGCCAACTTTTTACTTACTCGAAGCTATAATTGTTTACTGAGGATAAATATAAGTTAATTGAAACCACATAACTGTGAGCAAATAAATGAATATCATTGAAAAGAAATAATGACTTGAAACCATACAATTATTAGTATTAGATAGGAATACTTGAAACCATTCAAGTATGTGCAAATTATTTGTATTAGATAGGAAAACTTGATATATTATTGTGTGCAAAAACCCTTAAGAAACCGCAAAACAAAATGTGTTTATATAAAAGTACAGTGATAGTGATTCTCTAACTTTTAGGCATAGAATAATCCTAGACAGGTTGACATGCCATTGAAATCAATTTATCAAAAATATGGCATAGTTTTATTCTTACATTTCTAAATACTTTAATAATTCTGGCCAGTCATTTTTCATCTTTTGTAGAGATGTTAAAAGTCCCTCAGCAAAATATCAAAGCCTCTTGAAAAAAAAAAAAAAGGCTTATGAAACATTAAATCCAAAAACACACTCAAGCACTGCAGAAACGTCACTGATTGAACTAAAAATACTAACTTTCCCACTGCCAACTTCAATCAAAAATAACCTTTAACCTTTTGTCGGTAAAATCTCTACATCACAGCTTGGGTAGGGACAGTAAGGGTGGTGCCATTATATAACACACTTCTTTTAGGACAGGAGCCGAAACCATTTCATGGTTCTGGCAGCAAGCAGCTGTGAGAGACGCTGTTAGCAGTCAACCTTTAACTTGGGTATTGCTATCCTAGTTGGGACATGTCAGATGTTTCTGTTAGAGGTAGCAGATTCTTTGGTTGGAGATAGATCTGCTTATTTTAAGTTGGCCTTGAGGCTATACTTTAGGCTATCATTACAACCTCGTGTGTATCCCCAACCAGCGACCAGCTTTCTATTGAAAATCTGTTGAGGGAAAATGGACTCATCTATGCTGACAATATGGCAGTTTTTCAAAACTGAACCAGGAGAATCCTGACCAAGTAATAAATAAAATAAGCAAATAAATAAAATGAGCAAAAATCCTATAATTCATCGTCATCATTATCATCATCAAGGTATATGACAACATAGATTCTCTGAACTCTCTCTCTCTCTCTCTCTCTCTCTTTTCCCATCCATCCCTACTTGTTATCACTCTTAGCAAGTCCTCTTGAATGTAGGTTTTTGCTGGTCAACCAATACTAGCATGTCCATGTCTAAGAATCCATTAGGAAACATCACTTATGAGTTCATTCTTACTTCACCAGAAGTGCCCAGCATGTTTGGCACAACTAACTTGGATAATCCACGAGATGGGAGGTAAGTTGCTATACAGATCCTATTTTGTAGGGTGCTGCTTCCAGGATGTGTTCATAATGCCACACAACACCCTTGTTAATTCCTAGCTAGCTTTTTCTCCAGGGATTTCATTAGACTTCAAGTGGTGCAACTATATTGTAATACTGACACAGCTATAACTTGGAAGAATTCCTGTTTTATTTTTCTTTTATTTAGAAAAATCAGATTACCATATGTTCATTAACCAGTCAATAGCTGGCCATTTAGTCTTAAAGAAGATATAACATGTAATTTGACATATTTCTGGTAGGAAATGAAATGAACATATTGATAGCGGGTTAGAATTTTGGCGTTCCATCTCCTTGAGTGGTTGCTACCAAAAGAAACAGCCCAATCTGACCCACTAAAAGACGTAAACTGCTAGATTACATATTGTTATATCATCGAGGTGAATGATACACACAAACTTTCGCCACTTTGAAAAATCTCCTTTGTAGGTGTTGTAGAGTAGCTAGCATCCCTTCAGCACTCTTGCAGATGGACTGGCTCACAGTCTTAAATAGCATACGATTGACTTCAGCCGTTGATTATTAAGTTGATATTAAGCTGATTAATATTCAGACTGATCTTACTTCGTTTGGCTATACAGCATTTGATCCTCCTCTGTTCATTGAATAAATATATTAAGCACTTCCAACGATTCTGCAGTTGCTGCACTGGTTATCATAAAATGGAGAAGGGTATGAAATAGAGAAATGTTTCAACGCTGACAAATTCAGAACGACATCTCCCCGGTATCTAGTAACTTCTGCTGGTGGTGGAGTCTGTGTGTGTGAGTATCCAATGGCAAGCCACTCGCTAGTTACTGTAATGCCCGCCTGCTGGCCATCAAAGCACCTCTGTTTGTGATCAGAGAAGTCCCGACTAAAAAGCCGAACAACTGTGAAAAGTCGACATCTACAGGATTGACGAACAGCTGTAGATTATGAGGCTCACAAATGTGACAAGGGACCTTCTTTGGACACCAATCCCTGCGAAACTTCACACATGTTGTCAATTCAATGAGTGGAGCTGGTTTAACCCACATCAGATAAATCGCATCGTAAACACACACACACACACACTCACACACACACACACTCACACACACACCCTGTACCTCCCCTCTCCCCATAAGAAAAAGAAAATTTTGCTGATTCTCCTGAACAACATTGCTCGTATTAAATTAAAGAATTTTCCTTCTGTTAGATTGGTTGCTTTGTCGAGACTAGAAACCCCAGTCTGGTCTAAAATTTATTATAGCTCGGGGTAGAATAGATGATTTTATAAAAATTATTTCGGTCTCTGGATCCAATTTCTCTCACAGTAACGGTTGTGTACCACCCGTATTTTGATATCTGCCCCAGATATTATTACTTTTACCTTTTAGGTGTTTTGGATCTTGTTGCCTGCAATCTGTAGATAATAAATTTACCAAGGTATATTATACTGCATCCTATGTGTGGGCAATATAGAACTGACTTTTTCCAAAATATACCGACTGCAGCATAAATACCTGCCACATTTTTACTGTCACCTGTGTGATGCATGTAAACTTGGGCAAGTAGTAATGGTAGTTCAATCTCGCTAATGTCGTATCATTCTTTTCCAGATAAAATTGGTTACAATCATGGCTTTCACCGGTAAACATTGTGCATTTGCCGTTGAAACGTTTTCAAGATTGTTGAATCTGTAATTGCAACACAGGGAGCTTCTCATTCTCATTTCACGTTTCGTCAGAATGATGCTGTCCTGGATAAAGAAAAATCGATACTGCTATGGGTTGAAAATTCTATCCAGAATAGCATTAATTACTCTCACCACACAGGTGATAGTATAAAATGTGGGTAGTATTTCTCCGTTACAATGTATATGCGATATTTTCCTTTAGATATGAAGTCTGTTTAGAAAGTAATGAAAATGCATTACAAAAAAAACAACTTAAATACAAAACTTCCATTATTTATAAGACATGAAAAGTTATTCAATTAAGTAATGAGGCTGAATGTACCAAATTTTAAAATTTCAGCTTAATTACAAACACTCACACACATACACACACACACACACACACATGTATATATATAGTTTTGGAGGTGCCCGTAGTGTAGTTGTTATCGTCGTAGGAAATGAACACGGCGACACGAGTCCAAATCCTGGACGAGACTGATTGCATTTCACATAGCACTAAGACCCTTGGGAAAGGTATGAATCCAATTATTCTCCCTCCAGCTATGGGTAAATAGTAGGGCAGACTGGGTTCTTCAGCCTTGATGAAGCAACTAGTCTTGGAGAAGGAAAACTCTGAATTGAAACCTGTTAAACTCCGCTTAAAAATTGACCTTGTGTCATATCCTGCCCGAGCGGAGGGGTTGGTAAATAGGATATATATAGTTTTGTGTTACTTAGTGAATTGAGCCCTTTTATGTATATTACCATAGGTGTTTTTTCTTTTAGCGAGGAACACACACATACACACACACTCTCTCTCTCTCTCTCTCTCTCTCTCTCACACACACACACACACACAAACACACACACACACATATAATTGGTTACATGATTTGCAATATTTATAAATAGAGTGTTTAAGAAAGTAGAGTAAGAAAAGTTGTCTCCCTTAGTCGAGGGTGACCCGAAGGCTTCCTTTTCAATAGCTACTACACCGAGGTGTAGGGGAGGGCACTACTCTTTTCCCTGGATTGCTCCACTTTACCCTTGATAAGTATAATGCTGAGTGTTAAGCAAGGAGGTATCAAGCACCATTTTTTTAAAGTCTTAGGTATGACTCGACCAGGGATTGAACCCCGGTCTCCCAGGCCATTGGCAATCCGTGATAAAACTTATATGTCTTAGTCTGGCCTTGATTTTATGATGGTATAAGAATTTTATGTTGTGTATGATAGTGGCCTGAACTACCAACCACACTTTCTCATAATGCATTAGACTATCTTGTTGGTAGTTTAACACTGAATATTTCGGCAAGGAAAGACTACATGACATGAAAACTTAAACTGCAAGCATTTAATATCTACATACATGGTACACAATAATAATTGTCCCAAACCATACTAAATAAAAGCGCAATAGTTGCTCCAAGAACAAGGTGATGGATGGCAGAAGTTACACTTACGTAGCTCTGGTGTAATACGAGCTCTCGCAAGGTGATTTGTATGCACGTGCTTCTCACATAGCAGAGGCTGAAGTAGACGTCCTATCTGTAGGACCTTCTTTGTCAAAAAGTAGTAGAACTCGCTTCTCAAACTGTCACAGGACCAACGCTCACGTGATTGTCGGAAGCTCTGATCATGAATCACAGGAAAAGGAGACAATTACGTTTTGTTCCCAACAATGACATAGTAAAAAAAATGACAGTTACCAATCCCTATCAACTCTGTGTCAGTGTTCCTCTAACTATATATATTCTCACACGCCCAGGGTATCTGAAAATATGGGGATAGGTTTTCCACAGAAATGAAACAATATGAAAATATATTTAATTAATCTTCGCTCCACTAAAGATCGGCTGTGCATATAAAAAAGAATAATATAAGGCAGTAAATCCTTCGAAGAGATTATGACACAATAACACAATATAATGTAGGAACAATAATTTAATTCTCTCATCTGTGGGACTAAACTATAGTTGTAATTTAAAGAAAATATTAATTACCAAAAAGAAAAAAAAAAAACACGGAAGATGAAAGGGATAATGTCATGAATGATAGTGTAAACATTTTGTTTTTGTCATGATGTATGCGCAAAGAATGTTTAGCTTCAATTCCTTGTGAAATGTATATGTATGAAATGTATCTGGGGAGGTCAAATAAAGTTATTTCTTAACTCGTATCTTTATCGTGGCCTATTCGACAAGCCGATATGAACTCGTTAAGTCTTTATATTTTTCTCTTCTAAGCCTTTAGGCTGGGCCGTCTGGCATTCGTACCGGATGGGAGATCGATCAATGGCAGATTCGAGGCCGAAAGGCTACTAGCTTCGGTTGGCCCATCTTCGGGTGGGCGAGCTACTTTTTTGACTCCTATGCACCACTTTGTGTAGCACCAGACCTCACGGTCTAGTTTAAGCTATATTCTAGCGTGATACTGCCGGACTCATTAGACCCACATTGCACTTAGTGGGTCAATGACCAGCAGGGTTCGAATCTCAGCTCGTTCCCGACCTTCCCTTCCCCTTTATCCCCACTTTAATTGGCATTCAGGCTTTTGACCTTGTGTCAAGTTCTGTCTGGTGGGAGGCAATGACAAATTAACTTTATATTTTTCTCTTAGTTGTTGGAAGGATTCTGTTCTTCTTTCCGTGGTTAAAGCTGTTTCTTTATTCTTTCTTCGTCTTTTCCAATTCCGTTTCTTTCTCCAACATTTTCTTGATTCTCAGAATTTAGACGTTACCTTATGAGATTCATTATCGCTGGATTTTTTTCCAATCATCTATGTAACTATTCTGTCATTTGTTATCTCTGTAAAAGATGAAAGGTCGATCAAACTTCTACCAGTTGTCCCTGCAACTTTATATATCTTCAACATTGCTGAAGGTAATCATATTTACCAACCCCTCTGCTCGGGCAGGATACGACACAAGGTCAATTTTTAAGCGAAGTTTAACAGGTTTGAATTCAGAGTTTTCCTTCTCCTAGACTAGTTGCCTTACCAAGGCTGAAGAACCTAGTCTGCCCTACTATTTGCCCATAGCTAGAGGGAGAATAATTGGATTCATACCTTTCCCAAGGGAATTAGTGCTATGTGAAATGCAATTAGTCTCGTCCAGGATTTGAACTCGTGTCGTCGTGTCCATTTCCTACGACGATAGCCATTACACCACAGGCACCTGCTGAAGGTAATAGTTCGAAGTTGTTTAAATTCATCCATCGACCGACGCAATGTAAGGTCAACCATCTCGTTCGATGGTTGGTAACTGTCTTCAATCATCACTGTGATTCTTCCTTCATCTATCATCTGTGTAATCGATGAGACGCTAATCAATCATCCACCGACCGACACAATTTGAGATAATCTATCTCGTTTGATGTCTGGTGGCTGTCTGACTTTCATATTTCACATTTCTCATTTTCAACACGAATGAATGTGTAATTGCTAAGCAGATAACTTTTTGAGAATATTTCATGTTATGCTAGGATGATACTGATAATATTTCTAACCCAAAGCAGTATTGATTTTCTATCTGGAACATCATCATGCAAGCATAATATAAAATGAGCGACAGCAAATGAATGATGTGCACCATTCCAGATCATGATCATATCTGAAAAAACAAACGGCAAAACATTAGATGGAACTACCATTGCCACTTTCTTAAGTTCACTTGCTTCACACAGATACTATTTACCAACCCCTCCGCTCGGGCAGGATATGACACAAGGTCAGTTTTTAAGCGGAGTTTAACAGGTTTGAATTCAGAGTTTTCCTTCTCCTAGACTAGTTGCCTAACCAAGGCTGAAGAACCTAGTCTGTCCTACTATTTACCCATAGCTGGAGGTAGAATAATTGGATTCATACCTTTCCCAAGGGTATTAGTGCTATGTGAAATGCAATCAGTCTCGTCCAGGATTTGAACTCGTGTCGCCGTGTCCAATTCCTACGACGATAACGACTACACCACGGGCACCTCCCTTGCTTCACACAGATGACAGTTTAAAATGTTTGAAGTATTTCTGCTGTATCTTGTATATAGGGGTGTATGTGTGGGTGGGAAGTCTATGTTTTCTTTTGTTTGGTTTCTTTCTTTAATGGCATATCAACCTTCGTGGGTTATTTAATGTCAAAGTAATCCTTGTAGAAGATCCTTAGTGGTACTATTTAAGGTTTCTTTGTTCAATGGCATATCAACTTTCATGGGTTATTTAATGCCAAAGTCATCCTTGTCAAAGAACAGTAGTGGCACTATTCAATTTGATAAGGGGCTTCATACTTTTCTCAAGGGTATTTGTCCTATTGTGAATCTAATAGCATGACTGGTGTTTGAACTCACTATACTGTCACAGTCCAGCAAGCTTGCCACTAGGCCAAGGGAACTCCCTTCAAGTTTTCTATGCTTTAAATTGACTGGTGATGATGAATGTGATAAGCCCAGTAGTTCACAGAGAGAGAGAGAGAGAGAGAGAGAGAGAGAGAGGGTTAGAGAGAGAGAGAGAGAGGTTTAGAGAGAGAGAAAGAGAGAAGTTTAGAGAGAGAGAGAGAGAGAGAGAGAGAGAGAGCTTCAGACCCAATGTCTTATTGTCCCACCACTGAGCTGCACTCCATTGACTCATGAGGTTAGTCTGACATTAAAGAAATTCAAAACAGCATGTAATTTTATACTTTAAATTATAATCTACTTCATAAGGCCTACAGCCTTAGATGTATCCACACACACACACACACACATATATATATATATATATATATATATATATATATAAAATGGCTTCTGATGGAAAAACACAGTTAAGTAATTTTATACTGTTTAGTTATATATATATATATATACATATATAAAGCTAACATCATTTCTATTAATTAGAAAGCTTGCAAAAATTCTTTTTTTTTTTTTATCTAGAAAGCTTCTGAAGGCTGATAAGTACAATTGTACTATAAAGAATTCACCAAAATATTTTTTTTTAATTACTTATATCAATATCAGTGTGCATATATATTTGTATGAATGCATGGGTTTTATCTAAGTATATTTGCATATATGCACATATATGGTATGAATACTTGTACCCAGTACATACACACATACACACACACACGTATATATATATATATATATATATCATAAAGTCCAGCTTAGAGCATGGAGTTCCCTGACTCTCTCTTTCACCATCCATCCCTATTATCCATCACTCTCAGCTAGTCTTCTTGGCTGCATCTTGTGTCCACAAGATGATGCAAGTTAGTATTTGCAGGTCGGCTAACACTAGTACATTCAAGTGCAAAAGTCCATGAGTTCATTCTTGCTTCTATCACAGTGCCCAGCATGTCTTATTTGGTTTACTTGAATGTTTTGTGACATGGGTGGTAAGTGGCTAAACAGCTGCTGTTTTGGTTTGGTTTGGTTTCTTTGTTTAATGGCATATCAATCTTTGTAGATTATTTAATGCCAAAGCAATCCTTCTAGAGGAACAGTAATGGTACTATTTAACCCATAGCTGGGAGGATAAGGGTTTCATACCTTTCCCAAGGGTATTTGTCCGAAAAATACAAAAACCTTGAGAAAATTTTTGCATAACAAGAAAAAGTTGGCCGTTGACAAAAATTTCCCTAGGTTTTCGTATTTTGCACTTTTAAACATCCATTGTTGATTTAACATCACTAATATCTTCCCTTATAGCCCTGATGATGGTTCATTAAGACCGAAATGCTATTGTATCAACTTTGTTTCTCAATAAACCTCTCCTTCTACTATGATTAACTTGATATCAATTTTTCTTTATATATTGTCTGATTACACTCCACTATTTTCTTCCATATATATATATATATATATGTATATATTATATATATATGTGTGTGTGTGTGTGTGTGTGTGTGTGTGTGTTCAACTTCTTCATGAGCAGTAAGTAACTCTAGGTCAGAGTAGAGTTGGTTTGAATTTGCAGTTTTCTTTCTCCTAGACTGGTTGCTGTATCAAAGGTAAAAAGCCCAGTCTGCTCTAGTATTTATCTATGAAAATGGATACATGCATTTCCCAAGGGTATTAGTGTGAAGTGAAATGCAAATAGCATTGTCCAGAGTTTGAACTCAGGACACCAGGTTTATTCCTTGCAATGATAAACATTACAGCATATATATAAGAAAACTAATTAGCACACATTTGCAAATATATGCATATACATATGCTCACACAACACACAACACATGTAATTCTCAAACACACACACACACACACACACACACACACACATTAGCAGTTTAGTAAGGTTATCAGCTTAGTTCCAAAAGGAAATTCCCCCAAAGCAGCACCTCTCAGCTTAAAAGGGGTAAAGGCTGAGTTTATTGCTTTGTACTCAAGGTGTTCCCCCAAAAAAATGCCAACAGACCTTAGGAATTTTTATCTGCTCCCCATGGGATTCTAAATTTCTGTTGGGTATGCTTCACACTGTCTTAGTGTCACATTTTGGCCTATTTGGCACCAAATAATTACTTTAACACATACACACACACACACACACACATTTGCATATTCATACACAACACAACACTCAAATGAACACACATATGGAGAAACATATACACACTGGTAAACACACATATAAATACATATAGGTATACAAACACAGACAAACTAACATGCAGAAACATTCACATATACACATATACAAGCACAAACACATACATATATACATACACACATACATACACACACATAAAAACTCATGCACACATAAACACGTACCTAAACACATACACGCATGAAGAAAAATAAACACACACACACGCACACAGAAACATGCATACATACACACATGCTCATATGTACAGAGGCAGAAAAACACACTGTTACACACATAAAGTAGCATACACTCATCATGAAACATACACATGTCGAGAAACACACTCACAGGCACACACATGCATGTGGATGCACGGGCAAAATCACACATATACAGAAATATACACATGCACATACAGGCAGAATCACACACACACACACACACACACACATGCACACACACATGCCCATACACATACACACACACACAAACATACATACACGGACACATACTTATGCACACATAGACAAAAACATGTGCACATACAGGCAGAAATATTCACACACACACACACATGTGGACACATGCACATACAAATATAGATACACAGACACACACTTCTGGAGAAATATATACATACACACACGCACACACATACATGCACAGACACATGCTTATGCACAGACACATGCAGAAACACACATCTAAATACACATCAGGAAAGATGCACATATAGAGAAACATAAGCACACATTTATCAAGAGACACATCAACACATACTATATATATATATATATATACTCACAAGGTTTGGTTTGGTTTGTTTGAGTTTTATGGCATATCAACCTTTGTTGGTCATCTAATGTCAAATCTATTTCTATATGAATAAACAGTTCTATTTCAAACAATTCAGTTTAGCATAAGTACTCTGTTAACTTGTCAAAAACATTTCTATTTCAAGCAATTCAGTTTAGTCAAACAGTTCTAATTCTAACAATTCAGTTTAGTATAAGTTTGGTTTTTGTTTACACACAGTTAAATGTCAAAAACAGTCCTATCTCAAACAATTCATTTTAGCATACAAAAACAGTTCCATTTTAAACAATTCATTTTAGCATAAGTACGTAGTTTGAATGTCAAAACAGTCCTATTTTAAGCAATTCATAGATAGGACCCTATCAGGTGCTACCACTCCAGGCCAGAGTGGGCCTTGGATCGATGGAACTGAAGGGGTACTCCTCATTCCCTAAAGCTCCAGCATTACTGGAACCTCACCATCAGATTGTTTAGTGGAGGTGCCCGTGGTGTAGTCGTTATCGCCGTAGGAAATGAACACGGCGATACGAGTTCAAATCCTGGACGAAACTGATTGCATTTCACATAGCACTAATACCCTTGGGAAAGGTATGAATCCAATTATTCTCCCTCCAGCTATGGGTAAATAGTAGGATAGACTAGGTTCTTCAGCCTTGGTTAGGCAACTAGTCTAGGAGAAGGAAAACTCTGAATTCAAACCTGTTAAACTCCGCTTAAAAATTGACCTTGTGTCATATCCTGCCCGAGCGGAGGGGTTGGTAAATAGTACCATCAGATTGTTTAGTATCATATACAGGACACTCATTGATGGAGGGTGGGTATTACCCCTCTGCAGAGAAGCAGTTGGTGTATTCTACAGCCCCAGCTGACTGGGCAAATACAAGGGTCAATTGCAAAGTCCATAGGCTGACAAATATACTCCTATGGAATGTGACCAAATGAGATTTATTTTTCAACATATTTCCTCTGGGAGTCCACTAATTTTTTCCGTTAGTGTTTCAGTGCTTGGATCCTATTGGTGAAACAAAGTCATCAACTGCAGATATTATGTTATCATATGAACTTTTCAGTCAATGAACTTTTCCGTCCATCCTCGAATTATATAGAGGATACATAAATAAGTATGTATTTTAATGACAAAAAACAAGGTTTTACATGAGAATTATTTATTTTTCAACATAATCTCTTCCCTAACCAATTCACTTAGTCCAATACTTTTCCAGTAATCACATTAAACATTAATCAGTGAGAGTTTTAGATCCAAATTCTGCTTAAAACTGTGTAAGGCTACAGATTTATTGATTTACTCTTGAGTGTATTAAAACGTTGTCCTGCGCATGACTACGTACATGTGTGTGTGAATGTGTGCATGTGTGTATGTGACTGTGTGTGACTGTGTGTACATGTGTGTGTGTGTGTGTGTGTGTGTGTGTGGAGCATCCGTATGTTTTCATTTAATTTCTAGATTCTTTTCACAAATCATTTTTGATTATTTTTTGTTGATTTTATTGCATTTATTCTAAAATATTTTCTTATTTAACTGTTTTTATTTTCCGTAAAAATATCCTTTTTTTTTTTATGCATATTCTTTCAATGTGTTTGAAATTTTCAGCATGTTTGTTTATGAGGATGAATTAAAAAGTCAATGGAATTAAAATTTATAAAAGATGATGAAAAAAAAATTGCCGAAAATTCACTCAACAGGCAGTTTTTTTTTTAACTGGTAGCACTAAGTGAGGACTTATAAGTAAATGAATATCAAGAGCTTAATGCTTATTTTTTGTGAGGACTTATATGTTCATAAATGTCATTAAGTGGTTAATGTTTATAGCTCCCTGGTGAACATTGCTCAAACTACAAATGTAAACAGAATGACAATTTTTTAAATCCTTGGGTGGGGGCAAATGATAATTTGATTCAGTTGTGAGTGCAAATTATCTTTTGCTGCAGGAGCAGCCTTGAGTTAATTTTAGCATGAACCAGAAATTGTTTGTTCTGCTTTTGTAAAAACTGTACTTACTTTTTGATTTAACCTCATATACAATATTTATTCTTGTTATACATTGATGTACTTGGAGTCATATCTTCGTTTTGGTTGTTATCATTATCATACTATTTTGATTGTTGTTGTCTCAGACCTTCTTTGAGTGTCTTTTATATTTAATTATCTTCCAGAAGTTAAAGAACCAAACCTTTTATTCAATCATAAGGGAGATTGCTCTCATCCTGCTATTCAGGTTTTAGAGGGTATTGTAATATTGTTAGTGCTAAAGTAAAGTGGTCATGGGGTACAAATGGATATATAATATAAAAGAAACCAACAGCTTGAACAGTGGTGAGTTAAAAAGGTTCAAGGTCTGACTGGTGGGCTTAATGCAATAAAATATCTTATATCTTGTGCTCTAGCGTTAAGATAAAAATTAGTATTGGGTTGGTGAAACCATCAAAGTTCCATTAATCAACCATGTGGTCAAAAGAAGAAATCAAGCAGGCCACCCACACAGAGATTTTGGGTTTCTCTGTTTTAAATTGTGTTTTCTTCAAATTTGCTCTCTCTTCTTATGCATATTCTTTCAATCATTTCATATATTTTCTGCCTGATCATTTGTAAGGGTAAATCAAAAAGTGAATGGAACGAAGATTATAAAATATCATCATCATTCATCATCATGTCGTGCCGCGAGCACGGATATCCTTGACCCTCTCTCGCCACTTCTCCCTATCGTTCATCGCCTCTGGCAGGTCTTCAGGGCTACATCCTATATCCTCTCATAGCTGCTGTATGTATGTTCGAGCTGGTCATCCTGCTTTTGCCTGGCCATATGTGGGGGTCCATAGGAGTACATCACTTATAAGCTCGTCCCTGCTTCTCCAGCAGTGTCCTGCATGTCTGGTTAGTCTAACGTGGATAGTTTTCGTGATGGGAGGCAGGTGGCCGTATAGTTGGTCATAAAATTATAAAATAGCTGAAAATCCACCCTACAAGCAGAATTCTAATCTGATAACACCAAACAATGGTACCGAGAGGTTAAAATTTATTGCTCCCCAGAGAACATTGCTTGTAGTACAAATAAAACACAATAACAATTTTTTTAAGTCTTGCAAATGACCAGTTGATCTTTCAGAGCAAGAGAAACTGTATACAGAACTGAGGGAGAAAGAACTCAAAGATCCGACGAGAATTAGTTCCATCACTTACATATTTCCATGGCCTCAGCATATATTTACCCAACACCCTAACTGTAAGCAGGATGTGACACAGCTGGTTTGAATTTAGTATTTCCCTTCTCTTAGATTGGTTGTCTTACCAAGGCAAAAGAAACCAATCTACCCTAATATTTACCACTAGCTGGGGGTAAAACAGTTGGATTCATGTCTTTCCCAAATCATTAATACAAAGCCTCTTCCAGGATTTGAACTTGAGTCAGCATTTCCATTTTCTATCCCAATAACCATTAAGCAAATCACGCCTCACCAACTGGGTAAAGTAAAGGGAATCAACAAGAGAAATTCTTTAAAGCAAATTAAGTTTTTGTGGAAAGGAGTAGTGCCATTCCCTACACCTCGGGGTAGTAGCTATTGAAAAGGGAGCCTTCAGGTGACCCTCAACTATGGTTGTCAACAACTAAGTTTTTGTGTTTTCTCTCACAAACTTGATGATCAATTTACCACCACCTTCAACATAGCAGTTGTTGATGTCACAGAATTCTTTATCTGTTAATTCTCTATTTCTGGAACCAACATCACAAGTAAATTAAAATTGTCCAGGGTGACCCAAAGGCTCCCTTTTCAATAGCTACAACACTTAGGCGTTGGGGAGGGCACTATCTGTTAATTCTCTGTCTCTGGAGCCAACATCACAAGTAAAGTAAAGTTGGCGACCTTAGTCAAGGGTGATCCAAAGGCTCCCTTTTCAATAGCTACAACACCTAGGTGTCAGGGAGGGCACTATCTGTTAATTCTCTGTCTCTGGAGTTGGCCACCTTAGCCGAGGATGACCTGAAGGCTCCCTTTTCAATAGCTACATGAACGAGGTGTAGAGAAGGGTGCTACTCCAAAATATTAATTAATTTGTAAGAATTAGCTGATATGAATCATTGATTGATTATAAAAGCATGTCAACTTGTCAGGGGTTATTTTAAGTCTGGAAGTTTGGTATATTGTATGTTTATTTTTTCATTTTTTGCCCATGGAACCTTAATAGATACTACAACTTTTGGTCAGAGTGGAGCTGGGAGTACTGGCAATGATAGGGTTCTCTACACTCCCCATATCTCCAGAACTTTTGCCCCACTACAGGACACAGTTTAGTGTCATACATAGGATATTCATTTGGGGGGCATCAAACCCCTCTGAAAAGAATACAGTCAGCATATTCTTAGCCCTACCGACAGAGATGTTGTTTTCAGAATTGAGAGTTGAATAAGAACAATCTACCCATGGGAATTGAATAAAGTGTGCTGTTAAAAATCTATAGGAGTATAAGAAATATGACAGATGTTTGATGAAAGCTGTGGTGTATGATGACAGAATTGTGACAAAAACAACTAAAATGAGGATACTAGTCTGAGTACATCAGTCTCTTATTCACAAGTTTTATTTCAGAAAATCTGACCAAAAAAATGGTATTTTTCATCAACATTTTCTTGTTGATATTTTGCTCGTATTTTTTGGTATTTTATTTCATTTTATTTTTCATTTTTTTCTTTTTCTTGATTGCAATAACCAAATTGATTTAAAAACGAAATTAATTTCATTTCATTATCTTTTTTTTCTTCATATTTTACCTTTTTTTCTTTTATGGTATTTTTCTTTTAATGTATTATTTTCTCTCTTTATTTTTTCGTTGATTTTTTTTTTTTTTTGTGCTCCTTCTTTCATAGTCAAATCTTTTTTTCACTGTTTCAATTTTTTCAGCCCGTTTGAGTGACACAAAAACTCAAACAAGCAAACATTGAGAAAGGAAAAAACGTGATTAGCATAAACTTTTCACCGGTATGGTATCTTTGAACCTTCAGTGTATGTTTTATTTCCTCCTGTAAACAAAGCATGAATCAAGTAACATCAGTGGTACGAGCTAAAAAAATAACTGGACTTATAAAGAGTGACATTGCGATAAAAAACAAAATGTCAAACTGTACACTCATTCACCATAGAAGTCAAAATTGATCATTTTTTAATCTGCTTTTTCAATAGAATCAACAAATATTCTTTCTAATTCATGTCAGAAATTTTCAGGTGAAAAATTATGATTATTGTCTATACCAGCATTGTGCGCATAAAAATCACAAGATTATTTAAATATGGATAGTAACTGAATTTGACTGCACATAAGGAGCACTTTTTTAAAGAATATCTTTTAAAATTCCCCTGTATCTCATATGCGATATATAGGTTAAAAATTCACCCTAGTCAGCCAAAATTAACTACAATGCAAATCTGATTAGTGTAGACTTTAGAATAACTTTTATACACCTATCGTTATCTAAAAGGCTATTATGCAGATTAAAAATTTTATCATTGATAATATTAATTATATTAATTTCTTCACATTTAATATGGGTACTATGTTTCACTATGATTTTTTCTGGATTTGCCGTGCTGAAATTGGGGTGCGTCTTTTATACCAGTGCATCTTATATGCTGTCAAATATGGTAATTCTGTTTAAAATCATAGTCACACTAGAATCAAAAAGAGTTATCTCACCTTAAATCTTCTGTTTAGTATCTATATCTATAAAAGTTCTATAGTTATTTCAAAATCAGTAAAATTTGTAAATGAAAACAAACCAAAAAGATTATATAATCTGGATTAGTTAAAAAAGTAGAAGTGGCATCACAAAGATGGATTAACTAAATTAAATCTTAGATGTCTCTTAACATGGACACCAGAATAAGGATGATTTAATCCTGTAGATTAAATAGAGAGTTTCTTTTAAAATCTCATAAGGTTCATAAAGAAAGATAAAAACAACCAATAGGCAACTAATATAAGTATTATCCTCACAGAAATTGGAACAGGCGACCTGAGTTCAAATCCTGCACCAAGCTGTTGGGTAAAAACATACAACTAATGGACTTGATGAACCAACTCCAAATCCTGGAAGAGGCAGTCTGCATTTCACTTCTTGCTAATGCTCTTGGGAAAAACAATAAATTGCCCCTTCACGTCCAGCTATGAGTATATAGTAAAACGTAATAAGCTCTCGAGCCTTGAAGGTATGACAAAATGATTTGGGAGAAGAAAAATTTCCTAATTCTAAAACTAGCAAGCAATTTCACCCCATAAGGTCTACTTCCTATAGTTGTCATGAGGCCTGCAAGGAGCCTACAAATGTCTACAACCACCATTGCTACTTGAGGTTTAAAACAAAATCTAAACTTTAAATGTTTAGTTAACAACTTAGGCTAATATTTAATGAATATATACTGCTTAAAAACGAAAGGAAATCTTTACTAAATTCTAATGAATTTTAGATAATTTTCCAAATGGTTCACACATCATCTAGTGATGTAATATTTTACTTACCCTAACATATTTCTAGATTGCTTTTTCCTTGAGAAAACATTGGGATACCTGCTTTTAAAGTGAATGTGCACATTTCAACAGGTCTTTTAAGATTGTTGTGGAAGCTTTACTCTGCCTAAAACAACAGACCTTATGTTGCACCTTACTTGTGATTCGGTAAATACAAATACAAATAACCAATATCAAACATTCTTTATCTAGCCTACTGGTGAGGGTTAGAGTGTTGTATCTGTTATTCTCCCTCAAATGTTTTCTTGCCATCAGGCTGGTTATAACAAAAAAAAATGAGACAAGGTTGATTCTATGGATTCTAACCCAATGGCAGTATTTTTGCCCATTGCAGAAAATGGAAAAGCTTAGAGGAGGTATTTTTGGCCTTGCCCAAGAGTGCACTGGTCAATGTCTCATTAAAAAGATCAGGTCTCACATATTGCAACAGAGGGAATGTAGTCAAACAAAAAATTATGAAAACATTTGCCAGAATAGATCAATGAGTGACCATATTTTAATTGTTGTTATTTCATCAAACAAAACCTTTCTGAGATGATCATTTTTTAATCCTTCATCAGTTGCTAGTTTTTTTCTTTTTAATAAAAACTGGTAATATAATATATTTACCCAACCCTTCAAACACAGTCAGGATGTTTGGTTTGGTTTGGTTGGGTTTTATGGCATATCAACTATTATAGGTTATTTAATGTCAAATCCTGTTTATACATATATTGTAGATATATCGGATTTGGTTTCATTGGTTTTTATGGCATATCAATCATTGAAGGTTATTTTATGCCAAATCTTCTTTATACCAAATCTTCTTTATACATATATATTGAATATATAGGATTTGTAAACACATTTTGTAATTAACATTTTTAAATGAGCCTAAGCTCATTCTTTTGCACACAGCTAAATGATTCTAAGTATTGCAATGTATCACTAACAATTCAATTAAATATCAGTTATTTGCATACACACAATTAAATGATCAAACTAATCTATTTTGAACCATTCAATTTAGCATAAGTCATTTGTTTGCACTCAGTTTAAATCTCAAACAGTTCTTTTTGACCTATAGATAGGACCCTATCAGGTGTTACCACTCTGGGTCAGAGTGGACCTGGGAGCAATGGCATTGAAGGAGTTCTCTACATTCACCAAAGCTCCAGCATTACCAGAGCCTCACCATCAAATTGTTTAGTGTCATATCTAGGACAATCATTGAGGAGGGGTCTTATCCCTCTACAGAGGTGCACTTGATGTATTCTACAGCTCGAGCTGACTGGGTCAGGCAGGATATGACACAAAGTCAGTTAAGCAAAACACAACTGCTTTGAACTCAGAATTTTCCTTCCCTTAGATTGTCTTACCTTAGCTAAAGAATCCAGTTTTCCTGACTATTTATTGATAACTAGTGGGGTACAGTGGGTAGAGTGTTTACCAATGACCCGGGAGACCTGGGTTCAATCTCAGGTCGCATCATACCAAAGACTTTAAAAATAGTACTTGATACCTCCTTGCTTAACACTCAGCAATATAAGGTATGTGTCAAGGGTAAAGTGGAGCAATCCAGGAAAAGGAATAGTGCCCTCCCCTACACCTCGGTGTAGTAGTTATTGAAAAGGGAGCCTTCTGGTCACCCTTGACTACAGTCGCCAATTTTACTTACTTTACTTACTAGTGGGGGACAATAGATTGAATCATACTTTTTGCTAGGGTATTTGCATGAAGTGAAATACAGATAATCCCATCCCAGATTTGAACTTGGGTTGCTCATTCCATTTCCTACAATAATAGCTGTTGCATTAAGTCTACTTCCTGATTAAAGTGTAGTAAATGTTAATAGTTGGGCCTTTGTGATTTTAAATTTTGGCTGCCATTTCTCAGAAATAAGACAAAAAACTCTTTTAATTTTCTTGCTTTTTGTGATATTTTAAAGACCATCCACACATTGTCCTAACACTTGAAAATATTGATACTTCTAAAATCCCATTCCTACATAGAACCATAATGGCTTACCTTAACCTAAAATCAAATTATATGATTATAAAAATTTAAGTACCAACAAATGTCCACAGCAAAAAGGCCTATGGCAAAGTATTAAACAAAAATTAGATTTGTCCAATCTAGATAACATGAACATTCTAAATCAACTTCAGAATGAGTGTACAGTTTGAATAATCAATTTGTAAAGCATCTTATAATATTTCTTTATTTGAAAATTAGGGAAAAAGTTATCAAATTGTGAAGGGAAGGGTCAGATAATACAGACAGATTATCCATGAGGCAGTGATGTATAAAATCAAACAATTGACCAATTTTGAATAATTATTCTAATTCTATTTCTTGATGACTAATTAAAATTTTTAGGCATGAATGAAATTAAAATTAAAAATAAAAATTAAATAAAATCAATCATTATTCAATCATTTTTAACTGAAAATGATCTACAGAAAAAAAAATGCTGAAAAATATAAAATGATAATTATCAGCTTTTGTTTAAAAAAATAAAAATAAAAATAAAAAGTTTGAAGATTTACCATGAATTTAAAAAACCAATTAACAATTTTCTGAGGGAGAAATTTTTAGGGTTTTTAATATTGGGTTGTCTTTTTCATTATTTCTATCAAATATAAATTTGCTGTTAAAAAGTTCCATGTGTGACTTTATTATCCCTTTCAAGTCTGAATTTATTTCTAAATTTACAAGTTTTAAAGTGATTCAAAACAGAAAAAAATTTGAAAGTAAATATGAAAAAAAAAAAATTACTTCTTTACAGTTTTAATTGATGGTCTTTCATTGGAGTCTGAAGTCTCCTCAGGTCTCCAGGACACTTTTCACTATTACAGCCAATCTATTATTACTTACTCCTTTAGAGTTATTCACATCAGCATTAGCTGATGGTTTTTCACTGGAGTTTGAGTGACAGCAAGTCTCCTCAAGTCTCCAGGACTCTTCTCAGTATTCTGGCCATTTTATTATTTTCATTTTACTCCTAGCTCAGTTTTTAACACCAGCATTAGCTGATGGTCTTTTACTGGAGTCTGAGTGACAGCAAGTCTCCTCAATTTTCCTGGACTCTTCTCCGTATTCTAGCCAATCTTAACAATATAGTAGTTTGGATGCTCTCTGCTCATCTTCTGATTTCTAATTCTTTCAGCCTCTTTACCAAGCCTTTGGAGACAGTTCCAAATTTGCCTATTATAACTTGAATCATTGTCTCTTTCATGTTCCATAACTTTTGAGTTTTCAAGCATGGTCTTAGTACTTGTCTCTCTTTTTGTTTTCTTTGATTCTTACTCTATGGTCTGATGGGATGGTAAAGTTCACTACATGGCAGGTTTCTTTTTTTTTTAATTATCACTAGGTGTGGTCCTCTGGCTGAAATTAGGGGATTTGTTTGTATCTAAAAATAATTGGAATTTTGTATGTCTCATTCTCCAGGATGGATTCAGGTTTGTACATGCACCATTTCATAGTATGGTCAAATTTTAATTTCTTGCACAGTTCCCAGTGAATCCCTTTTCCCATCCAGTCATGTCTAGTCTTATACTCCCTTTGCACAAGTTTGCTGAATTCACTTATGTGATTAATCATTTCATCTCTTTCACCACATAAATTACACTTGTTATTCTGTTGTACCTTATCTATTTTTGCTTTAACATCATTGGTCCTTAAGGTGATTTTTTGTGCTGCTATTAGAAGAGATTCAGTTTTTCTCTTAAAGTTTTCTCTTTTGTAGCCATGTCCAATTCTTCTTGCATGAGATTTTGTCAGTTTGTCACTTAAAATATCCCTACAGTTGTTTTCCTCTCATTTCTGTTTCTTAGTTATTGCTGTTTTGTTTATGTTGTCATTGATATTTCTGATCCCTGTAAGTCATCTTTCTTTGATCTTGTTAATGTAGTCCTCTCGTATTCATGCATCCAAGCTATTTTCACTATTGGTGAGTCCTCTTCCTCCTTCTTTTCTTGACACATAGAGCCTGTCTATGTCAACTCTCAGAGATAATGCCTTGTGCATTATCATCAGCTTTCTTGTCCCCTGGTCCATTTGTTTAAGTTTTTTCTTGTCCATTTCTGAATAGTCCTGAGTACCTTACAAGTGGGGCAGACCAGGTTTTTATCTCGTTGATGAGATTCATTCTGCAGAGCTTGATTTTCAAGAAGCTTTCTCGTTCATCTGAGATGTTTATTTATTGCATTTTTTTTTTCATCTCAGCCCGTTTAATGGCCTCTGCTTCAAATATTTCCACATACTTGTAATTTTCCTTTTCTCTTGGCATTCTGATTCTTCTTGATTTGGCAGTTCTATTCCTTCCATTATTTGTTTTTTTTTTCACTTCTCATTATGAGCATGGCACATTTTTCTATGCCAAATTCCATTCTGATATCCTGACTGTATATTCTTATTGTTTGTGTCAGAGTCTATACATCTTTTTCACTCTATATGAGTTTTTCTCACTAGTTTTAGCAAGTGGTCTTTCACTGGAGTTTGAGTGACAGCAAGTACCTTCAAGTCTTTAGGACTTTTCTATTCTAGTTGATTTTAACTGGGCTCTGGTCTGGATAATCTTGGTTGTTCCTTCAATCTCCAGTTCCTCTGTCTTTTTCATAGTCTGAGAAGATCATTCCAAGGGCAACATCAACAACTGGTATCACAAAGTCCAAGTCTTTTCAGCTTACCAGGACTTTTCTAAGTATTCTACTTGATTATCATAATTATTTCAGTCCTTGTAAGTCTTTCACACCAGTTTTAACTGGTGGTTTTACACTGAAGTCTGATAACAAGTCTCCTCAGGTTGCAAGAATTTTTTAAAGTAAACTAGCTGATCTTAAAAATGCAGTGGTCTGGATGGTATAAATAATTTTCTTTGGATCTCCAGTTTCTTTAGTCTGTTTTTCAGGCCTTCAGGAACCATTCCCAAGACTCCTATTACAATTGGTATCCCTGTCACCTTCATGTTTAACAGCTTCTTCAGCTCTTTGGTTGGTTGGTTGGCTGATTGTTTTGTTTCATGGTGTATCAATCCTTTTCGGGTTATTTAATGCTGAATTAAATTTCAAACAATTCAGTTTAGTATAAGTATAGTTTTTGTTTACAAACAATTAAATGTGAAAACACTTCTATTTCAAACAATTCAGTTAAGCATAAGTATAATTTCAATGTCAAAAACAGTTCTATTTCAAACTGTTCAATTTAGCATAAATACACAGTTTAGTTCTATTTGACCTATAGATAGAACCCTATCAGGTGTTACCACTCTGGGCCAGAGTAGACCTGGGAGTAATTGCAATGAAGGGGTACTCCACATTTCCCAAAGCTCCAGCATTACTGGAGCCTCACCATCAGATTGTTTAGTGTCATTTTCAGGACACTCGTTGGATGAGTCTTACCCCTCTGCAGAGAAGCAGTCAGTGTATTCTAGAGCTACAGCCAACAGGGCAACTTCAGCTCTTTGGCAAAATCTAAAGTATTTGTCTGTCTTTTTGCTGTCTTTCATTTTCATGTTATGATCTATTGAATGGCAAAATCAACTAAATGACAAGTTCTTTTCTTTTTGTTGATTAACAGTCATTCTAATGTTCTGGCCAGGATGGGATGATCCATTTGCTAATTTTATGTATCACATTTTCTTGGATAGTTTCTGGTTTATGCACATACCATTTGTCAGCATGGTCAAAATTTAATCTCTTGCACAGTTCTCAGTGGATCACCTTTATTATTATTATTCACTCATTAGAGCTTTTCACATCAGCGTTAGCTGATGATTTTTCACTAGAGTCTAAGTGACAGCAAGTCTCTTCATGTCTCCAGGACTCTTCTTAGTATTCTGGCCGTTCTCAATAATGCTGTCGTTTGGATGGTCTCTACTCGCCCTCCAACTTCCAAGTCCTCTAGCCCCTTTAGTAATCCTTTAGTTACTGCTCCAAATGCACCAATTACAATTGGTATAATTGTTACCTGCATGTTCCACAGTTTTTTCAATTCCCTAGCAAGGTCGAGGTACTTATCCTTCTTTTCACATTCAGTTTTATTCTGTGGTCAGCCGGGACAGCAAAGTCAACTATTTTGCAAGTTCTGGTCTTCTGGCTGGGATTAGGTGATCCGTTTGTATGTTAAAGTCCCATAGGAGTTTATGCGTGGCATTTTCTAGGACAGGCGCTGGGTTGTGCATATACCATTTGTTAGTATTGTCTATTATTATTATTATATCACTCATTGAAAGTTGTCACACCAGCTGATGGTTTTTCACTGGAGTTTGAGTGATAGCAAGTTTCTTCAAGTCTCCTAGACTTTTCTAAGTATTTTGACCAATCTCAACAATGCTGTTGTTTGGATGGTCTCAGTTTGTCCAAAGATTTCCCATCTCTCCAGCCCCTTTACGATTGGTATCACGGTTAATTTCATGTTTCATTGCTTTTTTAGTTCTCTGGCAAGGTCCAAGTACTTGTCTCTTTTTTTATTTTCTTTGATTTTTATTCTGTGGTCTGCTGGAATGGCAAAGTCCACTATTTGGCAGGTTCTCTTTTATTATTATTATTATTATTATTATTATTATTATTATTATTATTTTATACTCTTTTAGAGTTTTTCCCATCAGCTGATGGTTTTTCACCAAAGTTTGAGTGACAGCAAGTCTCCTCAAGTCTCCAGGACTCTTCTCAGTATTCTGGCTGTCTTCAATAATGCTGTCGTTTGGATGGTCTCCACTCCTCTGCCAACTTCCAAATCCTCTAGGCCCTTTAATAATCCTTTAGTTACTGTGCCAAAAGCACGAATCACAATTAGCACAATTGTCACTTTCATGTTCCATAGTTTTTTTCAATTCTCTAGCAAGGTTGAGGTACTTATCTTTCTTTTCACATTCTTTCAATTTCATCATTATTACTATTATTATTATTATCATCATTATTATTATTATTATTTAACTCCTTTGAGAGTTTTTCTCACCAATGTGAGCTGATGGTTTTTCACTGGAGTTTGAGTGACTTCAAGTCTTCTCAAGTCTCCTGGACTCTTCTCAGTATTCTGGCTGATCTTAGTAATGCTGTTGTCAGGATGGTCTTTACTTGTCCTCTGATTTCTAAGTCTTCCAGTCTCTTTGCCAATCCTTTGGGATCATTCTAAGTGCACCAACTATAATTGGTATCACTGTCATCTTCATGTTCCATAGTTTCTTCAACCTTAGAGCAATGTCCAGATATTGGTATTATCATCATTATCATTATTTATGTTTAATATCTATTTATTTTTATTTGATTAACTATTTTCTTGCATTGTTCTTAGTTCACAATGTTTCAGTCAGGTTTCCTTTAACAGACTTATCGTGTACTGCAAAATTATTAGTATCAACAGCACCCGAGAATATCAGACAATAAAAAAATAAAATAGCAAATTATCATCATTGTTATCATTATCAAAGCCTGCCCATAGTAAAGATTCCTTTCACTCACTCTCTCTCTCTCTCTCTCTCACTATCTCTCTCTCTCACTATCTCTCTCTCTCCATCTCTCCCTATTGGCCATTACTTTTAGTAAATCCTCTAGTTGGCATCCAATGTTGACACAGACCTAATGGATATAAGTTGCTTATAAGTATAACCTTCATTTGCCAGCATGTTTTGTTGGGCTTTCATGAAAATGTTTGCAAGATGGGAAGTAAGTGGCTTTACAGCTGCTGTTTTGTAGAGTGCTGCTTTCAGGATTTGTTCAAAACAATACACAGCATCCTTGTGTAGTTCTCATCATGTTTTTTTTCACAAGGCATTTCATTACAGTCCAAGTGGTGCAGCCATACAATAGCACTGACATGGCTACAGCTTGGGAGAATTCCCATTTTATTTTATCCATACTGTTGATAACCTAACAATAGCAGTACATGCTTTCCTATGCGTATGTTGACATTGTTTTCAGCAGATGAGATATTGCTACTGAGGTATGTGAACTGATGTACAGAGGCTAGCCATTTAAAACACTTGAACTCTGTTTTATCTGAATTCCTACTGAGACTAATGCCTCTTGTTGCCTGCTCCAGGCTATTCAGCTGGGATTTAGCTTAAGCAGGTGTATTTGTCAAAAGGGCTGCTAAAAATAATAAATTAGAAATTAAAAATAAAGAAATGAAAGAATGAATGACCTGACTAATCAATAATGGATAAGATTCTTTTCGTTTGCATGAAAGTTTACAATGGATAATTTTGGGGTGATGATTCCGCATTAAATAGAGCTGAATAAGGCCAAAGAGTACACAGCTGAAATATTGAAAACAAATGACAATGTAAATGAGGAAAATTGTCTGCCTAATAAAAAATGAAGAACACTGATGATTCCACCGTAAATAGCCCTGAAGAAGGCCAAACAGTATATGGTCGAAACTGTGATCTAGAATGACCTAGATGAAGAAAATAGTCAGCCAAATAAAGAATAAATTACAACAAACACTAACAAAATTTACATAAGAGTCATCATTATTATTATTATTAATGATACATTACTTAAATTTTCATTGTGGTTGTATATAATAATAACTCAACAAAAGCGGCACATCTTAACAGAATCTTTATTTGAGCAATATCACTAAGCAACTTCAAGAAATATACAGTGTCTATTCTCATAGATTGTTCAGTTAATGTATTGACAGTTTTCCCTCTTTATATGAAGCCAAATAAATTCAATAGTAAAACCAAATAATTCATGTGATAAAATGTTTGGAAATTGGTTCTGTTGATAAAAAGACATCAGGTATGTTCCAATATGTGTCTACATTTGAAATCAGTTTTTATTTATCATAAAGAAACAAGTCAGTGGTTTAATTGTTGTCTTTACTTAATTTCACTTTTATTTAACTTATTTTATTCAGGAAATATTCAACATAAAAAAAAAATATATAGATTTTTTTATATTTTAAAACTACGGCGTAATCACATAATTAGTTAAATATTGCCATTATTGCCAATATTGCCACATTATTATTATTTCTTTTTTGACAGTATAAGTAAAATAAAAGATATGTATTTGTTTAAATGAATAACTTTGCTGATATATTCAGGGGAGATTACTCTTTATTTCTTAACCTTGCGTTTAAAAAAAAAAGCTCATAAACAACAAACAAAAATCATGTTTTGTTAAAACTTCCCGCAATGTGTTCATCTGTATTGGTGTATGCATATGTGTCATTGTGTTGTGGTTTGAATTTTATTTTCCTAATATTTCTTTAAAAAAAATTCTCATTTTCATCCTTCTTATCCCATGTGTCATTAAAAAAAAATCTTTTTTTTTTTTGCTGTGTTCACTAAAAGCAATATAATTTGAAAAGGAAATACTCAATCAGCTATAATAATACACCACATGTATTTGCACTTTTTTTAATCTTTTATCTATAACACTGCAAATAAATTAAATGATTTTTTTTTTCTATGGTAAAACTTGAAGCAGAAACACTTTCATTTGAAGGGCACACTAAGTCTACTATAATAATATTTTTAAAAACCCACACCATCAGTATTTTTATATTTGTTTTTATTTAATTGACCCAAATTGATTAAATGATGTGTGTGTGTGTGTGTGTTTGGATATATATATATATATATATATATATATATATATATATATATAATCATGATACTGAAGCATATGCAAAGATGATAATCTGTGCCATAAAATTTGTTTTAATATATATATATATATATATATATATATATATATATATATATATATATATATGTATTAATATGTATTAAAATATTCACTGATATAAAAATATATATATATATATATATATATATATATATATATATATATATATATATCCCTGTCTTTGTGTGTATAGATGTGTGTATTCATATGTCCAATTTTTTTTTGTTGCTGACTATAATTAGAAAGTTTGAATATGTGAGTCTTTGCATATATATATATATATATATATATATATATATATATATAATTTAAGACTCGCATATTTATACTTAATAAATATTAATTTCATATACACAGTCATTTTCCTAAGATATACAAGTTTCAATTATTGTGATGATGATGAGGATGACATTGATGAAGATGATGACAATGATGATGTTAATAACTGAAAAATAGTTAAAAACTACCAAAATATAAATTTTTCGTATATGCTATGTTTTCTGACAATAGGAGTATATCAATTCTAATGATAAATAATTAGAAAACTATACATGTAAATACTCATGTGTTAAAATCTTCTAATCATTCAAAGTCATAAGAATATATTAATCATTTTATATGCTGTCTTTTTAGACGGCACAGGTATAATACATTGGGTCAGCAGAATAGTTCATAGGCAAAGATACTCTAATGAAATATGACCAAATGAGGTTTACGTTTCAACATAATCCCACTTGTGGTCCACCCACTTCTTCCATCGGTGTTACTGTTTTTAGATCCCATTGGTCCAAAATTCATCGTCAAAGTGCTACTTAACAATATGGCGGTTATCCATTGGATCCGATGATGACGTTTGCGTTCTGTATCTCATCTATGAACACGGAGGTGGCTCTGCAGCCCCAGCCTAGAGGCACATTGTCTTGAACAGTGGAGGCACTGGAAGTCAGTTGTGATCACTGCCGAGGCTGCTCTGCAGTGTCTCTCTCTGGCAGCAGTGAGTTTCTGGCATCAAGCCTCTTTGAAGTTGGCAGCAGCATTTTGGTCTGTCCATGGCATATCCCTCCAGGTCTCCCGGTTTGATGTGGCACCACTTGAGATTGGCTTTGACCGTGTCTTTATATTTAACAATATATAAGCCCAATATTTTGGGTTCAGAAAGATCATGTTGGATACTTTTAATAAGAGTCTTAACTCATTCACTGGCAGATAATTTTTAAAATCCTTTTAGAGTGGGTGAATTATTTTCTAGAAAATTGACAAAACAGAAGAAATGTTCAAAAACATCAATTAAATATAATATAATATTAAATAATGTAATATCAACACAATTAAATATAATATTAAATGATATGATATCAAAATAACTATATATAATATTGAACAATATGATATTAAAATAACTAAATGTAATATCAAACAATAGAATATCAGAATAACAAAAGTTCATATAATTATTAAGTCTTATTCTCATTTGCTATACAAGCAACAAAAAGTGAACAGTTTAATTTTTAGGTGTTCTTGTTAACATACAATATAATTTGATCAGCAGTTGTGTGTCATCGTACAATAGCATGAAAAAAATAACATATTCCCATCTAATTATATTTTGTAAAACAACCTTTACACAACCCTACACCATGGTGGGGCCAGCTAGCAATTTTTTTTAATATATTAACATTGAGTTAGTCAACGATCAGCCAATAAGAAAATACCTTACATTGAGCAGCAACAAAACAGCAAAAATGTCACAGTTTGTGTACAGTTAGTGAGACAAATGTACAGTTAGTGACACAAAAGGTCTCATATAGTAAACATTGAAATCCATTCTTTTAATAGAATAATGGAGTAGGTTTTAGAAAAAATGCCTGTGTTCTGAAGTTAAACTCAGTTTTGATCTATGTTTGAATTTTGTGAGTAACTGACTGCTGAAGAGTTGAGGAGGTCAAAGAGATCAAAGGAGAAATTATTACTGCTAAGGCAACCCACTCCTAAGAAAAATTGAATAAAACTAACATATAAAACTATTTTATGCTTGTATAAAATATATAGTTCAATGAACAATATTCCTGATAATTCTGCAGTAATGTAAAAAAAAATTATATTAAAATGAAATATTTCTATTCACCAGACAGATAAGAGTAAGTTTCACTCATTTGCTTCATTTATTTTTATGGATATTAAATATATATATATATATATATATATATATATATATATATATATATATATATATATATAAGTAAAGTAAGTAAAGTTGGCAACTATAGTTGAGGGCGACCCTTAGGCTCCCTTTTCAATAGCTACATCACCAAGGTGTAGGGGAGGGGGCTACTCCTTTCTTTGGATTGCTCCACTTAACCCTTGATACATACCTTATAAGGCTGAGTGTTAAGCAAAGAGGTATCAAGTAGCATTTTTAAAGTCTTTGGTATAACCTGACCAAGGATTGAACCCCGATCTCCTGGCCTATTGGCGAACACTCTACCCACTAGGCCAATGAGCTGATGCCAACAGTATATCTTATATCACTTTTCATGCAGCATATGAACTCCTTTAAAAAATTTTTTTAAACTTTCTTAAAAAGTTTTATTTTTTCCACAAAACTTTTTCTTCAGATGTGTGTGCGTGTATATATATATATATATATATATATATGCATATATATATATATATATATATACATATGTGTATATACTTTAAAATGAATAGGTCCACCAGAGGATTTGATTTTTAGTTATTTATTTTCCTTCAACACATGTTTCTAGTGTTTGATACTTTCTTCAGGAAGTTATAATGGTTGACGATCATGTTTCCTTTGCCTTATATAGTGGTGATTGTTTTGATTAGGTTTTAATCTTAGAATTAAAAAGAACCACAACCTTATCAAAACAGTCATAACAATATAAATCAAAGGAGACATGATCATCAACCATTATAACTTCCTGAAGAAAGTATGAAACACTAGAAACATGTGTTAAAGAAAAATAAATAATTTAATTATAAATCCTCTATTCATTTTGAAGTAATGACTTTTATCTGTCATTGGACCAACAAAGAACTTTATATATATATATATATATATATATATATATATATATATATATATATGCATATATATGTTTGGATAGCATTGACACAGTGTCATTATCAGTTAGTGACCAACATTTTCTCACCAATACAATCATAAACATGCTCTATCACTGATATTGAGCACCGTGTTTTTATAAAAATACCAAAGCACATTATTAATACTTGTCAGTGGTACTGTTAATTCCTCATCAATGCATTCATCAGAACAAGACTTTACATTTGTATAGATGAGAAACTAACAGTCACTAAATGATGGTGACACTGTGTCAATGCGTTTCAAGCTCTTCTCATGAATTGAGCCCTCTGGTAGCCGATAACGTATATGTGAATATAATCTTTAAAAATATTCCTTCACTTATGCTGAGAATGATGATAGCTCTGAGGTAAGATATCTGACTGACATAAAGTCAGCCGGGTTTTGATCCTAACTTGAAGCCTCTTGCGTGTCTAGCCATACTGAAGAGTTGTGATACAACAAAACAGTCTGTTTGTGGATGACACAATATATATATATATATATATATATATGTGGAGAGAGGGAGAGAGAGAGAGAGTGTGTCATTCAAAAAGTTTTTAGCTTTACCAAGAAAGAAGAGCCATAGTTGAACAATTTTAACAAAGATCTTGGGGATAAACAAGCTGTCTTCAAGATGTGTCCCATGAATGCTGATGCCAGAGTACAAGCTGAAAAAGGTTGACATTTTCAGGACACTCTCTGACTTCTTCTGGGTTTGGCTTAGAACTTTTTCAATAACCTTCATATATACACATATGCTGACCTGGCATCCTAAGAAGCAAAGTAAACAATACTTACCCAATAAAAATTATTATAAGTCTAAGTTTCAGACATTCAGTTCTTTTTTCTTACTGACCAGTTACATTTAAACCCTTAAGGTTGTATATCAGCTATTGTTTGTCAGTCAACATCTTCTTAGTGATAAGAAGAGGGGTAAACTAAAGAAATATGGTGAAGTGGTAATTTAAAGATGTAATTTTTAAATGTAACTGTTCAATGAAATAAAGGATGTAAATAACTGAACTTATTCTTAATATAATTATTATATTTCTATTTTATTTTTTTGTAGAAATTATTACAGAAATATATTTTATTGAATTATTTTGTACAAGCACAAATAATTTTGTTAAATACTTGAATAGGAAATTAAATAAAAACAAGAATTTAATGTATTACATTGTTATTTCCTATTTTTGATAAAAACTGTTTGATAATTGGAATAAGAATTTTATTTTAATAGAAACAAAGAAGTTAATCTGTATCTTTTTTAAAATTCCTCCTCAAGTGAGTGAATTGCTTTCATTGGTGTGAAGAAGTGTGACCTTAGCTTTGTCAAATTAAAAGTGTGACTTAAGTAAGCTTTGTCAAATTAAAAGTGTGACCTTAGCTTTGTCAAATTAAAAGTGTGATTTAAGTAAGCTTTGTCAAATTAAAAGTGTGACCTTAGCTTTGTCAAATTAAAAGTGTGACTTAAGTAAGCTTTGTCAAATTAAAAGTGTGACCTTAGCTTTGTCAAATTAAAAGTGTGATTTAAGTAAGCTTTGTCAAATTAAAAGTGTGACCTAAGCTTAATCAAATTAAAAGTGTGACTTAAGTAAGCTTTGTCAAATTAAAAATGTGACCATAGCTTTGTCAAATTAAAAGTGCAACTTAAGTAAGCTTTGTCAAATTAAAAGTGTGACCTTAGCTTTGTCTAATTAAAAGTGTGACCTTAGATTTGTCTAATTAAAAGTATGACCTAAGCTTTGTCTAATTAAAAGTGTGACCTAAGCTTTATCAAATTTTAAAGTGTGACCTAAGTAAACTTTGTCAAATTAAAAGTATGACGTAAGTAAGCTTTGTCAAATCAAAAGGGTGACCTAAGCTTTATCAAATTAAAAGTGTGACCTTAGCATTGTCAAATTAAAAGTGTGACCTAAGTAAGGTTTATCAAATTAAAAGTGTGACCTAAGCTTAATCAAATTAAAAGTGGGACCTAAGCTTTGTCAAATTAAAAGTGTGACCTAAGTAAGCTTTATCAAATCAAAAGTGTGATCTAAGCTTTATCAAATTAAATGTGTGACCTAAGTAAGCATTATCAAATTAAATGTGTGACCTAAGTAAGCATTATCAAATTAAAAGTGTGAGCTAAGCCCTTGTCAAATTAAAAGTGTGACCTAAGCTTTGTCAAATCAAAGGTGTAACCTTAGTAAGCTTTATCAAATCAAAAGTGTGATCTAAGCTTTATCATATCAAAAGTGTGACCTAAGCCCTTGTCAAATTAAAAGTGTGACCTAAGTAAGTTTTATCAAATTAAAAGTGAGATCTATGTTACCTTTGTGAAATTAAAAGTGTGACCTAAGCTTTGTGAAATCAAAAGTGTGACCTAAGTAATCTTTGTCAAATTAAAAGTGTGACCTAAGTAATCTTAGTCAAATTAAAAGTGTGACCTAAGCTTTGTGAAATTAAAAGTGTGACCTAAGCTTTGTGAAATTAAAACTGCGACCTAAGCTTTATCAAATTAACACTTGATTTGTGCTCTTCTTTTAAACCATCAGAGGTTACCAACATTCATATTGGGGACTATTTTTAAATTCATCTGAGTTTGCGTCTTTCTGTTTATTTTAATTTCCATAATTAGTCACAAATATATATATATATATATATATATATATATATATCCCTAACTTTTGGCAATGAAATGCTAGAAAAAACATGTCTTGTATTTTATTATGCATTGACTTTTTGGAATTTGTGGTGGCTAAATTCAACATTTGTTCTACTTTTTATCCAGTTTGCATTGACTAAAAAAAAAAAAAGAATTTATAGAGTTCATATAAAGTTTCAAAACAGAAAATTTACACAGAATTTATGTCAAAGGCAAAGGACATGTTCACATGAAAAATGTAATGAACTTTCAGTGAAAATAAGTTCACAATAGAAGAAACAAATCTTAAACAAACACATATTCCAGTGATTATTTCTCTGTTGTGGTATAAAACAGAAATGTTTGTTCTACATTAGTCAGTTTGGGTCATAGATATTACTTACTTATACAGTGCTAAATATGGTGATATACATGGTTTGAAAAAAGGTGATATTTAGTTTTTGTATATAATATGCACCTCTAGCTTGTAGGCATAAGAATCTGGAAAAAAAGTGTATATTATTAGCAAATAATTATGGTATATCCTTTGAGAAGGGAATTTAAACAATAACTCAGATCTGGCCATAATTTTTGCAGTCTCCAAAAATTGGGAGATTAAGAATTTTTTGAAGAAAATAGTGAGTTAGTTTCTCAAAACAATCAAGTTTATTTATTGTTTTTCATCATATTGATACACCATAATTTTTTTTACTTATTGTTGGTACTTTTCATTATTACAGTTATTTTATGACTATCTTTACTTCATCTTATTATTGTTGCTTTTTTATCATATGATTCTATGTGGGTACACTCTTTTTAAACAAGAGCAATCATTTCAAAACTGGAAATGGAGAGTCAGTTATTTAATCAGCTTATTTCAAGAATTCATGTTAGAGAGTATGTAACTTTTTGGGTTGGCTGGTTTAGGTTTGGACATACATAGGGTTATCAAGGTTTATCAAAGGTTCTTATTGCACAATGGTTGCTCTCATAGGATGAGGACCGCTACATTTCACATAGCATTTCAAATAGTCCTAATACGCTTGGGAAAGGTATGAATCTAACTTTTCTCCCTTTAGCTATGGGTAAAATAGAAGAGCAGACTACACTCTTTAACCTTGGTATGGCAACTGGTCCAGGAGAAGGAAATTTCTGAAGTCAAACCAATTGTAGACCGGGGAGAGATGAGTTCCACCTGGCTATACTTGCCTGAGATACTCTACGTGAGAAATGCATCCATGATCAAAACTAGATTACAGGAACTGTAAGTGCTGGTTCAGCAGTTTATTAACCTTAGTTAATATCTATTACAAGGCTGCTTAAAGTTGATTCTTGGGACTAAAAGGTACTTATAACTTAATATTTATTTGGTATTATTTACTAAGTTTTGCATCCTCACTGGTCCGGTAACCTGGTTTGGTCATGGGGATGTTACTCATATGCTATATATCTTGGGCAAGAATTGCCTTGTGGAGCCTATCCTTCTCCAGGCCTACAGCTAATTTCAATTCAGAATTTTCCTTCTTCAAGGTTAGTTGCCATACCAAGGTGAAAAACACCAATTTGTTCAGCAATTTATCAATAGCAGAATGAAGAATAGTTGGATTCATATCTTTTGCAAGGGCATTAACACTTTCTGAAAACGTGAACCGCTTTGTTCAGTATTTGAACTCCAGTAACTGAGTTTATTTTCTATGACAATTACACCACCATGCCGCTATAATAAGCTTAACGGAGTCTGGCATAAAGGTCGAAGATTTCTTTCCGTATCTGCCGTTCTAAAGTGGTCACTCACTTAAGTAATGAACAAGCTAATGACTGCTTAACTATGGTGATTAGGAATCTGAGATTTTACTATATCTTAATATGAGTTGATGGTTTTTCTTAATCTTACTTAAAAGGGGTTGTTAATCAGCTTAAGAAGAAAATGATATTTTTGAAAAAAATTATCCCATGTGCTTTTTTTTTTTTTTTTTACCAAAACTAACATCCTTCCACCATCCACACCCACATACAAGAAAACTTTTTGCATTTTTATTGTTGTTTTTGTTGTTGTCATGTCACACCAACTTCTGCATTATTAACATTTCATCCCTTTTGCATGAGATGCATCTGCACATATTCATAATCGATGTGATTGACTGGTTGGTTGATGTGAAGTGATTTATAAAAAAACCTTTTCATCTCTTTTTAAATGATTTTCTGGCTTATTTGCTGCTGTGTTTGTTGAAATGAGATATCTGTGAAATCCAGGGATTTATTTTGACTAACATCCTGATCACTTGTTACTTTTTTTAATATCATTTGTCATTTGGCATATTATCTGATTATAATCAGGTGCTAAAACTATTTAAACTTTTCAGTAATGTAATCCATACGTAGAATTATTACATATTATATTATGTATTATATCAAAGACTAGTTGGGTTTTATAAACACACCCACCCACACACCCACCCACACACACACATATATATATATATATACATATTTGTATCTCCATGTAGATGAGTTTGTATGTGTGTGATTGCATATTATACATTTGTACTTCATGCACATTTCTATATATACCTGTCTATCTATACAGTGAATTAAAAAAAAAAGAAAATTTTATTATCACTTGATCATGATTATATGAAACTCACAGTAGCAACAGATATCCTTGCATTTTAAAATTCGATAGATAGATAAATAAATATGACAAACACTCACACACCCAAACACACTCACATACATATGAATATATATACATATGTACAGAATTTTAATATTGATATGTTCATATATGTACAAAATGTATGTATGCACACACACACACGCACACACACACACACATACACACACACACACATATATATATATATATATATATATATATACTTTCCCTGGTAGAGAATAAATACATACATATACACACATTTACATACTCATGCATGCACACACACACACACACACAAATATATATATATATATATATATATATATATATATACTTTCCCTGGTAGAGAATAAATACATACATATACACGCATTTACATACTCATGCATGTATGCACACACACACACACACACACACACACACACACATGAATCCAGGACTTATTCATATATAGAGAGCCATTGAAAACTAGTTTCTCACGGTATACTTATTCACACAAGTATATTTTTATCATTTAGAATATTAGGATTATTGTCTTCAATTTCTTTGTTATACTCTTGACATTTCGGCTGATAAGTCCTTCAGCCTTCTTCATGTGTTTCATATTGAACTCAGGAGCCTAGACAGAACCTCAAACCGGACCCTTTTTTTTTAATCTAGTAGGGGTTCAGTTTGAGATTCCATAGGCTTCCAAGTTTGATGTGAAATATTCTAAGAGAGCTGAAGAGCATGTCAGCCAAAACAATGATGATGCAGACAAGAGGTCAAATATTCTGTGTGTTAAAAATGGTCTTGCTTCATCTCAGAAATTTAGAAAAAATAAATATATATATATATATATATATATATATATATATATATATATATATATATATATATATATATATTGATCTTTATATCTAATTTATAATTCTGTTGGTGTGAAAAAAAACCCAGATTGTACAATTTGCAAATTTTACAAACTGATATCTGTGGAAAAAATTCAGTAAAAAAAGAAAAGACAAAAAACACAGGTGCTACTTGAAAATAATCTAGCAGTATGTATGTCTAGTTAAAAGAAAAAACACATGGTAGCACTAATATTATGAAAATAATTCCTACATGGCTAAGAACGAGTTTCACCTAAATGGCTCTTCAGGATCGCACAGGCCTGAGTGATCCTGAAGAGCCATTTAGGAGAAAACTAGGTAGATTCACTCTTGGCCATGTAGGAATTATTTTCATTATATATATATATATATATATATATATATATATATAATGACAGAATAATATGAGGTCTATTGTTTTTGCAATACTTTTTGCTTATACTTACTTACTCAGCTCCTCACAACCAACACACAGAGACACCCACCCACCCTCAGAGACATGCTCACACATACACACCTACGCACATATGCACATATACACACACAGACCCAGATATACACACAAGCGCACACAGAGACACATATACACATATAAACATGCATACACACACATACACACTCATGCACACGCACATGCAAACACAAACACACAGGTACAGACACAGACACACCCACACACACTCATATACACAAACGTACACACATGCAAACATTCATACACACATAAACACCCTGACTCACAGACATACACACACTGACACACAGACAAATACAGACACACACACACATACTTATATATATATATATATATATATATATATATATATGATTGATCCATCTTCAAAAGTTATTGTCACCAGGGCCATCTGAATTCATGCCTTCTACACCATAATGCCCTCTCAGATGAATTTTCAAACCTCCAGCAGCAGCAGCAGCAGCAGTCTTACAAACCTTGAAGCAAAGTTGTAAACATAAGTTTTCAGTGAAAAAAATTGTTTTCAACTTGATATTCTGTCTCTGGACTAGTTCATAGATATAATATATGTCAGTCGATATGTGTGTGTTATTTTGTGCATGTCTGTGTGTCTGTAAACAAACACTGTATTCGAAGTAAACTTTAGATATTCTATTTCAGGGAAAGTAAATAAAATTAAAAAACAAAAAACAAAAAACAACATGAAAACAAAAAATAACAAAAAAGAAAGAAAACAAAAGACTAGCCACCCTAAAGAAAAAAGAAAAAAAAAGTTTCTAACACTTGAAGATAATCAGATAATCAGTCTATTGAAATGTCATACAAAGAATGAATATTAAATCTGAAGGATTTTAGTCAGAAAAAATGCATTGTGTTTATTTTGCTTATTTCATCCTTTGATTGTGGATTTTAGTTGTTTTCATTTACTTCATTTGATTTCATGAACTTCAGAATTCTTGCAATTCTCTTTTCCTATGCAATTTTTTTTCAGTGTGCATGCACAGTCTGTATGCAAGTGTGCGAGCGTGTGCCTGTTTATGTCTCTGTGTGTCTCTGTGTGTAGAGAGTGTTGCAAAATGTTAATTCTTCAAACATTTCAGGGTGTGTCATGCTGGTTTTGACCTAAAAAAACAAGGTCAACATTTTTGAATCAGTTTTTTTTTGTTTGCGTTTTTACTTTTTATTTATATTTGTGTATTTATTTTTTGTTATCATTTTATGTTAGTTTGTGTGTGTAAATTGGGTAGGAATGAGTGAAACTATAAATTTATAAACAGTCTCACATAATTTTTCTGGACTTCTGATATAAAAAAAAATAACAACCATAAATACATGTGTGAGGTATGAGTCAATAAATAAGGAGAAGTTTTTGAATAAGAAAGGACCTATTATTTATTTATATATATATATATATATATATATATATATATATATATATATATATATATATATGAGGGTCAATCAATAAATAAGGGGAATTTTTGCAAATGAGAAAGGACCTATTACGTATATATATTTACATATATATATATATATGAGGGTCAATCAATAAATAAGGAATTTTTTTTTAATAAGAAAGGACCTTATATATATATATATATATATATATATATATATATATATATATATATATATACATATATATATGAGGGTCATTCAGTGAATAAGGAAAATTTTTTCAAATGAGAAAGGACCTATTATATATATATATATATATATATATATATATATATATATATATATATATATTATTATGAGGGTCATTCAGTAAATAAGGGACATTTTTTTGAATGAGAAAGGACCCATTATATATATATATATATATATATATATATATATATATATATATATATATATATATGAGGGACATTCAGTAAATAAGGGAAATTTTTTTGAGAAAAGTAAAATAATTTCATTTTGAGAATTTTTTTCCATAAATATAAACTCTGCATGGTTTTAAGCAAAAATTTATTTTAAGCTATTCAAAAAAATTGAAGCTATTCAGAATGATAGCAAGCCAAACAGAGTACTCCAAACTTGAATAGAGTTCTGTCATCAAATTTTTGGTGGCTGAGAAGTACAAACCCTGTGAAATTTACAGAATAATGTCTGATGTGTGAAGAGAAGCATGTTTTAGTCAAAAAATGTTTATAAAGGACTAAACATGGGTTTACCACTATGAGCTTTGTTTGACAAGACAGTCCATAGAGAGAAAATTCACTCACTTTTAGCTAAGGAAAAAGTTCCAGGGGCAGCAGTCAATAAATAAGGTCATGCCGACTGTGTTCTGGGACATAAAAGGACCCATCACAATTGATTTCCTTGAAAAAAAAAGAACAACTTATTGCCAATTCCTTTGACAAAATTCACCTTATTTATTGAATGATACTCATATGTGTGCATATGCGTGTAAGTGTATGTGTGTATATGCATGTATAATTGGCTCTAAAAATGTGTAAAATTAGAATGTGATATTTTGGTCCTCATTCCAATTAATATGAAAAAGATATTTGCTAATTTTAAAGAAAATTGATAATATTTAGAGGTCCTATTGTCTTCTGAAATTATACTAGTTCATATTGACTATTTTAGTTTCTCCCTCTCTCTTTCTCTCTCTCTCTTTTGCTCTCTCTCTCTCCCTATCTCTCTATCTATTGCAGTTACAATCTATCTATCTATCTATCTATTTATCTATCTGGAGCTATTCAAGTGAAGAAAAGATTTAATATTTCCAGTACCATAGATACATTATTCTGATTGGAAATGTTTTAATTTCAAATTCTGTAAAAGAAGATATTTAAAAGACAATAGCTGAAAGAATATTTTGATATCAAATTCAAAATAATTAATGTCTTTCAGAAATCAAATATAATGCCCAAAGAGGTTTCATCTCATGAGAGCCTAATCAGCTAGGGCTGTTGAATGAGCTGACTGCATCTCTGTAGATGGGTAAGACCCTCCCACCAATGAGTATCCTGGATATGACATTAAACCATCTGATGGTGAAGCTCCAGTTCCGTAGCTTTGGAGAATGTGGAGTACCCCTTCACTGCCATTACTACCAGGTCCACTCCGACTCAGAGTGGTAGTACCTGTTAGGATCTCTTGTAGAGATCAAATAGAACTATTTAATCATTTACTATGATTGAAACCATTTAGCTGCATACAAACAAATGATTAATGTTGAACAGAACTAATAGTATTACATAGCAATACTTGAAACCATTTAATTATGTGCAAACAAATGACCTACTGGTCGTTTAAAAATGTTACCTACAAGCAATTCATTTCCAAATTATATATATATATATATATATATATATATATATATATATATATTTAAGCATATTTCATTAAATAATAAAGACAAACTTTGTCTGTATAATTTATTTAAGATCCTTTCAAATTTTCTGATAAGTGTCTTAGTTTCAGGTTGGAATTGGTAGATGAATTTCCCAGAATTGTTCCGAGTGCTTTTTTTTAATTTAATTTTTTTATCCCATATTCCTATTGTATTCTATTTCCGTTGATAGCGCTCCCTTTTTAAAGAGCATTCCCTTTTTTTAAATACATCAGTTACCCTGTTTTCTCCAACTCTGCATTCCCATATTTTGTTATGGTATAAACTTTCAAAAACTTTCAAAACTCTTCTAAAAAACAAACACACCTTATACAAGCAAGCAACCCCTGATGATGGCCTATGAAGGGTCTGAAAGTGCTAGGGACTATTTTGTGAAATTCATCTACCAATTCCAATCTGAAACGAAGACGCTTTTCTGAAAACTTGAAAGGATCTTAAATAAATTATACAGACAAAATTTGTCTCTATTATTTAATGAAACATGCTTAAATGAACGATTGTTGACTAACTACACACACACACACACACACACACACACACACACACACACATATATATATATATATATATATATATATATATTACAACAGTATATGGTGGTCACTATCTCACTCAGTGGCTTTGTTGTAGACCAAATCTGGTCACAGATAAGCATCTGTGATATCAAATATATATAAAAACTAATATATATATTTATTTAACCCAAAAGGTTTGGTATGCCATAAAGCATAAAACCAAAACATTCATCATATAGCCTAAAAAAAGTGAAAGCCAAACAGGACCTCTCAATAGTATTCAGTTTGTCTCAAACTTGGAATGCAAGTCACTTTGATATCAACATAGGGGCAAGCAAAGCAATATGAAAATAATTACTAAGAATTTAAACCAACCTTGAGTATGTATGTATGTATGCATGTATGTATGTATATATGTATGTATGTATTTGTAGTATGTATATATCTACAGAATATGTGTATGAGTGTTTTTAAATTGCTTTTTTAAACCTTTTGTTTTGACATCATTTAATATTTCAAATATGTATTTCATGTAATGTTTTTTTTCATAATTGCAAGCTTTCCAAACAGTATTCAGTAAAATGGATAATTTCAAATTTTTAATTTTTTCTAATTACTTTTTCTTTTCTTTCTTCCTTTTTTTTTGTTTTTGTTTTTGTTTGTTTGTGACTTGAAAAATCAGTTTATTATCTTGCAGTAAATATTCACAGAAAAAAAAGAAAAAACAATGATAATGTCATTTCTCTTTTTCTCTATCTTTCTCTGTCTCTCTACCAGGTTGAGTCAAAAGTTTTTCTGTGTTTCAAGCTATTTCATATTTCAAGTTTTTCAGCATCTATTCATAAGGCCAAACTTATGGAGGTGTTGATCGATGGTGCTTTGCAAAGGACCAAGTCCTGTTGACAATATACGAGTCCTTGTGCATCAATCATTTCAAGCCAGATCTCATCTTCCAGAACAGAAGCTCTTCCTGACCTTGGTTTGTCTTCAAGGTTGGTGTCACTTTTCTTGAAACATCTGAACTAGTTTTGTGCCAGATGTTCATTGACAGTTCCTAGGCCTTCCTCATCATTAATTTCTTTTGCTGATACTCTTGTAGCCACTTGTTTTTTCCATAGGTTGTGTAAAATGGCTTGAATTGAAATTTTTTTCCTCACTCAGAGTGTAAAATAAAGAAGAAACAATTAATGTCTATATGTTGATATAAATTCAGCATCAATTGAGCAACTAATTGCATGAAATAAATGATATAACATGAAGACAGAAGTTGCCAAAAATCGTCTGGGAAAATCCGAAAAACTTTTGCCTCAACCTGATATATGTATAAAAAAATATATCAAAAAATTAGTATAATTAATTTCAGAAATCGCAGACTACTGTTAAACAAAAGAAATGAACTTGTATTTAAATGTAGACATAGAGGAAAATTCAAATTATCCTGACTGAGAGCCACTGAGGTCCCTATTCCTATGTAATTGAAAGCACAACGATGAGGATTTATTAGAAATTAATAACTATTAATTCAGTAGTTGATATCATCAGGGCGAGGAGATTTAAAGATTGATGATGATTTGTTGAACGTCGGATATTAATCCAAAAATTAAGGCCTTTGTCTCTGGAGTAGTTAATTCCCCTCGACCATTTTTAGGGTTAATTAAAGGTACATGCTAGCTATGAAAAAAGTTTTTACCTTTATATTATTTGTTTATCTTGTTTCTAATTAAATAAAGGGGAATATCTAAGATTACAACAGCTGAGATAATTAACAGATGTATTAGGAGTAAATGAAGAATATTTAAGGGGATAGTTATTTGAATTATGATCTTAGATTATTTAAAAAATCCCATCTGCTAGGGGATTCCTGACATGATCTCAAATTAGGATGGTTTGACCTATAGAGAAGCCCTACTCCTGTTTCTATCACCTACTGTTTTGACCCCCTCTGCCCTTGCCTGAGAATTAAAAAATTTTTTTTTCACATATGAACTGTAATTCCACATCTACTGTTCTGCAACTTCAAGTATAGCATGTAAAAAGTCATCTAACGAGACGGAGAATATAGTAATATTCTCCGCCAAAATAAATCTATTATGACAACTTTACCAGGTTTGAGTTTCCATCTAATTACACTATATATATAAATATATATATATATATATATATATATATATTATCACATCCTCAAGGTGTGTTATTAGCATGACCTCCCTTGATTCTCCCTTGCCATCTGTCACTATTAGCCATTGTTTTTGGTAGGTTCTCTAAATGGCATCCAGTGTCTTCACAGAGTTTGTTAATGTAAAGTTCTTGCTGGTTGGCTTACAGAAGGTGTGTTCATGTTGACCTCTGAAGCAAGCCAGAAACCAGGGATGAGTCAAAATATATATATATATATATATATATATATATATATATGTAAAGTTTCTATGTCTATGTTCTTTTTTTCTCTGAGCTCAGGTTCTACATAAAATTGTGTTGCCAAAACAACCACTTCTTCCTACACCAAACAAATTTCTGAGTATCTTGTTGTTTAACTTAACCTTTTTGGTGTTGAGAGCAATTCAAGTCACCCAAATATACTTAATATGAAAAGGTGGGATACAACCTAAGACCACATTACTTAAAAAATTTTGATCTTGTACAATATCATCATCATCATCATCATCATCGTGCTGGCAGCACGGATATCCCTGACCCTCTCTCGCCACTCCTCCCTATCGTTCATCGCCCTAGGTAGGTCTTCAGGACAACAACCTGTATCCTCACATAGCTGCTGAATGTACGTTCGTGCTGGTCGTCCTGCTTTTGCGCGGCCGTGTGTGGGGATCCATAAGAGTACATCTCTTATGAGTTCATCTCTGCTTCTCCAGCAATGTCCTGCATGTCTGGTTCGCCTAACTTGAATAGTTTTCGTGATAGGGGGCAGGTGGCCGTACAGTTGGTGTCTTGTGGGGTGTTGCTGCCAGGACTTGTTGAGGATTGCACGCAGCATTCTTGTGTGATTGCCATCTAGTTTCTTCTCCAGCCGTTTTGTTAGCGTCCATGTAGTGCATCCATATAGCAGTATCGATGTGACCGCTGCCTGGAAGAAACTGCGTTTCATTTTATCGGTTAGGTCTGATTTCCATATAGTCGATAGCCTATTGATAGCTGTCCATGCTTTCGTTAACCTCGTTTCGATGTCCTTTTCGGTTGATTCGACGCTGCTTCCTAGGTACGTGAATTTGTCTACTAGTTTAAGAGGGGTTCCTTCTAGAGTGGAGATGTCCCCCGTTTGGTTATAGCACATATATTCCGTTTTGTGTGCATTAACATGGAGGCCTATGCTTGCTGCTGCTCGTTCCAAGCTATGCAGAAGTGTTTCGGCTTGGTCAGGTGTATTTGCCAGTATCGCTATGTCATCGGCGTAGTCGGCGTCGGTAATTGTTGTTGCGGGGTATCTTCTGCTTCTTTTCTTCGTCAGTTCGAAGCCATTCTCTTTGATTTTGTCAATCGATGTTCTAAGTACGTAGTCTAGACAAATGATAAAGAGATACGGAGCCAGCGTGTCCCCTTGTAGTACTCCTGCTACAATGTCGAAGTATTCTGTGTCTCCATCTGGTGATCGTACTTTTACTTTAGTGTTTCTATAGAGAATCGTTATTGCCGCTACGGTTTCTTTAGGTATGCCGTACGCTAGTAGGATTTGTTCCATCTTTCCTCTGTGAATGGAGTCGAAAGCCTTGGTAAAGTCGACAAATATTAATGTCGCTTGTAGGTTCTTTGCCCGTACACCTTCAAGGATTCTGCGGATGGTTAGTATTACCCACTGAAATTACCTCTTTTTTGTTATTCCAGGCCTTAAATTTAAGAAAGAACAAACTTTTTTACTTCTAACTCTTTTGTAAAACAGTTGTTTTTAGAAGTATAAAAAATTCTCTTAAATGAAAACTTATACAATATACCTTCTCCTCCTACACAAATAGTCATATTGTAATTGAGAAACTCCAATAATTTCTTTTTTAGTTGCAAGTTTTTTTTTATTTTCTGGTCAAAAGAGTATTCTAGCCTTTAAATTTGTTATCAAAGGTGCCACACTGAAAGGATTAATAAATGTAGATGAGATTGCAAAATTTTAATGCATTGCATATTTTGCTTTTAAAAAACCACAAATTAAAAGAAAGAAAGCAGGTTCTTAGAAAAAGAAGTTTAAAAATGAATCAGTTTCATTATCTATTTTCAAACATTTTAAAAATTACCTGTTTTTTTATTTTTGTCTTTTTTCTAACTAAGGGATTGGTTTATTTATAGATTTTGTAATTGTTCTTGGCTGTCACAGTGTTGGTATCAAGTTTAATATTCTTGCAAATAGGTAATGTTAGCCTTATTGTAAATGGAACCACTTAGTTAAAAACTTATCAAAATTTCTCACAAAATAAGATAAATATACTAACATACAAAAAAGCTACCTACTTTCCATTCAAATTTTTCTACGCTCTGTTAGCAAGATTTAGAATGTGCTGACTGTATCCCCTGCGGTCAAACATGTTAGCTGCAACACCATAGGGATTCCTTCAACCCAGCCACTGTACTTTATACCAGTGTAAATATCTTGTTTATTGTTTAAAAGAATGTAAGGACAAAGAAAGATGTTTTTGGTTTCTTTTTCGTTTTTATATATTTACCAACCCCTCCACTCAAGCAGGATATGAAACAAGGTCAATTTTTAAGCGGAGTTTAACAGGTTTGAATTCAGAGTTTTCCTTCTCCTAGACTAGTTACCAACCCCTCCACTCGAGCAGGATATGACACAAGGTCAATTTTTAAGCGGAGTTTAACAGGTTTCAATTCAGAGTTTTCCTTCTCCTAGACTAGTTGCCTCACCAAGGCTGAAGAACCTAGTCTGCAATTTACTATTTACCCTTAGCTGGAGGGAGAATAATTGGATTCATACCTTTCCCAAGAGTATTAGTGCTATGTGAAATGCGATCAGTCTCGTCCAGGATTTGAACTCGTGTCGCCATGTCCATTTCCTACGACGATAACCATTACACCACAGACACCTCCATTAATGTTTTTAATGTCATATCAACCTTTATGGATTATTTAATGCCAAAGCCATTATCGTTAAAGAACATCAGGGATGTTATTTAACCCATAGCTGGGAGGATAACGGGTTTATATTTTTCCCAAGGGTATTAGTTCAAAAGAGAACATTATAGTGTGACTGAAGTTTGAACTCATATACAACAATCCTGCTATCCAGCACTTTAGCCATTATACCATAGGGACTCCACCAATGAAAGATAGTAAAGCTGTTTTTGCTCAGTGTATAGTATGTTATTATTGGTACTTTTACAAGTTGTAGATACTCATTTAAATAACCATTATTTTCTTGTTGCTAATAAGTATTATCGAACACTTCTAAAAGAAAAGATTTGTGGAATAAAAATACCTGTAATAAGTACTTGCTTCTTTCTGTCCCTTAAAACAAAAAAAACCCAAAAGAAAACAAAAAAAACCTGTTGCATTGCATACCTATGTCGTCTACAGACTAAATGTACTTAGCAATTTTGTTTGGAATTTAAAATTGGCTGTAATGTTTCCAAGCTTGGAACCTGGTAAGTTGTTATGGTTGTTTATTGACTGTGGGTTTTTTTTTGTCTTTTTTGAGCAAACTTACAAATTAGTGACCAAGAGACTGCAAAGAACAACAGCAACAAAACAGCAGACATACCATGTGTCTGAAATGGGCAGACGTACAGTGCGACTGAGAATTAGCAGGCTGGGGCATATTTTTAAGGTCACAAATTTAAATTCCAATGACGTGAAGTTTGGCTATTGATTAATGATCGTCTTTTTTATTTAAACATTTGTACCCATTTGCTTTCATTCTCTCTCTCTTTCTCTCTCTCTCTCTCTCTTTTTCTCTCTCTCTTTCTCTCTCTCCTCTTTTCACTCATTTTCAATCTTTCTTTCTCTGTCATTTTTTTAACTCATCTCTTCTTTCTTTCTCTCTTTCTTTCTTTCTTTCTTTCTTTCTTTCTTTTACTCATTTTCAATTTTTCTTTCTCTCTCATTTTTCTTTACTCATCTGTCATTCCTTTTCTTTCTTTCTTTCTTTCTTTCCCTCTCATCTCTCCCAAATTTTACTTCCCTTCTTTCAATTCTTCTCTCTCTCTCTCTTTCTATCTCTCTCTCTCTCTCTCCTCTTTTCACTCATTTTCAATCTTTCTCTGCCATTTTTCTTTACTCATCTGTCACTCCTTTTCTTTCTTTCTTTCTTTCTTTCTTTCTTTCTTCCTTTCTTTCTTTCTTTCTCATCTCTCCCAAATTTTACTTCCCTTCTTTCAATTCTCTCTCTCTCTCTCTCTCTCTCTCTCTCTCTCTCTCTCTCTCTCTCTCTCTCTGATCAGCTAAGATTTCTATAAGTGAAATGTACTCTTTTCTCTTTGTGATTAACCAATAAAAGCATCTTCTGATTTACTCAAGTCAGTTCTAAAAGTGGGCAAACATTGCATAGCTGTGAGAAAAGAAGAGGATGGAGAAGATATACTTGTTTGTTCTTGGGTATTGAGTATTTTAGAAGCATAAGGCTAGGCTTCTGCAGAAATGTTGCAGTTTTTATTTTCATCCTAAATATGTTCATGTCAACACATTTTCAACTGACAACCTTACATGGAAAAAGGGTATGGGCATATGAATTCCTGAAAAATCTCATTCACAATGTTGTAAGAAAATCAAAAACACTCAAATAGAAACATGAAATGTTTGATTATGTTGAATGATCTTTTTGAGCAATGTTTGGTTTGGTTTTATGGCATATCAACCATTGTAGGTTATTTAATGCCAACTTCTCTTTAAACATATATATCAATTATAGAGTATTTGGTTTGGTTGGGTTTTATGGCATATCAACCATTGTTGGTTATTTAATGCCAAATCCTCTTTATATGTAAATATTAAATATACATGAATTAGTTTTGTATGGTTTAATGGCATATCAGTCATTGTAGGTAATTTAATGCCAAATCTATTTTTATACATATATTTTAAATATATGGGATTTGATTTGTTGGTTATTTAATGTCAAATTTGTTGTTTATTTAATGCCAAATTATCTTTATACTTATATATCAAATATATATGATTTGATTTGATTGGGTTTAATGGCATATCAATCATTGTAGGTTATTTAATGCCAAATCCATTTTTATATATATAAACAGTTTTATTTCAAACAATTCAGTTTAACCTAAGTGTGCAGTTTAAAATTAAAAAAAAAATTCTATTTCAAACAATTCTGTTTAGCATAAGTACAGAGTTTAGTCCTATTTGACTCATAGATAGGACCCTATTAGGTGCTACCACTCCAGGTCAGAGTGGACTTGGGAGCGATGACAATGATGGGGTACAGTGCATTCCCAAAAGCTCCAGCATTACAACAGTCTCAACATAAGATTATTTAGGGTCATATCCGGACACTCAATAGAGGAGTCTTACCCCTCAAGAGAGATGCAGTCAGTATATTCTGCAGCCCCAGCCAACTGGGCCATTTGAGCAATGTAATGTTGACAACTGCATGTAAGGTTTATAAATCATAAGAATTATGCTGAATTGCTAATTGCAGCATAGTTGTTGCTAAAAGGCAGAATTATCGGACACCCACTGAGAAGTGAATTCACTCTTAATGATCGACTATTCTCAATACCTATGAACAGTAATTACTGAGAGATTCAAGTGTTTTTACAAATCTTATGTAACCATGTAGTTTTTCTTGCATATCCCTTAGGGATATACAAGATTAGCCCTGATATAAGGTGTAAATATTTATCATAAGTCATGTCTGTCTGAAACTATTGCTAGAACGGAGTTACTTGTTAGAAAAAGATTATCTCATGCATTATCATGCATATCATACATTATGCACCATTATGCCCCATTATTCACCATTATGCCCCATTATACACCATTATACACCATTATTCACCATTATGCACCATTATTCACCATTATGCCCCATTATTCACCATTATGCACCATTATTCACCATTATGCACCATTATTCACCATTAAGCACAATTATTCACCATTATGCCCCATTATACACCATTATGCACCATTATTCACGATTATGCACCATTATTCACCATTAAGCACAATTATTCACCATTATGCCCCATTATACACCATTATACACCATTATTCACCATTATGCACCATTATTCACCATTATGCCCCATTATTCACCATTATGCACCATTATTCACCATTATGCACCATTATTCACCATTAAGCACAATTATTCACCATTATGCCCCATTATACACCATTATACACCATTATTCACCATTATGCACCATTATTCACCATTATGCACCATTATTTCCTATTATTCACCATTATTCACCATTATTCACGATTATGCACCATTATGCATCATTATTTCCCATTATGCACCATTATGCCCCATTATTCACCATTATGCACCATTATTCACGATTATGCACCATTAAGCACCATTATTCACCATTATTCACCATTATACCCTATTATTCACCATTATTCACCATTATGCCCCCTTAATCACCATTATGCACCATTATTCACGATTATGCACCATTAAGCACCATTATTCACGGTATTCACTATTATTCACCATTATGCCCCAGTATGCACAATTATTCACCATTATTCACCATTATGCATCATTATTTCCCATTATTCACCATTATTCACCATTATTCCCCATTATTCACCATTATGCACCATTATTCACGATTATGCACAATTAAGCACCATTATTCACCATTATGCACCATTATGCCCCATTATTCACCATCAAGCACCATTATGCCCCATTATACACCATTATTCACCATTATTTCCCATTAAGCACCATTATTCACCATTATTTCCCATTATTCACCATTATTCACCATTATTTCCCATTATTCACCATTATTCACCATTATTTCCCATTAAGCACCATTATTCACCATTATTTCCCATTATTCACCATTATTCACCATTATTTCCCATTATTCACCATTATTCACCATTATTTCCCATTATTCACCATTATTCACCATTATTTCCCATTATTCACCATTATTCACCCTTATTTCCCATTAAGCACCATTATTCACCATTATTTCCCATTATTCACCATTATTCACCATTATTTCCCATTATTCACCATTATTCACCATTATTTCCCATTATTCACCATTATTCACCATTATTTCCCATTATTCACCATTATTCACCATTATTCACCATTATTTCCCATTATTCACCATTATGCACCATTATTCCCATTATTCACCATTATGCACTATTATGCATCTCTTAAAAAAATGAAATAAATAATAATCAGCATCATTAAAATGTGCTGAAAGCATAGATTCTTTCACCTCTTTTTTGTCGTCTGTTCTTTAAGGTCCTTGCTATTGGTAAATCCCAAAAACAGCACACAAGTGTCCAAGCAGAGTTGACGAATGTAAAATTTTTACTGGTCGGCCAAAACACACGTTTTCATGTACAGAAGTCTGTTCGAGAATGTCACTTATGAATTCATTTAGATGTATATGAATATAATAAATATCTATATGTATAAATGAATAAATCAGGGTAATTAAATCAGCTTGAATAAAAAATAATATCAAATTAAATTATCAATTAACGAGCAGCATCTGTAGATATTCAATTTCCTTGTAAATAAACAAATGAATAAATCATTGTCATCATCATCAATGTGAACCAACAGCATGGGTTCCCTTGACTCTTTCTTAACATCTAGCCTTACTGGCCATTGCCCTAGATAAGTCCAATTAGATCAGTTTGGATTTGATATTTGGTATATTATTTCCCTCTGTAAATAAATAAGGATTGAAAATTTTAATAAAAATTATTCGCTTGTTAACTTTTGGAAGAATTTTTTTAGTATTTATAAAATGAAATATATCTTTATTCTGCTTAAAGATAAACTTCCAAAATTAGTTTTAATGTAAACATTCTTCATTTCTCTCTTTGACTCATTTCTCTCAATATGTCACTTTAATTTCTTTCTCTCTTTATCATCTCTTCCTTCCTTCCTTCCTACCGTTCCTTCCTTCCTTCCTTCCTTCCATTCCACTGAAGCAGACGATAAGTGTCTGAGGTACAGAGTTATCACTTCCTCTTTCTTACTTATGATTCCTTTCTTCTTTCTTTCATTTTCCATCTGATATAAAACATATTATTTTTCTTACTTTTCTTTCCTTACTTTTCTTTTTTCTTTCTTTCTTTTTCCTTTTTCTTCTCTTTCTTTCTCCACAGTCAAAATGGAATGGTCCATTATTTACCAGAGGTGATCACAGGATATAACATTTGAACACATATCTTCATGTCTTATTCTTTTAATATTATAGATGCTACATTTCTCCAGATTGACAGACAATCTGTTTACCAAAACAGTGGAATGATTTATCAAACAGCTAATATTAAAAGGTAGCAATATATATATATATATATATATATATATATATATATATATATATATATATGAGTCCTAATGTCCTCACAGATCATTAAAATAGACAGTACTGCACATTTGACTGGTTGTTTGCAACAATCAATCAGATGCACGGATGAGTGGTCCATAATCGTCCAAATGAATAAAGGGCCAATTTTTCCCCCTATTGCATATACTGAAAGGCATATCAGAGACTGATTATCTAAGATAGGGTCTGCTGGGTGAGAGGAGTATGATGTTGAAAGACCAGAAACTCTCCAACGACCCAAGCAAAACACATCACTGATGACACCCTCTGGTGCCAAATGTAGTAAGACATATATTTAAAGAAACTAAAAAGCAGCAATACTTATATATATATATATATATATATATATATATATATATATATATTGAGATGAATATCACATATTAACATTCACCTAAAGATAGTTTAAAAAATATAAACACTAAATGTTGGTATATTATACGTATATAAATATATACATCCTCTTTTCATATCTTATTTTCACACAAACACACATGCACACACATATATATATATATATATATATGTATATATATATATAAACACACACACACACACACACCTTCCATCCCTATCATCCATCAATCCTGATAGGTCCTCCAGATTACAACCAATGTCTATGCTGAGTTGCTGAAAAACCTTGCTGGTCAGCCCTCCCTGGCACACCCATGTGTTTGGGTCCATATATAAACACCACTTGTGAGTCACTCCTAGCTTCTCTAACAGTTTTCCACATGTCTTGTTTATTTTATTTGGATGGTTTTAGAGATGGGCAGTAGGTGGCCTTAAACTGTAATTTTGTGGGATGTTCCTTCCAGGATTTGTTCAAAACAGTATGCAGCATTCTTGTAGAGTTCCCATCTAGGTTTTTTCCATGCATTTTATAAGTCACCTAGTGGTCAATCCATACAGTAATATCACACAACCACAACTTGGATGAAATCCACTTTTATAATATCGGGGAGACTAGACTTCCATATGATTGATAACCTATTGATAGCAGTTGAGGCCTCCACTAGACATATGTTAACAATATATATATATATATATATATATATAATTGTTTAAGGTTGTAAGAGCAGAGTTACTTATATATATATATATATATATAAGTGTGATGGCAAATTGACTAAAATCCCTAAACGGGACTTTATTTTCGCACGTGTGAAGACGGGGCAGGTTGGCACTTGATCCCCTACAGAAATAAGTCCTGTTCAGAGTTCTTTTCTCAGGCAGATAAGAACTGGCATATTACGTGAGGGAATAATTTAGGGCCAGACTGGCCACCGCTGGCAAAGGGGTCCAAAATTTCACACTATCACACACCCACCAGGCCGCTAAACTTCTTTCCCTTAGATAATAGAAGAATACGGGCCTATAGGTCTTAGTTGTAATAATATTAATGTTGTTGTAGTAGTCGGCAACTCCGGTTTCCCGTGTGATACTTTAGGAATTAATAGGACAGTTCTAAGCAAGATAATGTAAGGCGAATAGAAGCTGAAAGGAAAGCATGAAATAATAACATAGACCACATGGTAAAATGAAAATACATAGGTTCTTTACTACGGTTATATATATATATATACGTTCAAAGTGTCAAAAATATATAATAGGATAGTCCATGAATATAAATGTCTTTTCTTGGCTTTATCCTTTTTCAAATTGAGAGAGAGAGAGAGTGGTAAACAAAATTTGGGTGTAAAGGAAGAATGTCCCAAAGTTACTTATCTTATTTTTTGACGGGGTTCCACTGGAGAATTTTTCTTCTTTCACGGGCTAATAGACTTCGTTCTGTTTTTAGTACTGGCTTGAAGGATTTTGGAGTCCTTCGTGTCTCAGTTAGTCTTTTGTCTTTAGCCCGGAGTAAAATGGCTATCGTCCGTCTGCCACGAGACTTGCTCAAAAACTTCCTTACTACCCCTGAGGGGAAGGGAACCCCACTTCCGTTTGGGGTCCCCGCCAATCATTTGGCTTCTTTCTCTTTCCCCTTCCGATGTCCGGCGACCCAAGGTCAATTAAGTGCGAACATCTGTGTGACCCACATTCTCTCCTAACGGTCACTTTTTGACTGCTAGATAATGTTAGTTCAACGGGGGGATAGTATCATTCTTACCTCTTCGTCTTCGTGAGCTATCACGTGACAATAAGGAATAAGACCAGATTTCCATATGAACAATAAACTATATATATATATACATAGAAAAGGATTAAGACCAGACTTCCGTATGATCAATAACCTCTTGATAGCAATCCTGGCCTTCACAAGGTGTATGTTAACAATATATATATATATATATATATATGACCAGCCCGTTGGCATAATGTTTAGAGTGTTTGCCAGCATTATAAGGTACAGATCAAGGGTAAAGTAGAGCAGTCCAGGGAAAGGAGTAGTACCCTCTCCTCCACCTCAGTGTTGTAGCTATTGAAAAGGGACCCTTCGGGTTGCTTTTTCTACGGTTGCCGACTATATATATGTAATTGTTTAATGTTGTTAGAGCAGTGCTACTTGTATATATGTATATATATATAAGTCACAACTATTGACATGGAAAAGTGTAACATTGTAGAAAATTTAAATTGGAGACCTGAGTTCAAATCTTTGATGAGGCTATTTGAATTTCACTTTATGCCAATGCTTTTGGAAAAGGCATGAATCTATCTGTTTTGCACCAGCTATGGGTTGATAGTTGAGCAGACTGGATTCTTTAGTTTTCGTAAGGCAACAAGTATAAGAGAAGGAATATTCTGAATTGAAATCACCCATACTCCTTGTAAGATTAAACTGTGTGTCACTTGCTGTTTGTTTCGAAGGGGTTGGGTAAATGCATTATGTTGACCATCTGAACAAAGTTTACCTGATGGTCAATAACATGAAATTCAGAACCACGACTTTGATTTATTTCTGCTTATTTTATAAAATTGTGATATTTGCTATGCAAATTTCATACATTAGTCTAAACTTCATGCATTGGTATAAATTTCATTCCTTGAGCACTGTCATCTTTTTACCAATGTTACTGCCATTTATTTTAGATTTTCTTGAATGCTGAAGGTTATTTAACTGCATAACCGGCCCATCGGTATAGTCAATAGAACGTTCGCCGATAGTTGTAGACCTGAGTTCAATCCCATATCAAGTCTTACCAGAGACTTAAAATATAGTACCTGATGCCTGCTGGTTTAACTCAGCATTATAAGGTATAGATGAAGGGTAAGTGGCCCAATCCAGGGAAAGGAGTAGCACCTTCTCCTTTACCTTTGTGCTGTAGCTACTGAAAAGGAGCTTTTGAGTTGCCTTCAACTATTGTCGGCTAACTTACTTACTTAAATATATATAAAATTAGAATACTGCAGACATGGAGTCAAAAGCACTTGGTGATTGTCTCTTACAAGCCTGTACATAAGACATGATGGGAAGGGTGATCTAGTTTAGATATCCTGAAGAGGGAGCTTTATATTTGCAATTTATCAATTTATCAACACTATTATATTTAACTGTAGATCGAGCCATTGGCCTAATGAATAGAGTGTTCACCAATAGTCCGGGTGACCTGGGTTCAATCCCAGGTTGAGTCATACCAAAAACTTAAAATATGGTACTTGATGCTGTCTTGCTTAACACTCAGCATTATAAGGTAAGGATCAAGGGTAAAGTGGAGCAAAACCAGGGAATAGAGTAGCACCCTCCCCTACACTTCAGTGTAGTAGCTAGTGAAAAGGAAGCCTTCGGGTCCCCCTCGACTATGGTGACTAACTTTACTTATATTTAACTGATTATTTTTAAGTTTCTTATCTATGCAAATTTTTTCCCATCGGCATTAGCTGATGGATTTTTATTGGAATCTAAGTGACAGCAAGTCTCCTCAGATCTCCAGTATTCTTCTGAGTATTCTAGCCAATCTATTTACTCCTTAGAGAGTTTTTCACACCAGCATTAATTGATAGGTTTTCCATGGAGTTTAAGTGACTGCAAGCCTCCTTGAGTCTTGAGGTCTCTTTTCAGTATTCTGACTGATCTAAATAATGCAGTAGTCTGAATAGTCTCTATTTGACCTCTTATTTCCAAATCTTCCAGTTCCTTTATCAATTTTGGGGGATTGTTCCTAGGGCACCAATTACAATTGATATCACCTTCACCTTCATGTTCCATGGTCTTTTTTAGATCCCGAGCAAGTTCAAAACATTTATCTCTCTCTCCCTTTCTTTTAATTTTACTCAGTGGTCTCTCTGGATGGCAAGGTCCACCATTTGGCTGTTTTTTTTTTTTTTGTTGTCTATCACTCGGTCTGGCTGTCTGGCCAAGATTAGGTGATTTGTTTGTATCTCAAAATTCATGAGAACTTTGAGTATCTCAATCTCCAGGATGGATTCAAGGTTGTGCATATACCACATGTGCATATATCACATGTGCATATATCACATATGCATATACCACATATACCACATGTTTGTATGGCCAAATCTCTGTTATCACTATTATTATTATTATCATTATTATTTTACATCACACCACACCACATCACTATACATAAAGGGATACCTCCCATGTGGAAACTTCTTGGTCTTATAACACAAGGGTGAGCACCATTGACTCCATGTCTACACTATTCTTACCATAAACCGATATCTACATGTACTCTATCCCTCTTTATTTATAAATATACCAAATGACTTATATTCATATATATATATATATATATATATTAATATATATATACATATATATAGATATAAATATATATACATATATATACATATATATATATATATATATATACAAAACTCCATGAAACACAAAGGTTGTAGTCTAAATTCCATGAATTAAATACAAATATCTAATATACATTTATTTATTATTTTTATATAATAGCTCTATCCTAGATATTGAGCACTCTCCACATTATATTGCACTTGGTTTGACACAAACCCACAAAGTGATTTAGTGACAACCAACACTGTTATAATATATATATATATATATATATATATATGTTAATAAGGTAGTTTGTTTTATATATATATATATATATATATATATATATATAGAGAGAGAGAGAGAGAGAGAGGAAATAGAGAAAGCAAATAATCCAAAAATGATGAATTTATTACCAAGGACTTTATCAGGACTTTAAAATGGTGAAACAAGTGTTGATAGAACAACAATGGATGTTTAATTAAATTTTTATACATTAAAATATTTAAACATTTTGGATTTTTCTATTTTCTCCATACTGTTGGATTTCTTTCCATTATTTACTTCCATATATATACATATATGACAAATGTATGTATTTTCCGTCCCTTCTGCATGAACTGGATGCAACGGAGGCTCAATTACAAGTGGAGTTAAATAGGTTTCAAGATGGAGTTTTCATTCTCTGAGACCACTTTCCATACTAATGATAAAGGGTAGAGTCTGCCCAATAGCTGAAGAAATGATAGTTGAATTCATATCTTTCCTTTCAGTATTTGTAATATGTTAAATATTACTGTATCCATTTCCTATGGTAGGAATCCTATATATATATATATATATATATAAATATCTGTTAGGTTTTTTGCCTGACAAATAGTGGCAGCATTATATTATTTTAACAATGTAATATACTTATTTTAATTAATATACATTACCATTTATAATATACATGATTATATAGATAATACACATAGTTATGTATATAATTCTAGTGGTTATATATGTAATATACATGATTATATACATAATATATATTATATATATATAATATGCATAATTATGAATATAATATATAAGATTATATATGACAGGATATATATATATATATATATATATATATATATATATATATGGAAGTAAATATAGGATTGTGATAATCACTAATATCACCCCTCATGGTCCTGATGATGGTTCAGTAGAACTGAAACGCTATGGTGTTGACTTCTCAATAAATCTCTCCTTCCACTTGGATTACCTTGTTATCAATTTTTCTACATATATATATATGTACATATATATATATATATATATATATATATATATATATAAAAGAGATGAACAAAAGATTAAGAGAAATAGAATATTCCTTTTGTGTCATTCAATTTTTGATGGTTCTCAACTAGTTTTGACCTGAGGCCATTGTCAAGAGAAAAAGGTTTTGGGAAAAAAAGGAAGCTTTTTTAAAACGTTTTTAATGGTTTTTAAAAAAATTTAAAAATATACTAAAAAAGATATAAATATACATATGAGCATCATTAAATAAGTTTCCAGACTTTTTTTTCGTATGGGCACTTTTATTGATAGTACACACATGAAACTCTAGTCCCCTTCGAGGTCATCTCCTCCGGCTGCAATGCACTTGTTGTACCATTCCAAAAACTTCTGGAAGGCTTCATGGAAGTCCTCTTGTGTAAGCATGTCAGTAACCTTCATCACAGCCTCTTTCATCTCCTCAATTGTCTCATAACCACAGCGTCTGAGCTTAGGGAATAAGTAAAAGTCACAGGGAGCAAGGTCTGGATTAAAGGGAGGCTGAGGAACTGTCTGGAAACTTATTGAATGTACCACGTAGATATAGATATACATAGTTATGTTTATAATATACAAGATTAATGAAGAAACATTTGGTTAAGAACATTGTGAAGTAAGGAGATTATTTTGAAAGATAATTATTTGTTGACAAAAAGCAATTCTCTTTTTGATTGTTAAACTACTGAGTCAGGTAGTTGCAATTGAATTTAAAAAGTGATGAAATAAAACACAAGTTAATTATAAATATTTGTTTCATTAATATATTATTGTCCATTGATAAATATACTTTTTGGAGGTGCCTGTGAGGTAATGGTTTTCATCGTAGGAAATGGGCACGGCAACACAAATTCAAATCCAGGACGAGGCTGATTGTATTTCACATAGTACTCATTAATACCCTTGGAAAAAGTATGAATCCAATTATTCTCCCTCCAGCTGTGGGTAAATATTAGAGCAGACTGTGTTCTTCAGCCTTAGTGGGGCAACTAGATTAGGAGAAGGAAAACTCTGAATTCAAACCTGTTAAACTCCGCTTAAAAATTGACCTTGTGTCATATCCTGCTTGAGTGATGGGGTTAATAAATATACTTTAAAAATCTTTTGCAAAAATTAATTTTCTAGTAACCAAGAAAATAATCAAGGTTGGTTTGAAGATATACTTATAAAAAGCTAAGAGCTAAAAGTCAATTTGTTGTGTTAATTGTCATTCTTTCTGGTTCAAGTGCGGCACAGAAATTAGTCATTTTGAAAATTAGTGCTTTTCATGTGGCATAGTGGTAAAGAATTGAAAGAACAGCACTTGTGGGTATTTATCTTAAATAGAAAGCAATAATCTTAAAACTTTTGTTTATTCGTGCTTGTAATCAGCTCTTTGATGTTATTTGTACAAAATTGATGGAATCTTATAATAAGGCAATTAGATTGACTTCAGCTTTTAAAAAACCTTTGGCAACTGTTACCTTTCCGTGTGTATATATGCATGTATGTACATGTATGTGTGTATGTGTGTCTGTGCTTATTTGTGTGTTGTTCGTCAATGGTCAGGGAGACCTGGGTTCAATCCCAGGTCGAGTCATACCTAAAACTTTAAAAATGGTACTTGATACCTCCTTGCTCAACACTTAGCAGTATAAGGTATGTATCGAGGGTAAAGTGGATGGATTGGTTTGGTTTGGTTTGGTTTGGTTTGGTTTTATGGCATATCAACCTTTGTAGGTTATTTTATGCTAAATCCATTTTTATGTAAATAATCAGTTTGGTAAAGTGGAGCATTCCAGGGAAAGGAGTAGTGCCCACCCCTACACCTTGGTGTTGTAGCTATTGAAAAGGGAGCCTTCAGGTCACCCTCGACTACGATCGGCAACTTACTTATGTGTGTATGAGTGTGTGTATGTTTGTCTGTGTACGAGTGAGTGTGCATAAATTTGTGTATGCGTGCTTGTCTGTGTGTGTATCAGTGTGTGTGAGAATGTCAGTGTATGCTTATCTGTATGCCTATGAGTGTGAGTACATGTATGTGTGACTATGAGTGTATATGCATTTGCATGTGGATGTATATGCATCTATAAATATGTGTGTCTGCTTGTATGTGGGTGGCTATGAGTCTATGGGCATGTCTGGGCATGTCTCTGTCTGTTTATATGTGCATGCACATCTATATGTGTGTGTGTGTGTACATTGTGGGTGAATGAGTATATGTGCATATGCTTGAGTACATATGTGTGTCTCTGTGTGTATAACTGTGTGTACTTATGAATGAGTGAGACTGTATGTATGTATGTATGTATCAGTTGTGTATCCAAAAAAATTATACTATTAAATTAAAATAATTTTAATTCACAAAATTAAATTATATAGTTTGGTATGGTTTTATGGCATATCAACCATTGTAAGTTATTTAATGCCAAATCCATTTTATTCATATAAACAGTTCTATTACAAACAATTCAGTTTAACTAAAGTACACAGTTTAAATGTCAAAACAGTTCTATTACAAACAATTCAGTTTAGCATAAGTACACAGTTTAGTTCTATTTGACCCATAGATAAGACCCAATCAGTTGCTACAACTTCAGGTCAGAGTGGACCTGGGAGTGATGGCAATTACTAGGTACCCTGCATTTTCTAAAGTTCCATCTGTACTTGAACCTGACTATCAGGTTGTTTAATGTCATATCAGGACACTCATTTTCCAGTCTTACCCCTCTGGAGAGATGCAGTCAGTGTATTCTGCAGCCCCTGCTGATTGGGCCACAGGACACTTGGGAGAGTCCTAATCCATCCGTGGAGATGCAGTTGGTATATTCGGCAGCCCCAGTCAAATTGGCCTTTAAATTATTTGGGTTAATATTATCATTCACAAATTAATGACAAAGTGTAATAAATTCAACTAAAACAACAAGAAAATTGCCGTTAACCCAAAATATTGAAAACACAATTAGCCCACTCTCTCTCTCTCTCTCTCTCACTCGTAAATTTAGCTAAAGTTGTATACACAGCACACTTACTGAAGTCTTTACTCAAATTTACTCTATGTTTCCTTGAAAAATGTCTAATCATTTCTTTGCAGAAAGAGATTACTGCAAATTGAATTTTATATATCTGTAGCAGAAAGGCAGCACATATTGTGGGATGTGCGAGGGATTGTGTTCGCTGTAGTTTAGCGAAAGCCATTTTGCCGTTGGAGGAAATGAACTTTGGAGTCACCTTGAGTTTCATGTGTCTAGTATTTGGGGAGAGTGTGCATTGTCTCCATTAAAGTGGCCCAGAGGTGAATTGAGAGCTAGGTGCTGAGAGCTTAATTGTGTGTCGCATCAGCATAGCCAATTTTGGGGGTGACATAAAGTTGTGCCTGTGCGTGGCATGTTGAATGCATCTAATTTATATTCAACTGGGATTCCTTGCGAGGAATCCATAAATTAGATAGGTTCCCTCATGTGTCCATGCTGTTGCTGCTATTGAAGAGCCACCAGTGAGAGGTCTGCACTGGGTGGCGTTGTCCAGCTAAAGAGTGTGTTTGGCAGGTTACTCAATTTCTGCTGCCCGGAAAAGGAGATCCGGGCTGAATAGGATAAGTCATCCTGATTGGGTGAAATTATGCATCAAATTAATTGCGCGCTAAACCAAAATGCTTTCTACAACATATCAGAGGTACAAATTTTCAATGACAAATTGTTATAACTGCTGTTATAACAAAGTAATGAATTTGAAGATGTCATAATTATATTTATAACTTTTATTTTGGTGAGGGTCAACTTGTGGCCAAAGGATGAAAATGGATTCCAAAGAGAGATACAATGTGCATGAGTGTCATCTCTGCCAGCCCTGTTCCATTCTGATTCTTCTCCTGGTCAAGGGAGATAACTCACAAGGGTGATAACTCTCTTAGTTGGCTTTGCCATAACAAAAATATCTTCTTACAAATTTCAAACATTCATTAAAATAGGTATAAATTCACTGAGTCACCCTAAGGTATTGTGTGATTCAATAAAAATGAATTATGAATTAAACTTAATGAATAAGGATATTTTAAATAATGGAATGATTTTATAAGGTAAAAATGTGCCTCTTTATTTTAATATCAAAATGGATTATGTTTGCTATTATTTACTAACACACTCAACAGCATTGAAACTCTCTAACCAGAAATTGAATTCAATTCCTCTGAAACAAAAAATAAGCATATTTGTATTTCTGTTTACATACAGAGTTTCAGTTTTGTAGATTTTGGTCATGATTAATGTCTAATGATTAAGAAGACAGTAACTGTATACAAAAATATTGTTGAGGGCATACTTATTTATGGGTGGAGGTACAAGAGTGTGGTAAAATCAACAGGGGTCAGGCATGGTTTAGAGGCGGAAGCATCATTGTAATTAATCTATTAGTGTCCCAGCAATATCTTACAATACCACCAAACTTTATTAGTTTTTCATCATCTTATGGGGCTGCTTGATCAATATAATCTTTCATTGTATTCACAGTTTTCCAGTAATGAAGTATTAATTTAATGAAGAAAGATTTAAATTAATAGGTTTGGTTTGGTTTGGTTTCTTTGTTTAAAGGCATATCAAACTTTGTAGGTTATTTAATGCCAAAGCCATTCTCCTAGAAGATTAGTTGTGGTACTATTTAACCCATAGCTGGGAGGATAAGGGGGTTCATACCTTTCCCTAGGGTATTTGCCCGAAAGTGAATGTAATAGCGCAAATGGAGTACAAACTCGCTTACTACGATTCCGCAGTCCATCGCTTTAACCATTACACCACGAGGACAACCCCTTGAATTAATAGACTAAATGATATGTCAATACACTGAATGAGTATGGAATTTCCATGAAATTCATGTGCAAAGATCTTATTAATGAGTCATTGATACTATGATGGAAAAGGGAGAATTGGTTGACTTGAAGTTGTGTCAATACACTAAACAAGATTGCAATTTCCTTCAAGTCAGTTTATAAAATCTCAGTAATGGATTGGTAATTCAATGATGTTAACTTAAGCTATAAGATGATAATGATAAATTCCATTGGTAGCCGATTCTGCTAGGGCTATAGAATATATAACTGCATCTCTGCAGAGGTGTAAGACTCTCCTGCAATATGTGTCTTGGATATGACATTAAACAATCTGATAGTGAGACTCCATGAATGCTGAAGCTTTTGGGAATGCTAAATTCCATTTGTAGCCGAGTCCGTTAGGGCTATAGAATACATGACTGCATCTCTGCTGAGGGGTAAAACTCTCCTATTATAAGTGTCTGGGATATGACATTAAACAATCTGATAGTGAGACTCCATGAATACTGAAGCTTTTGGGAATGCGGAGTACCCTTTCATAGCCATTGCTCCCCAGTCCATTCTGGTTCAAAGTGATAGCACCTGATAGGGTCCTACCTATAGGTCAAATAGAACTGTTTGACACTTAAGTGCAAAAAATAACTTGGTAAATTGAATTACTTGAAATAGAACAGTTTGATCATTTAACTGTGTATAAACAAACGACTGATGTTTAACAGAATTGTTAGTGATACATAGCAATACTTGTAACTATTTAACTTTTCTGACTTATACTAAATTGAATTGTTAGAAATAGAATAGCTTCATCCTTTAGCTGTATGGATCTAAAAAAACTGTTTACAAATCCAACAATGGTTGATATATCATAAAACCAAACCAAACCAAACCAAGCCAAACCAAATTCCATTGGAAAGTTGAGATAACATTCTACATTGTTCAAGTTCCCAGGACTAGTGTGTAAAATGGACACTAAGACTGAAAAACAAAGGAATCCTGTATATAGTGGGGAAAATTCTACAAATCGAAAACATAGCCCACCAATTGAGCTGCTTTATTTATCTAACACACAACCCGCATACCAAAGTTAACCCTGATTGTATAATTTGGGAATATGGATTGCATGTTAGGTAAAGAAAGCATTTGAAACAGTGATCCATGGTTTCAATAGTATATATATATATATATATATTATTATATATATGTTATACATATATAATATATATATACAAATATAATACACTTGTATATGTATATATATATATACATATACATATATGATATAAGAATAAATAAATATATATTAGTTTTTATTTATATCTAATAGCATGGAGGCTTATCTGCAACCACTGGTTTCATGCCATATTTACACGGCAATCATCAGGCTGAAAAATTATAACTCTATCAGAGATATTGAGCACTCTCCAAATTATACTGCATTTAGTCTGCCACGAACCCACCGAGTGAAATAGTGACAATCATAAACTGTTGTAATATATATGTATTAGAAAATGGAAGTAAATCCGACAATCTGTAAATGTACAAATATAAAAAAACAAAGTATGCAGAGGATGATTTTATTTATAGTCGGATTATTTGCTGACGTTGAATTTTGGTTTTTACATTAAACCTTCATCAGGGCATTTAAATATGTGATGCAGTATGAGAAAGTTATTAACATTCTGTTTCCATCAATGGCATTCTTTTTCAAAACTGCATGATGTGATCAGCGTTCAGAATTTATTTTTAAAATATCATGTCTTTCCTAAAATTTCCTTTTTTTCAAAGGAAATATATTACATTTTAAAATAAATTTCAAACACTAATTACATCACTTAGTTTTGAAAGAGAACACTACTAATAGTAACAGAATATAAGGTACGTCATATATTTGAATGCCCTGATGAAGGTTTTATGTAGAAACTGATATGTTTAATGTTGGCAAATAATTCAAATGTAAATATAATCATTTGAATAAAATGGTTTTTCATACTTGTACATTTACGTACATACATACATATATATATATACTCATATATATTTATATATCTATCTATATATATATAAAGTTGTTGGTGACCATAGCCGAGGATGACCCGAAGGCTCACTTTTTGATAGCTACTACTCTGAGGTGTAAGGGAGGGAACTACTCCTTTCTCTGGATTTCTCCACTTTACCCTTGATCCGTACCTTATAATGCTGAGTGTTAAGCAAGGAGGTATCAAGTATCATTTTTGAGTTTTTGGTATGACTCAACCTGGGATTGAACCAAGGTCTCCCTGGCCATTGGTGTACTCTCTAATCATTATGCCAATGTCTAGTATATATTTATATATGTGATATAAACAATTACTCTGATCTAGTCAGTAAACTAAAAATTTGGGCATGAGTAGGAACATCAGTGAATGTTGGAAGAGTATAAAGATCTGAAAGAGCAATGCTTAAAAATGGCTCATCTACAAATATATTTCTAATTAAAGTTTGGTCCCCGGCAGTTTTATTTCTAATTTGAGCTTTACATATCTGATTATGCTTAGCTCGTCACCAGTAAAAAAAATATGAGATAACAAGAAGTTTCAATATCAGGCAGAACATGCATTTATCTGATATTCACTCACTTTGGTGAAGCATTAACAAAGGTGATGCTATAATGAGTTACTGCTGGAGTATTTTGGATTAATGTTAATGATGCTTTTGCCCTGAGACCCTGGCTAACTCCTAGGTTACCATTTAATGAAGATTTTGTTGGTGGGTGGGTCTGCTGCAGTTAATTTTGCAGTAGCAGATGTATGAATTTATATATATATACCTAAAATAGCCAGGAGTGGGGGTGTCCTCATGGTGTAATGGTTAAAGCGCTGGACTGTAGAATCATAGCAAGTGAGTTCAAACTCCAGTTCAAAATATATATGTATATATATCTATATATGTATATATATATATATCATCATCATCATCATGTCATGCTGCCAGCACGGATATCCCTGACCCTCTCTTGCCACTTTTCCCTATAATTCCTCGCCTCTGGCAGGTCTTCAGGGCTACATCCTGTATCCTCACAGAGCTGCTGTATGTAGGTTCGAGCTGGCCGTCCTGCTTTTGCTGGGCCATATGTGGGGGTCCATAGGAGTACATCACCTTTGAATTAATCCCTGCTTCTCTAGCAGTGTCCTGCACGTCTGGTTCGTCTAACTTGGATAGTTTTCGTGATGGGAGGTCCCGTAAAGTTATTGTTTTGTGGGGTGTTGCCTCCAGGACTTGTTCAATATTGCTTGCAGCATTCTTGTGTAATTGCCATCTAGCTTTTTCTCCAGATGTTTTGTTAGCCTCCAAGTAGTGCATCCATATAGCAATGTCGATACAACTGTGCTTCAATTTATCGGTCAGGCTTGACTTCCACATGACTGATAGCCTATCAATATCTGTCCATGCCTTCATTTTATATATATATATATATATATATATATAGATACATGTGTATATATATATATATATATATATATATATATGTGTATATATATATATATGTATATGTATATATATATATGTATATATATATATATATATGTGTATATATATATATATATATGTATATATATATATATACATATATATGTGTGTATATATATATATATATGTACATATATAATTCATTAGGAAAAAATTTTCTTAATGAAATTATTGCACTGTAATGTCTGTTACATTGAGCTCTTTACCAGGAAAATTCAAATGTTCACTTTTGAATAGTTTTCTTGTCCTGATGGAATTACTTCCAACTCCGGTTTAACTGGATCAAATAATACATATATACATATATATATATATATATATATATATATATATATATATATATATATATGCTTTGTTTCCTTCTCATATTCTAGTTTTTATGTTTGTAAATATCATATATATATATGCATATATATATATATATATATATAAATATATATATATATATATAGAATATGAGAAGGAAACAAAACATAAAAAGTCATTGTTTGAGTAGCCATTTATCTTTATGCCTAAATCCATTCAATATTTCCGATCTTTGATAAAGCAATTGTTTAGAATTGGGTTATGTTGCAATGGCCTATTTTTTCTTCTATACAGAGAAAACAAAATTTATGACTTGCTTTATAATTATCCATTCTTTTAATAATTTCCCTCTTCAAGATGATCACAATGCCATATTTATTTCTAATCTTTTTGAAATACTTATAACCTACAATCTACAGTACTATGCTAGTACATAGGATGTACAAAACTGGTTTTCTGGTTTTAAAACATTTTTTTAGAATCATGATTAGAGCTTTAATGAATTTTTAAAATTTCGACCATTAATTTGTATAATTGCCTTGAATACAATTCATTCATCTTGGCATTTTCTATCACGAGGGCACTCAATTTTGTTATTGCAATTATATGGTAGATGCTTGATCCTTAGGCTTTGAGTTAATTTTTTCTTATTAAACATGTTGTTGTTCCTTGCAACATCAAGCATACTCGTATAGCTCAACTTGACTGAGTTGTAGAATATTTTATATATATATATATATATATATATATATATATAATGATAAGTATATTTTAATTTTTAGATATATCTAATAGCATGAATGCTTATCTGCAACCACTGGTTTCATGCTGTCTTTATACGACAATCATCAGGCAGGTGATTGTCTTATAAAGACAGCATGAAACCAGTGCCCACAGATAAATATCCATGCTATTAAATATATATAAAAACTAATATATATTTATTTGTTATTATATCATATAATAGGTTAATCACAAATATTAAGCACTCTTCAAATTATATCACATTTGGTCTGCCACTAACCCACAAGTAAGATTGTGACAACCACATACTGTTGTAATATATATATATATATATATATATATATATATACAGTTTACATACATATGGTTTACGTATATATATATATATATATATATATATATATATATCGATAAGTATATATATTTATACACGCATATTGATATATATGTATATATATGGAGAGAGAGAGAGAGAGAGAGAGAGAGAGAGAGATAGTTTATAAGTATGTTGGCGACCATAGTCGAGGGTGACATGAAGGCTCCCTTTACAATAGCTACAACACCAAGGTGTAGGGGAGGGTGCTACTCCTTTCCCAGGATTGACCCACTCTACCCTTGAACTGTACCTTATAGTGCTGAGTGTTAAGCAAGGAGGCATCAAGTACAATTTTTTTGAATCTTTGGTATGACTCAACTTGGGATTGAACCCAGGTCTCCTGGGCCATTGCTGAACATTCTAACCATTATGCCTATGTATATGAAAACTTTTATTACCTGGGTGCTCTTTAAAAGTAACATTAATATTTTGACGCATTTTGTTGCTAAGGATTGTATTTTAAAAAATCATTCATACATATTAACTTACAAAAATAATTTAAACTGGTGGACATTATTTAGTAATTGCTTTTTTATTCAATGAATTGAGGATAGTTATCAATAAAAAAGAAGCTTAAGGTTTCTTAGGGGCTTTTTATGTTCTGACGTACATGGTCCAAAAGTCTTCTTTCCTCTTCAATGCACAGAAGTCGTCTTGCTTTTTTGGTATTTAATTTCTGTCTGAAAATAAAATTCCTATTCCCACGGATATAAAGGGAAAAAAACACCTCTTAAAAATTATAATTTCCTGTTATGTAAAAAATTTTTAATTGATTTGATGATGGGTAATAAAAATCTTAACAAGTGAAAAAGAGAAACTGCAAAAAACTATTCAAGATCTCAGTTTTATTTGATGACAATAAAACCCATGTCTCATTCTTGTTCTTGGCAATGGTTGGAGAATGGTCCTCTTGTTGGCATCATGTGTTCACACAGAGCTGATGATTATAGGTCTTTGTTGGTTGGTCAACACTGCTGTGTCCATGTGTTGGTGTCTCCAGGAGGGTCTAATTTGTATTATTTGGATAGTTTGTGAGATGGGGGGGGGGTAAGTGGCCACACAGCTGCTGTTTTTAGGCTGTTTCTTCCTGGATTTGTTGGAAACAGTATGCAACATCCTTGTGTTGTTAACATCTAGCTTTTTCTAGAAGCATTTCATCAGAGTTTAGCTGGTACAACCATACATTAGAACTACATGGCCACAGTTTGGAAGAATCACACACACACACACACACACACACACACACATATATATATATATATATATATATATATATATATATGGGGAGGTGATATTTAAATTTTAAAACCAACAAATTATCTTCCATGACTCCAAGTTTCATGAGTCTGATCTTCAGGTAGATAACTAGATGAATTATGAGGCAATAAAATTTCCTGCTTAAATAGGCAATAATCTTTTTTTCATTTTGCTTGTCACAGAACTTGAACAAGTCAGGTGGCAAATGACACAACAGTTTCTGCTGCAACAAAAATGTTTGTGTTTAGACACAAATTCTGTGTATAAGTGCATGTAATTTGATGTGAGTGTATAATCAGACATGACTAAATAAAAGTATGTTTAGGTTCTGGAAAATTTTCCTGTAGTTATATATATGTGTATGGTACTCCAATCAAGGAAATATATATATATATATATATATATATATATATATATACATATATACATGTATATATATATATATATATATATATATATATATATATATATATATATATATATACATGTATATATATATATACATATATATATATATATATATATATATATATATATATATATATATATATATATATATGTTCCACAACCTCAAGACTAACATGTGGGGGTCCTCATGGAGTAATGGTTAAAGTGATGGACTGCAGAATCGTAGTAAGCAAGTTCGTACTCCAGTTGCGCTATTACGTTCCCTTTCGGACAAATACTCTTGGGAAAGGTATGAACCCTCTTATCCTTCCAGCTATGGGTTAAATAGTACTCCTACTGTTCTTCTAGGAGAATAGCTTCGGCATTAAATAACCTACAAAGGTTGATATACCATTAAACAAAGAAACCAAACCAAACCATCAAGACTATCATGTAAAAAGTCATCTGACAAGACAGGGAGTATAATAATGTTCTCTGGCGAAATAAATTCATCATGACAACTTAACCAGGTTTGAGTTTCCTTCAAATTGCACTATATATATATATATATATATATATATATATATATATATATGTGTGTGTGTTGCTATATATATATATATATATATATATATATATATATATATATATATATATATATATATATATATATATATATATATATATATATATATATATATAGGTCTGATGACCACATAGGCAAGAAACTGACAGTTACCAAATGGCATTGATTTATTTTTTGACTGTCACATTATTATATTGTATCACAAAGTTTCTATGCAGAACATTTTGTTAATAGATAATACCTAATAATATCTGTTTTGATTGCATAATGTTCCATAAGAAATTAGGAACTGGGTTAATGCCTAATGAGAAGAGTGTTCACCAATGGTCTGGGAGACCTGGGTTCAATCCCAGGTCGAGTCATACCAAAGACACAAAAAAATGGTACTTGATGCCTCCTTGCTCAGCACTCAGCATTATAAGGTAAGGATCAAAGGTAAAGTGGAGCAATTCAGAGAAAGGAGTAGTGCCCTCCCCTACACCTTGGTTTGGTTTCTTTTGTTTAATGGCATATCAACCTTTGTAGGTTATTTAATGCCAAAGCTATTCTCCTAGAAGAACAGTTGTGGTACTATTTAACCTATAGCTGGGAGGATGAGGGGGTTCATACCTTTCTCAAGGGTATTTGTCCGAAAGTGACCGTAATAGCGGAACTAGAGTACAAACTCATTTACTACGATTCCGTAGTCCATCGCTTTAACCATTACACCACGAAGACCCCCCCCACTACACCTTGGTGTAGTAGCTATTGAAAAGGGAACCTTTTGATTACCCTCGACTAAGGTTGCCTAATTTACTTTACTTAGAAATTATGACATCTTGGTTTAGAAGAATATAGAAATAAGTTTCTGATTTAGAAAAAAATGTTTTCAGAAAAAATTGCTGAGGGCTGACCTGTTTATGAGCAGAGCTATATATATATATATATATATAAAAGGATGAGAATAAACAGTCTTTTTAAAAATGCCAGATAATTAAAAAATACTCAAATGCTGGCCAGTAAAGCAGTATATAAACTAAAAGGAATTAGGATCTTACCATCATGCTTTTGTCTCTGGACTTATATATATAGTTATTACTTAAAATATTCGGATTATTGACCTCATCTTTATTGTTACAATCACAATGTTTCAGCCGATATGCCCTTTGGTCTTCTTCAGGTGTTTCAGATCAAATACAGGAGTCCACACAGAATCTCAAACTGAACTCTTTATTATGAGTTCCTAAGTGATGTACTCCTGTGGACCCCTTCACATGGACAACCAAAGGCAGGGCAAGCAACTCGAACCTACATACAGCAGCTCAGTGCCAATACAGGATGAAGCCCTAAGGACCTGCTGGAAGCACTGGGTGATAGGGAGGGGTGTTCCAATTCCGTTAGTCATGACCAGGTACAAGTGTTAAGTTATAGTAAGTATTCCTTGTTAGTCTTACCTGTAGTTTGGATTGAACTTGTGTTTGCTTGGAAAGTGCTTCATCTGGAGGTGGCAGGTTCAATCACAACAGCAGGTAACAATAACAAGAAATACTTACTATTACTTAACACTTGTACACGGTCATGGTTAACAAAATTGGAACAGTCTCCCCCTGTTGTTCAAATAAAGGGTTCAGTTTGAGATTCTGTGTGGATATCTGAGTTCAACATGATACACTTGAAGAATGCCAAAAGACATATTGGCCTAAATACTGTGAGTAAAGAGGAAGTAAGTAATAACAATTATCAAGCTTTATTCCAGAAATTTAGACAAATGATATATATATATATATAAATATATATATAAGTGTTGTGGTTCAGCAAAAGGTCTGGAAGAAAGACAAGAACTTGGGATTACGTGAAACAAGTATATTGAATGAAAGTATAAATACAGCATAGGTAAAAGAATGTTGAACGTCAGTCTGACTGCCAAAGTGTTAGGCTAGAGTTAACTTAACACCGAGATGAATATTCTCTTGGTATTCATAGTAATAGGAAGAGTTTATTATGGTCTGTAAGGTAGGTACCATAAAAATAAGATATATGGAAGAAAAGATTCAAATTATGTTATTCATTGATCCTTTTAACCTATTAAATCAGAGATGTGATTTTATTGCTAAATGTAGGAATAAAAATAAATTTAGACTCTTTTCAAAAATAAGTGAATAAATAGATAAATAAATAAAAAATGAATAACTATGATTTATTGAATTTTTTAAATGATTTAGAATTTGAATTTTTATTAGGGATTTTTACTCTATTATTGGACATTGGCATAATGGTTAGAGTGTTCGCCAATGGCCCGGGATTCAATCCCAGGTCGAGTCATACCAAAGACTCAAAAATGGTACTTGATGCCTCCTTGCTTAACACTCAGTATTATAAGGTACGGATCAAGGGTAAAGTGGAGAAATCCTGGCCCTGTATTCAATCCCAGGTCAAGTCATACCAACGACTCAAAAATGGTACTTAATTCCTCCTTGCTTAAAACTCAGCATTATTAGGTACGGATCAAGGGTAAAGAGGAGAAATCCTGGGAAAGAAGTAGCACTCTTCCCTACACCTCAGTGTAGTAGCTATCAAAAAGGAAGCCTTTGGGTCACCCTTGACTAAAGGGAGACAACTTTATTTTACTTAATCTATTATTATAATTTGGGAGGGATTTTACCATAAATAACATTAGTTTTAGATTTTTTTAGTTTATTTTAATGATAAAAATTGATGTACTAAAATTAGATATGTCTGAATAATGATTCTTTTTTTATATATACAAATGTGTGAATGTTTAGACATGTATTATTGTAGCGATAAATTTTTCTCTATTAAATTTGAAGTATGATGAAATCGGATGTTCCTTTACCTGCCAAAATAAGTTGATACTTATAGTTACTTGAAATTAAAGGGTTACTTTTATATAGAAGAAATGATTCTTTTTTTCTAGTCTGGTCGGGATTGTGAAAAAAAATTATCTTAATCCATTTTTTTGTTTAATCTGAAGAAGTCCTGTTAATTTTTTAGAGCAATGATTTATATCAATCCTTTTTAACAGGATGGATATAAATCTATTATCTTAATGACTGATTGTCTGTATTTAAAAAAAGTAAATGTATACATATGTATCAAAGTTAGGATAGCACAGAGTCAATGGCTCTTGGTAACTGGCAGTTATTTATCTTTGCTCTTGGTTTGATGATTGCATAGGCAAGAAACTGACAGTCACCAAGCAATGTTGACTCTGTGTTTACCATATCCAAATTTAGATACTTATGCTCTGTCACTGATATTAAGCATTCTTTATTTACAAATACAGCAAACTATATAATCAATATATATATATCATCATCATCACTGAGTCATACTGAGAGCATTGATTCACTTGAGTTTCTCTTACTATCTGTCACTATCATCCATTGCTCATGGCAGGTCCTCAAGCCAACATCCAGTGTCCACACAGAGCTGATGAATGTAAGTCCTTGCTAGTTGGCCAATACTGGTTTGTCCATGTGTGGAAGCCCAGAAGAATACATTACTCTCCGTGCTTCTCCAGCAGTGCCAGGCATGTCTTATTCATCTCACTAGTATGGTTTGTGAGATGGGAGGCAAGTGGTCATTCAGCTGTTGTTTTTAGAGTGTTTCTTTGGGGATTTGTTCAAAACAGCATGCAGTATTCTTGTGCAATTTCCACTTTGCTTAATCTTCTTCAAGCACTTCATTGAAGTCCAAATGGTGCACCTATACAATAGTACTGACATAGCTACAGCTTGTAAGAATTCCTATCTTATCAGAGACATTAGATTTTTATATGGTTGATAACTTTTTTGAAAGCCACCATGGCTAGAATGTGACACAAGGTCAATTTTTAAGTGGGGTACAACTGGTTTGACTTCAGAGTTTTCTTTCTCCTAAAGTTGTTGCCATACCAATATTAAAAAAGCTCAGTCTGCCCTATTATTTACCCATAACTGCAGCATATAGTTGGATTCATGCCTTTCGCTAGAGTATTACTGCATTGTGAAGTGCCAACAGCTTCATTCAGGATTTGAACTTGAGTAATTAGTGACATTTCTTGTGATGATAGCCCTACAATATGAGTGTCTACTAATGATTTTGATGTTGTGGTAGGTGTTTTATGATTCAAATGTCATCATAGGTATGTTCACTTTTCAAGGATCAATGAATATCGCAAAATATTATCAAGGAGAATAATATTCTGTTTATGCTAATGTGTCTTGGATTTTTTTATGTGTGGAATCAACAAGTAAGTAAACTCTTTGATTAAAGAAAGATTGTAAGAAAGTTAGGATAAAGGACAGACAGTTTAAAATCTCCAGGTTTTATGGTATTCATATAATATACTGACAGGCAATATATTTACTTTCTCATTTAAAAGACGGAATATATGTGCTTTAATCAAACTGGCAACATCTCCACACTAAACGGTAGCTCTCTGAAACTAGTTGTCAAGTTCACCTACCTAGGGAGCAGTGTCTCATCAACCGAGATAGACATCGACATGCAAAAAGCAAAGGCATAGACAGCTATCAATTGGCTATTGATCATATGGAAGTCAGACCTGACCGATGAAATGAAGCGCAGTTTCTTCCAAACAGCAGTTGTGTTGATACTGCTATAAGGATACACTACATGGATGCTAACTAAACATATGGAGAAAAAGCTTGACAGTAATTACACAAGAATGTTGCAAGCAATATTGAACAAGTCCTGGAGACAGCACCCTACAAAGCAGAAGCTGTATGGCCACCTACTACCCATCATGAAAACTATCATGCAGGACACTGCTGGAGAAGTAAGGACGAGCTCATAAATGATGTACTTCAATGGACCCCTTCATATGGAAAACCAAAGGCAGGACGACCAACTCGAACCAACATACAACAGCTCTGTGCCAATACGGGATGAAGCCCTGAGGACCTGCCGGAAGCACAGGACAATAGGGAGGGGTGGTAAGAGAGGGTCAAGGATATCTGTGCTGATAGCGTGACATGATGATGATGATGACAGAGTAGCCTTGAATGAGTGGTAATGATACTTTAGCCCTGCAACCATAATCATTATTATATGATTCTATGTGAGTTTTTCACACCTGTTTTAATTGGTGGTTTTTCACTGAAGTCTGAGTGACAGCAAGTCTCTTCAGGCTACCAGGACTCTTCTAAGTATTCTAGATGTGCTGTTGTCTGAATAGTCTTGATATTTCCTCTCTAGTTCCCCTTACTCTTTTTTCTAATCCTTTGGAAACTTTCCCATGTGCACCCACTACAATTGGTATCATCATCACCTTTGCATGCCACATCTTTTTTCTGCTCTCTGGCAAGATCTAAGTATTTGTCTGTTTTTGCTCTTTCTTTTATTTTCATTCTATGGCTGGTTGGAGGTCGGAATGATAAAATCCATTTGATGAGAAGTTCTTGTTTTTCTTGTTGATTAGCATTTGGTCTGACCTTCTGGCTAATATTGAGTGATCTGTTTATGTCTCAAAATCTGTAAGAATTTTATATCTGATTTTCAAAGACAGATTCTTGTATGTGCACATGTCATTTGTTAATATGGTCAAATTTTAGTCTCTGGCAGAGTTCTCAATAGATTACCTTTTCCACTCAGTTGTGCCTAGAATTCTATATTATCATTCTACGCCTTACAAACTTTTCACACTAGCTGTGACTGGTGATCTTTTTGAGGAGTTTGGGTGACATCAAGTCTCCTAAGGTCTCTAGGAATCTTCTAAGTATTCAGGTTGATTTCAGCAATGCTGTAGTCTGGATAGTTATAATTCTTCTGTGGATTTTCAATTTCTCCAACCCCTTCTTCAAGCTCTTGGGGACTGTTCTAAGTGCATTGACTACCATTGGCATCACTGTCACCCTCATGTTTCGTAGCTTTTTTAGTTCTGTAGAAAGGACAAGTATTTGTTTATCTTTTAACTTTCTTTTATTTTCCCTCTGTGGTCCACTGGAATGGCAAAATCGACTAGACAGCAAATCCATTTTTTGGTAAATTAACATCGAGGCTGGAGTTCTGGTCAGGATTAGGGGATCCAGTTGTATCTTGAGGAGTTCTCATGGCATAATGGTTAAAGTACTGGACTGTGGCCTTAAAGTGAGGGAGTTAGAACTCCAGTTGAACTATAATGTTCACTTTTGGACAAATATTCTAGGGAAACTTGTGAGCTCCCTTATCCCCCAGCAATGGGTTAAATAGTGCCACTCCTGTACTTCTACAAGGATAGCTTTGGCATTAAATAACCCATAAAAGATGATATGCCATTAAACAGAGAGACCATTTGTATCTCAAAATCCCAGAGTAATTTGTTTCATTCTCTAAGATGGATTCTGGTTTGTGCATATACCATTTGGTAATGTGGTCAAATGTCAATCTCTTGCACAATTCCGAGTGTATCCCCTTTCCCACCCAGTCATGCCTGGTCTTGTACTCCTTTTGTGCTGGTTAACTGCATTCACTTATAATGTAATCAACTGTTTCATTATTATTATTATTAATTACATATTCATAATCTTTTTATCTCTCTCTCTCTCTATATATATATATATACCTACCACCCCACTCGAGCAGAATATGATTCAAGGTAAATTTTAAGTGGAAGTTAATAAGTTTGAATTCAGAGTTTTCCTTCTCCTATACTAGTTGCCATATCGAGGTTGAAGAACTCAGTCTGCCCTACTATTAACCCATACCTGAATGTGAGAAGAATTGGATTCATACCTTTCCCAAGGGTATTAGCACAATATGAAATGCAAACAGTCTTATCCAAGATAAGAAAGTAACTGTCCTAATGAGTAGAGTGTTCGCCAATGGTCCAGGAAACCGGGGTTCAATCCCAGGTCAAGTTATACCAAAGACTCAAAACACGGTACTTGATGCCACCTTGCTTAGCATTCAGCACTAGAAGGTAAGGATCAAAGGTAAAGTGGAGCAATCCAGGGAATGGAGTAGCACCCTCCTCTACACCTCGGTGTAGTAGCAATTAAAAAGGGAGCCTTCTGATCACTCTCAACTAAGGTCGCCAACTTTACTTATACATAATGAAATAGATAAATAAAATAATAGTTTTGGCATTAAATTAGGATTGTCTACTGAAGACATTTCAAAATACCAAACAAATTGAAAGGCCAAGACTGCATTATATCAAGTTGAAAAAGCAATTTCAGATGACTCGTTGCCTAAACATTATCAACCACCCTAAGCTGTTTGAAACATTGACTCGAATATCTGTAATCATTCCATGCCAAGTCTCTGACCACTGGGGGCTGGTAATGAACCCAGAATGCTAATTAAGGGTATATGGCCTGTGCTTGGAGTGACACATTGAGTGAGAAAGAAGAAGAAGAAGAAGAAGAAGAAGAAGAAGAAGAAGAAGAAGAAGAAGAAGAAGAAGAAGAAATGACAGACAGAAGAGGTGAGAGGTACTACAGAGAACATTTTGCTCTCTCTCACCTTAAAATATGTCAGATATTTTTGGCTCTTGGTCAAAGGACTAAGGTGTTCAATTATATATTCATGTCTGACAGATCAGCCATGTGCCTTTCAAGACATTTTTTTTTCTTGTTCTGAGTGGATCAACTCTATAGGTTTAAGTTTTAGCTTTTCTGATACATGTAGAAGCTCAAAATTCTCTTTTTAAAATCAGGCCTGTATCATATTCTTCAGAGAACTGAAGAAAGCATTGTTGGAGCTCGGAGAATAATCTTGACAGTCTTTTTCATTCAAAAGGCTGATGGGACTAGGAATTTGATTGATTGATTGATTCATTTAAATAGAATGTTAATCCATCGGGGGTTATTTCATGCTTAGGGGTTAGGGA
>OY757937.1:66098692-66121192 GCA_963585895.1 Sepioteuthis lessoniana | reverse complement strand
ATTGACTTAACATTGCTAATATCACCCCTCATGGTTCTGATAATGGTTCACTAGAACCGAAACGCTATAGTGTCAACTTCTCAATAAATCTCTCCTTCCACTTGGATTACCCGGTTTTCAATTTTTCTACATATTGTCGGATTACAATCCTTTATTTACTTATATATATATATATATATACATATATATATATGTATATCCATTCTCAGGAGCTCTTCAAATAGGCTGCAATGAAAAAACCTTCAAAATGCCGCAGTTTATCAATAATCAAAGAAAACTGCTGAGAGATAAAGTTCTCTGTTGATGGGAACGAAATCCCCACAATCCATGAAGAATGCATTAAGAGTGGCTGCTACTCTCTACCACTTACTGATCAACATCGTTAGCAGAACCTAAGCAAACAGCTGAAAGACAGATTACGCTCCATTAATAAATGTGACCTTCTGAATAAAGATAATGTTTGGTGTATTTATTTTGGATTATTACCTGAATTATCATGGCCGATGAAAGTATATGAGTTATCAATTACAAATGTTGAAACAATGGTGCTGTTAATTAGTTAGTATATGAAAAAATGGTTGGGAGTACCTAAGTTCTTAACAAATGTCTCACTATACAGTTCATCAACAAAGCTAAAACTTCCGACGTTGTCACTTAATGGAGAATTTAAATTAGGTAAAACATGACTTTTCCATATGCCGCATGACTCTTGCGACCCACTAGTGAAGAACGCCTAGCCTTCCGTAATTACCGGTCGAAAATAGAAGGTGAAAATAGCTGTAGAGAATGCAGAATCAGCCCTTAAGATGAAAAAAATGATTGGCACAGTGGTAAATGGAAGAGCAGACCTGGCCCTTCATCCCCAGTGTTGGTGAGCCAAGGAATCCACAATAAACAAAAGAAAAATGGTTTCGGAAGAAAATCATCATCTTGAGGAAGTTACGCATATTGCTACAGCTTTAGGACAAAGGAAATAGGGTGCATGGACCAAATGGGAGAATGCAAAAGACAGAACTGTCACATGGGGCAACCTTAAGCACATAGAAGCCCAAAAATGGGGGTTCCTTATAAAGCAGTCTACGATGTTATACCAACACCAGTCAACCTTCATGCTTGAGGGTTAACTGCATCCGAATGATGCAGAGCATGTGGGAAAACAACCAGCTTCAAACATATTCTCACTGGATGCGAGTATGCTCTAAGAAGCTACATGTGAAGACATAATGAAGTCCTTGAGATTTTTGTTGAGGCTGTGAAGATATGTTGTGAGACTGCCAATAAAGCTCTAAATAATATCACCAATAAAATGATTGCTTTCGTTAAAGTAGGAAATATTTCAAAACTTTCACCTAAAAATAAGCACAGATCATCATTGCTCGAGGGCTGTATGGTGTGGCATGTTGCAACTGATTTAGAACATCATTTCGTATTTCAAACAGAAATAGCTTTAATGACCCAGCATCAAGATATTGTTACTTAGTCCGTTAAATTATAAAAAGTTTTCGTCATTGAGTTAATGGTTCTTTCTGAAGAAAATTTTGACTGGGCACATCAGCGTAATTTGGAAAAATATAAGGATCTGTGAGAATATGTATCAGAAATGGCTGGCTAACTAATATATTTCCTATTCAGGTCAGATCCCAAGGGTTGTTTTATGCCTTGAGTTAATGGAATCACATTCATTGTACGTTTGTATTTACAAGTTTTATGTAGTTGTATCTTAAATGGTTTTTGTTTTCTTTCACACAGGATACTACTGAATATGAATAATTTTTTAAAATGCCAATTCAACCCATAAACGGTCCTAATCAAATGCTACAGATCTGGGTCAGAGTGGACTTGGGAGTAATGACAATGAAAGGGTACTCTACACTTCCCAGAGCTTCAGAATTGTTTAGTGGAAATTTTTTTTCAAGGTTGATATGAGAAGATAGTAAAATCACAGAGAAGGCTTACTTAATAAATAAAAAAAATTAATAAATCTTCACTCTGGAAAAAAACCATCAGGAAATTTAGGTTAGTTTTTTGAGTGTCCTTATTTTTGATAGAATTTTGATTTCTTAAATCCCGTTGTGCTCTCTTAAGGTTTTGATGTCAAAAACTTCTAAGATTTGTTTGAAGTTAATTCTTTTAAGGAAAAGTGGAACCATGTGTTAGAACGAGTTAAATGTTTGTACATGTTTAAGCAAGTATATATATATATATATATATATATGATCATGTGTCAGCAGATTCAAGCCTAATACAAATATTTACACTTTTGGTTACTGTCAGCATATACACACATGCACACACACACACACACACACACACACACGCATGCATATATATATATATATATATATATATATATATATATATTTCTGAAACACCCATAGAGTAATGGTTGTAATTGACAAAGCTTTTTGCTTAGATGTCACTTGAGGCCACATAAATGGGGCGCCCAATGAGACTCGGACTTTCTTGTTAAGGTTTGCTAGTCTAGCTTGCAAACCATTTCACCACAGGAGAACACCCCCCCACTGTCTGGTGTAATGGTTACTTTCATTGGAAAATTGACATGGTAACCCAACTTCAAATTCTGGACGAATCTGTTTACATTTCACATAGTTGGGCAAGGCATAAATCCAACTATTCCCTCTCCAGCTATTGCTTTATAGTTGGGTAGACTAGGATTCTTTTGGTAACAAAACTGGTCTAGAGGAAAAACTCTGAGTTGAAACTTGTTGAACTAAACTTAAAAATTTACTTTTTGTCACATCTTGCTTGTGTGGAGGGGCTGGGTAAATACATATATATACATATGTATGTATATTGGGTATATATATATATATATATATATATATTGGGTAAATATATATATATATAGTTACCGGGCCATTGGCATAATGGCTAGAGTGTTCATCAATGGTGCGGGAGACCAGGGTTTAATCCCAGGTCAAGTCATACCAAAGACTCAAAAAATGGTACTTGATGCCTCCTTGCTTAACACTCTGCATTATAAGGTATGGATCAAGTGGAACAATCTAGGGAATGTAGTAGTGCTCTCCCCTACCCCCTCGGTGTTGTAACTATTAAAAAGGGAACCTTTAGGTCACCCTCAAATATGGTCACCAACTTTCCTATATATATATATATATATGAAGATAGAGAGAGAGAGAGAGAGAGAGAGAGAGAGAGGGAAAAATAAAGAAAAATTATCTGACAAATAAGAATATTTTCTATTATAGTGGATTTACCATAAATTCTAAAGTTATGGTCTCTTGGTTAAAAGGAAAAAACCTATAGTGTAGTGGCTAACGTGATGGATTACAACATTGTAGTAAGCAAGTTAAAACTCTAGCCTCACTATGTTCTCTTTCAGACTAATACACTTGGGAAAGGCATGAACCCACTTATCCCCTTCGGCTATGGATTAAATAGTATCACTACTATTCTTTTTCAAGGATGGCTCTGGCATTAAATAACCCATGAAGGTTGATATGTCATTCCACAAAGAAACCAAATAAAACTATCAAAGTCAAACTGTTGGGTGGAAATGTTGTTTTACTTGGATAAATTTATTACAATTTAAATATTTGATTCTGTATAAATTGTTTTTTTAATTCAAAAATTGAAAGGCCATTCTGATTTCTAATTATTACTAAGAGCAATATATATATGTATATATATATATATATATATACATCAAAGGTATATTTTGATGGCAGGTTTTTTATTATGTATGTTTCATTCAAAAACACAATCATGTTCTTTTTAATGAGTTTTGTGTTTTTCTTGTCTTACAAAATTTTTTATCCGGGATCAATTTGCTTTCCAAAATAATTGGTTAGTTTCTTATCCTTGGTTCAATTTTATATATAGAATTGTTAAAGATATTCTATCCAGGTGCTTTCCGCAATAATTGGTCAGTTTCTTATCCTTGGTTCAATTTTATATATAGAATTGTCAAAGATATTCTATCCAGGTGCTTTCTGCAATAAGTGGTCAGTTTCTTATCCTTGGTTTAATTTTATATATAGAATTGTTGAAGATATTCTATCCAGGTGCTTTTTGCAATAATTGGTAATTTTCAAGATTTTTTAAAAAGTTATGGAAACTTTTGCAATGAAATCACAAAGTGGAAATTTTGGATAATGTTTTAAAATTGAATTAAAGTTTAAAAATCTTATAAGAGGAAAAGAAAAAAAATCAATAAAAACTGTATAAAAGAACCTTGTTGGTGATTTTTAACAAAACATACCAAAACATACCAAACATATATCATCATCATCATATCGTGCTGGCAGCACGGATATCTCTGACCCTTTCTCGCCACTCCTCCCTATCGTTCATCGCCCTAGGTAGGTCTTCAGGACAACAACCTGTATCCTCACATAGCTGCTGAATGTACGTTCGTGCTGGTCGTCCTGCTTTTGCGCGGCCGTGTGTGGGGATCCATAAGAGTACATCTCTTATGAGTTCATCTCTGCTTCTCCAGCAATGTCCTGCATGTCTGGTTCGCCTAACTTGAATAGTTTTCGTGATAGGGGGCAGGTGGCCGTACAGTTGGTGTCTTGTGGGGTGTTGCTGCCAGGACTTGTTCAGGATTGCACGCAGCATTCTTGTGTAATTGCCATCTAGTTTCTTCTCCAGCCGTTTTGTTAGCGTCCATGTAGTGCATCCATATAGCAGTATTGATGTGACCGCTGCCTGGAAGAAACTGCGTTTCATTTTATCGGTTAGGTCTGATTTCCATATAGTCGATAGCCTATTGATAGCTGTCCATGCTTTCGTTAACCTCGTTTCGATGTCCTTTTCGGTTGATTCGACGCTGCTTCCTAGGTACGTGAATTTGTCTACTAGTTTAAGAGGGGTTCCTTCTAGAGTGGAGATGTCCCCCGTTTGGTTATAGCACATATATTCCGTTTTGTGTGCATTAACATGGAGGCCTATGCTTGCTGCTGCTCGTTCCAAGCTATGCAGAAAAAACATATATATATATATATATATATATATAGTGTAATCAGATGGAAACTCAAACCTGGTTAAGTTGTCATTATAAATTTATTTCGGTGGAGAATATTACTAAACTCTCAGTCTCGTCAGATGGTTTGAGTTTCCATCCGATTACACTATATATGCTCTGAATGTGAATTTTGTCATATCCCTGCGAAGGAATAAGGGATTAACAATAGCCATACATCGAGCACTCACATAGATTTATAGGATATTCCACATATATTCTATAAAAGAATAATCCACACCTACTGTCTTCGGACACTGACTGGATATTATAAATATATATATATATATATATATATATATATATATATATATATAAAATTAACCTAAATCGCCATACATTGAGCACTCACATAGATTTATAAGATATTCCTCTTTTATTCTATAAAAGAATAATCCACACCTACTGTCTTCGGACACTGACTGGATATTATATATATATATATATATATATATATATATATATAAAATTAACCTAAATCGCGTGATTCGAGATACTTTTATCTGTTGTTCCTGGCCAGAGTTTTTTTTTGTTTTTTTTTCTGGTACCGTGAATACTGGTAGATATTAGATTAGTAAATATATATATATATATATATACATGTATTATCATCATTATCATCAGGGCATATTGACAGCATTGATTCTCTTGAGTCTCTCTCACCATCCATCACTATCAATCATCACTCTTGGCAAGTCCCTTGCTGCTATGACTTGGGAGAATTTTCATTTTATTTTATTAGCGAGATCAGATTTTGGATTGTATAATGTCCTACTAAATGTGATAAACTCTCAGTATCTTTGATTCATTAAAAGAATTGGTTGGCATATATTTATTCATGGCTGACACTGTAATATCTAATATTCTTTTTAATTGTGTAATGTTCCACTAGAAATTATAGGATTTTGGAATCTTTGCTTGAGAAGAAAATCAACGTTTTATAAAGAAAATGCTAGGGGTTGACTTATGTAAGAGTGTACAATAAAATGCATACGTAGTGTAGGGGAGGTACCCATGGTACAGTGGTTATTTTCATAGGAAATGGAGATGGTGACAGGAGTTCAAATCCTGGATGAGTCTATTTGCATTTCACATGGCGCTCTTCGGAAAAGTATGAATCCAGTTATTTTTCTTCCAGCTATGGATAAATAGTAGGGAAAGTTAGGTTCTTTAATTTTGGTTAGGCAACCAGTTGAGGAGAAGGAAACTCTCAATATAGTCTTGTTAAACACTGACCTTGAGTCACATCATGCTCATGATGAAGGGCTGGTAAATACATACAAAGTGCAATAGATAACTTAGATCAAAAACAAAGATCAAAGGAAATGATAAAGAGAAAGATATTTAATAAAACAAATCAGTATATCTTCAAAGAAATGTGCACACATATTCAAATCTTACCCAGATGGGGGGGAGGGTTGCTGTAGAATACACCGACTGCACCTCTGCTGAGGGGTAAGATGTCCACCACAATGAGTGTCCTAGATATGACACTAAACAATCCAATGGTGAGGTTCCAGTAATGCTAGGGCTTTGGGGAATGCGGAGCACCCCTTCATTGCCATTGCTCCCAGGTCCACTCAGGCCTGGAATGGTAACACCTGATAGGACCCTATCTATGGGTTAAATTGAACTAAATGGCATACTTATGCTAAACTGAATTGTTTGAATTAGAACTGTTTGAATAAATTGAATAGCTTGAAGTAGAAATGGTTTTGACAATTAAACTGTGTACTCATGCTAAACTGAATTGTTTGAAATGGAATTGAATACTTGCATAAAAATGGATTTGGCGTTAAATAACTTACAAAGGTTGATAAGCCATAAAAACCAACCAACCAACCAACCAACCTATTCAAATAAAAAAAAAGTTTATTTAATGAAACCATTTCCAATGACAAGGATAGATTTGTTGCAGTCTTCAATGAGTTCTTTTTATCATGGCACTACTAGTTTGTCTTCTTCTTGGTATCCCAGATGTAATAGTCCAGAGAATTCAAATCAGGAAGGTGAGAAGGTCACATGTTTCAGGAGACATGATTGTGCATGGTCGCTCTTGGGTCAGTTGAGTCGTGTGGGAGAGAGGAGTGTTGTACTACAGGCAGGATGTGACACCAGGCCAGTTTTTAAGTTGAGTAAAGTTAGTTTGAATTCAGAGTTTTCCTTCCCCCAGACTGGTTGTCTAACCCAGGCAAAAGAACCGAGTCTGCTCAACTGACCAAAAGGCTGTGCAAGAAAAAGTAGAGTGGGTTAATACCCTCATTGCTTGCAATTGTGAAAGATTATGTAAAATTGCATCACTAGTAGTATCTCCGTGCGGTCCACACAGAAAGACCTGTTTTTTCTGGTTCTGTTTTCAGTGGTTGGTGGCTAGTGCCATGTACACAGTGTACTTTTCCATGTCCTGTTTCAGATTAGCAGTTGGCATATTAATGCTTTCAGTATGTTTGAAAGGTAAATGTTAATGTTAAAATGTTGATATTTGTAGTACATAATTGTTATTGCTGTGTCCTTAAAAGTGATGCAATTAGACAAGGATGAGTGGAAAGGAAGAGTCAACTTGTTCGTAGATAAAAGAAAGGGGTTTCTTGCAAGAGAGATACAATGAGACAGACATGCTACTAATCCCCAAAGCAAGGACTGGTATAATGCTGAGCTCACTGTATGTAGTCTCTCCACATGGCTGAGAGGGAGTGTACGATATTTCATTACAACAGTTACATCTTCAGGAAAGGGCATAAAATAAATAAGACAAACATGTACTTAGAGAGAAGAATAAAAGTTATATATTATAGAAAATAAGTAATACAATATTGCAAGTGTAGCTTTGCTACAAAAACTCCCAGAGTGGATTACATCAAATGCTATATCTTTACTGGAAGAGTCCATTGGGTATTGAAAATAGGGATGATACCACAACAATAATCTTGGCTGATTATGGATAGGAATGATGCCAATGTATCTCTCTGCAAGACTAATTTCTGAGGCTTGCTATTTCATTGATATTGTCCCTGAAGGACAATATCAATAAAATAGCAAGCCTCAGGAATTAGTTGATCACTTAATATACTTTGGTAGTAATATCTCATCTATTGAAAGTAATGTCAGCATATGCATCAAAAAGCATGGACAGCAACTGACAGATTATCAGCTATATCGAAATCTCATCTCTCTCTGAAAAAAAAAAAATGGGAATTCTTTCAAGCAGATGTCAAATCAGTACTATTGTATGGCTGCACCTTTTGTGCTCTAACAAAACCCCTTAGAGAAAAAGCTAGATGGCAACTACATAAGGATGCTGCATGCTTTGGTTTGGTTTGGTTTGGTTGGGTTGGGTTGCGTTTTATGGCATATCAACCTTTGTAGGTTATTAAATGTCAAATACATTTTTATACATATTAAGAGTTCTATTTCAAACAATTCAGTTTAGCATAAGTACACAGTTTAAATATCAAAAACAGTTCTATTTCAAACTATTCAGTTTAGTCAACAAAGTTTAATGGTTCTAAGTATTACTATGTCTCACAAACAATTCAGTTAAAGGGGTTGTCCTTGTGGTGTAATGGTTAAAGCGCTGGACTGCGGAATTGTAGTTAGTGAGTTTGAACTCCAGTTGCACCATTACATTCCCTTTTGGACTAATGCCCTTTGAAAAGGTATGAACCCCTTTATCCTCCTAGCTATGGGCTAAATAGCACCACTACTGTTCTTCTAGAAGAATGGCTCTTGCACTGAATAGCCTACAAAAGTTGATATGCCATTAAACAAAGGAAACAAACCCAAACCCAATTCAATTAAACATCAGTTGTTTATTTACACACAGTTAAATGTCAAAACAGTTCTATTTCAAACAATTCAGTTTAGTCAAGCTGTTCTAATTCAGCTAATTCAGTTTAGTAGTCATACAGATTTTGTTTACACACAGTTAAATGTCAAAACAGTTCTATTTCAAACAATTCAGTTTAGCATGAATATCAAGTTTAGTTCTATTTAACCCATAGATAGGACCCTATTAGGTACTACCACTCTGGTGCAGAGTGGGCCTGGGAGTGATGGCGATGAAGGACGTACTCTGCATTCCCGAAAACTCCAGCATTAGTGGAGCCACACCATTTAGTGTCATATCATATCCAGGATACTTGTTGGGGGTGTCTTTTCCCTCTGCAGAGATGTTGTCAGTGTATTCTATAGCCCCAGCTGACTGGGCCAGAATGATGCATTTTGTTTTGAACAAATTCTGGAAGCAGAACCCTACAAAACAGCAGCTGTACAGCCACTTACCTCCCATCTTGAAACTATCCATGTAAGATGAGCAAGATATGCTGAACACTACTGGAGAAGTATGGATAAACTCACAAGCAATGTTCTAGAGACTCCTACACATGGTCACTTAAGTGCCGGCTGACAAGCAAAAAACTTAAATTCATCAGCTCTGTGTGGACACAGAGTATCTTCTAGAGGGCTTTACGAGATTGATGGCTGATAGGGACAGATGTCAAGAGAGGGTCAAGGGATTCCATACTATTCATACACCTTGATGATGACGATAATGATAATATAAGGTTACTTTGGATCATCTTCCATTTCTTACCTGCTAAATGTGAACCTCGTTATATAATCAAAATATATTGTACTTACAGATAAGCAAACATTTTGCAGATTGCATGGACTAATTTTATGATTGCACGGAAAACCCACCAACAAAATCAACATTTAAATTAACTCATCTAATGTCATTTGTATTTTAGTGCACATACACACACACACACACACACACAAACGCAAACACAAACACACACACACAAACACACACAAACACGCACACACACACACACACACACACAAATGCACACAAACACACACACACACACACAAACATGCACACACACACAAACACACATACAAAGACACGCACACACATAAACACACACACACAAACGCAAACACAAACACACACACACTCACACACACACACACACACACATGTATATATATATATACATATCTATATATATACATCTGCACATACATTTAATAGAAATGTGTATAAATACATACATAGTTGTGTACATTACACAACTTTAATTGTACAGGGGGAATTCATTTAATTATAGCTTTTAAATGTACCTTTTACAAGTGCATTTTCTTATCTACTTATATATTTAAATCAACTATGATTCAAGCTGACTATTAGTAGCTATAGATGATGATGATGATGATGATGACAATGATAATGTTTTTTTTTTTGTTGTTTTTTTGTTCAACTGCCCAGTTAGTAATTCTAGAGGACAGTGAAGCAATCGGCTTTCTGTCTGTCCCACCGTTAAAATTGCCTTACTGACTTACAACTCCTAATTAAAATAAATAACACAGTTGACTTTACTATTCTTTGGTCAACAATTGTTATTACTATGTAAGTGAAAGGGAAAGAATTGTGAAGTAATCTTGAGATTTATAGAAAGAGAGATAGATAGGTATACCAATAGACAGTGAGAGAGGGAAAGAAAAAGAGTGAAAGTGAGAGAGAGAGAGTGAAGGAATCTAGGCAGTCAGAGGGAAAAAGAGAGTGAGAGAGAGAAAGAATAAAAGCAGTCAGAGAGAGAGAGAGAGAGAGAGAGAGAGAGAGAGAGAGAGAGGAATTGAGGTACTCATTGAAGGGGATGGAGATACAAGGAATCAAGACAGAAAGTGATGGTGAGAGAGAAGGAGAAAAAGAGATATAGTGAGAGAGAAGAAATTGAGGCAGTCAGAGGCAGAAAAGTGAGAGAGAGAGAGAGAGACAGACAGACAGACTGAGACAGAGAGAGAGAGACAGAGAGAAAAAGAATTGAGGTACTCAGTGGGGGTGGAGAGAGATATGAAGAATCAAGACAGAAAGTGATTGTGAGAGTGAAGGAGAAAGAGAGATAGAGTGAGAGAGAAAGTATTGAGGTAGTCAGAGGCAGAGGCAGAAAAGAGAGAGAGAGAGAGAGAGAGTGAAAGAATCAATGTAGAAGGAGAGAGAGAGAGAGAGAGAGAGAGAGAGAGTAAGGACTGAGAATTACTTGTAATTCTGTTAGGCTTTTTGATGTACTTGCGTATTTGCAAACTCTAGGATACAAATGGTATACAGCAGTAGTTCTTAATAGAGTGAGAAATCTCCCCTCGTAGAGGGCTAAATCAAAAATAGCAAGCTGCATTGAGACCGCTGATTGGTTGATTCAAACTGTTGAAATTTTAACCTTTCACAATACATCTTTTTTGGACCATTCTAGAAGGAAGGAATGATATTCCTACAAAGATGGTGCATGGGTAAAAAAAACGATGTAAATCATAAGATTAGAGTGAATGAATTTTTATCATATTGATTTAATAAATACTACCTATGATATCACAGGTAGGATTTATTAAAGAATGTGTCTTATTATTCTATCAAAGGATTTTATTATTTATAAAGATTATTATTATGATCACAGGTTGCATAAACAGTTTTTATAGATTAGTCCCTATCCTTTCAATTTACACTCTTTGATTAATATCTGGACCCTATATTACAATTTCATTATGTAAGCATTTTATTCACTGAGTCTTTTGTTTTCATAAAGTATATGTCCCTATTATTGCCTTATGAAGCATATATCCTTCTACAGAGCATTTTACTTTTAGATGATACTATAGAGGTATTTGCATTTATAAGATATATGTACCTATTATTATATTATAAAGTATATATCCCAATTACTGAGGCTTTTGCTTTTATTAGGCATGTGTCCCTATCAGTGCATTATAAGGCATATGTCCCTATTACTATATTATAAGGTATAAGTCACTATTAGAGTCATTTACATTTATAAGGTATATGTCTCTATAACTGTGTTATAATATATATGTTCCTATTACTGTATTATAAAGTCTATGACCCTATGACCTTCATTTATAAGGTATATGTCACTATCATTACAGTATAAGGTATATGTTCTTAGAGTCTTTTTTATAATGTGCCTTGTCATCATTACCATATCATAAGGTACATGTCCTTATTACTGTATTGTAAGGTTTATATTGCTATTAGTCACTTACATTTATAAGGTATATGTCCCTATTACTGTATTATAAGGTACATATCCCTATTAGAGATAGATTAAATACTGAACGCATACCAGATGAGTGAAGAGAAAGTTTTGACTCATTTATCGATGCTTCATAGAAATACTGATATTCTACGTTTGTAATAACTTCATTTTTTTTATTTGGCTAAAGGCCTGAGTGTTTTCAACGATTCTCTGGCCATTGTCAAGAACAAGATCATGTCTAGTATTGTTTTGGGGGAAACATGAGATGTTGAATTGTGTTTTTTCTCTGAGGATTGAAAGATTTGAATTACACATTAAAAAATGAAGAGTCTTTTTGAGCAATTATTTATATATTATACATTATTGTTTATATAATATCTCATGTAATTTTGAAATTATCTTAAAATTTATCGACTTTGGGAAATCATTATTCAGTCAATTATTAGAAAAATCTAACTAACCTGTTCTTAATTTAATAGATATCATGTTTATTGTGGTTTTCTTATTTCTAAAGATAAGACCACACATATCCAATGTTGGAGTGTACAGCTCATATTGTACAAATATTGTATATATATATATATATATATGTGTGTGTGTGTGTGTGTGTGTCTATGTATCTACCCAAGCCATTCACCATGGGGAGCATGTAACACAAGGTCAATTTTCAAGTGGAGTAAAGCTGGTTTTGAATTTTGAGTTTTCCTTTTCCTTGACTGGTTTCCTAACAAAGGCTAAAGAGCCTCTCTGCCCTACTATTTACCCATTGCTGGTGGAGGAACAGATCGATTCATGCCTTTCCCAAGGGCATTAGCATGAAGTAAAACTCATAGCTCTATTAAAGATTTTAATTTGAGTTGCCATTTCCAATTCTTATCCTAAGTGCAATATAATATGGAGAGGGCTCAATATCTATGATAGAGCTATTATAATATTAATATAATATAATTAATATTATATGATATAAAATTATAGAGCTATTATATTATTACATATATATATATATATATATATATATATATATATATAATGGGTTTCCTAACTATATTGTTGATGAACAAATTAAATGTATGATTAAAATGTTAACCAACAAAATAAACACTGTACTACTCCACCCAGTCAACAAACATATATCAAACTTTTTTACCGTAACCAAATGCACTACAATTATAAATCAGATGAAAAAATATTGAAAACATTGATTCACAGAAACATACTCCACACTGATCCTAATAAAAAGATAAAACTTATTTTATATTATAATATGTTTAAAACCTCCAACTTAGTCATTAGAAATAATTATACTCTTCAATGGTAAAGACGCTCTTACATAGTTGTAATAGGCAAGAACAAAAGTTACATCACTTTTGTAATAGATCCTCCCCTGATGATGACCCAAAGTCGGGTAGAAAGTACTAGGGATACATACAACTATGGACAATACATAAATCAATTCTCACCGAATATGAAGACGAATGGATCCAGAAGAAAATATGTAGACAGAAAATGTCTATTATGTTCAATGAAATTTGTATAAACGAAGAAATGCTGCCAAAATATATATATATATATATATATCATCATTATCATCATGTCACGCCGCCAGCACAGATATCCCTGACCCTCTCTTGCCACTTCTCCCTATCATTCATCGCCTCCGGCAGGTCTTCAGGGTTACATCCTGTGTCCTCACATAGTTGCTGTATGTAAGTTTGTGTTGGTTGTCCTGCTTTTGCACATCCATATGGGGGGGTCCACAGGAGTACATCGCTTATGAGCTCGTCCTTGCTTCTCCAGCAGTGTCCTGCGTGTCTGGTTCAGGTCTACAAATAAATGTTTTTTCAGATTTTATTTTATTTAACAATGCTCAACATGTGTTTCTGATTTTATAGTGATCTTCAGGAGGCTAGTAATTGTTAGGACAGTTGTTTTAACTTATATAGTGGAGATTGTTTTGATTGGGTTTGCAGGCATAAATCTTAGAATCAAAAAATAATCAAAAAATCTAATCTATATAAACCGAAAAGACTGCTCTAACCATTACTAGCTTCCTGAAAAAGACTAAAAAAAGTCTAAAATGTGAGTAGAGCATTCTTATAAAAAATAAAATCAGAAAAATACAAATTAATATGTAGACCTATACATTTTAAAATATTTACTTTTCTCTCTTTGGATCAACAAAAAGAAAATTTTATATACATATATAATATAATTATAAATGAATATATATTAGTTTATATATATATTTAACAGTATGGATGCTTAACTGTGGCCACTGGTTTCATGCTGTCTTCATACGACAATCATCAGGCAGGGATCAAGTGCCAACCTGCCCCGTCTTCACACGTGCGAAAATTAAAGTCCCGTTTTGGGATTTTAGTCAATTTACCGTCACATTTTATTACTAAAGTGAAGGTTGTTTTATCACCAAGGTGATGCTGTGGTCATGGCAATTTATTCTAAAATATTTCTATTATGTGAAGTAGAATGAAATTTGTTCTGTCTTTTGTAATATGGATTGTTCTATTTTAAACATTTTAGAATATTATCACTACTTTTGAAGTTAATATATATATATATATATATATATATATATATATATATATATATATATTAACTTCAAAAGTAGTGATAATATTCTAAAATTGACACAAGGTCAATTTCTAAGTGGAGTTTAACAGGTTTGAATTCAGAGTTTTCCTTCTCCTAGACTAGTTGCCTCACCAAGGCTGAAGAACCCAGTCTGTCCTACTATTCACCCATAGCTGGAGGGAGAATAATTGGATTCATACCTTTCCCAAGGGTATTAGTGCTATGTGAAATGCAATCATTCTCATCTAGGACTTGAACTCGAGTCACCGTGTCCATTTCCTACCACGATAACCATTACACCATGGGTGGTTACTGCTTTGATAGGGTTGTGGTTCTTTTTAATTCTTGAATTTGTGTTGGATGTCTGTGAATGTCCAGTTGGAGTTAATTGTCCATGGCAGACTTTGATTTCTGCAGACACAGTGGGTGGGGTTGTGCGTGTATGTTTATTCTATTTATTTGTATGCATGTACCTTCAGGGTTCTTGTTTCTTCTTTATTACTCTTCTTTCCCAAAATAACCTAGGATAGTTGGTATGCCATATATATATATATATATATATATATATATATATATACATATATATATATATATACATATATATATATATATACATATATATATATATATACATATATATATATATACATATATATATATATATATATATATATATATATATATATATATATATATATATACATATATATAGACTTTTGTTCACATATGACTTTCTTCATATACATACATATTTGAATGAAAAACAAAATTTAAATTTTAAAAAATATTTTAAAAAAATCATGAGGATTTAACAGGGTTTCTTTTTTTTCCATTTTGATTGATTACTTGAGTGGGGTCTCAATGGTGTTGTGGTTAATGAGCATAACTGCAATATCATAGTAAACTAATTCAAACTCCAGTCAAGCTATTACATTCCCTTTTGGACAAATACCTTTTGGAAAGGTATGAACCCACCTTATCCCCCCCACTAGCAATGGGTTAAATAGGACTAATACTTTTCTTCTATAAGGATGACTTTGGCATTAAATAACCCACAAAGGTTGATATGCTAAAGAAACCAAAACTGATTGATTGATTGGTTTTAACAGCATGTCAACATTTCCAGGATTATTTTATGCCTAGTGGTTAGAGAATGACATTCATTGTATATTTACATTTTTTTTACACACAATCCAATCAAATCTGAATAGTCTTTAAACTGACCTGTTTGAGTTTAAGATGAGACCCTATTCTGCAACTCTCGTGGAGCATAAGCCTGGAGTTCTTCAGAAATAAAGCTTCGCCTCCATAGGCAGTTTTGAGAAGGTGTGGAGGTCTTGCCTCTTTTCAGTGGAAACTGTCAAGGTATTCTAAAGTCCACCATTTGAATTTCAGATATTTCTGACACAGAAAAAACACTTTTTAGGTTATGTAAATATTTGGTTCCAATTTTATCCAAATTTTTTTCTATTCTGTTTTTCTTTATATAATTTTAATTTCTTTTAAAACAAAATCATTTTTTCACCTTTTTGATTTCATGGAAAGCTTGCAATTCTTGAAATTTTTGTCTTTGAAATATTAAAATGTCTCTTACTATGTTTTCTTTTTATTGATTCATTTTTTTAAATTGATTTAATGAAAATAAAATTAAATTATATATATATATATATATATATATATATATATATATATATATATATATATATATATATATATTTGTGTGTGTGTGTGTGTATGTGTAATATATATGTATTATAATGTATACTATATATTGTATTATGAGGTACTTATATATACACACACACAAATATATATATATATATATATATATATATATATATATATTAGTACATTATAGTATATGATATATAATGCAATAGATAGTATATATTATAATATAAAATGTGATAGTGAGTCAGTAATTACTAAGATTTTTCCAATAATATTCAAATTAAAAATGTTTGGATAATTATTGACTCATGCTCATATCATTAATAGAATATTATGTAATCAACTTATATATAAAATGCAATGAGACTTCGTACAGTTTCACTAAATAAGCACACTCTAAAAATTTGTGATAAAGTTGATTCAATATTAGGTATCATTTATGGCCAAACTCTGTAACATTGAAACTCTGTAACCAAAAGTAAACAGGGAAATTTGCAGCATTAAATAGTAAATTGCTAGGTTGCAACATTGTAGCTGGAGTGTTTGAACTCTAGTCACACTATTACATTCACTTTTAGACTAATCCTCTTGGGAAAGGTATGAACTCTATCATCCCCTCAGCTTTGGGTTAAATAACAGCCCAACTGTTCTTTTACAAGGATTGCTTTGATATAAAATAACCCCACAAAGTTGATATACCATAAAATAAACTGAAAATGAAAAACAAAATCCTAACTTCTCCCTGACTAAAATAAAATTGCAATTATATATATATATATATATATATATATATATATATATATATATATATATATATATATATATATATATATATATATATATATATATATATATATATATATATATATATATATATATATATATATATATATATATATATATATATATATATATATATATATATATATATATATATATATATATATATATATATATATATAAAACTGGCTCATTGCCTTGTTGGTAGAGTGTTCGCCACTGTTCCAGGAGACCAGGGTTCAATCCCAGGTCGGGTCATACCTAAGACTTTAAAAATGGTACTTGATACCTGCTTGCTTAACACTCAGCATTACAAGGTACGTATCAAGGGTATAGTGGGGTAATCCAGGGAAAGGAGTAGCGCCCTGCCCTACACTTCGGTGTAGTAGCTATTGAAAAGGGAACCTTCAGTCACCCTCGACTATGGTCGCTAACTTTACTTTACTTATATATATATATATATATATATATATATATATATATATATATATATATATATATATTTACCACCCCCTCCACACAAGCAGGATGTGACACAAGGTCAAATTTTTAAGTGGAGTTTAACAAGTTTGAATTCAGAGTTTTTCCTTCTCCTAGACAGGTTGCCATACCATTCTTAAAAAATCAGTCTGCTCTTCTATTTACTCATAGCTGGAGAGAGGATAGTTGAATTTATACCTTTCCTTTGGGTATTAGCCGATACACTACAAAAGCCTCTAAATTTATTAATGTACACAAGGGATGTATAGGAAGTTACTTTGGGGAGAGGCAGAATGTTAACACATTTACATCTTTTTGGTGTAATACAGTGGAGTTTGGTGATAAATAATACCTAATAACATTTGTTTTAATAGTATAATGTTCCACTTAAAATTATAAGATCTTGCTGTCTTTGGTTTTGAAAAAAATGAGCATTTCATTAAAATTTTTTTAGAATTATGCTTATTTACGACTGGCTGAAACTATATATATGTGTGTGTATGTGTCTGTGTCTGTGTGAGTGTATGTATGTGTGTGTGTGTGTATATGGGTGTGTTTGTTTATATATATATATGTATATATCTATCTATCGGTTTGTCATATAACATGATACTGACTTGGTATAGTGACACAATACATGATTCAAGTAAGCAAGAACAAGAAAGAAAAGAAAAAGTAAAGAAAGGAAGAAATAAGAAGAAAGAAAAAGAAGAAAGAAGAAATTAGAAGGAAAGAGTAATTAAAAAGAGAGAAAGAACTTTAAGTGATAGAGTGGGAAGAAGACTGAAATATAGAAAGGAAGAGAGATGAAGAATAATTGAGTGAAAGATAATGTTAGAGAGAGAGAGAGAGAGAGAGAGAGAGAGAGAGAGAGAGAGAGATAGAGAGAGTTTCTTGGTGACAGTCAGTTTCTCAATGATGCAGTCAAAGACTTGGGCTGTTGACCGCATCTATTCGAACTTGGATACACATGCTTTATGTCCGATATTGACCACTCATTATTTATGAATATACCAAACTACAAATATATATATATATATATATATATATATATATATATATATATATATATATATATATAATAGATAAATATATATTAGATACATATATATTCAATTCATGGAATTTAGACTGTAACTCATGGGTTTCATGGAATTTTTGTAAAACAATAATCATCAGGCAGTTAGGAAAATGAAGAAAAATTCATTTTCTTAACTGCCTGATGATCGTTGTTTTGTAAAAACTCCATATAATGGCTCTATCCTTCTTATTGAGCACTCTCCATACTATATTGCACTTGGTTTGACACAAAGCCACAAAGTGATTTAATGACAACCAACACTGTTATAATATATATATATATATATATATATATATATATATATATATATATATATAACAGAATGAGATTCTGTGTTCTTATTGGTTATGCAACTCAGTCTCATTACAAATTATAGAGAAATTCTGTTGTTCTGGTAATAAAGACATTGTTTCAAAATGAACAGGGTTTATGTATCAATAATAATGTAATTTATTGTGAGATTTACATCTTGAGAAATAGAAATAGATTTATGTATGATGTATGTATTCTATGTATTTGTAATATAGAAAAAGAAAATCTCTCTTTTTTTTCTTTGATGCTTATTTGTTATTTTTTTTTGTTTTCCTTAATCGAAACATTTCATTTTTCATTCATGTCTCATCTGATTCATTTTCTTTTTTGTTTCATGTCGACATTTCTTTCCGGCCATCAGTGTTTTTATTCGGAGAGAAAACTTGTTTTTCTATTTTGGTCATTTTCAATTCCTGAAGATTTTGAATCTAAGTTTCTTCAGACACTCATTTATTTTTGGGGGGCTGTTTTGTTAGTTAATTTGAATACATTTGATTTGTCTTTTGTACCAAACAAAAAGATTTTGATTTATTTGGATTTAAAAAAACAAAAGAAAAGAAACAACATAACACAGACACACACACAAGAAAAACAAAAACAAAAAAAAACAAACATTAAAGACAAAAACATAAAAAAGGACAAGTAAAAAAGAATTCTTGGTGTCAGCCATCGTCCTTTTGGGGTCTTACATTAAAAAAGTGTTTTCAGGTTTTTTTTGACAATACTACAGCGCCAACAACAACAAATTTGCTATGATGAACCACTGGAATAACTGGAGCAGTAGTGATGATTCTAATTTCTTCACAGTGTAAGTAGTGTATGCTGTTTGTGTGTGGCACACTTTTCCTGCTATTACAACAGTGTCCAGTCACAAATCCAACTACCTGATTCCCCTTTCTGTTTTGCTTTCCCCGTCAGTGTTTTTTTTAGACATCTAAAAATAAAAAAAAATAAAAAATTACCATAATTTTGACAAATATTATCCTTCATCTTTCTAATTCTTGGATTGGTTTGGCTTCCTTGTTTAATGGCATATCAATCTTTATGGGTTATTTAGTGCCAATGCCATACTTGTAGACAGCTCAGTCAGTTAGGGTTGTTGAATTTGCTGACTGCATTTTTGCAAAGAGGTAACCCCCCACAACGAATGTCCTGATATGACACAAAAACAAATAGTGGTGCGGCTCCAGTTGTGGAGCTTTGGGGAATGTGGAGTACCCCATCATTGCCATTATTCCCTGGTCCACTTTGGCCTGGAGTGGTAGTACCTGTTAGGATTCCATCTATGAGTCAAATTGAAAGGTTGACTCATTTCTGTCGAATGGAATTACTAGTGTTAAATAGCAATACTTGAAACTATTTAACTGTGTGCAAACAAATATGCTCTGGCTCATTAAAAAATAAAGTTACCTGGAAACTATTATTTTACAAATCATATATATTTAATATATTTGAGTATTAGCTGGATTTGGCTCTAAATGACCTAAAGAGTGAATATGCTGTAAAACGTAACCAACCAATCAACCAACCAACCAACCAACCAATCTACGAACCAATCATACTTATAAAAGGATAGTAATGGTACTATTTAATCCATAGCTAGGGAGTAAGAGGGTTCATACCTTTCCCAGAGGTATTTGTCCGTAATAGTGTGACTTGAGTTTGAACTCACTTTCAGTGATGTCACAATCGCCGACATTAAGTTCTATACTTTCTAATTCTTGATTTAAAAAAAGTCTAAATATTCTTGGGTCCCTTCTATGACAGCTCGGAACAGTGCACATTATGATGAGAATAAAAAATCAACTTTGTGTGAGACTTGAATAATAACAATGACTCTCTTCCCCATGGGCACCTCTTGCCCCCTCGTATAAAAGGAAGTTTATTGTGTGGAGCCTAAGCACCCTTGAAGGATTATACGGAAAGAAATATACAATTTTTAAACTGGCTGCATAGGAGTTTTGCATCCTATGGAGGGATCTATATGAAACTGACCTTGCATTACATTTTGACTTGTTGAGGAACTGAATAATTATCTAGTACCCAGCTTTCCTCTCAGGTCCCTTCTAGGACGGAGAGAAGCAGAATACAGTCCAGGTTTCGTGTTTTTGTTTTTTATGGCATATCAACCTTTGTGGGATATGTAATACCAAAGCCACCCTTGTAGAAGACATGTTGTGGTGCTATTTTACCCATAGATTGGGAGATAAGGGGGATTCGTACCTTTTACAAGGGTATTAATTCAAAGGTGAATATAATAGTGTGACGGGAGTTCAGACTCACTATAATGTTGCTGTCTTTTTTTTTTTAGCTATTATGCCACTCTGACTCCCTACAACATTCCTGGTAAAACTTGAATTATAACAGGAACATATAGAATAAACCAATTCACGATTAGGGTATTGCATAGTTTTATAAATCTTACTTGGACTTCTATGATACTGTCCTTGTTCTTATAGCTGAGTGGGAAAATAGTTGGATTCTGAACCAGATAATAATTAGCTTAATTCCAAGGAGTTTTATCCCCCAGGCAACACCTGCTTCCTTTCTAAAAGAAGCTAGTAGAATGGATTGGCTGAAACATTGGGTAACACCAAAAGCTACAAAATTAATGAGATTAAGCAATTCTTCATATGATATGTGATAGTTTCAAAAAAGCACAGCCCAGTTGTCTTGTAGGATGACAGAAGGCTATGGAAAATGACCCATTACAAACTGTTGTGGATCTATATGAAGGCAGACTTTGGCTAATGATAGGGATCTGGCAAGATGCTGCAACATGTACAGACTATCTATGCCTCAGGAGTCAAACTATGCAAGTCAAAATAATGCAAATAGTTATCTGGCAACTCCTGTTGCACATTTTCTCTTGCAGGTTTCTCGATTTTTTTCTGCCTTTAATACTGATGAAGAAATTGGGACTTTATCATCAATATTAATGGAGTGTCTTGATTAGCTGACCGAGTGAATGATTCATGTGTAAATTATAGAAAGAATTAATGAGAACTCTAAGAGTCAAAATTTGCATCAGCCTGTATCGTTTGTGATGAAAAATAAATGAAGGTAATGAATAAAGAAAATGAATAATGAAAAATACCTTATTACAGCACCTTGAAGTAAATTAGAATATGTTTACATGCAAACACACAAGTCGACATTGATAAAAAAAATATTTAGGTATAATGCTTAATGCTTTGTGTAAATTCCATGAAAAAGCATGAAAATTTTTTTTTAATACTGATATTAACTGATCCAACCCTTTGATTTCTGTTCATATAAATTATTCTCACACACTCACTCACTCACCCTTTCTCTTTCTCTTTCTCTCTCTCTCTCTCTCTCTCTCTCTCTCTCTCTCTCTCTCTCTCTCTATCTATCTATCTATCTATCTCAATTATTCTCTTTCAGCTATAAATCTGCCCATTGCTCTCCATGTAGGTATCTATCTCTGTTAATATGACTATATATATATATATATATATATATATATATCAGGGATTATATCAATATCAGTCTATAATGAAGCA
>OY757937.1:65841192-66096192 GCA_963585895.1 Sepioteuthis lessoniana | reverse complement strand
GACACAAAACTGCATCTGATAATGAGGCTCCAGTCCTGAAACTTTGCGGAATAAGAAGTACCTCTTCATTGCCATTACTTTCAAGTCTACTTGGACCTGGATTGGTAATTCCTGTTAGGATCCATCTATTGGTCAAATGGAACTGTTCTATCATTTATTAAGGCTTATCATTATTAGTAATTTAAAACCCTACAATTGTATGACAATTATTCATATTAGATGGAAATACTTGATAAATAGAATTATTAATGTTAAACAGCAACACTTAAAACCATTTAATTAGGTAAAAACAAATGGTTAATATTAAATAGAATTGTAGTGTTTGATAAAAATACTTAAAAGCATCCAACTGTATGTAAATAAATGAGCTTTAACAATTCATTTGAAGATAAAATTACCTACTAATTATTAACTGACAAATCATACATATATATATCATCAAATTATATATATATATATATATATATATATATATATATATATATAAAAACAAGATTTGGTATAAAATAACCCACAAGGGTTGATATCCATTAAAACACCAACCAACCAACTAATCTTTAACCAATGTTAAAGAGCCCAGTCTGTCTAACTATTTACTCATAGCTGGAGGAGAATTGTTGTATTCATATCTTTTTTTTAAGTTTATTTGCATAATGTGAAATGCCAACAACCTGGTCCAGGATTTGAACTGAGGTCACTGTGTTATTTTCCTATGATGATAGCCATTACACCACTTTATTTCATTTTATTAAAATCTATCTATCTCTCTATCTCTCTATCTATCATAATCTGTTCATTTATATGTCTATTGTAATCTATTCCTTCCTTCCTTCCTTCCTTCCTCTCTATCTATCTATCTATCTACAAATACCAAAAAAGTTAGAAGTAACATACCTTTGTTTTATCTAACCAGATCATCTGGACAATTCTGAATCTATCAACCTATCTATCTACCTATCTAAATGCATTTGTGGTTGATGTCGGATTAAACACAGCAATCCCAGTTCAAATCCTGGACAAGGCTTTTTTCATTTCACATATCAATAATAACCTTGGGAAAAATAAGAATCCAACTATTCTCCCTCCAGATATGAGTAAATGGTAGAGCCAATTGGGTTCTTTAAAGTCTAACATTTCTCCATATATATATATGTATACCTTCCAAATGAAAAACTCTATTGGTAGGTGTTTTCCCTATGGATATAGTAAGATTAAAGACATTTGGATATAAGAAAATAATTTTCATTCCAAAAATAGATATGTAATGCTAAAAATGTATTTTTCATCACTTCTCTTATAGCATATTCATTCCTTGAAAAATTTAAAAAAAATCTTTTTAAAACTTTTTTTGGCTCAAAAACTTTTCTCCTGACAATGACCGAATGTCGAAACTGGTTGAGAGCAATCGAAAATAAATAACATAAAATAGAATATTTCTATTTTTCTGATCATTTTTTTCAATATATATATATATATTGAAGTAAATGATGGAAAAGAATCTGACAATATGGAGAAAAATTGAAAAATAAAGTAATCCAAAGTGAAGAATTTATAATGAAAGAAAGTCGATGCAATAATGTTTTGTTTTCATCAGGACTTAGAAAAGATGATATTAAGTGTCATTAGTTTTGGTAAGGAAGAATAGAAGAATAAGTTTTGGTGAGGAAGAATAAAAGGATAAGTTTAGATGGGGAAGAATAGAAGAATAACTTTAGATGGGGAAGAATAGAAGAATAATTTTTATTGAGGAAGAACAGAAGAATAAGTTTTGGTGAGGAAGAATAGAAGAATAATTTTTGGTGAGGAAGAATCGAAGAATAAGTTTAGATGGGGAAGAATAGAAGAATAAGTTTTTGTAAGGAAGAATAGAAGAATAATTTTTGTTGAGGAAGAACAGAAGAATAAGTTTTGGTGAGGAAGAATAGAAGAATAAGTTTAGATGGGAAAGAATAGAAGAATAAGTTTTGGTAAGGAAGAATAGAAGAATAATTTTTGTTGAGGAAGAACAGAAGAATAAGTTTTGGTGAGGAAGAATAGAAGAATAAGTTTTGGTAAGGAAGAATAGAAGAATAAGTTTTGGTGAGAAAGAATAGAAGAATAACTTTAGATGGGGAAGAATAGAAGAATTACTTTTCGTGAGAAAGAATAGAAGAATAATTTTTGGTGAGGAAGAATAGAAGAACAAGTCCTTTTTTGGGACAAATAGATCTGTTAAAAAATTGTTCGTAACTGATTGGATCGTGAACAAAATAAAAAGAAAAAAAGGAAAAAAAAATAATAATAATAAAACAGCTAAACAAAGAATGTAAATATGAATGTACGAAAAAGATAGTTTTTTTAGCCTTTCTTCATAAATAACCCTAGACCGGTTGACATACCGTTAAAATCAACAATCAATCAATCAATTAATCCATCTCACAACTGCTAAGTTCTACAATATCCAAGAGGAGCAATGATCGTATAATGCCATTTTGGTTTATCTTACAACTCCAGGATAGCTAGAACTCTGACTACTAAGTGTCCTTGGTATGATACTAAACAGCATCCGGTGGTGAGGCTCAAGTTCAAAAGTAACTGGGTGTGTGGCGTACCTCGTCATTACTATTACACTCAGGTTTACTCTGAGCAAGAATAGGTAGTATGTTTGGGTCCTATTTATCGGCCAAATAGATCTGTTTGAAAAATGAATCGTATTCAATAGAAACACACACACACACACACACACACACACACACACACACACACACACAAGAGATTACCAATATACTCGTGTATAATGCGGATTTCAGTCACCTAAATTTTAGCTTTAATATTAAGGGGAGTGTCGTGCCAAACTCGAGATACAAACTTTGTATGTGTAAATCGTTGGCCAAGGCTATGCCTAATTTGTATCTCTGGCGTGGTACGACATCTTAATATTAGGCTAAAATTCAGGTTGCATTATACTCAAGTATATAGGTAAATGCATAAAATAACCCCGGAGGGATTGACATACCGTTAAAATCAATCAATCAATCAATCGATTTAAAAGTGTTAAAATTTAGAAATAAATTCACTATGTAAAAAGTCATAGTAAATGAATCCATACATCAACAAATCTGAGCCCTAAACATTCTGTAGAGGTGTATCCGTACTGCAATGCGAGATCGTAGTATGCGAGATCGTAGTATGCGAGTTCGAATTTCGGTCGCGCTATTATGTTCACTTTCTGACTAAAACCCTTGAGAATAGCATTAACCCTCTAAGACTCTCAGCTATGGGTTAAATAGTACCACAACTGTTTTTCGACAAAGATGGCTTTGGCATTGAATAACCCATGAGAGTTGATATACCATTAAATAAAGTTTACTAATAGAACCCTGGATCAGGTTATTTTGCGTGATGTTTTTAATTCCCAGATCTTAAAGGGTTCTATCAATCAGCTTTGATTTATAATTGAAATATAATACTAAACCGCTACCTTCATCAGGTTGACTAAATTTTCCCCATAAATTTATAATTATGTCGTCCCTGGATTAAAATAGAATATCATCGTCATTATTTTCGTAGATTAGATTACGGGCTTTGGATTATCTTGGTTCAGTGTTTGATCATCCCTATGTGTTTTACCGAAGCATTTCTATTTTTTTTTTTTTTTCAAGTGTCTTATTATCTTCAAGATCACTGCTGTAATGAAACAAATCTATCGTTTATAACCACCCCTTCCTCTAATCGTTGTTTCATTATCTTATTTCAGAAATGAACCAAAAAAATATTATCAGTAATATTTTTTTATAACTTGTACAGTTTTCGTATGTTGCGATGCTATAGTAGACCAAGGAAATTTGTGAGCCTTATAGTAAAGATCGACAATGATTTTAAATCACTAAGGAAAGTTTTCCCTGGTTTTTAAGGATATTGATTCAATGGTTTTATTTAATTTATTGTCATCGATGGTTCGGAAATGTTACCACCTATAGAATGATCAAATTTAAAACGTTTAAACGGTAAGACTTTTAAAAGAATTGTATGTTTACATTGACGTATCTCTCGGATTGCAGTACGATTAATTGATCGATTTTAACGACCTGTCATTCCGTCAATGCTTATTTGATATCAAGATGTTTGGGAAACACGTTCATTGTAGATTCATATTTACATTTTTGTCGCGAGTATTTCTAAAGAGGTTGTTTTTTTTTTATTATATTCTTCTAATTTGATATGATGTCTTTGTTTAATGGCATATCAACCTTTGTAGGTTATTTAATGGCAAAGCCATTCTTCTTGAAGAACAGTAGTGGTACTATTTAACCCATTGCGGGGAGGATAAGGGGGTTCACACCTTTCTCAAGGGTATTTGCCCGAAAGTGAACGTAATAGCGCGACTGGATAGTAATAGCGCTTATTACGATTCCGCAGTCCATCGCTTTAACCATTACACCTCTTTTAATTTGAATGAGACCCTAACATCTACCACTCCGTGTCAGAGTGAACCCGGGAGTAACTGCAATAAAGGATGACAGTTCGAAGAATATTGGTTTGAGCTTCAATTACAGAAAAAAGTCTTTTAATTCCCTCCTAACAATATTTTATTTAAAAAATCTTTTCAACCAAAATACCAGAAATCTATTATTTCTGGTGGAATATCATATAATAAAAGCAGATATTATTAGGTATTATTCATTACTAAACTTTATTGCGTTGAAACTGTAGCAGTTCAAAAATAAGCGAACCCATATATATATATATATATATATATAAGTATTCTTTGGTCCAGTTAAACCGGAGTTGGGAGTAATTCCATCGGGACAAGAAATTATTCATGAGTGAATATTTAGATTTTCCTGGTAAAGAGCTCAATGTAACAATAATACAGAGTAATAAATTCTTTCAGAAAATAAATTGCTTAAAGAAAAAGTATATATATATATATATATATATATATATATATATATATATATATATATATTCATGCAATTTTACTTTTGTGAGTGACACCTTTCACATATACTACACCCTGATCCTTATAGACTGATCGTAAGCAGAGTGCATACATACTCTGATCCTGGACGGAAGTATCAAATAATATCTGCTTAACTCTATTTTTACGGGTATTTTACTCCAAAATATATAATTTCATGTACTCGCTGCTGCAAAAACAGCCGCTATTCATCAAATAATGATTCTATAGTCGGTTTTTACAATCAATCCAGAGGGCTTCAGAAATACCTTACAAAATCATAGCATCATACGTCGCTGATTTATTTCTATATTTTTGTTCGTATTTGGTTTGGTTTGGTCTAGTTTGGTTTTATGGCATATCAACCATAGTAGGTTATTTAATGCCAAATCCATTTTTATACATATAAATAGTTCTATTTCAAAGAATTCAGTTTTGCATGAGTACACAGTTTAAACGTCAAAACAGTTCTATTTCAAACAATCCATTTTAGCATATATACCCACTTTAGTTCTATTTAACCCATTGATAGGACCCTATCAGGGGCAACCACTCTGGGCCTGAGTGAACCTGCGAGCGATGGCAATAAATGGGTATTCTGCATTCTCCAAAGCTCCGGCATCACTGGAGCCTCTATTAGATTGTTTAGTGTCATATCCAGAACACTTATAGGGAAAGTCTTACCTCTCTCCAAAGATGCAGTTGGTTTATTCTGCAGCTTCAGCAGACTGAGCCAATTTTTGTTCGTATTTATCTCTCTCTCTCTCTCTCTCTCTCTCTCTCTCTCTATATATATATATATATATATATATATATATATATATTACTCTTTCTTTCTATCGATTATATCTTATTTCCTAAGTTATTTTTGTTATAGCACAATCTTATAAGCATGAAATGACTAGTGAGAATTGTAATCACTTATGAAACGAGAGCCGGGTTTCAATTCCAAGTCGAGTCATACCAAAGACTCAAAAAATGGTACTTGATGCCTCCTTGCGTTACACTATTATTAGGAAGAGATCAAGGGTAAAGCGGAGCAATCCTGGGAAAGGAGTAGCGCCGTCTCCTACACCTCGGTGTAGTAGCTATTGAAAAGGGAACCTTTGTGTCGCACTTGACAACGGTCGCTAACTTTACTTACGATAGATACTTGAGTTATGAACGACCTCAAATTGCTTGCTTGTACTGCGTGTGATTGACAACCCTTAACATTTGGCTATGTTTGCCCACAAAAATATTTCTAATAAAAGAGTTTATTGCGTTGGAATTTAACATTAATACTTACCAAAGAATAATATAAGTAAGTGCTCACAATCTTGGGTTAATATTTATAAAAAAAATAGACCATAACTCGATCTAATTTCCTGTTAGTCTGACTCAGCGAGTTTCCGTATACCCTTCTTAAGGCCTAACCAAAGGCTTTTAGTCACAAGAATCAACTGAAAAGTTCGTAGGTTAATCAAGATACTCCCATAGAATGTGTGGAATCAGGTTTTTTTTTTTAAACATTGTCCCTTTTGCTGTTTTTGCATATCTTCCATAATTGTTGCAGTGCTTGGATACAATTGGTCAAAAAAATTACAAATAGCAGATAATATATCACTATTTGACTTTTCAGCCAATGAACTTTTCAGTCCATCCTCGTAAGATAATGAAGATTTTACGTGATTTTGTTTTCTACTGATAATATTTGTACATATTATATGCACAGATGTTATAAAGAGTTAACAATGATTTTTAAAAATTTCGTTATCTTAATTTATGGCATTTACTTAGGTATTGGCTATGTAGAGACACTTTGGATCGAAATTACGGCAAGGTTAGGCCTAAAAACAAGGTAAGCTTAGACATTTTCTAAAACATATCTCGTGTAATGAACAACCCTTTTTTTCTGGCAGTGAAATATTATATATCATCATCATCATCATCATCATCATCATGTCGTGCTGGTAGCACGGATATCCCTGACCCTCTCTCGCCACTTTTCCCTATCGTTCATCGCCTCAGGCAGGTCTTCAGGATAACATCCTGTATCCTCACATAGTTGCTGAATGTATGTTCGTGCTGGTCGTCCTGCTTTTGCACGGCCATGTGTGGGGGTCCATAAGAGTACATCACTTATGAGTTCGTCCCTTCTTCTCCAGCAGTGTCCTGCATGTCTGGTTTGTCTAATTTGAATAGTTTTCGTGATAGGAGGCAGGTGGCCGTACAGTTGGTGTCTTGTGGGGTGTTGCCGCCAGGACTTGTTCAAGATTGCTCGCAGCATTCTTGTGTAATTGACGTCTAGCTTCTTCACCAGTCGCCCGGGAGACCTGGGTTCAATCCCAGGTCGAGTCATACCAAAGACTTTAAAAATGGTACTTGATACCACCTTGCTTAACACTCAGCATTATAAGGTACGGTTCAAGGGTAAAGTGGAGCAATCCTGGGAATGGAGTAGCGCCCTCCCCTACACCTTGGTGTAGTAGCTATCGAAAAGGGAGCCTTCGGGTCACTCTCGACTATGGTCGCTAACTAACTATATATATATACATGCGGAATATATTTATATTGTAGAGACATTATACAATTTCCTTTTCAAAAAGTTGTCATATATTTAACGGTGAATTTCGATGTAAGTTAGATTGGATGATTGATTGATTTTAACGGTATGTTAACCCATTTAGGGTTATTTTACGCCTGGAGCTTAGGGAATTGCATTCATTGTATATTCAAATTAAAAAATTTTGTGTAGTTGTTTAAGAGTTTTTTGGGTTTTTTTAAAAAAATTTTGCGCACGGTCCAGTCAAATAATTTTCGAACAGATTTATTCGACCCATTGATGGGACCGTAACAGGTACTGCTACTCCGGGTCAGAGTAGAACGGGAAGTAGTAACTTACTAAGCGTTTTACTCAGATATGACACAAGGCTGTATGAATGGGGCCCCCAATGAGACTCGAACTCAGTCTATTTGTTTGTTATTTAATGGCATATCAACCTTCTCGGGTTATTTAATACCAAATCCATCCTTTTAGAAGGACAGTTGTGGTACTATTTAACACCTAGCTCGTTGGATAAGGGGTTCCTACCTTTCCCAAAGGTATTTGTCCGTACTAGGATTCCGCAGTCCAGCGCTTTAACCCTTATACCACTGGGACACCCCCCCTCGAACTTAGTCGTGATTGATTTCTAGTCTTGCTTGTTAACCATTACACCACCTGAGATACCCCCAGAGTTGACCTGGGAGTAATGGCAATGAAGAGATGATTCCCTACTCTTCATATTTCCAGAACTGGAGTCTCACCATCAAATGTAGTTTAGTGTCATACACAAGACGCTTCTTTTTTTTGGCTGGGTGGGGGTCTTACCCTACTCAGGAGATACAGTTCGTGTATTCTACGTCTCGCCAACTTGACAGGTTGAAGTAAGAGTATTACTGCCATAGGTCTAATGAGTAGAGTGTTTGCCAATGGTCCGGGAGACCAGGGTTCAATTCCAGGTCGAGTCATACCAAAGACTGAAAAAATAGTACTTGATGCCGCCTTGATAACCATTCAGCATTATAAGGTACGGATCAAGGGAATGGGGGTAACCCCCTTCGCTACATCACGGTGTAGTAGCTATTGAAAAGGGTGCCTTTGGATTTCCCTCGACTGCGGTCGCCAACTTATTACGGATATTATTTAGATTCATTTAATTTTCTTTATTTGCTCTGCCTTTTCTTTACAAATTTTAAAAGTTAAAAAAGATACATTTTAGGCTTATTTATATTTTGTTTTTTATCATTGCTATTTTTTTGGTTTTTGTTGTTTATTTTTCGCTTAAATTTTTGTTTATTTTTTTCTGTTTCAAAAAATTTTTGTAACTTATTTTCTTCATATTTTCAATTTTTCTTAAACTAATTTTCTCTTTAAAAATATAAAGTTATATAAAAAAAAGTATTTTCAGTACTTTCTTACACTTAAAACCTGAGCAACTGGTATTATTATTTTACTCCTTCTGAGTTTTTCTCACTAGCATTATCTGATGATCTTTCACTGAAGTCTAAGTGGCAGCAAGTCTCCTCAAGTCATCAGGACTCTTCTCAATATTCTGGCCGATCTCTAAAAATGTTGTAGTTTGGATGGTCTCCATTTGTTCTCCAATTTCGAACTCTTCCAGCTCCCTTAGCAAGTCTTCTTTTTACCGTTCTAAATGCTCTAATTACGATTGGTATCTCCGTCGTACTCATTTTCTATTGCTTTCTTAGTTCTCTAGCAAGGTCAAAGTACTTGTCACTCTTTGATTTTCTCTCTGTGGTCCGCCAGGACGGCAAATCCGCTATTCGACAGGTCCTCTTTTTCTTTTTAATTATCACTAAGTCTGGTCTTCTGCCTGGAATCAGATGATCTGTTTACATCGAAAAATTCCAGAGAAGTGTGTATGTCTCATTCTCATAGACGGATTCTGGTTTGTACATATACCATTTGGTAGCATCGACAAATTTTAATTTCTTGCACAATTCCTAGTGGATCACATTATTCATAACTCCTTTGAGAGTTTTTCACACCGGCGTTAGCTGGTGGTTTCCCACAGGAGTTGTAGTGACTGCAAGTCTCCCCAAGCGTGCTGGATTATTCTTAGTATTCTGGCCGATCTTAATCCTATTTACCAACCCCTCCGCTCGGGCAGGATATGACACAAGGTCAATTTTTAAGCGGAGTTTAACAGGTTTCAATTCAGAGTTTTCCTTCTCCTAGACTAGTTGCCTAACCAAGGCTGAAGAACCTAGTCTGTCCTACTATTTACCTATAGCTGGAAGGAGAATAATTGGATTCATACCTTTCCCAAGGGTATTAGTGCTATGTGAAATGCAATCAGTCACCTCCATTACACCACGGTCATCTCTCTTAATACTGTAGTCTGGATGGTTTCTACTTGTCTTCTCATTTCCAAATCTTCCAGTCCCTTTACCAATCCTTTGGGGATTGTTCCTAGTGTACCAATTACAATTGGTATCACCGTCACCGTGTTTTAGGAGGTGCCTGAAGTGTAATGGTTATCGTCACAGGATATTTACCCATAGCTGGAGGGAGAATAATTGGATTCATACCTTTCCCAAGGGTATTAGTGCTATGTGAAATGCAATCAGTCTCGTCCAGGATTTGAACTCGTGTCGCCGTGTCCATTTCCTACAACGATAACCATTACACCAAGGGCACCTCCATTAGTGTTTAATAGCAATGCGTAAAACCATTTAATGTCCTGGGTATGACATTATTTTTTCCAATCTCCCTGTAACTATAACTTTTACTTTTTAAAAATAGTTTTTGTCACTCTTCTTGTATATCCGTCAATCTCAATTTTACACCTCAATTTCCATGTCTCGACACAGGAACCCAGGACTGAGTACAATATTCTATTTAAGTTTTATATATTTTTAAAACAACATTTGCCTCCTTTAGAATAAAATTTCTAACCATCCAGCCAATCATTCCATTTGCCTTCGTTACAATAGATAAAATAGAGTTCTACCAAAAAGTGCAGAAATACCTCAGTTTATGTCATTACGTTAAATTAACCATTACATCACTTTTTCCGGCTAAATTTCAGTTAAGCGAACATCATTAAGTCCAGTTATGTCACTTCGCAACGTCACTTGCATCATAATAAAATAATATGAAATAAATACATTTTTTAATAATATATTTAGAATAAAATACATAAGAGTTTAAAATAAAAGATAATAAAACCTAAATGAATGTAAGATACGATAAAAACACATCAAAAGGATGTATACAGTACAATAAAATATTTACATCGAAAAATTGTAAATAAATGTCCATCATTTTGTAATTCCAACGTCTTCTGATCACTAAATGACTAAAATGTGTTTTTTGTGTTCTTTAACTTTATCAATCGTTATATTCTTTCGCGTGTTATTTAAACTAGTTTGACGGTGTTTAATTCTATTTAAGGCATTTTAAGTCATTATAAAGGGTTTGCGCAAAAAATTGGGTGAAGTCAAGACTTCTGGAATTTATTAATGGCATAAAGCGGGATATGACTAAATTTAGATTTTTGGCTATTATCCCAGGGTCGGAGAGGTCACTGGGTTTTAAAAGGTAGACGGCTCAGGTTTCTTAGAGTTGATAAAAACTGAGAATTCATTAGAAATTTCTTGAGAACCTTTGTATATCTAAAAAAATCTTATGTAATACTTCATTTATCTTTATGTAATGTATCACTGGTATCTTTCGATCATTTTAGCTCTCCTGAATGCTTTTAAGTGGATGGTTGGGTTCTTTTCTATTTTGTATTTGAAAGCATCATAATCTTCTATTTCTCGGCTTTGTTTAAACGAACGCTTGCCTAGTCGGGTGGTCCTGTAGAATACACCAACTGTATCCCTGCAGAGGGGTAAGACCCCCCCAATGAGTGTCCTGGATATGACACTAAACAATCTGATGGTGAAGCTCCAGTAATGTTAGAGCTTTGGGGAATGTGGAGTACCCTTTCATTGCCATCGCTCCCACGTCCACTCTGGCCAGGTGTGGTAGCACCTGATATGCGTTAAATAGAACTAAACTGTATACTTATGTTAAACTGAATTGCATGAAATAGAACTGTTTTGACTTTTAAAATGCATACTTATTTTAAGTTGAATTGTTTGAAATGGAATTGTTTTTGTATGCTAAACTAGATTGTTTGAAATGGAACTGTTTAGACATTTGACTGCGTATAAACAAAAACTATACTTATTCTAAACTAAATTGTTTTAATTAGAACTGTTTGACTAAACTGAATTGCTTGAAATAGAAATGTTTTTGACAATTAAACTGTATACTTATTCTAAACTGAATTGTTTGAAATAAACTTTATTTGTATAAAAATATATTTAGCATCAAATACCTGCAAAAGTTGATATGCCAAAAAACCCAACTCAACCAAACTAAACGAACGGGTCACCACTCTTACAACGCTTGAATTCTGCGAGCAGATTCAATGGGTTTGAGACCAAGTTTAAAATAATGCCTCAAACAATAGGCACTGATAAATTAGGGTATTTTAGGGCATCAATCTTGCAAGAATGGGCAATGTTGTATGGTAAAACTGAAGTTGCCGAAGCTGACCCATGCTCTTCTGAAATAAAATAAAAAATTCTAGTGGTTACGACTTGTGAGTATGTAGGCCGTTTCGAGTACGATTCACAGGTACGCATGTGAGTTGTGGGTACGGAAAACAAGTATGTTGGCCGATTGGAGGAAAGGATTACGGGTATTTAGGCTGCTTGGGGTACTGAACACGGGTATGAAGACCGTTTGAGATACAGATCACCGGTATGTAATCTAACTGTGATATCGATAGCGGGTATATAAGCCGTTTGAGGTATGGATAGCAGTTATGTAGGCCGTTTGAGGTACAGATAATGGGTACATGGGCTGTTTGGAGTACGGATCGCAGGTATGCAGGCCATTTGGAGTATTTTCGCGGCTATGAGGCCTGTTGGGGTATAAAAGCCGTTTGGAATACAGATCGTGGGTATGTAGGCTAGTTATTTGGACGAGAGAAATTTTCTGTTAACTGCAAATTCAAACCCAAGTTATAGAAAAAAATCCATTTGATATAAAGAAAAATAAAACCGGTACAAACCAGTTCTCATTTTTCATAAGTCCCCAATTAACCTATACAAAAAAAGGCTGTGAAACTAGGAGTGGTACATGTTCTGAAAATCATCTAATACTTGAAACTGGAAATCACTGTATAGCGTTGACTTCTGTGTCGACATGTTTTACGAGGATTATTGACGTAATTATTCGCATTAAGACATACAAAACATCCACTTGTAACATAGGTTGTGTAAGGGTGACATCGGAGGTCATTCAAGATCACTAAAGCTGAAACAGTAGAAATCTCAGTTCGAAACATAATTTTTTTTTTATATCAGAATGTTCTGTTTTCCTTCTCACAAGTGGTATAATGATTTTTAACAATACAATTAATTGTAATTTGATATTACCATGACTAGACAATCCGGTGAACACGTACGCACGAAAACCGGAAACACTGGACAGCTGTTTCGACCTTATTAGGTCTCATCAGCAGTATATACTGTGATCTCCACCACTGGAGATCGAACCAGCAACCACAGATTGTAGAGCCGAAACTCTACACAGTCGATATCACACACAAGTGACGCCAAATTAACTTGTCATGGCAACTGTGCGGTCATTCGACCTGAATGTGTCTTGCAAGTTACATCCGTACTCTTTGCAGAGGACATGGTCACCTCCAGGGCCACGTCTTCCCAAAAGGATTAGAAATACGCATCCGTGTAATTATTATAATCTCAAAGGCAAGGATAGAGGTGTGCATTTTCATTTTTTAAGTAGAGGAACTAACCTTGCTTTTCCTATGTCCAGTTCTATGTGTTTTTTTTTATAATATTGGTTCCCCCAAAACTTTTAATGCTAGCAACTATTGGAAGAAGCCCAACCATCCAAAGGGACCATGTTGTTTGTTTTAGTTTGGCCGTTGGAATATATATCCAGTAACAACCTCACACTAAAAAGAAACCCTCCTTCGTTGCATATGTTCGAGTTCGCTCCCTCTGAGCAAAATGCGTATCATTGCCTTCACTGTCAGCATGTGAGTTTCTCTCACCAGAATTTGGGGTCCTATATTTTTGCTCACTCGTTTTCCGATACAGAATATTTTGTTTACCCAACAACTTTGTTGGTGTCTTCGATGACACCAGCACTTCCTCGACTTTCACCGGACGTCATTGGTGTCATTTTCCACTCATTGTATTGTACATTTACTCTCAGATGTTCCTGATGACAATTGATTTTGATGAAAAATGTCTTTTATGTTTATAATTCTTCTCAACCTTATCAGCAATTACTATCTATCTATCTATCTATCTGTAATATGTATAATATGCCTATTAATATCTATCTATCTATCATATGCATAATATTCCTATAAATATCTATCTATAATATGCATAATATGCCAATTAATATCTATCTATCTATCTATCTATCTATCTATCTATCTATCTATCTATCTATCTATCACAGTCTGTTCATATCTATCTAACAACCCACCACCCAAAATTTATTTTTTTAGTATTTTAATTATATTCTTTTTATTTTCTTTCTTTTTCCAGGATCAGCTCACTGATCGAGAATTTTGGTAGTTATTCCCGAGTTCGGGGTAGCATAAACGATGATTGGGTGGACAGACTTAATCACCTCTACACAGTCGTTCTTTTGGTCATCTTTGCGGTGATCATCAGCACAGGTCAGTATGTTGGGGATGCAATTCAGTGCTGGTGTCCAGCTGAATTTACAGACGCCTTTGTCGACTATACGAAATCCTACTGCTGGATTGCAAACACATATTACATCCCCCTGAAGGATGTCATTCCAGTTGAGATTAAAGAGAGAGAAGACCAACAGATCACCTACTATCAGTGGGTGCCTCTCATCCTCCTCTTCCAAGCCTTCATGTTTAAATTCCCCAATATTCTTTGGACGTCGACGCATGAACTGTCAGGTTTGAACCTTGACAAGATCGTGTCAATGGCTGAAGATACCCAGCTAGGTTCCCCGGATGACCGTGAGGAAACGATCAAGAACATTGCCCATTTCCTAACAAGATGGCTAGACGCATATCGTGAGTACAAGCTCAACTTCCTGGTGAAACTGAGACAGCGTTCTTCACGTCTCTGCTGCTTTCTATGCTCGCGTCGTCAGGGTACGTTTCTAACCGGCCTCTACATCTTCATCAAGATGCTGTATGGCGCCAACGTGATTGGTCAGTTTTTTCTACTCAATGCTTTCATGGCGACGGATTACAGCGTTTACGGTATCGAGGTAATGACGTCACTGGCTAGTAATACGGTTTGGCGCGAAAGTCCTCGCTTTCCTCGAGTCACTCTGTGTGATCTACAGATCCGTCAGTTGCAGAATTTGCAGAGGTATACCGTTCAGTGTGTCCTGCCTATCAATCTGTTCAATGAGAAAATCTTTATCTTCCTCTGGTTCTGGTTTGTGTTTGTAGCAGCCTGCACTTGTATCAATCTGCTGTCGTGGTTCTACCGTTTCATTTTCTCCCAGGCACACATCGATTACGTCACCAAGTATATCCGATGGTGGGACACGATTCAAACTAAACAAGATAAGAAACTGTGCCAGAAATTCACTAAGGAGTACTTACGCGACGATGGGTTCCTGGTCCTACGAGTCATTGCCAAAAATTCAACTGATCTGGTGGCCGGTGATTTGTTACGTTATCTATGGAAGGCCTATCGTGAGAAAAATCAAGAGAAGACCAAAGAACCTTCAGAAGTCGGTTCTCATTTACATTCTAAAGAAGGAATGACCAATGATGATAGTCATGTCTAATAATTTTTAGGGATAAAAATAAGTCCCGAAAGAACTGGGGAGAAAATGTGGATGTTTTTGAGAAAAAAAAAAAAAAGAAAAAAAAAGAAAAAAAAGTTGAACAAAAGATTCAGATAATGTTTAAATAACAAACGGATTAGCACTAATTCTTTTAAATTCATCTTATTGAAAACTAGGTAGAAGATATCAAAAGATTAAATGAAATATACAATATCACCTATAAATAAGTGTAACCCTACCAATTAAAAAAAATAAAAAGAATAAAAACTTAATTTTCTTTTAAATTAAATATATGAAGATTTTATAATTTCTAACGGAACATTATCCAATCAAAATGAATATAATTAAGTATTACAGTATCGCTCATGAATAAGTACTCACCATTTTTTTAAATAAAAAGTTCATTGCCACCTAAATCAAAGATACCAGGCATTTATTATTTCTTGGGGATTATTATTAAATCTAAATTGATATTATTAAGTATAAAAGTATCACCTATATTGAAGTACAACCCAACCATTTTTGAAAGAAATGAATAGTTGATTTTCTTTTAAACTAAAGATATCAGGGTTTTATCATTTCTGGTGGAATGTATTATCAAAACGAATATTATTATATATTACTTGTTATCAAACTATCACATTGAAATTCTGTGAACGAAAATAAGTACACCTTTGAAAAAGAAGTTATTTCGAATCAATAATTGGTGTGAGTGCCTTTTTTTCATTCTTACTGATGCTGGTGGTTTCAATGACATTGACTTCACTACATTTGCATAGTTATTGGGATACTTTTAAACCCCAGCGTATATGTAGTCTTTCAATTCTGTTTTGTTGGATGTTTTTTATTTTTATATTTGGTTATTAAAAGATTAGCTTTTTATTTGAAAAGAAAAAAAAAATTGACAGCGGTGTACTTATCAATGATCGATACTGTAAAAAGAGCATAAAAGAAATGAAAAACTTTTCTAAGCTTTTAATGATATTCTAATTAATTTTTTTTATCGGAAGTGTATATTTATAGCTATCAACCTGTGAAGGCTGCACTTAATTGATTAAAATGCTGCAGTTTTTCTATCCCTGACGTATGTCTTTGTACAAATAAGGATAAATAAACCTTAGAGGGAAAAACAATCTATTTTAAGGTAACTTGTGAATAATAATCTTAATTATACGGCTTTCACCCACTCTTAAAGGCGTACAGTTCATTGCAATAATATTTCATGAGTGACAATGTAGTGATATTGACAAAGACGATAATGACACTTGTAATTATATTAGGAATTAGCAAAAGTATTTTGTTTTTTTAAGTTATTGTTTTTTTTAAAGTTTAATGTATACTCTATGTACATCATAACGATGAACTTCTGATAGTATTAGAGTACTGATGGTCAGATTCTTCACTAACTTGCATTTTAAAATCCACAATCAACAACTTATAATGATCTATTTTTAGTATTTATTTAAGGGACTAGTCACCAGGGCTGAATTTACCATTAGGCATCATAAGCCAGAAGCCCAGGGCTCACAGGTATCTGGGGACCCACTGAGACTAATTCGTCACGCTGTGTGTCAGATTATAACTTTGTTTTATGCGTACACTGATAGTTTCATTATATAATACATTCAAAACTATAAAGGCCACTCTAGAATAAGTGTAAGGGGCCTGAGTATTGGGCTCCAGTACAATAAGAGTAGGCCCTCAGTGGTTTTCAACTGGTGAACCATGGACCCAATGAAAAGTTTGGCTCAGGACCAACGAGTAGATAAATCTCACCCACAAGTCACCACCCTTAAAACTCTTAAACTAATTTTTGGCACCATGATCAATTACTGTCACATTTCCAACCATTTCCAAACTTCTACGTGCAGAAGGCCTGATATCAGACTTAGCAAAAGCTATATAAATTTCCAATTGATACAAATTAAATGATATTGACAATGGTATGCATTAGTTTTTAGATTTAATCTGTATATAAGGAAAACACTTTTGATGCACCCGAATATATATATATATATATATATATATATATATATATATATATCAAAGATACAATAAACATCGATGATCTATCGATGACTAAAAGGAATAATGCTCTAAATATACGTCTGTAAAAAACGAAAATTAATAATAATAATAATAATAATAATAATAATAATAATAGTAATAATAATAATAATAACAATAATAATGATTAGCAAGAAAATAGAACCTGTCTCATAGTGATTGTGCTGTAGCAGCAAACCATTGAGAGAAAACGAAAATTTAAAAAAAGCCAAAAGCTGGAAAAATACCTGGATCTTCCCAGAGAGTGGAAATGGCTGTGGAACATGTAAGTGACAGTAATACTGATCGCAGTTGGAGCTTTTGGGACAATCACCAAGAATCTAGTAAAGAGAATTGGAAATAAGTGGAAGAATTGATACTATCCAGACCACAGCACGAATAAAATCGACCATTATACTAGGAAGAGTCCTGGAAACCAGAGGAGACTTGCTGTCACTCCTGTATAAAATATCACTTAAAACTCATAGTAACCATAGTGGATTTATAGGTAGCTTTTCGAGGTATACCTATATGAAACAGAGATCTGAAAAAGCTGAAATATATATATATATATATATTGTCTCCCTTAGTCGAGGGCGACCAGAAGGCTCCCTTTTCACTAGCTACTACACCAAGGTGTGGGTGAGGGCGCTACTCCTTTCCCTGGATTGCCCCACTTTACCCTCGATACGTACCCAAATTGCTGAGTGTTAAGCAAAGAGGTATCAAGTACCATTTTTTTAAAGTCTTTGCTATGACGCGACTATTGGCGAACACTCTACCCACTAGGCTAATCAAATCGCAAATATATACATATTAATAATCGAATATTGGTGATAACAATAGATCGTTTTTAGGTGTGTACATAAATGAAGATTTGAAATAACACAACGAACGTACTTTTGATTTTTTTTCTACTGGTCCTGTTATCTGGTTTTGTCGTGGGGGTGCGCTACTTATATTACCCATCCTTCTCCAGGTTTCTTACTGGTTTGAATTCAGAGCTTTTCTTCTTCATGACCGGTTGCCATACCAAAGTTAAAGAACTAAGTCTGCCCTACTATTGTGCCCATAGCTGGAGGCAGAAAATTTTGGATTCATACCTTTCCCTAGGGTATTTAAACTATGTGAAATCCAAACAGCCTCGTCCAGGGTTTGAACTTGGGTAACCAATTACACTGCCAACTTGGTAACCGTTACACAAAGAGCGCCTATTTTTGATAAATCCTAATAAATACTAAACTTGACTGATACCAAGTCACAAATGTGATGATGATGTCGAAGACAATTGTGATCGCAGCGATTAGAATAAAGGCAAAATAAATGACAATGCACTTATTCCCTTTGAAAAATAAAAGTACGCGTGCACTTGGGGGAGATAGTTGTTTAACAGAAGATGAATAAGGACAGTCATCACAAGCCTGTTAGGTAGAAACCTAGAAATAACACTGACTAATAATAAAAAAAGGTGGATTAATAATTCGACGTAATACTGAATATGAGATATAAGCTTAGATTACTCAGTGGACAAAAAAAGTGTTATCTAATTTGATCAAGCGATACCAACATTGTATTTCTGAACTTAGATATAACTTCATAATCTATCGGTCGATCTATCATGCCATAAAACGAGTCAACGGTGTTTGACAACACTTAGTTTCTCCCCCAGATATGACTGTTGCCAAGCATCATTTCTGATTTAAATATATACGTTTTATCAATGATTTTGACCACTTTTTTTTTTTATAGATATAGTAGACTACATAGTCAATATATATATATATATGCAGGATAATGCAGAAATTTAAAAAGATGTATTTAGGCTGTATAATACATTTCAATTTCATCGAACAGTCTAAAAAATATATAAGATAAAAAGCATGATAATAACATCAATGAAATATGAAAATATGAATAATCTCTCTCTCTCTCACTCACTCACTCACTCTCTCTCTCTTTCTCTCCCTCTGTATATATATATATATAGCATAACGCAGAAATTGAAAATTAATTATATATATATATATATATATATATATATATATATATATATATCAGACTCCAGAGAAAAACTATCGGCTAAAGCTGATGTGAAAAGCTCTAATGAGTGAATAATAATAATAATAATAATAATAATAATAATAATAATAATAATAATAACGGTTACACCAATTGTAATTGGAGTTTTTTTGTACAGTCCCCATAGGATTGGTAAAAGGACTAGTGGACTTTGAAATAAGTGACAATCCAAATAGAGATAATCCAAACTTTAGGATTGTTGAAATCGGCCAGAATATTGAGAAGAGACGCGGAGACTTGAGGAGACTTGTCGCTCAAACTCCAGTGAAAGTTAACTTTGATGTGAAAAACTTTCAAGGAGTAAAAATAATAAAAATAATTAAAAGAGTACTGTAGACCTTCGAAGACTTGCTGTTACTTAGACTTCAGTGAAAAAACCACAAGTTACCACTCGTATGAAAACATATATATACACACACACACATATATTATATATATATATATATATATATATATATATATATATATATATATATATATATATATATTTCGAAGTGATAAAGATTACTTCTTTTACTGCTTAGAGTTTTACGGCATCGATCTTCGCAGATAGAACATAACTGAATGGTGACGTGAATTGTCCTTTCCTCATTGGTGATTATAAAGACCTAGCCATGTTGTTATTATATAAACAGCCGACAATTAAATCCAGAAAATTTCTAAAAATGTATTCAGTATTTAATAAATCATAAAATAATTGTTCGAAGTCTAATTGCCAATCATATTGTATAAAGTCAGTGTTACATTCTAGTTTTCTTCTCTCAGCTTAAGGTTTTCCTATTTATTTTTTACTTATAATTGAGTATATATATATATATATATATATATTGTACTATTTGATGGAGACTCAAATTCGGTTAAGTCGTCATAATAAATTTAGATAAATATATATATGTGTGTGTGTGTGTGTGTGTGTGTGACACTAGACAATATCCAGTGGTGATGATCCAGTTTTGGAGCTCTGGGAGTCTAGAATCACCAATTTATTGTCATGACTCCAAGTTCATCTTGAACCTGGAGAGATAGTACCATTTTGTGTCTAACGTGCGAGTCAAAATAGGGTAGATGAAGAGGGCTGTACCTAAGGCTGTAATTAGTTTACAAATAATTATTGTTCAATAAAAATTGTGAAAAAAACATAATTGCTTGAAAAATATGATTTCAGCATTATATAAGCCAACAAGGGTTGACAAGCCGTAAACTCTATCAAATGTCTTTTTTATCCTTTCTTTCTCTTTTTCTTTCTTCTCTTCCCTCTTTCGGTAGCCTTCTCAGACTTAATTGTGCATACAGGGGTGGGATTAAAAAGTATGAAATCTAAATCTTTAACTTATTTTTTAATTAAAAAATTCAAGATTTGATAGACCAATTTTATAAAGATAGAATTATACGATAGTGTTTAAGTTTTTTCTCTCTCAGCTAAAAGTTTTTACACTGTATCAGTCAACTGCTATCATAAAAAAGTCGAATAGTCCAACCTTGTCTCCTAAGTATAAGCTACGTGTCTCCTGGTATACGTTAAATGTAATTCAAGAAAATAGAAAAACAAAGAATCCAAAAGTGATAAATTTATTATAATGGGAAGTCAACATTGAAATGTTTCGGTTTTAGTAAACCTTCATCAGGACTTTAAGATGGTGAAAAAAACGCAGACCCCATGCTACTGGGAGAGGAAACAGATCCTTCTTCTCCTCCGGGCTAAGTTCGGCGGTATTTGTCATTTCCTCCCACCAGACAGGACTTGTCACCAAACCAAGCTGCCGAACGTGGGGGTATTGCTTGAACAACGATAGATGTTTTCATAAAATAAGATTACAAGGGAAAAAAATATATATATATACACAAAGAAAGATCATATAACCGTTCAGAAATTCAATCAGCGTTCTTTTTTGAAAAACTATCTCGTGACCGGCACAGGCAATGATGTTTAAATGGGTAGAATTTCTAGAAGATACAAAGGATTGAAAGAGATAAGAGCAAAAAATTTGCCGAAACGCTCTTGAGAAAAGAAGAGAAGTGAGGAAGGAAAAGAAAAGAAATATAGCTGCAATGTAACAGTCGTAATTTACTAAGTTTTTTTGCTTAGATGTAATACAAAGCCGCATGAATGGTGCACCCAGTGAGACTTGAACTCACCCGTGACAGTTTGCTAGTTTAGCTTGCTAACCAGTACATCACCCGAGACGCCCATTGTAATGTAACAGTCCGGCTACTGTATTGTACCTTCCTTCTATAAACAGGGTTGGATTATTCTACTTTTCGTGCTAGGGGTGGTCTTATACAGCATAGATTTGACATTTACTAAGGATCAGCATATATATATATATATATATATATATATATATATATGTGTGTGTGTGTGTATGTGTGTGTGTGTGTCAGTTTTACTTTTATTTGCACTTTAACTTTAAAGACAACCCTACTATATATATATATATATATTATTACTAATGATTCAGTATATATATATATATATATATACTGAATCATTAGTTAATAATATATATATATATATATATATATATATAATATAATAGGGTTTTCTTTAAAGCTAAAGTGCTAATAAAAGTAAAACCGATAGACACACACACACACACACACACACACACACACACACACACACACACACACACATACACACACATATATATATATATATACTAATTCCTCAAAAAAATTTGTTGCACATCTTGACGGAAAAATAATGTTGAACAACTTTAATCTGTCTTTCACAATCACTAGTTTTACGTACTTGTGAATGTACTGGATTGCAGTAAATGGTCACCTACACCGATCAATATATGCAGAGTTTCAAAAATAAGGGGTGTATCAACACTCTGATTCCATATTATTACATTTATTAGAATACTTGAATATATGGCCGATATTTAGACGACTCTCCACTCACCAAGGACCAATATTAACATTAGTATATCCGTGATATACTAACACTGAATAAACGAAAGGAAGGACTCGATAAGCTTAGGGACACATACAAGAACATTTAATATATACATAAAATACATTTAAAAAATTGAAAAAAATACAAAAAAACGTGTTCCAATTGATGAAATATGCACGTATTGTTCTATGAACCAGCAGTTTGTTAAAGGGATATAAAAACAGAAAAAGGCTTACTTGAAATGAAGATAGACAGTAAAATGGTCACAACCATGTTGATATTATTATATAATAGCGAGACAAGAGACAACATCTCTTCTGTACAAAGAACAGATTCAAAACGAACTAGATGGAATTTTCACAATTGTCATCTGATACGCCACAAGACACTCAACGGATATGCCTATTCTCTAAGAGAGACGGTTATTCATTGTTTCCCAACGAATTGTTTATCCTGTACTAGACACTGACAGTGTTACTACACCCCTAGACGGCCGAAGACAGTGGAAATTTCACTAGAATATCCACAACCTATCAGTATGCCCATGCTAAGCCTAAACCAGGTCACAACTGTACTTCTGTATTTTGCAAATTTATTTTCCGTCTGTGTATTAATTGTAACATTAACTATAAAGGATTTTGGCCATAAAGGCCACAATATCTTAAATTCATGTTATAAATAAGTAATTATAAAATGATGGGACAAATTTTTTTAACTTAAATTGGGCGGAAGTGACAGTGATTACCTCCCTTTAGTACCTTCCTGTCAAGTATAAATCCTGAGTTAACTTTATTTGCCCGAGAAAAAAGTTACTCCTGAATCTATATATTATATGATGGGAGGAGGGACTAAGGGGAGATAATCTATTTTACTTCCTCTCAATTTAAGAGATATATAACGCTTGGAATATATATATATATATATATATATATATATATATATATTAAACAATCACCATTTTAGGAAATTTCACTTAGGTATCAGAAATCTTCACAAAAAATGTTTGTAGAATGAAGAGTGACATTTTAGTTAATTTTGGGGTGGGACAAAAAATTATTTTAAAAAGTTATATATATGACTTCTTCGGGTTTTTTTAATAGGAAAATTAATTTCGATCCTTTTTTTGTAATATTCTCTCCATTCAAAAATTGGTTGCGGTGATTAAGTACATATTATTTTAGTAAGTTTTTTAGTTCAAGAATTTAAATTAAATTTCAATTTATATTGAATATCAATTTATCCAGATAGATTTTAATGCGGTGTGTGGGGTTTTAAAATATGTTGTATGCGTTAGTTTCTTAGAAAATAATCATATTTTCATTGATTTCTAATTAATTAATTAAACAAAAATATTTGTGGGTATATTCTTTTTGTTTTGGAGCGGGGATTTTTTAAAAAAGTTTTTGATCTGTTTTTCTAATGTTAAAATTTAAAAAAGGAAAAAAAAAAAAAAAAAAGAAAAGAAAAGAAAAAAGAAAGCAAACAAAAAACGGACAAAATTCCTCTGCATTTATCAGTCTTGCCTTAAAACATTTCTCTTTCCATTATTTTAATTTGATGTTTTTTTTTTCTTTCTTATTTAACTTTTTACCTGATTTCATATTTCCAATATCCCGAAAAAAATCGGCTTTAACTGTTTTTCGAGGTTTTAGAAAAGAAAAGAAAAATCTCACACGCATACATACATACTTACGTAATGTCTGTCATCGTAAAATTAAATTAGGCCATCATATGAAATCATTTGATAACAATCCCATGATGTCAAGCAATACTGGGGCTTTTATTGTAAAGAAAGATGGTGCACTGATTTAATCCCACCCACTAAGCTTCAATAATATGTGCCTAGAAAGAAGAGCAAGCCTACATCATTAGATGTTATGGAAGCCGTAGGTTTTATAAGAGAGTGTCCTTCTCCTAGGTGAATGCTTCAACAAAAACCAGAAGTGCATCACTCCCTGAGTGTCATCGCCTAAATGAATGATAGATTCATCAAAATCTTGCTATTCATTATGGTATGAATTTGCTAGATGGCCACTGATCTTACGAAAGGATTCATCCGCCATTTACCAGGCCTTATTTTTTTTATTCTGCCAGGGATCTCGTCCAACTTTTCTGCTATTATGACACTAAAATAACTACATAAATACTTATACACACACACACACACACACACACACACACACACACACACACACACACACACACACAACACATATATATATATATATATATATATATATATATATATATATATATATATTACCTTGCACATGCCGACTAATTAACAGACACACACATTCACAGGCACATACATGCACCATTGAAAACCTCCCACCTGCACGCTCTCAAACTTGTGTTTAAAATATGTTTTTTTTTTTTATTTGATTTTTAATGTTTAAATATAAACATGATTTCAAAAAATATTATTTTTCCATAAAACATATAAACACAATATTTATATTAGATGTTTTTTTCAATTTTCTCCACGTACATTTCTTATGAAAATTAATTATTTTAAAACTAATTTTGACAAGCATGTTCTTCCATTATTAATTGTTTTTTTTTTTATTTTTATTTTTTAAATTTAAATTTTCATTTTTTATTTTTTGTCGCAACCTAAACGGGATGCCAATGTACGACAACGAGTAACTGTAAGGATTGGAAATAAAACAGCGAAATTCAAACTCACGTTACTGTTCGAAGCGGGGTTAAACGCACCAATGAAGAACAGTTTGTTACAGAAGCACAAATTAAACCTTTTAAACTAATTTTTTTATCTTATTTTGGATCCTCCAGCACTTTTTTTTTTTCATTCAAGTAGTATTAATAGTATCCTGTATTTATTTTAAATTATTTTGATGAGACATTGTCAACCATTATTATTAATTTCAATTAATTTTTTCTTTCATCTTTAATGTTATTCCTATTTATTTTCGACGACGTCAAAAATAGTTTGAAAGTCGAAGAAAAGAAAAACCTAATTTTTTTCTTTTGATATTTGATTTATGAAAACAGGTAGAATATCATCTTTTTTTTTCTGCCACTTCAAGCTGTTTGTAAAAAAATAAAATAAAATAGATAAATTAAAAAAAAAATGATTTTTCTGTTTGCGTAATCAAATGAAAGTTGACAAAAAATAAAATATCAATAAAATCTCAATTCATTCCTTTGAACAATAAAAAAAAAAAAAAAGAAATAAGTGATTAAATATACACTAAAAAAAGAAAAAAATGAAAATCGTCCTGACATTTGTGTGTTTATTTCTGGTTTAGGGAAATTGCGAAGAAGTTAATTTTTCCAAGTGTCAAGAACATTAGTTTCTTTCTTTCTTTTCTTTGTTCCCCTAAGAAACTGGTCTTTCAATTTATGGAATCTGTTATGTAAGAAAGAATGTATGTACGTACTGCTATGTGTGTAAGATATACATGGAACACGTATGCGTGTATACATACATAGGATAAAAAGTGTGAATTTACATAGGCATGTGAACGTGTGTATTGCTATGTGTTTATGTATTGATGATACTGAAGGTGTTTATGAATACATTAAAAATGTTCAGCAAAAACTTGATTAAAGTATGGGTGAAGACATTTTTTTTCAACAATATAAGTAATCTTGAGACTAGATATCTAATTAATAGATTTGATAATAATAACGTTGCCAGAATACTTTAAAAAGTTCTGGAGGCCTAAGGAGATTTCTTAGACTTCTGGGGAAAACCACCACTTAAAACTAGTAGGAAAAACTCTCAATAATAATAATAATGATAATAAATGAATAAATCTGAAGGAAAGGGAAAAGAAGGATAAGTACCTCGACCTTGCTAGAGAATTGAAAAAACTGTGGAACATGAAAGTAATGATTGTGCCAATTGTGATTGGTGCGTTAGGCACAGTAACTAAAGGATTATTAAAGGGCCTGGAGGACTTGGAAGTTAGCGGACGGGTAGAGACTATCCAAACGACAGCATTGCTGAGGACGGCCAGAATACTGAAACGAGTCCTGGAGACTTGAGGAGACTTGCTGTCACTCAAACTTTAGTGAAAAACCATCAGCTAATACTGATCTGAAAAACTCTAGAGGAGTAAATAGTAATAATAATAATAATAACCTGCCTAATGGTGGATTTGGTGGTCTCGGCATACCACAGAGTGAAAATCAAATAAAACCAAGAGAGACAAGTACTAAGACCTTGCAAAAAAAAAAAAAAAAAAGAAAAAGCTCTGGAACATGATAGTGGCGGTAATATCAGTTGTAATTAGTGTGCTTGGAACGGTCCTCAAAGGTGCTGGAAGAGTCGGAAATCAGACGACGAGCAAAGATCACCAAAACTACAGAATTGTTAAGATCGCCTAGAATACTGAGAAAAGTCCTGGAGACTTTAGGAAACTTGCTGTCCACTGAAAAGACCAGCAGCTAACGCTGATGAGAAAACTTGCAAGGAGTAATATAATTATTCAAGTTCAATATAATTATTCCATGTCTGTTAGAACAATTGGATTGAACTTCAAACAGCTTTTATAGACTATTAACAAAAATCGTTGATCTTGATTGATAATTAATAACAATTTTTAATATAGCTATATTTTCTTTGAATATTGAGTACTCTTTATAACTAACTAAACAAAGAAAGAAAAACAAAAAAATGTACATATGTGTGTGTGTGTGTGTGTGTGTGTGTGTGTGTGTGTGTGTGACTCAAATCCTGAATTGAAAACCAGAGGATATGGTGTTAACAACTTTCTCCATAAAAACCGGTTTGCGATGAATACCAAAGCACTATCACATCACAGATGAAGTATGGCTTTAGCCCTCTGCCTCTCAAAGCGTCCACACACACACACACACACACACACACACACACACACACACACACACACATACACACACACACACCTATATATATATATATATATATATATATATATATATTTAACAGATATCCATACATCCATGTTGCCACATTTTTCAAAAAAGTGTTCTCAATATTCCTGATACAGCAATGTACGTATCTACGTCAATATAGCGTTGACACAGAATCCAAGACTGTCAGTTTCACGCCTCTATGATTAGATATATATACTTTTCCTCTCTTTCTATCAATCTCTCTCTCTCTTTCTCTCTCTCTCTCTCTCTCTATATATATATATATATATATATATATATATATACATATATATATATATATATATATATATATACTGTATTTACCACCATATGAGACACACATTGCTATAGTGGTTTCGATGGACTGTAATGAACTTATGAACCCCTAAATACCCATCTAAATATTGCGTCTCAGTAGGTAGAAAATACAGTGTATATATATATATATATATATATATATATATATATATATATATATATATATATATATATATATATATATATATATATATATGAATATTAATAAATAATATATATATAGAAATAAATAGTATATATATAGAGAGAGATAATACATATAAAGATATAAAGAAATAATATATATAGAAATATAGATAAATAATATATAGAGAGAAATATGAAGAAATTATATATATATATATATATATATATATATATATATATATATATATATATATATATATATATAAAGAGATAATATTTACGTAGAAGCACTTTCAATTTTTTATCAAGTGAATTGCAGTTCTGGCACACATATGGGAAGAAATTATTTTGAAGATTTTTAGAAAATTTTGCATTGTTGTATCACTGTTTTTCCACAAATCACGCAATAAACTTTATTTTTCTTTTCTTCACAGTGTATGAAAATAATATTTAAAAAAAATCACTATCTCATAAAAAACCGAAATAAACTGCAAAACGTGTCATGGATTGAACCTTTTTGTAAACCACCATATTGTCCTTTTTATATTTAACTTTTCGACTTTTAACATCAGATGCTAACACTCTATTGCCTTATAAAAATGATTAAAAATTACTACATTTGACTTAAAACTTTTAATTGACATATTATTTAAAATATGTTATGTGATTATCTTGATTTTTTTCCTAAATAAAATGGCTTAACTACGAAACGAAACTTTGAAAAATTATCATTGTTTTTTTGCTTTGAATTCTTTGTGTCACATTGTCATGTTTTTGTTTTTTCCATTTCTGACAAAATTGCCTTTGAAAAAATAAACTTTCTCAATTTATATATTAAAATAAAATTTTAAAAATCTCAAAAAAAAAAAAAAATGAAAAAAAGAAGGAATCTGTATTTGATCAATTAAAGAAAATGTTTTTACTAAATTGGTGTCTGTGTTTATTTCTAAGCTCCAAAAAGATCATGTGATAAAAATGTCTGCTGCAAAATATCAACCCGTAAAGTTCAAAGTACGACAATATATCATTAACCATATAATTTTGTAACAATTATATTAGATAAAAATACTTGAAACCATATAATTTTTTTACAAATTATTTGGATTAGATAGTAATACTTGAAACCATACACAATAATTCTGTATAAATTATTAGTGTTGATTAAGAATACTTGAACCTATATAATTATGTACATTTTATTAGTATTAGGTCGGAATCCTAAGAATCACCGGGGAATTTCTGCTGTTCTTCTCCAAGGATGACTTTGGCATTTAATAACCCACGAAGGTTGATATGCCAATGAACAAGGAGACCAAAACAAGCCTAAGAAATATATAACAGTGTGCAAATTATGTGTAGTATTAATTGTAACTTAAATATATAATTGCTTACACATTATTAGTATTTGATAAGAATACTTGAGACCATATAATTATGTATGAATTATTAGCATCAAGTTTGGTTTGGTTTGGTTTGGTCTTTTAATGGAATATCAACCTTCGTGGGTAATTTTATGTCAAAGCCACCCTTGTATAAGAACACTAGTGGTACTATTTAACCCATAGCCGGGAGGATAAGTTAGGTTTTTTTTACCTTTCTGATGGGTATTAGTCCAAAAGTGAATGTAATAGAGTCACTGGAGTTTGAACTCACTTACCTAGGGGCCGCTGTCTAGGACTTTAGCAACTGTAGGGAACGAATAAATAGATTTAAAAATTTTAGATTGAATTAAAAAAAAAGGAAAACTTAAATTTGCAGAAACTCCCAGAGGTCCCTGACGGGAAAAAGGAATGACGCATGCGTAAAGAAAAAAGGCAAACTCTTAACAAAGAGGAACAGGCTATCTTTCTCTTTCAGGCAGTGACAAGCGTTTTGACAACATCGTTGTCGACGGGTGTCAGGGAACCACGCATACGTCTTTGAACGTGGCGTTGGTTCGTCCCTTTCACCCAGTAGCAGCCTTCTCTCGGTTAGCATTATGCTGAAATATAAAAGACCCCCAAATGAACTACAAGCAAACCCTTACCGGACTTTGACAAACTTTCAAAAGAAAACTAACCCTTATGGAAGCCCGAAATACCAAATGAGGACAAATACATGCATGAAACGATTAACGTATTTTTGACACCTTAACTAGGGGATTCAACCATTTCAATGTATTCAGGAAAAATTCCCTCATCCTTGGAATGGTTGTTGAATCCAGTAAATAAAGGAAAGTATAATAGAAACGTCTTCGTCTCTTATCTGTTGCTGTCTTTTCTTTTGTATAATTCTTTTTGGGACTTTCTTGGGCAAGGCTTACACCGACTAGCCATCGTGGGGGTAAAATAAAATAACCAAAATATGGAGTCAGATATCAAACGGCAACCCAACCTTGCCCTTTGCCCGTGACCCTCAGCCTCTTACCCCACACTGCTAAGCTCCGAGGAATCCCTCTATATTAGTATTTGATAGGAATACTTAAAACCATATAGTTCTATACTAATTATTTGTATTATTTAACCAAGGCTGAAGAACCCAGTCTACTCTACTATCCATAGCTGGTAGGAAGACAGAGAGATTCATGCCTTTCCCCACAGTATTAGCATGAAGCAAAAAGCAGACTTGTGCAGGATTTGAACTCGAGTAACCAATTCCATTTCCAACGATGATAACCGTTACTCTTAGCACTCCTACAAATATGATTAGTTGGAGTATTATAATTTTGTTATTAGTTTGGTTTGGTTATATATCTTTGTTTAATGATATATCAACCTTCGTGAGTTATTTGAATGCTAAAGTCATCCCTGTCGAAGAGCAGAAGTGATACTATTCAACTCATAGCTGGGGGTTGTTATTTGAGAGAGTTTGGGTTCGGGTTAGGGGTAGGGTTTGGAGCATGTTGGATTCTCTTCGGTATAAGATGAATGCAAAATCGTCATTTCTATTTATGAATTTTCCCGACAACACTTCCGGTAAAAATCGGCCAATCAGAGAAGAGGACGGAAAGTATTTAAAATTGTTTGCAACTGTCCTCAAATACAAGGGTTAGTTGAACTTTTGAATTTGGATTTCCAGAGGAATTCTTTAGATTGGATTACCAACGCTTGATTCTGTGAACAACTGTGACACGATGGGTTGCATTTCGTTTTCGTTTGTATTGGTGCCACTCAGAGGATCTCTTTGTCTGTTTTGGCGCGAAACCCACACAAAGGGCGTGAACGCGAGACCGGAAGTGGAGGAGGGAAGGAAAGTGCCAGAGAAGACAGAGAGAAGCAGTTGACAATCGGCCGGAGATAGCTGTCCAGAGAAGGACACAGTCAGCAGAAGGAGGCAGTGAGAAGATGGAAGCAGGCCAGTCAAGAGATGAGTCAGCATTCCTAGTGGCTTTGTGGAAGTTTAGCGCAAAATACACGCCCGCGATAGCTTGCAATTGCTCGGAAAGCTGCACAAAAGTGTCACAAACTCCTTCTTCTTGCGCTTGAAGCTGACCCAGGCCTGTGTTTGTTCGTTTGTTCTTTTCTTCCACCCTCTCGGTTGTGTTTTGCGTATCTGTTAAAAATTTGTAATGCTCCTGGTCGGAGATGAGAAAAAACCACTAGATGAATCACTGGCCATGAGCAGTTTGGTTCAAGGAAGCTGAGATAGTGGGGGTTGGCTGGCGAGGGGTGTTGGCACGCAACAGAACAACTGAACTCCTACAATAGCGACAAGGAATTTTAAAAGAATGTAAATACATTTTACATCCATTTCAGGCAGCAGAGTGAGTGAATGATTTAACGGCATATCAAACAGTTCAGGGCTATATTATGCCTAGACGTTCACATTTACATTTTTTGTGGATTCGTCTCTTAAGATTTTTTTTGCGCACAGTCCTATAACATCTATTTATTCGACTCATAGACGGGACCCTAACAGGTACAACCACTTCGGGTCTGAGTTGAACTGGGAGTAATAACAATGAAAGAGTTACTCTGCATGCAGTTTAGTGACATACCCTTGACACCCCTGTGGTGACTTACTCCTCTGCAGGGTTACAGTCAACAGATTGTAAGTCCCACCGGCAGAGCTCAAAGATACTCAGGGAATGTAACGGAAATTTGACAGCTATTACAATCTCATTATCGAATGAATTAAATATCTTTATTTTCAGAGAATTAATAATTCAAATTATCAATAATAAGGAAAATAAAAATTTTAATTTAAAACACTGTTTATTATTTTCTTGGGTAATTTTGTAGTATAAATGGATATTTTGTCGTTTTTTTTTTGTTTTTCTTTTTGTTTTTTTGCTTTTTACTTCGGGTAGGGTTTTTAGTTTGGTTTTGTTGGGTTGGTTTTATGGCGTATCAACCACTGTGTGTAATTTAATGCAAAATTCATTTATATACATATAAACCGTTCTATTTCAAACAATTCAGTTTAGCTTAAATACAATTTAAATGTCAAAAACATTTTTATTTCAAGCTATTCAGTTTAGTCAACAAAGTTAAATGGTTTCAAGTATTGCTATGTATCACTAACAATTAGATTAAACATTAGTCATTTATTTACACACAGTTTAAACTGTTCTATTTCAAACAATTCAGTTTAGGCTAAGTATGCCGTTTAGTTCTATTTGACACTATCAGGTGCTATCACTCCGAGCCCGTGTGGACCTGGGAACGATGGTATTCCCCAAAGCTCCAGCATTACTGGGGCCTCACCATCAGATTGTTTAGTGTCATATCCAGGACACTTGTTGGAGATGTCTTACCCCTCTGCAGAGATACAGTCGGTGTATTCTGCATTCCCAGCCAATTGGACCAAAGGGTTTTTGTGTGACACGATTAGCCCTTCTAACAGAAGCGCACATGGTGTAACAATTGTTGTTGTAGTTAAAAAATGGACACGCAGTACCGTATTCAAATTTTTGCCCTAACTGTTCGCATTTCATACAGCGCTAATCCACTTGGGAAACATATAAATCTAACTATTGCCCCGTCTAGCTTTGGGTTAATAGTAGGGAAGACTGGTCTCTTTAACTTGGCTATGGGAACTGATATAGAAGAAATAAGACTGAATTCAAACCTATTATAGACCTGAAAAAAGATGGGCTCTTCAAGGCAATTCTCGCCTAAGACGTGCTACATAAAGTTGTCCTCTCACAACCAAACCAGGTTACTGGTTGTGTTTCTTTCTTTTTTTTTTTCATAAGCTCTTCTGCCTCTCAGAACACATATGTATATGTAAAAATACTCATAGATGTGGGTGCGAGGAGCATGTCTGGTGGTGTAATGGTTTACAAGCTAAACTAAGAAACCTTCACGAGTGAGTTCGATTCTCATTGACTGCCCCATTCGTTTGGCCTTGAGCCACATCTAAGTAAAATGCTTAGTAAATTACTACTACATGTGGGTGCGAGTATATCTATTTCCGTGTATAGATTTACCGACCCCTCTGCATGGGGAGGGTTTGACACAAAGTCTAGTTTAAGCGGAGTTTTCCTTCTCCTTGACTAGTCGCCTAACCAAGGCTAGATAACTCTTTCTGCCCTACTATTCTCCTCATAACTGGAGAGAGAATAATTGTATTCATACCTTTCCCGAGTGTGTTTGTGCGATGTGAAATGCAATCAGACTTATCCATGATTTGAACTCGTGTCGTCGTGTCCTGTTCCTACGATGATTACCATTACATCACGGGAACCTCTTTTTACATACATAATAAATATGTATGCGTGTAGCCATGGCATATACATATATATATATGCTGGTACGAGGTGCATATGATAAGTTTCCAATTTTTTTCGTATGGGCACTTTTATTGAGAGTACGCACATGAAACTCTAGTCCCCTTCGAAGTAATCCCCTCCGGATGCAACGCAGTTGTTGTACCGTTCCAATAACTTGGGCGCCTCGGGTAGCGTAATGGTTAGCAAGCTAGACTAGCAAACCTACACGGGTGAGTTCGAGTCTCATTGGGTGCCCCATTCATATGGCCTTGTGCCACATCTAAGCAAAAAGCTTAGTAAATTACTACCGTTCCAATAACTTTTGGAAGGCCCCATGGAAGTTCTCTTGTGTGAGCGTGTCAATGACCTTCGTCACAGCCTCTTTTATCTCCTCAATTGTCTCATAAAGACAGCCTCTGAGCTTAGGGAATAACCAAAAGTCACAGGGAGCAAGGTCTGGACTCTCGGGAGGGTGAGGAACTGTCTTGATGCCCATCTTGGTCAAATAGTCTGTGACAACGATGGAGTTGTGGACTAGTGTATTGTCCTAGTAGAAATGCCACTGAGCCGATTTTAAGAGTGCTGGCCTCTTCCGACCGAATCTCTTCCTGAACTCCCTTAAAACCTCAACATAGTAACCCTAACCCTAACCGTTTGGCCAATCAACTCTGGTGTATTGACTTTCTTATTCCTCCCACTCCTCTCATCATCCCTCACAGACTTCCTGCCTTCCTTGAATCTCTTATGCCACTCAAAAACTGATGCTCGATTCATGCAAGATGCTCCAAAAGCAGTCTGGAGCATTGCATACGTTTCTGTGGCATTTTTTCCTAGTTTAAAACAGAATTCTTTTGCATATCATTCTTCTAAAGTGTCAGATTGCATTTTTGAAATTCACCAGCTGTGACAATCAGGCTTTTGTAGTGTGTATTCCAATTGCTTCTGTAGCTGTTCATTTGAACCTGAAATCATAAAAACTGGCCAGCCATCTCATAAGATGTATAGCAATAACATACTGAATATTCAAGAGTCTACGATAATTTTAAATTCCTGTACAAAAAAAAGTCTGGAAACATATCGTATGCACCTCCTATGTATGAGCGTAGATAACGTATATGGATGTATCTATGTACTCTTGAATATTCAGTATGTTATTGCTATACATCTTATGAGATGGCTGGCCAATTTTTATGATTTCAGGTTCAAATGAACAGCTACAGAAGCAATTGTAACATCAAAAGAATGGCTAAACAAGTTGTTGAGGTTTTCAGATTTTAACAGATGATAAAATAGAAACATAAGGCTTTCTAGCTGAGGATGAAAGAGCTAGTGCTTATAATATCCGTTATTAACAGAAGTCTTCGGCGCTAAGTGGCGTTGCATTGTGTCCAGTGGTGGGGCGCTCTCGACCGGCTGTGGTTGCGTGCCGCACGGTTCGTTCGGGTGTGTTCCACCACTGGATACAACACCCCTGACCTCAGGGGGGCCGTCCCCCCAAGATTTAAACCTCTTTGGAGGGGTTGGGTTTATCGCCCGGCGAAAAGGGGAATGCCGACGGAGCCCGAGGCATTTTTGGAACTGTCTGTCGTGTTAGTCTTCGGCCCTGCGATCGGAGCCACCTTAAAAACGGACTTGTGCCACATTCTTATGCTGGTGGGGAGTAGGATAAATGACGGCGCTAGTACGGTCAGCAGTCACTAGACTAGGGTATCATTTTTTGAAGTACTTTAATCTTGGGGGCACAAGCGAGAAAAGTTTTTTTTTCCAGAAGCCTGGATCGCATATATATAAGAGCACAATTAAGAATTAGACTGAGGATTGTCAAGCAGTGACAGTTGGGTTAACCGTTGACCATTGAACAGGGCACTCTTGCCTACCATAGTTGGTTACAAGGAGGCTGATAGAAAAAATGGCATTGGAAACTGACCAAGAATTCACCCATCCCTAAGTCTTTATTGCGAAGTGCCTCACGCACTTCCGATCAGGATAAACCAGAAAAAAATTGTTATGAATAAAGACTGCTATAGATGAGTATTCATAAAGTCATCTTTTCTTCTTTTTTTTCTGTTCTTTATGAAGCCGACCCGTTGCTTGCATGGTTTCGACCAAAACCGGTGCCCGACAGATTTCTTTGTGGAAACAATAACAACGTGAAGGGAGAGACATTAGCAAGCTGGAAAGTCTGGGGAAGCCGCGACGATGACCGCCATATATATCACGTCGAGTTTTTGTCAACAGTATCTGTAGCCACGTATTAGCTGAAAAACAACAACAACCCCCTAAAAATAATAAAACAAAAGCAAAAAAAAAAAAACAAGCAAAAAAAAACTTTACGTTTATAATCAAAAAACTAATTAATTCATTAAAAAATGGTTCAATAAATTTTTAGATTTATATCACCTAAAAGAAGAATCATAAAGAAAAAAAATCTGATGAAAAATATTTCTTTTCTGTTAATTCCCAAGTGGCCAAATAGGTGGCATGATTGACTCTACGGCGACCATTGAGGAAATAAAGCCGGCAAGCCAAGATTGCCTTTTACTTCGCACTCCCTTAGAAAAGGCCTAAAACCATCCCTACTTCCTACTTCCCCGGTATGATAGAAGAGACTTTGTAAGGCAACTGATATAGGAGAAGGAAAAACTGAATTCTAAACCAGAAACTGGAGTCCCTAAAGCAGTCTAACGCTGTCTTCAGCCTCGTTCTTACAAATCCTGTGACGGCTCTTATACCAGGTTGCATCGTCCCTTGCTTTTCCCTGGGCTTCCGTAGAGAGGAGAGACATGCTGCACGGATAGCTGTCGATCTTCGATACAATTTTGCTCAGACTTGTATTGGGATCTGAACTCAGATCCAGGGACACCCTAAAATGACCTTTATAGAATACACATTTTTTAGCATTAAAATAAGCAACAAAAACATACATAAGAACATCCTAGAAATTAGCATTTAAATTACATTTTTATATTTTTCGACCAATCAGCTAAAAACATTGAATAAAAACATTCTAGAAAAATAGGATCAGAAACTAATTAACAGAAAATATTTAGGCTCTAAAATAAATAAGTAAAAATACGAATCTGATTGGTCAAGAAATGTCTACGCGCTTAAATTTTAGGACTGCAATAAAACTATTTTTTGATCCACTACTAAAGTATAAGTAACGAAGAAATAAATCAACCAGGTTAGTTGTCGGTCAGTCAATTCATTTCTTCCACGGCCAAAAAGTCATTCTATCTACTACCCAAAAATATTTTTCACTAGAGGTCATAAGACCAGCAGCAGCGCCACAGTTAAGATTCAAAGAGAAAGACCTGCGAACTTTCTTTCATCAATGCGACCCGCTATCGCCAAAATCTTAAGAAAAAACACAGTGCGCACTTAATGTAAGTAAAGAAAATTATTTTTATCCAATTTACTTCGGCCAACCATGGAACCATTTATTTAATAGACTTTATTAACATTTAAACACACACACACACACACACGTGTGAACAATTTTATTTTCATCTAACTAGCCAAACTGTATTTTTCCACAAAGGATATTAAATTGTTTGTTTTTCAATATTCGTTGTTGTAAAAAATTGTGTTGTATTTGTGGTGGAACTAAACCTGAGAGCAAAATACCCGTAAAATACGGACGAGAACTCACTCACATGCACCCACTACAAATTGGAAAGAACATATCCCCCTAAATATCCAATTACATGTTTCCACTACACCTTTAAGTTACTATATTTTTTAACGTAAGTAATAGTTCCACTAACTTTTTTACACAGTAAATATATTCAGTATTTTATGAACAAATATCAAAAGAGTTCATAACGTTTGTTTATCTTTTGAATCACCTAAAAAATTTCTCATCGATTTTTCAATATCTTATATAGAAAATGTTTTAAAATATATATTTTCTTTATCATATGATATTAGCAAGTTATATATATACATATATATATATATATAGTGAAACCTCGATTATCGAACGACTCTCAAATCGAACAATTCAGCGTTCGACCGAAAAATTGAGTGATCGAACAAATGTTCGGAGTTCGAACACACGACTCGAGCCGATGAAAACGGAAAGTGTGCGGGTGACCGAAATATTATACAACCTAACGTAGCTATTTACTTTGTGCAAAATCAAATCTGTAAGATTTTTGTGGTCAGAGAAAAGGTCATACATCCTTAGGACTAATTTATTTTTCTGACCTTTATCATCTTTCACATCTTACCTGAAGAAAGGCCAATACTTTCACCTGGAAGCCTAACATTGTTAAAACCAGGTACTAAGAAAACCAATGTTCTACCTTGATCGACTTTTGGCTTTAGCTTGGTTTTCTCAGTAACCTTTGTATAGATTATTTATTATTATCTTCTTTCGATGATAATGGCCAGTTTGGTAAAAGGAGCTTTTTGGCCATCTGGTTGCTATTGACGAAATTAGAATCGCTCAGTTTTTATTTTGAACATGATGAATGAATTACGGTGTTTCAAAAACCAAAAAAACAAAATCAGAAAAGAAAAAAACGAAAAAAAAAAACAAAAAACAAAAAAAACAAACAATTAAATAAACTCGTCGGTTCGTTACCAGTAAAGAGGAAATTGGCCCAGAAATTGGTTAGAGTGTTCGCCAATGGCCCGGGAGACCTGGGTTCAATCCCAGGTCGAGTCATACCAAAGACTTTAAAAATGGAACTTGATACCACCTTGCTTAACACTCAGCATTATAAGGTACGGTTCAAGGGTAAAGTGGAGCAATCCTGGGAATGGAGTAGCGCCCTCCCCTACACCTTGGTGTAGTAGCTATCGAAAAGGGAGCCTTCGGGTCACCCTCGACTATGGTCGCTAACTTTACTTACTACTACCTCTACCTTGCTACGCTACTGATAAGATACAACACAAAGTCAATTTTTCTGTGCGCTCACACACACACACACACACACATATATATATATATATATATATATATATATATATATTAGCAATAATAAGCAATACGAAAAAGGAACGTTGGCAATAGAATTAAAGGGCTCAGGTACAAGCAGAGTAGTGTGAAAAATTAAAAAGATTACTAATTCCGGAATTAGTAGCAGGAATAAGGAAGAGCGTGTATATGTGTATGTATGGCGGGTATGTATATGTGAGTGCGAGTATGAGTGTGAGTGTGAATATGTGTGAGTATGTATATGAGAATGAGTGTGTCCGAGTATGTGTGTGTATGTGTGTGCATGTGTGCGTGCATGTGTGCGTATGTGTGTGTATGTATGTGAATATGTGTGTGAGTACGTATGTGTGAGTGCGTGTGTTAGTGTGAGTGTGAGTATGTGTGAGTATGTATATAAGTATGTGTATGTGCGAGTATGTGTGCGTGTATGTTTGAGTATGTGTGTGTGTGTGGAGATGCTTGTTGGGTAATGGTTATTGTGGTAGAAAATGAACACGGTGACATAAGTTCAAATCCTGGACGCGACAGTTTTCATTTCACATTGTGCTTATAACCTTGCAAAAAGTATTAACCTAACGATTATCCCTCCAATCATGCATAAATAGTGGAACCTGCAACCCCCAGATGATTATCTCTTAAGAAGCTTAGGTTCAATCCTGACTTAACACTTGTCCCCGGTTATGGTCAACGGAAACAGAACAAGCGACCCTCGTAGATTAAATAAAGGACGTGGTCCGAAGTTCCGTGTAGGATCCCTTTTTCGACGAACACCTAAAGACGGCCAAAACATTGTGAATATAACAATAAAGATGAAGACAATAGTCCGAAAACCCTGTACGATAAAAAACAAGATTTGGTATTACATAACCCATAATAGTTGAAATGTTATAAAAAAAACCAACCAACCAATTAGAGTTTCATCTATGGGTCAAATAGAACAAACTATGTGCAAACAAATGACTGATGTTAAATTGTGACTGTTATATAGCAATACATAAAAACATTTAACTGAGTGCAAAAAAAGCTCGGGCTCGTTTAACAATGTTATCTACAACATGAGTTTACAAATTATATATATATATCTAATATATATTTAAAAGCAGTCACGCCTCTAATTTTATTGATGGAAGTGTGATAGGTTTGGCGGTTGCAAGATATAAGCCGAAAGTGAGTTCGACTTTTGAGAAGAATCACATTATGTGTCTGATGATTAAGAATACCTCATTAAATAGACAATAACGTATCTATTGTATAAAAGCCCATTTTAGTTATTTTTTTATCGATGGTTGAATTGAAATTTTAAGGTTTTAATTGGTAATTTGAAAACCAGTCTGCCCATGCTTAATATATACCACGCAAATGAGAAAGCTCAGTATTAGGTCTCCTGACAGCAGATATATTCAAATAAATAAGATAATTAAGACACACCTGGATATCATAAGATGATTTTCATTCAACAAATGGATATTATACGGCGCTAGTTCATTTTTCGTCACTTCTCTTTGGTCACTTCTCTTTGACAGCATGTTAGTTGGGGATTTCTGAACAGGATATGCACGTGTGTAAACAAAGGGACAGCAGAAATGAATTACATGAATTGGGAACCGAAAGGAAAATCTGAGGACGTTAAGAATATTATATGACAAGAGATTCACATGATCATCCGGTCATTCGGAGGGCAGTCAGTGAGTGCTTGGAAGAGGCAGGGAGCCCACTCTGGTTGAGAACGGGTTCTGTATCAAACCTCCCATCAAAAAAGAAGTGTCCCGAACGTGGTGTCAATATAGCTGTTGTCCGTTTCTTGGTTTCTCTCTCTCTCTCTCTCTCTCTCTCTCTCTCTCTCTCTCTCTCTCTTGCTGGCAGCCATTCGACTCTTTCGTGACAATAAAGAAGAGAGATATATATTTTTATAAACTAAAATGTGATGGTATCTTCATTAGCATACAACATATGTTCTTATTTGTCCGGTCACTATTATTCATCTTTATATATATATATATATATATATTAGGGTTCATCAAAAGCCCTCGACATTAAAAATGTGGTCTGTCCCCAATTTCATTTTGTTTGTTATATGAAATATATATTTATTTCTAAAAATGAAGTTATTTTGATATTACCTTATACGACCACGTTGCACTTCAATATTAATATCGCTCAACATAGAAATTTACATAAAAAATCATTTTTTTCAGGATATGATTTTTAGCAAAATAGGTATAATATCATGTTTTATTGTTTAGCTCTAAATTGATATAATCTTTTTTTATTGATATTTTATTGATATAATAATATAAATAATTCCATCTCTTCGCACACACATTTCAAAAATAATTACAGCTTTGCCGGTGTATAATAATGTATATAATCAATAATCTTAAGAAAAATCCATATTTTTCATTACATTTAAAATTATAGTGCATCAACTATTCATGAATTTTGATACAGGCTTATAAACTACACGCATTTATTTATCTGAAAAGTCATAAAAAGAACCAATTACAAATTTCTTTTTAGTTTTTCTTATATCCTCCTAAATATGACATGAAAAATTATATACAGCATAATGTAATAAACATAAAACGACAAGGTAGCCATATTCAAAGGAAGCAAAATTCCAGAATTTTTTTGCATGAAAGCCTATTTATAGAAAAGGAATAAAACTAAATTAGAGACAAATTGATCCTTTGAAAATTTTGAAAAAGTTAAGCATTTGATGCATCCTAATATATATATATATATATATATATATATATATATATATATGTGTGTGTGTTAGTGAGAGAGAAATGAAATGAATCAGACAAATATGTAGAAAAGATAAACGGATGAAATATATATATATATATATATATATATATACATTAGGGAGCTGATAAGAAAAACGAGGGATTGGTTTGTGTGAAAGGGGTTTTGGCATAACTTGTTTTATGGAAAAGATATTGACTATAATGTGATGTCGCAGAAAATTGTTTATCTTGTGTTGTCTTGGTTGTAATTGGGGTAAGGAAGGGCTAGGAGACAAAATGATAAAGAAAGGCACAGAGTGAAATTTTTTTTCCTATTCATTTTCTATTTTGATTTTGTTTTTGTTCAGTATAATGTTCGCCAGATATGATGAAATTTGGCAAAAACATGGATATTGTTTTAGATAGTTTGTTTTGGAGATGACCGTAGATTCTAGTAGTCTTCGGGATTTTAACGTATATGGATATTTGATATTTAAACTGAATGCAAACAAATGACATGCTAAATTGAATTGTTAGAAATAGAACTGGTTGATCATTTAACTGTGTGTAAACAAACGGCTGATGTTTAATTGAATTGTTAGTGATACAAAGCAATACTTGCAACCAGTTTTCAGAGGGCAAACAAATGATTAATATTGAATAGAATTATAAGTGTTTGATAGCAATAAATAAAATCATTCAACAACGTAGAAACAATAGTAGTACTCGTGTGCGAAGAAATTACTACTAACTTATTTAAAAATTAAATTACTGACCAACTGATGTCTTATCTATATATCTATTCAAAATGGATGTAAATAAATGATTGATGTTAAATTGTGACTGTTATTTCGCAACACTTGAAACTATTTAACTGTGTACAAACAAATGATTAATAGTAAATAGAATTATTTCTACTAGATAGCAATACTTGAAATAATTTAGCTGTGTGCTGAAAATGAGCCCAGGCTCGTCTAAAAATGTTATCAACAAAATCTTTGTTAATCATATAATCAATGAATATGTTTAAACAGAATTTGGCATTGAATAACCGACAATGGTTGATATCTTATTAAATCAAACTATATATATTGTTGGAATTTATAAATTCGGCAGTTAATGTCTGCTCGAATACGATTGGCTGTTTTGAAGTTGTGTCGTTAGACCCCGCCCTTACGGTTATTCAAGTGAGACCCGTCAGAGATCTCCCTTTTCCTTTTTTTCAGACTTGAGCAAAGGCACTGGCTGGTTCTCTCTTTTTGCTTTGCGAGCTTTCGACTTTAGACAGTTTTTCTTAAGTAAGGTGGCTTGAGAAAAAAGGCCAATTTGTCGCTTAGGCTAAGCCTCTTTTCCTTACTGAGTTTTTTGTTACTTGTTGAAACGATAAGCCTATTGCAGGCTAATTGTGGTTTTGATATGTTAGCCTCTTCAAAAGAAAGTTGAGTCTACGGTCTGGAGGCGGAATCATTGGACTTTTGTCGACAAGAGAAGCTGTTGACCGGGTTAGAAGGTTCGGTAAAAGCCACTGAAGACTCAACAGAAGAAAATTCGGGTTGAAACAGAAAGATATTCATTTCTAGGTGGAGGAAGCAGTAGTCTACTCGATGTTCACTTAAAGAAATAGTAAACTTCGTTTTCAACAAGTCTACACAGGAACCAAGAAGAACGCAGTTGTCTTGGTTGATTCTACACAAGAAGGAGACACCGAGAAAAGAACAAACTCTAAAAATTGGCTTCAAAAAGAACTTTGACATAAAACACCAAAGAATGGTATTTTATCATGAATAAAAGTTAAAGTAAGAGTAGGTGGTTGACGGCATTTCTTCGACCAAATCAGTCGTTATTTTTTATACCCTTTCTTTTCTTTTTTTTTAATTATAATATTGCCGTTACTTGAATGTATGTTATTTTTGTTACCTAAAATTCAATGTTTTTGACAACCATAGGGGAAAAACTGCAAAGCCGGATTTTGCAAGGTTTATTTTTCTTGAAATAAATTACTTTGTAGGAACTGGTTGTTTTTGTTTTTAAGTAATATAGACACACTTCTCTTTCAGGTAGCAAAAGTTAGGATTCCAATCTCCTTTTTTTAATCTATTTTTATACGTTTCTCTCTCCCTTCGCCAAGCCTGACAGTTACTGCTAGATTTCTTGGGTCAGGTAAATATAAAGTCTATTCGGTAATTTAGGTAGAATTGTACTTTATATAGCAACTGGCATTCAGATAATTTTGATAAGTTTTCATTGGTTGGTCGTTGCAATTTAATACCTAAAATCTAGCATATTTATTGAATTGAGCACATTTCTCATAATATACCTCCTTGAGCCCCATAGATTAAATTTAAATTCATCCTCATGAACAATACGTTCATATATATTTATCTTCCCTTCCTTCCCTCTTTTTTTAAAAAAATATTCCATGATTGTTTTTATCATCTTCCTTTATATCCTTTAGAAACCCAACAAATTTCAAACATCATTCCACGTGCCAACAACGTAATAATGTTTTTTTAAAATAAGAGCATTGAATATACTGTTATGAATCTTTCTTTTTATACATACTTTTTCTCCTGTAATTTCATCAAACATCCATCGCTATTTTAACAACACTTTTCATGAATTTAAAGCCCTGAATAAGGTTATTACGACCGAAACGTTTAACGTCGACTTTCATTGTAAATTCGTCAAATTTGGATTATTTTGTTTTTTCTACTTGCTTTCATATATATATATATATAGCGGCCGATCAACATCCAGACACTCTCAGGCTATGGACTCGGCTATTAGGGAACATCTTTTAACTACAAATAGTTGCAGGACCAATTACCTAGATGATTGATTTTCTGTTCTACATAGAGCCAGGAATAAAATCCATTTAAACATCTTAGAGGAGATCTATATTTCTTTAGATCGCCCCTCTCTATGTCGACAGAGAACCAATCATAATTTATACATATTGGGAGACTTAGTAAATATTGGTGTGACATAGTGACATAGGTTCTTAAAATATTTTGTCACATATTTTCTTCCCATATTTCGAGTTAAATTCCCGTTTTTAATCGTTTCTCCGGTTGGATTGCATGAATAAAGCCGGATGAAAGGGCCCTCGCTTTCTTTAATTTTTTTGAAAATAATTTGTCTCTCTTATACAGATGATTCTCTTATTTCTCTCTCTATATAAATTTTCGTGTACCATAAGTTTGATTATATATATATATATATATATATATATATATATTGATAGCAAGTTATTGTTTAAACAAGTTTTGTTAAAGAACATTGAGCTTTCCTTTCTTATGACTGTATGTTTTTTTCTCTAGCTTTCTTGTTTGTTTCTTGGTATCAGTGCTCAAGTGATTCCTACATTTGCCATGCAACTATTCCTTTCGTCATTTTACATATCACCTCTATGATACTTGAACCATCAAACACGATACAACTTCAACACTGTGAAAACACAGTTAAATTCACATCTGCTAAAATACGAAAGATCCTCACCAAAATCATTAATAAAAATAACAATAAAACATATCCGCAAATTTTCGATGCTATCTGTATTAAAAGAAACAACTAAACATAAATGAAATAGTATTCAACACTGGCACTAATATACTAAACATCTTAACTAACTAACGTTTTAATCAAACCACACCTACATTTATAAATCCTAACAATAGAAATATCGCACCCAAATTCGACAAAACAAACAATACCTACAAAAATATTTCCCCTGAAGACAACCAATCGATATAATCGAAAGCGCTAAAGAGGAAACCTGAGGCAACTTGTCTATCAAGTGGATTTTGATATGAAGAAATTAGCAAGAAAATGAGAAGAAAAACAGAAAAAGATCATAAAAAAGGAAAGTTCCGTGGTCTCAAGCAAAACTTATATATACATAAGTTAGGTTAGCGTGGAGGTGCCCGTGGTGTAATGGTTATCGTCACAGGATGTGGACACGACGACACGAGTTCAAATCTTGGTCGAGCCTGATTACATTTCACATAGCACTTGGGAAAGGTATGAATCCAAATATTCTCCCTCCAGCTATGGGTAAATAGTAGGGCAGACTAGGTTCTTCAGCCTTGGTGAGGCGACTAGTCTAGGAGAAGGAAAACTCTGAAATCAAACCTGTTAAACTCCGCTTAAAAATTGACCTTGTGTCATATCCTGCCCGAGCGAAGGGTTTTGGTAAATAGGATAAGTTAGGTTAGCGTAGACATAGAATCAACGGTATTTGGTAACTGTCAGTTTCTCGCCGAAACGATCATCAGACTAACCATGCTCTATCACTGACATTGAGCACTATTTCTTTATCGATACAGTAAGTCGACCGACCCTAGTCGAGGGTGACCCGAAGTCTCTCTTTTCAATAGCTACAAATCCGAAGTGTACGGGAGGGTGATACTCTTTTCCCTGGATTACTCCACCTACCCTTGATCCGTACCTTATAATGCTGAGAATTAAGCAAGTAAATATTAAGTACCATTTTTTGAGTTTTTGGTATGATTCGATCTGGGATTGAATCCCGGTCTCCCGGGCCATTGGCGAGCACCCTACCCAATATGCAAATGGGCCATTTATAGATATAGCAATTTGTAATTTACTGCCTTCCTTGAATTTGTTATGCTACTCAAAAACTGATGCTCGATTCATGCAAGATAGTCGAAAAGCAGTCTGAAGCATTCCATACATTTCTGTGGGATTTTTTTCCAAGTTTAAAACAGTGTTTTATTACATATCGTTCTTCTAAAGTGTCCTCACGTCCAGATTGCATTTTTGAAATTCACCAGCTGTGATAATCAGGCTTTTGTAGGGTGTATTCCAATTGCTACTGTAGCTGTTGATTTGAACCGGAAATCATAAAAATTGGTCAGTCATCTCATAAGATGTATAGCAATAACATACTCAAGTGTCTACGACAATTTTAAATGCCTGTACAAAAAAAGTCTGGAAACTTATTCACACACACACACACACACACACACACACATATATATATATATATCCTCTCATCAAAGTCAAGTCTTCCCTATTGACTGTAAAGCATGAAAAGTAACGAGCCTTACTCTCCCATGAGAACAATGTGTGTTGGGTGGTGGTGGTGGAGGAGGGTTGGGGCGAACAGATGTGCATGTGTTACAAATTGCATGTTTTCTTGTAATAATAAGCTGTGATCGTTTTCACTGTTAAAAGGGTTAATCTAATCTTTCATTGTGCTATTGCTTTTTTGTTTTGTTTTCTTATCTTTTTGATTCCTTGAAAGACATCTGTTTTAGCTTAACCTATGAAAAGGTGAGACAAGTGGAGGTGATAAACAAGGCAAGATGCAATGGATGCTGCCTAGAAATTCGTTGGAGGTCAAAGCGGCAAAAGCCAGCTTGCTTCTCTATCAACAAATCGCTATTTGCGTTGATTACAGAAAGCAAAATGGAACTTCCATGCGTACACTCACACATACCCACACTTTTATATCAGTATATAGTTCTGCTCGTAAGTATTTGAACAAAGACTTCATCATTATCAAAGCGTGCTGACAGTATGGGTTCCCTTCTCTCTCTCTCTCTCTCTCTCTCTCTCTCTCTCTCTCTCTCTCTCTTTCTCTTACCATCCATCCCTATTGGCCATCGCTTTTCGTTTGTCCTCGAGACGCCGGCATGTGTATGCACAGATCTGATGGATGTAAGTTTTTGCTGGTCAGCCAACACTAGTGTGTCCATGGGTAGTAGTTCATCGGTAGATGTCGCACATAGGTTCATCCTTACTTCACCAACAGCGCATGTCTTGTTCATCTTTCTTGGATATCTTGTGTAATGGGAGGTAAGTGGCCGTACAATCGCTGTTTGGTGAAGTGCTACGACCATGAACCTCATTCAAACGAACTTAGTGTTACATAATATAATAAATTTTAATGTTGAGGTTAAAATGAATAAAAAAGAGCAACGTTTGTTGATCGATTGATTTTTAAGATAATAGTAAAAAAAACTATCAGTGAAAACTGGCGTAAAATCTCGCATAAAAATGATAACTAAAAATCTTCATTAGATTAGAGTCTTTGTCTGATTGGCTAGTTTTGATGACGTCACTTTGTAGCTGTTGCAGGATGTTGGAGCAAAAAGCTCCCGAATCTCAACAATAGATAAGACATTTAAATTTCACATGAGGCGTAAAAAAAAGAATAGAAGACAAAAAGAAAAGTTTAAATTTGATTGAGGAAAACTTTTTCTGTGTAGTCTTGCAAGTTAGAAAAGAGCCTTCCAAGTCGGAAATTTAATAATTGAAATGATGGTATGAGGTCGAACTCGAATACCGACTGCTGGCAAATACATAGTATTATAGCCATATGACAGGCCCCATTGTTCGCGCTTATTTTAGAACAAGTGACAGTGTAAGGGAAATAACTCTTGTTTTTTGTGGATGGTGACAAAATTTATGTGCCCATCGTCCGTTTGATTATTTTCTTCTTTCTTTCTTTTGTTTATTTATTTATTGGTTTGTCTTTCTTTCTTTCTTTCTTTCATTCTTTCTTTCTTTCTTTCTTTCTTTGGTTTATTTATTTGTTGGCCTTTTCTTTCTTTTTTTCTTTCTTTCTTTCTTTCTTTCTTTCTTTGGTTTATTTATTTGTTTGCCTTTTCTTTCTTTCTTTCTTTCTTTCTTTCTTTCTTTCTTTCTTTGCTTTATTTATTTGTTTGCTCTTTCTTTCTTTCTTTCTTTCTTTTATTTGCTCGTTTGTTTCTTTTTGTTTGTTTCTTTAATTTTCTGATATATTCTTCGTTCTTTTGAATTTCTCTTTTTTAATTTTCTTGAAATGACATCTTTTTTTTCTCTCATATTTCGAATCCTATTTTATAATTATCATTTATTTTTCAGCCCAGTCGTCTGGGACTGTAGAATATCTGCAAAGGGGTAAGACGCCACGTCCCCAACAACAAATGTCCTGTTTAAGACACTAAATGGAAAGGGCTCCAGTCTAGTAGCTTTGGGGAATGGAGAGTACCATTAATGGATTGCCCTTCTATCTATCTATCTATCTATCTATCTATCTATCTAACAATCTATCTATGTCATTAAGAAGTCTTAAAACCCTACAAAACACAAACATTTATTCCCTTCTAATTTAAAAAAAAAAAAAAATCTATTGATGCCTCTACAAATTTTTTAAATTCCTTTTCATTTGCGAAAGCACTAACTCATTTTACTTATTTATTCTTTATATATATATATATATATATATATATACATATATATATATATATACGTAAAGTTGGCAACTGTTGTCGAGGGCCACTCGAAGGCGCCCTTTTCAACAGCTACAACACCGATGTGTAGGAGAGGGTACTACGCCTTCCCCTGGATTGCTCCATTTTACCCTTGATACGTACCTTATAATGCTGAGTGTTAAACAAGGAGGTATCGAGTACCATTTTTTTAAGTCTTTGTTATCACTTGACCCGGAATTGAACCTCGGTCTCCCGGGCCATTGGTGAACCCTCTATCACTAAGCCAATTGGCCGGTCCGGCTTTCGGGTAGCCCTCGACTATTGTCGCTAACTTTACTATTACTTATATATACACGTGACTGAACAAACTGTTTTAAAAAGGTTTCTCGTAAATCAAGAAGGTGTTCAAAGGCTGGTCGATAGAGCAGTATAAAAGCAAAAAGAAATTGTTATCTCACTTTTATAAGATTTGCACTCCTATATTTTAAAATGGCCGTGACCACTTGTTCTCGAAACAAAGATGGCGGACGTCGGTAAACTAATCAGTCTCGGGAACCTATTGGTCAGGAAAGTCACATGGTTACTACATACATCTACGTCCGCAACTTTGACTTTGTCCCGTGATTTTGGAGCCGACTGTATGACCCTTGCTCCAGCCTCGAAAACAACCACAGAAATTTCGTCAAACCACCAAAAAAAACCCCCCCAAACAACCAACATGGGAGAAGACATGTTCCTCCTAACACATAATTAAAATTCTGTAGAAATATTTAGTCAACACGCATTTTATAACCTACAGGACACTTATTATTTAGTCTTTCTTTCATAGTATCCGTGTTAGTTACACACACACATAGTATCCGTTTTAGTTACACACACACACACACACACAGAGAAAAATTTAACAGATGTAAGTAAAGTAGACGACATTTGTCGAGGGCGACCAGAAGGCTCCCTTTTCAATAGCTACTACACGGAAGTGTAGGGGAGGGCGCTACTCCTTTCCCTGAATTACTCTACTTTACCCTTGTTACGTACTTTATATTGCTGAGTGTTAAGCAAAGGGGTCAAGTACTATTTTTTTAGAATCTTTGGTATGACGCGAGCTGGGATTGAACCCAGGTCTCCCGGGCCATTGGAGAACACTCTAACCATTATACCAATGAATGTTTTAGAATATTTCATTTAATGTACTTGATATATACATTTAATCTTTGTTTGGACTGATTTGTTTTGAATCTTCTTTTTGTACACGTCGTTTCACATCTTTACTTCATTTGCCTTTTCAAATATATACCAACCTAAATTGAGGAACCAAAATGTGGAAAATATCAACATATTCAACAAACAAACATGTACCTCCTACACTTTCACCGGTCAACTTAAATGCTAAAAGGTATTTGAAAAAATTCAACTATCTCAGCTACTTATCCGGATGGATACTCGAACTAAAAAAAAGTATAACATGAGGGCAGATGATGTTACCATTTATGCAAAAAATGGCCGTTGAGGTTGTAGAGTTCTGTTGCCTCTTGTTATATTAAAAGGAAGAACAAATGAGTTGACGAAGATATCAATAGTTTTCAATTTGGAAGTTTTAATAACAGATTGAGGCGAAAGGAACCCTTGTGCTGTATGTTGCAGGAAGAAGAAAACAGTTTAAAGTAGCTGAGCAGGAATTCGGCATTCTGCCAGAAGTTTCGAGGTCCATTTGATTTAGGAGGAAGAAATAATTGGTAAGGAATGATCTCCGAAAAGGAAGCAGAGGAACAATATTGAATGTGCTCTTTCGTGTTGAGAAGTCCATTGTCACGTGATGGCTCACGGAGACGAAGAGGTAGGACTGATACTATCCTCCCGTATTGAATGAGAGTATCAACCAGTCAAAAAGTGACCGTTAGGAAGGAATGTGGGTCACACAGGAGACCAGATGTTCGTACTTAAGTGACCTCAGGTCGCCGGACATCGGAAGGGGAAAGAGAGAGAAGCCAAATGATTGGCTGGGACCCCAAAACGGAAGTGGGGTTCCCTTCCCCTCAGCGGAAGTAAATAGTAAAAAGGTAGTTTTTGAGCAAGGCTCGTGGCAGTCGGACCATAGCCATTTTACTCCGGGCTAAAGACAAAAGATTAGCTGAGACACGAAGGACCCCAAGTCCTTCAAGCCAGTATTAAAAACAGTACAAAGTCTAGTAGCCCGTGAAAGAAGAAAATTCTCCAATGGAACCCCGTAAAAAAAAATAAGATAAGTAACTTTGGGACATTTTCCCTTTACACCCAAATTTTGTTTACCACTCTCTCTCTCTCAATTTGAAGAAGGATAAAAGCCAAGAAAAGACATTCATATTCATGGACTATCCAATTATATGTTTTGACACGTTGAACGTACATATATAACCGTAGTAAAGAACGTATGTATTTTCATTTTACCATGTGGTCTGTGTTGTTATTTCATGCTTTCCTTTCAGCTTCTATTCGCCTTATATTATCTTGCTTAGAACTGTCCTATTAATTCCTAAAGTATCACACGGGAAACCGGAGTTGCCGACTACAACAATATTAATATTATTACGACTAAGACCGTATTCTTCTATTATCTAAGGGAAAGAAGTTTAGCGGCCTGGTGGGTGTGTGATAGTGTGAAATTTGGAACCCCTTTGCCAGCGGTGGTCAGTCTGGCCCTAAATTATTCCCTCATGTAATATGCCAGTTCTTATATGCCTGAGAGAAGAACTCTGAACAGGACTTATTTCTGTAGGGGATCAAGTGCCAACCTGCCCCGTCTTCACATGTGCAAAAATAAAGTCTCGTTTTGGGATTTTAGTCGATTTGCCGTCACACCATCTATCTGCTGCTGTAATAGGCTGAGAGAGAGAGAGAGAGAGAGAGAGAGAGAGAGAGAGAGAGAGAGAGAGAGAATGTCTTCTCTTTGTTGATGGTCTGTCTTGCTGCTAGCAAGGAGGATGCAAAAAGAGGTCGAGGGAGCGATACGCGGCCTTTTATGTTGCCCAGGCGGTGACCCGGGCAGGATGGCATCAGTCATTCTCATTGGATGAAATTCTTTCTTTCTGCCACAAAGGCAACAAATTCATGTTATACTCAATTTTATCAGTAAAATCCCCACAACTTTAATAAGTGGGGAATTATTAAAACGAATGAGTCATGAAACACCTGAAGACGGCCGAAGGACTTATCGGCCGAAACATTGTGAGTATAGCAATAAACATGTGGTCAATAGTCCGAAGTCTAAGTAAGCAAAACGTGTTGTCTTCCCTTTAACCTAGAAATGAATTTAATACTGAAAATGTCAACGAAGATCCTAAAAATTAAAGAAACGATATTGTTTCTTTTTTAAAATTTATTTCTTTTTATTTTCTATACAAATTTAGATTCAATTTATTTTATGTTGTGGTGGTGGTAAACCTGTATCTCCGACTGTAACATAATGTGCTGCTCCAATGTATATATATATATATATATAGTAAATAAATTATTCTTGGTGAAGCGGATTTGACGGACACCGTTAATCGAATACAACCTGACTGCTGTTCTGAATTAGATTTATTACCACCAAGAAAACTGTTTATTTTCTTGTTTAACGAAATACACGTTTTAACATTTTAAAAGCATAATTTGAAAGATAAAAGATTCTTTCTTCATCTTGTTTTGGCTTGGTCGTTGTGTTTTACGGCATATCAACCCTTGTTGATTTGTCAAATCTTTTTTGTACATACATACATACATACATACATACATAAATATTAGTTTTTATATTTATGTAAAGCAGGATTAAGGTCGTTAAGAGTGTTCTCAATTCCCGTTAGAAAGTTGACAACGACAACTTTATCATTTTACACAATGCAGTAATGTTTGGACGAGTTTCTGCTAACCGTTGTCGGTATTCCGTGAGGTGTCTCTTTAGCGAGTTCGTACTGCCTTGTTGGTAAAGAAAGTGTATATGAGTGTGTGTGTGTGTGTGTGTGTGTGTACATTTGTACGTGTTTATGGAACTGTTAGCCAAGTAGGTGAGTAAAAAGTTTTCTCATGTCAACTCCACGGTGGTTCCTGGTAAAAGAGACCAAATTCGCTTTTTTTTTTCTCTCCCTCACAGAAGGCCTGGCTTTTGGTATTCTTCCGCCAGTTGATTTGATTGGTTCAGTTCATCTAATTCGCGGGAATTCGTCCGCCTGTGAGAAATCTAATTCCCGCTACATATATTCAATACAACTGGTTTCATGCCGTCTTATTACGACAATATTGTCGTAATAAGACGGCATGAAACCAGTTGTCGCAGATAAGCATCCATAAAAACTAATATATATCTATTTGTTATTATTATTATTATTATTATTATTATTATTATTATTATTATTATATAATAGCTCTACCAGAGATATTGAGCACTTTCCAAATTATACCGCATTTGGTCTGCCACAAACCCATCAATTAAGATAGTGACAACCATATACTGCTGTAATACATACACACACATATCAAATACAAGATTTGTAAACTAATTGTTTGTTAATAACAATTTTTAAGAAGCTAGAGCTCATTTGTTTGCATACAGTTATATGGTTACAAGAATTGCTATGGAGCACTAATAGTTTTATTTGCACACAGTTAAATGGTTGAGTATTGCTATCTAACATTTAAGGATTCTATCTAATATCAATTATTTGTTTGTAACCAGGAAAATGGTTTCAAGTATTGCTTACTCTAATAGTTTTATTTTCACACAGTTAAATGGTTCCAGCTATTTCTATTTAACAGAAAACTATTTAGTATTAATAATTTGTTTGCACACAGTTAAATGGCTTCAAGTATTGCTATCTCACATCAACAGGTTTACATGCACACAGTTAAATGGTTTCAAGTATTGCTATATAATATCAACTATTTGCTGACTACTCATTGGCTTAGTGGGTAGGGTCTTCGCCAGTGGTCCGGGAGACCTGGGTTCAATCAAAAACTTTAAAAATGGTACTTGATACCTCCTTGCTTAACTCTCAGCAATATAAGGTATGTATCAAGGGTAAAGTGGAGCAATCCAGGGAAAGGTGTAGCGCCCTCCCCTACACCTCGGTGTAGTAGCTATTGAAAAGGGAGCCTTCTGGTCGCCCTCGACTACGGTCGCCAACTTTACTATAACTAACACAGCCGGCTCATTGGTGTAGTGGGTAGAGTGTTCGCCAATGGTCCAGGAGACCGGGGTTCAATTCTAGGTCGGGTCATACCAAAGACTTTTAAAATGGTTCTTGATGCCTCCTTGCTTAACACTCAGCATTATAAGGTACGTATCAAGGGTAAAGCGGAACTTTTCCCTCAACCTCGGTGTAGTAGCTATTGAAAAGGGAGCCTTCAGTTCGCCCTCGACTACGGTCGTTAACTTTATTTTACTTACTTATTCAACACTATTCATCCATTTGTGTTCAATTAAATGGTTCAAGTATTCTTATCTAATACTAATAATTCTGTTTAGTATTATTCATTTGTTTGCACACGCTAAAACGGCTTCTAACATTGTTATCTAACAACAATAGTTTTATTTTCACATAGTTAAAAGATTTCAACTATTGCTATGTAACACTAACAATTCTATTTACCATCAGTGATTTGCTTGTACTCTGTTTGAAAGTTAAACAGTTCTATTTGATCCATAGATGGGACCTTAACGGGTACAACCACTTCAGTTCAGAGTTGACCTGGGAATAATTTTAATGAAAGAGTACTACAATTCCCCAGAGTTTAAGGACCTCACCATCAGATTGTTTAGTGTCATATCTAGGACATTCGTTTAGTGGGAGGGTCTGTGGAGACTAAAAAGAAATAAGAATGACAATAACATTAGACCCCTCTGGAGATATGCAGTGGGTGTAATCTACAGCCCAAGCCGACAGGGCAACTTTTTCTGGGCTTTAATAGTTGGTGAGGCAACTAGTCTAGGAGAAGGATACTCTGAATTCAAACCTGTTAAACCCCGCTTAAAAATTGACCTTGTGTCATATCCTGCCCGAGCGGAGGGGTTGGTAAATATGTATATATAAATATGAATAGTTAGAAAATAGACCCCAAAATATTATTAAAAATGTATCAGATAAAAAGATAAACTTAAAATTCGTCTAATAGTAAATTTGATTTTATATTAAATTCCTATTTTTCAAATATCACTTCCGTCTGTATTGCTATATCCTTTTTTTTAAATTGATGCTAAAATTAATTCATCCAAATATTTATCGTTACAATCCATAAAAAATATTTGCACCAACGATTTTTTTTTCAGTTTAAAAAAATTAATGAAGGTATGAATGTAGGGTATGTTCATATAAATTATTTTTCTTTGAAATTGTTATCCCTATAGATCTCTGGGATTAAATACAATTTTGATCGAGTGAATAAAAGTTTAGGGTCCACATGGTGGCGTACTATACGTGGGGGTAAATAATTACAGGTGAATAATAAAAGCAAATAATGTAAATCTGGGGATGGGACAATCAAATAATAAGTGAATTAAAGGGGTTAGATTAAAAAAAAGAAGACTAAAAGTAAGGATGACTGATAGGGAATTTTTTTTCTGAGAACTGCGCAAAGAAATTTGATTGGGGGATAGAAATCAATAGCATATGTACAAAGAATTTGTTTTCGAGAAAGAATATCGCGAAATTCTCCCGAGATTTCAACCGATCACCTAATCTGAGCCAAGTTGGTTTATTTGGTTTGTTAAAAGGCGTATTAAATACACCCTACTAAAGCCTGATTGTCACGGCAGGGGAATTTCAAAAATGCAATCTGACACTTGAAAAGAACGAGATGCAATAAAATTGTGTTTTAAACTTAGAAAAATGCCACAAAAGCGTATGAAATGCTTCAGACTGCTTTTGGAGCATCTTGCATGAATCGAGCATCAGTCTTTGAGTGGCATAAGAGATTCAAGGAAGCCAGGGAGTCTGTGAGTTGATTGGCCAAAGGGTTAGGGTTAGGGTTATTATGTTGAGGTTTTAAGGGAGTTCAGGGAGAGATTCGGTCGGAAAAGGCCAGCACTCTTCAAATCGGGTCAGTGGCATTTCCACCAGGACAATACACCAGTCCACAATTCCATCCTTGTCACAGACTATTTGACAAAGATGGGTATCCACACAATTCCTCAGCCTCTCTATAGTCCAGACCTTGCTCCCTGTGACTTTTGGTTATTCCCTAAGCTCAGAGGCTGTCGTTATGAGACAATTGAGGAGATGAAAGAGGCTGTGATAGGAAGGTCATTGACACGCTCACACAAGAGGACTTCCATGGGGCCTTCCAGAATTTGTGGGAACGGTACAACAAGTGCATTACAGCCGGAGGAGATTATTTCGAAGGGGACTAGAGTTTAATGTGTGTACTATCAATAAAAGTGCCCATTGGAAAAAAGTCTGGAAACTTATTTAATGATCCTCGTAGCACTTAGCATTCTTATGCAGTTTCTGTCTAACTTTTTTCTCTATACGCTTTGTCAGTATCCATGTGGTGCATCTAAATAGAATCGATACAACCACAAGTTGGAAAAAATGCGTTTTATTTGACTTCATAAAAGTAAAATAAGTGAGGTGCCCGTGGTGTAATGGTTATCTTTATAGGAAATGGACTCGGCGACACGAGTTCAATTCATGGACGAGACTGATTGTATAGTACTAATACCTTTGGGAAATGTATGAATCCAATTATTCTCTCCCTCCAGCTATGGGTAAATAGTAGGACAGACTGAGTTCTTCAGTCTTGGTGAGGCGACTAGTCTAGAAGAAGGAAAACTCTGAATTAGAACCTGTTAAATTCCGCTTAAAAATTGACCTTGTGTCATATCCTGCCCGAGCGGAGGGGTTGGGTAAATATGATAAAAGTAAAAGAAGTAAAGTTGGTGACAGTAGGCGAGTGTGACCCGAAGGTTCCGTTTTCAATCGCTACGACACCGAGTTATTGGTTCGGGCGCTACTCCTTTACTGGATTGCTCTACTTTACCCTTGATCCTAACCTTATAATGCTAAGTGTTAAGCAAAGCAGCATCAAGTACCATTTTTAGTCTTTCATATGACTCGACCTGGGATTGAACCCCATTCTCCCGGGCCATTGGTGAACTCGCAACCCATGCATAGAGGAAATATGGAGCAAATCTTCTGGAATATTGTCTTCTCACAGAAAGTGTTACCGCTATAAATGATGCAGTATAAAAACATGAAAATCAATGGAAGTAAGTAACGTTCTCCTATGGACACATTGACACGTGGTCGAGCAGCAAAAACCTACATTCATCAGCCCAGCCCGTACACTGTATCCCGTCTAGAGGACTATCCAAGAGCCATGGCCGATATGGTTTCTGACCCCCCCCAGTTTAACAGTATATTAACCTTTGTGGGTTATTTAATGCTAAAGTGGTGGTGCCATTTTAACCAAAGGTAGTGGGGGGGGGTAAGAGAGTTCATACCATTTCCAAGGGCATTATACCGAAAGTGAACGAAATAGCGTAACTGCATGTGGAACTCGCATACTTCGACACCGCAGTCTACCACTTAAACCATAACACCATGGAGACGATATGGATGGAGAGAGACTAAGAGAGAGAGAGAGAGAGAGAGTGGTGAATCCGTGCTGTTAGTACACTTCACGATGATGATGATGATGGTATTGAGCTCTAAGGTCACTCTGATCCCGTTAATTAAGTCCATAATGAAACTTGAATATATTCCAAAGGATTATTTTATGACTACACGTTAGGGAATCGCATTCATTGTATTTTTTCCGTAGTTTTTTTCTTTTTATTGCACATAGTCCTACTGAATATGAACAATTTTTAGACAGATTGATTTGAGCCCTAAATGGGACCTTAACAGATACTTCCACTCTGACTCAGAGAGGGTCTGGGAGTAATGGCAATAAAGCAGTACTTTACTCGCCCAAGCGACCCAGAACTGGATGCTCTCCACTCGATGCAATTTAGTCTCATATCCAGAATAGTACCCCCTTTTTTGTGGGGGAAGGATTTTACTCCTACACAGGGGATACAGTCAGTGCATTCTAGCCTCGGCCAATAGGGCTAAAACTGAGTAGAGTGGTGAAGACCTACGGAATTTGTTGTCACTTGATCTTTTGTGAAACCTATAGGACTTTACCCTCCTATAATTTAATTTGGGCGGTATGCCACTTGTTCCCACAAAGATGGCGGACGCTCAATGTTCAGTCTCGGGAAACCATTGGCCAGGAGGACCACGTGATATGCTTACAACTACGTCGGCGCGCGAAAATTCAAGTCCTGCGTCTTGAGCCACTGATAAGACGATTTTTTCTATAAATACGCTGTCTTAAAACACATTCACCCTCTTTTACGAATTTTCTTCGTAGCGGCAACAGCTCTTTTACGAATTTTCTTCGTAGCTGCAACACTCTCTTTTTGACGAAATTCACCCGTATCAGCAACACCATGCCTCGCAGACATTATTGTACAAGAACTATGAGACGCTTTCCCGTCTTTAAAAAACTACCAGTTTCTAATCATAGAAAAAAGACCTTTTAATTTTACAATTCTTTTTGTAGTTTAGTTGTGTTACACACACACACATACACACACACACATACACACACGAGCTCACACATATATGCACACTATCAGTATGTTAGAGTTAGTTATGTTTTCATGTATTAATGTAAGTTTTGATATTATAGAATATAAATTTGTTTTTGTTCGTTCGCCTTGTTTTTAAATGTTCATTTTGTCCACGCCGTTTTACAACCATTATCTATACCGCTTCTTTTACGCACACTTCACCCCACAAATTGGTGACCTTCCGACAAGTGAAAGCACGCAACCACACATAAAAACAAAAACAGCTCTCATTTTAAAAAACAGCACAAAAAAATTATTACAACGCGTAAAAATGATAACCCCTACTTAGAACACACAACCAAAATATAAAAATAAATTAAATATACCCACAGCACATGGAACTCTTTCTACACTACCTCCTAAACATTTGAAACCTTACTTCTTGAGAGAAAACTCAACCACAAATGTTAACCCAACGACGTAAATTGAGCATACAAAATTTCCTAAACATTCGAAACATTTAAGAATATATTTCACTCATTTCAAAGACAACATGAAAATTCTATCACGGCGCGTGAACTTTTGGAAATAGGAGCGGCGAACACATGCAAATTCTTTAAATATCTTATTAGAAAATTTCATATAAAACAATTTCATGCAAAAATTTAAACAAAATTTTCCAAGCTAAAACTCCTACACAGAAACAGGACGGCAGAATTTATTTCACAGCACACGAGGAGAGGAATTTTGACACGATGCATATTTCTTCACTTTCCCCACTACCAAAAATCAGGCAACCTTCAACTCTTTTGACTTGCCCACCTAATCTTACTGGCCACCAAAGACACTATCTTCTGCTGCTACCAGACTGGTCAGTAGACGACACATACTTCTTTTACTACTACCAAACTTGTCATTGGGACGACATTCACAACGACAAGGAAGAACAGGACTACGCGATATTCTCCACCAGCCAAAAAAATTTCCCGACATTTTCTGAACAAATACCAACAAAATGCAAGCCAATTCACTTACTATCTTCATGATTCGACAAACTATCCGTGAGTGCCAGAGTGACGAAGCCAAAAAAGCACCCACCGGATACAATGTTATCAAACAAATCACAAAAACTAAGACATCTGAAAGTTTGATTTTACGAAAACGAAGACAAGCAAATCTTCAAAAAAATCAACACGAATACTCAGACGTACAACAACTAAAAACTCAGAAGGAAACTTGTTCCAAGCTGACGCAACATTCCATCACACAACTTTCAACTACGAAAATTTTCAACACCACAGGAATTATGATAGCTATATAATTGTGCACACCAACAAGAAAATTCGAGGCGTTAGTTAATACGTGCCCACGAGCCACGCTGAAACACCGAATTTTTTGGAAAAACACAAACAACCTAGCTAGAATTTCGCCTGTCACTTCATTCAACTGCACACAACACAACCTCCATGGAATGCTCAAACAAAAGACAGTTTCCACAACTTCAAATATCAACACATCCTAAAATGAGCCTAACACAAGATACGTAAGACATTATTACAGCGAATTGAGTTAAACACTGCGTACTTGCTGTTCTACTCACAAAACAGCACTAAAATTTCACCTTGTGCCCACAAGGAATGCCAAATAAAGTGCGAAGTAACTCCCACGCTAAAAAAACAAAAAAAAAAACAAAAAAAAAACACTTGCATTCATAAAGTCAACAGTCACGTAAATATTGCCTCCACGTTAGAGAACATATTGAAAAATATTTTCAATATTTATCAATCTGTGGGGCGGGCATATAGGACTTTACACTCCTATAATTTAATTTGGGCGGTATGCCACTTGTTCCCACAAAGATGGCGGACGCTCAATGTTCAGTCTCGGGAAACCATTGGCCAGGAGGACCACGTGATATGCTTACAACTACGTCGGCGCGCGAAAATTCAAGTCCTGCGTCTTGAGCCACTGATAAGACGATTTTTTCTATAAATACGCTGTCTTAAAACACATTCACCCTCTTTTACGAATTTTCTTCGTAGCGGCAACAGCTCTTTTACGAATTTTCTTCGTAGCTGCAACACTCTCTTTTTGACGAAATTCACCCGTATCAGCAACACCATGCCTCGCAGACATTATTGTACAAGAACTATGAGACGCTTTCCCGTCTTTAAAAAACTACCAGTTTCTAATCATAGAAAAAAGACCTTTTAATTTTACAATTCTTTTTGTAGTTTAGTTGTGTTACACACACACACATACACACACACACATACACACACGAGCTCACACATATATACACACTATCAGTATGTTAGAGTTAGTTATGTTTTCATGTATTAATGTAAGTTTTGATATTATAGAATATAAATTTGTTTTTGTTCGTTCGCCTTGTTTTTAAATGTTCATTTTGTCCACGCCGTTTTACAACCATTATCTATTCCGCTCATTTATGCACACGTCACCCCACAAACCTACAACTTACTATTTAACTAGACTACTCATGTTTTGACTGAACCAACACATTAAAATAGAGGTGGGTCACATTTTTATGTTTAAAAGATGTAATAAAATCTATTGTGTAGTAATTGGGTCGCACACAATATATTTTCTAAGATAATATAAAATTTAAAACTTTGAAAATTTTTATCAATACTGATTAACAAAAGTTAAAAAGTATTTGAAATGGAAGGCGCTTGTGGTATAACGGTTATCATAAAATAAAATGGAATCAGCCAGCCAAGTTCCAACCTAAAGGATCCATTCTTTTAATTCTCAGTTAAATTAGCTAAGAAAACGTAAATCTGAATATTCTAGAAAAAAAAAAAAAAAGGATCCAAACCTCACTTGTTTAGAATATTTCTAAGCCAATCAGCAAACACATAGAGGTTAGAACATTCTCGAAAAAACGGTTCAAAGATTTTTCATAGAACCAAAAAATAGGCGCCTCAATAAATAAGTAATTTCTACGATTCTTATTGGTTAGATTATGTCACAAGTTGTGTTTACTCATACGTCCGTACATTTGAACTTTAGTTGACCTGAAATAAAATCTACCCGCGTAAACTTAGAATATCTTATTTCGATCCTGTCAAAGAGTATAAAAACCCAGAATTTTTTAGTTCTAAGAAGGAGGCGACATACAGGCGGATACAGACGACACGAATACGAACCAAGTGGAAGAAAAAGTCAGACGCACTCAAATATACCAACACGCCAACTGTGGGTTTGAATGACCAATAGTTTAAGTGACTTAGACATACCAGAACTCAAACATACTCACACACATATATATGTAAGTACGAATTGACCTCTCTCTTTTATTCATGACAAAAGATATTCTTGCTTTGACATTAAAATACGCCTCTTTACCAAGCACTAATTTATGAACGTTACTATCTTTTTATTTGCTATTTATCCAGTTGTGATAAAGTAAAATTGTTTGTTTTCTTTTGTCTACGTTTGTTTGTACAAATTGTGTTGTATATTGAGGAACTGGCCCTTAGATTTACATCTTAGAAAAGCATCATTCCCCCACAAACCCTACACGAGTCAGTTGACATTTCGCTTGGCGCTAATAACCCTGGTAAAGGCATGAATCTGGTTCTCAAAATTTTTTAAACTCCTACCTTGCAATGGGTAAATAGTAGGGCATACCGGGTTCTTAACTCTTTCTAAGGCAATCAGTCACGGAGAAGGAAAACTGATTTGAAACCAGCTTTACTCCGCTTAAAAACTGACCTTGTGTTACATCCTGCGCATGGAGGAGAGTTTGGGTAGATACATACAACTATTTTGAGAGGAATTGGGCCTCGCTAAATGATTTAACTTTTGACTAGAATGTTGTAAAGGGGAATTACTCGATATGGATCCCAATGATTTAAAACGTTTATTGAGTATGAGGATAAGGATAGGAATATCAGTTTCTAAAGTGGAGGTTTACAGTTTTAATTGATATTTCGACAATGCGATGGTGGGCTGCACTTATTCGGTTTGAGAAGAATCTTCAGCACTAAATGAATCATACAAATAGTCTAAATAATCAAGAATTCTCCTGTGTCACCGATAAGCCTTGTCACCAAGGAAGAGTTCTCTCCCCTATGACGCAAACGTGTCTCATTGCGATAGTTTTTTACTTAACAGACGACAACCTTTTTTAATGAACAGTTATAAAATAAACATTGCAGAGCAAAGTATTTATTCAGATTATTTCAAAATGCTTTGCGACTATTTTCCAATATGCTTTCTTTGTATAATGGCAAATCAACTATTGTTGGTTATTTAATGTCAAAGCATTCTTGTAGAAAACAGTAGTGGTACTATTTACCAACCCCTCCGCTCGGGCAGGATATGACACAAGGTCAATTTTTAAGCGGAGTTTAACAGGTTTGAATTCAGAGTTTTCCTTCTCCTAGACTAGTTGCCTCACCAAGGCTGAAGAACCTAGTCCGTCCTACTATTTACCCATAGCTGGAGGGAGAATAAGGGGGTTCATACCTTTCCCAAAACAGTAGTGGTATTATCTAAACCCACAGCTGGGTTTGCCAGTATGAAGTCATATAACAGAATTGATATACAAAGAAATAAAGCCAGTTTTTCATGACAAAAAATCTCTCTTTATAGATGGCATATACGTTTCAAAGCTCTTCAATTATCCCTCGTATTATGTAGACCAAAGGTTGAGTCATCTGTAAGCCCTATATCTTTATCAAACTTAAATTCTCATTATATATATATATATATATATATATATATATATATTATAACAGTGTTGGTTGTCACTAAATCACTTTGTGGGTTTGTGTCGAACCAAGTGCAATATTATAGAGAGAGTTCTCAATATCTTGGATAGAGTTATATAATAATAATAATAATAATAATAATTATAAATAAATATATATTAGATAGATATATTTAATTCATGGAAGTTAGTCTGCGACCCCTGGGTTTCATAGAGTTTTTTGCAAAAGAACAATCATCAGACAGTTAAGAAAATGAAATGAATCGAAAGAGGATTTTCAAAGTCTAAATTCCATGAATTAAATATATATATCTAATTTATATTTATTTATTATTATTATTATTATTATTATTATTATTATTATTATTATTCATTAGAGTTTTTCAAATCAGCGTAAGCTGATGGTCTTTCACTTGAGATTGAGTGACAGCAAGTCTCCCGGACTCTTCTCAGTATTCTGGCTGTTTTTAATGATGCTGTTGTTTGGAGGGTCTCCACTCGGCCACCTACTTCCAAATCTTCCAGGCCCTTTAATAATCCTTTAGTTACCGTGCCAAAAGCACCAATCACAATTGGTATAATTGTCACTTTCATGTTCCATAGTTTTTTCAATTCTCTTGCAAGGTCGAGGTACTTATTTTACTTTTCACATTCTTTCAGTTTTATTCTGTGGTCAGCTGGGAAAGAAAAGTCGACATTTTTGCAGATTTTCTTTTTTTTTTTTTGTTGATTTTTATAAGGTCTGGTCTTCTGGCCGAGATTAGGTGATCCGTTTGTATATCAAAGTCCCATAGGAGTTTGTGTGTGTCATTTTCTAGGACAGGTGCTGGGTTGTACATATACCATTTGTTGGCATAGTCAAATTTAAATTTCTTGCACATTTCTCAGTGGATGACCTTGCCCACCCAGTCGTGTCTAGCCTTGTACTCCTTGTGTGCCAATTTGCTGCATTCGCTTATTATGTGATTGATGGTTTCATTTCTGTCACCGCATAGTCTGCATTTGCTATTTTGTTGCGTCTTATCTATCCTCGCTTTGATATGATTGGTTCTTATGGCACTGTTTTGTGCTGCTATTATTATTATTATTATTATTATTATTATTATTATTATTATTATTATTATTATTATATCTAATTGTATTTTTATACAGATTCTATAATTTGGATGGTGTAAAAAACCAGATGACATAATTTGCAAATAAAAAACATTGCACAAACTGATATCTGGGGAAAATAATTCCATAAAAAAAAAGAAGAAAAGACAAAAACACATTCGTACTGCTTGAAAGTAACCAATCAATGACGTCATACAAAAGAAAAAAAAAACAATGACAGAATATCTTAAGCTAAAGCAAATTATCTTGATGATTCGGTTAGGTGGAACTTGGGTAGATTTCTGCTGAATAGCTAGATGTAGACATAGGAATAAATTTAAACTATAGACGAATATCATAGATAGATAATGTTTAATTAACCAAAACATTTGAGATTAATTTGAGATTGAGGTGAAATGAATAAAACAAAATAGAAAGATGTGAAGATACCATGTGATGTGTACGTACTTTTCAATGGAAGGATAATAGGCATGAATATAAATTTTGAATCTAAAATTTTAATTTTAAATTTTGAATTCAATTTAAGATAAGTATTACTGTATCCTTACGTACGGTTATTAAGGAATGTTGTACTTCCCTAAATTATTAATTTTAAGTTGAAATGTATTTAGAATTTTAAAATTAAAAAAAATTAATTTGCTATAATTCCAACCGGTAATAAAAAAAATAAAGAGGGCGAAATGGGAAGGAAACTCTTCGACCCTCTTCTACCCCCTCCCATCCTTCCTTCCTGTGTCTATTCTGAATTATTTTATCCATTAGATCTGAAGAAGTCCTGTTATTTTTGGTGTTATTGATTCATATCAATACCCATAACAGGATGGAAATAAATTTATAATCCTAATGTGACCGGTTTTTGTTTTTCTTAAAGAAATTATTGCTCTGTGATGTCAGTTAAATTGAGCTATTTACCAGGAAAATTTAAATGTTCATAGTTGAATGATTTTTTGTCCTGACGGAATTATTTCCGACTCCGGTTTAACTGGACAGAATAATATATATAAATATATATATATATCATCACGTCGTGCCGCTAGCACGGATATCCCTGACTCTCTGTCGCCAATTCTCCCTATCGTTCATCACCTCTGGCAGGTCTTCAGGACTACATCCCGTATCCTCACATAGTTGCTGTATGTATGTTCGAGCTGGTCGTACTGCTTTTGATCGGCCATATGTGGGGGTCCATAGGAGTACATCACTTATGAGCTCGTCCCAGCTTCTACAGCAGTGTCCTGCATGTCTGGTTATATATATATATATATATATATATGTGTGTGTGTGTGTGTGTATGTATAAATTAAAAAGAATATTACTTATGTTTCATAACAGATAGTTTCATATGTATTCTATGAAATAGAAGATACAATTGTCTGATGATACTTTGGTAGTTATGAAACAAAACAAAGAAGGCTGGTTGTTGAGGGTTTATTTAACGGCATATCAACGTTCATGGGTTATTTGATGTCAAAACCATCCTTTTTAGAAGGACAGCTGTAATCTATAGCAGTGTCTCCGGAAGTGGTGAAATGAATGCTAATTTTATTTCCTTCTTAGTTGATTTCTTTGGTTTCTTTGTTTAATGGCATATCAACATTCGTGGGTTATTTAATGCTAAAGCCATCCTAGTAGAAGAACCGTAGTGATACTATCTAAGCCATAGCTGAGGGACAAGGGAGACTTACAAGCTGAGATCTTAAATTCTATTAGTTTTCATAGTGCTCTCTGGCCAGCTTTTGAGCACTTTCTGGTTAATTGAAGGCACTTTTTAATCGATTGTTTTTTCCCACATGGGGAAATGGTAGATTTTAGTGATTCTGACAAGATGATAAAAATAAGTGGAAAAGTGGATAAATCAAGCACGTAGAATGGGTTTACTTGTAATATTTCATTCTTTATTCATAGAACTTCTTCAGACTATCGGTTAGGATAGCGTCGGTACAGAGTTAGTGATTCTTGGTGACTATTATTATTGAGGTGGTAGATTTTATTCGTTTTTCTTTGAATAATACTATTGCTTTTTTCTGTATACAATATTTGGTTTTGAGAACTATTTTTGTTTGTTTGCGTGTGTGTATGTGTGTGTAACCGGGTCTTTGGTCTAGTGGGTAGAGTGTTCGCCAATGGTCCGGGAGACCTGGGTTCAATCCTAGATCGAGTCATGCCAAAGACTTTGAAAATAGTTCTTGATACCTCCTTGTTTAACACAGCAATATAAGGTACGTATCAAGGGTAAAGTGAAGAAATCCAGGGAAAGGAGTAGTGCCTTCCCTTACTACTCGGTGTAGTAGCTATTGAAAAGGGAGCCTTCTGGTCGCCCTCGACTAAAGGGAGACAACTTTACTTTACTTACTTATATGTACGTGTACGTGTGTGTGTGTGTGTGTGACTAAACGAATATGTTGTGAACGTAAAGTACCCATTCATTGCCATAACTCTGACCTGGAGGTAGTAGCAGTTAGCGTCCAATATAAGTGTCGAATAAATCTGTATAAAAATTAATCTTATTAGTTTGAAGGGTCTGCACCCCTCCCCCCACAAAAAAACGACTCTTAATAAACGACTACACAAAAGCAGTAAAATATATGTACATCGAAGCATAAAATAACCCTAGACCAGTTGACATGCCATTAGAACCACTCAATAAATCGTTAAAACATGCAAGGGATTTCTTTCTCAGTTATGTTTGGTTTGGTTGGATTTCTATCTTAAATGGCATATCAACCTGCGTGAACTATTTAATGCCAAAGCCAGAAGAATAACAGTGGTACTATTATCCCCCATAACTGGCGAATAATGGGGTTCATGCCTTTCCCAATGGTATTGGACTAAAATTGAACGTAATAGCGCGACTGGAGTTCGAACTCGCTTACTACGATGTCGCAGTCTTGTACGTTAGCCACAACGTCTCTTCCCCAATGTGTGATAGTCAAATAACTTATAGGTAGGTAAATACATATACATTGGTATTTTCCAATAATGATTATCATTTTTTATGAAAACAATTTCAAACTCGATTATAGATTTATAATCAATGTTTAAAAAGAATTGAAGAGAATTTCTGTTATATAAGCAGAGCTCAGTAGAAGTTACTAGAGAGGTTATAGTTAAAATAATTACGATTTGTACTAAATCAGGTGTGACAAATTTTAAAGTGATCAAAAGTTATCTCCCCTGTGCTACTGGCGCTTTCTCCTATTTGGCTATGATAAAAATAGATTTTCTTCTTTAAATTAATATCCATCTCAACTTGAATAAAAATAAGATATATCATTCATAAGAAAAGTTGTGCTATTAAAGATTTTTGCAAAGGTTATAATATAAATTCAATAAAAGAAAAAAAAGAAAAGAAAAGATGGATAATTCAGTCTAGGAAAATGAAATTCAAGATATATCTAAATGCTATAGTGTTTATTATGGCACCGGTATATATATATATATATATATATATATATATATATATATATATAGTTAAATGATAATATATGTGTATATACATATGTGTGCTATATACACACATATATGTATTTTGATATATACCAATATAATTATAAAGATAGGTATGTAGTTCACACCCACACCCACACACTCACACAAGACTATATATAACCTATCATTCAATAAGTCCCGGGCCTAACAAATAAAACAACTTTTGGGTAAAATTCGACTTTGTACATCAACACAATCTCCTTCTAGGGTGATACACTGTTTCTAACACTTCTCTAACAATTCGATTTGTCTTTGGCCTCAAAATACGCCTTCTTTTCCGATATCACTTTTTTTATTGGAACCAAATCTCTTTCCCTGGAGCATTCTTTTGAAGTCTGCAATCAACCAGTAGCCGCTGGGGGTAAGGTCTGGAGAATAGAGTTGTTGCAGAAGCAATTCGAAGTGCAGTTCATGTTTTCTTTCTTCTAGACTGGTTGACATTCCCCGGTTAAAGATCCCTGTCAGTCCTCCTATTTACCCAAAGCTGGAGGGAGAATAATTGAATTCTTACTCTTCCCAAGGGTACATGTGCCAGACGAAAGGCAAACACCCTCGCCCAGGATGGCCCGATATTTAAATACTTAAAAGAAAAGCCCAGAAATATACGCTCACGTTAGCTCACAGAATGCACTGAGTTACAGACTCCCCCTTTCTTGCGCTTGGGGCTAGCCCAAGTCCGTGTTTGTTAGTTTGTTCTTTCTTCCACCCTTTCGGTTGTATTTTGCGTATCTGTAAAGAAATGTGCAATGCCCCTGGTCGGAAATGAGAAAAAAACACTAGATGAATCACTGGCCATGAGTTGTTTGGTTTAAGGAAGCTGATATAGTGAAGTGTCGGCAAGGGGGTGATATCACACTTTTAATTTGTGCTACTATTTACCCATTGCAAGAGAGAGAATAGTTGTATATTCTATTTTGTGGATAACGGAATTGTTAGCATCCATGAATCAGTCATCTATAGAAGTTCTGAAATAAATTCATCCCTCAGAAAATGGTACAGTCAGAGTATTCTAAGGCTTGTCGCCATGATTCTTAAAAAATGAAGCGTCTGAAGATTTTAACGACAGTTGCGTGAAAGTTGCAGTAACACCAAGTAATCCTTGAATTAGATATTTTTTCATTCTATTTCGAAGAAACTGACGAAATTTCACACGAAATGACCTGGAAAATTCATAATACGATACAGAATAACAAGTGTAGGTTACGTGGAGAAAGAGACGAAACCATTAATCACACAATAAGTGAATGCAGCTAACTAACACGGTAAAAAGGCAAGGAACGACTGGGTGAGAAAGAGGATCCACTGGAAATTTTACAATTTAATCATACTAGCAAATGGTATATGCAAAAAGTCTGACCTCGAAATAAGACGCGTAGAATTCTCTGACACTTTGCGATAATGGGTATCTCAATATACATAGGACCCATGTGACTATTAATAACTCTACTATTAATAATAATGTTGTGTTTTTTTTGTTTTGTTTCAGATTTGACAATAGTAACAACTATTAATCCCTGATCACAATGCCTTGGACAAGAGAGGAAAAATATTTTGCGTCAATACTTATTTGGAGACAAAATCATTTAAAACTGTCTCAAAGTAGATACAACCCATCAATATGATAATGATTTATTACCGAGACAAAAAAACTCAAAAAAAAATTGCATATCCTTGAAGCTGATATAATAACCCCCCCCACCAAAAAGAAAAAAAAACATTGATTTGATGTCTCCAGCTCAAAGGATGGATTTTTTATCAGAGGGATTCCAAATGACCGAAATTGCGCTTGTCTCAGTAATAAATCATTATCATATCAATGGGTTACATGTATTTTGAGACATTGTGTGCAAACGGAACACCCAATCCCGACCAGAGGACCAACTTAGTATCAATTAACGAGAAAAAACAAAACTTGTCGTCTATGGAATTTCAACTTTCCAGTAATGAAAGTTAAAATAAAAGAAAGCAAAATGGTCCAGTCGGCTGAGGATGGGGACTGTAGAATACACCGATTGCATCTCTGCACAGGGGTAAGTAAAGTTGGCGACCGTGGTCGCGGGTGACCCGAAGGTTCCCTTTTCAATAGCTACTACACTGAAATGTACGGGAGGGAGCTACTCTATTCCCTGGTTTGCTCCACTTGATACGTACCTTATACGTACCCTTGATACGTACCTTATAGTGCTGAGTTTTAAGCAAGGCGGCATCAAGTACCATTTTTTGAGTCTTTGGTATGACGCGACCTGAGATTGAACTCTGGTCTCCAGGGCTATTGGCGAACACTAGAGGGGTAAGACTCCCCAAACGAATGTCCGGATTATGACACTAAACAATCTGATGGTGAGGTTCCAGTAATAGTGGATATTTGGGGAATGTGCAGTACCCCTTTATTGCCATCGTTCCTAGGTCTACTCGAGCCCGGAGTGTAGCACCTGATAGGGTCCCATCTAAACTGTGTACTTATGCTAAATTGAAGTGGAAGAAAAAGAACTGTAATTTGTATAAAATTGAATTCGGCAATAAATAACCTACAATGGTTGATATACCATAAAACCAAACCAAAGAAAGCAAAAAGATAAACAACTATTACCAAAAAGTTGAAAAAGATATTGGACATCATAGTGACGGTGATACCAGTTGTATGTGGTATACCACGAAGGGTACCCAAGGACTTGATAAAAGACTGGATGAATGGGAAATCAGAGGAAGAATCGGGGCCATTAAGATCGGTTAGAATATCCAGAAAATTCCTTTAAAGCAGAAATGGACTTGCTGTCACTCAGCCTCTAAAGAAGGGCGACCAGTTAACACTAGTGTAAAAAACTCACAAAGAGGGAAATAATAATAACATAAATTTTACCACCAATTGTAAATGGAAAAACCGGAATCCGTCCAAGAAACTGAGACGCATAAAATCCTCTAGAATTTTAGTTTGGTTTGGTTTCTTTCGTCTTTGTAGGTTATTTAATGCCAATGCTATTCTCCTAGAAGAACAGTAGTGGTACTATTTAACCCATAGCTGGGAGGATAAGGGGGTTCATACCTTTCCCAGGGGTATTTGCCAGAAAGTGAACGTAATAGCGCGACTGGAGTACGAACTCGCTTACTACGCTTCCGCAGTCCATCGCTTTAACCATTACACCACGAGGACACCCTCTTCTAGAATTTTAAGATACAAATGGATCACCCAATCCCAGTCAGAAACCAGACATAGTTTTAATCAACATGAAGAAAATAACTTGTAATAGTGTTGGCTTTGCCATTCCTGCCGACCTGGCAATGAAAATAAAAGAAAGCGAAAAGATTAATGAATACTTGGATCTTGCTCGAGGGAGGAAAAAACTGTAGAACACGATGGAGACGGTGATACCAATTGTATGCAGAACCGTTGCAACTGCCCTCAAAAGTCTGGTAAAAAGATTGGGTGATCTGAGAATCAGACGAAGAAGTGAGACAATACAGACCACAACATTGCTAATGGAAACCAAATAATTTAACAAGTTTATTTGACTAATCGATCTGGTAAAAAGACTTCGTGTCAAAATGGACCTGGGAGTAATTGCTATGAAAGGGTACTCTATATTTCACAGATCTCCAGAATTGCGGCAACACAATTGGGGAATGGGTTACTTACCCCAGTGCAGGTGATACAATTAGCATATTCTCAGTACGTTATCAATTTTAGCATTTTTTTCCTTCTAAATTTTGAGTTTAGGATCTTTGTTTAAAATGGAAAAACATTTTTAGAAAAGTCACGTTGGCAAAAAATTCAACTAAAACAACTAACATATATATAAAGGATAAAATCTATAATATATAAAAATTCAGTATGTTATTGCTATACATCTTATGAGATGACTGGCCAATTTTTATGATTTCAGGTTCAACTGAACAGCTAGAGCAGCAATTGGAATACACACTACTAAAGCCTGATTGTCACAGCTGGTGAATTTCAAAAATGCAATCTGGACGTGAGGACACTTTAGAAGAACATTATGCCATAAAATTCTGTTTTAAACTTGGAAAAAGTGCCACAGAAACGTATGGAATGCTTAAGACTGCTTTTCGACCATCTTGCATGAATCGAGCATCAGTTTTTTAGAGGCAAAAGAGATTCAAGGAAGGCAGGGAGTTTGTGAGGGATGATAAGAGGTGTGGAAGGAGTAAGGAAGTCAATACACCAGAGTTGATTGGCCAAACGGTTAGGGTTAGGATTAGGGTTACTATGTTGAGGTTTTAAGGGACTTCAGGGAGAGATTCGGTCGGAAGAGGCGAGCACTCTTCAAATCGGGTCTGTGGCATTTCCTGCAGGACCATGCACCAGTCCATAACTCCATCCTTGTCACAGACTATTTGACCAAGATGGGCATCAAGACAGTTCCTCACCCTCCCGAGAGTCCAGACCTTGCTCTCTGTGACTTTTGGTTATTCCCTAAGCTCAGAGGCTGTCGTTATGAGACAATTGAGGAGATGAAAGAGGCTGTGACGAAGGTCATTGATACGTTCACACAAGAGGACTTCCAAGGGGCCTTCCAGAAGTTATTGGAACGGTACAACAAGTGCATTGCATCCGGAGGAGATTACTTCGAAGGGGACTAGAGTTTCATGCGTGTACTATCAATAAAAGTGTCCACACGAAAAAAGTCTGGAAACTTATTTAATGATCCTCGTAATAGTATCAACCAATGTTTTTCAATAAAAAGTTTTTTTTCTAAACCAAAAATACCAAGATTTTATTGTTTCTAGATAAATATTATACAATAAAAAAGGATATTATTAGGTGTTACAATATTGCCAATAAATAAGTATTATTCAAAAGCTTTTATTTAAAAATTGATTTTCTTTTACACCAAAAATAAGTTGACCAACCGTAGAGGGCGACCCGAAAGCTTCTTTTTCAGTAGCTACAACACCGAGATATAAAGGAGGGCGCTACTCCTTTCTAGAGGAACAATATACAATGAAAACGGATATTCGTTACGAAACCCTACTACAAGAACACTCAGTAAACAAAAATATGAATATATAATAGTCCAAAAATAAGTATACACTTACGAAAGAAATTATTTCAAATCCATATTTGATGTGACGGTTTTCGTTTTTTACTACCTGTAGTCTTCCTGGCATTAACTTATCAGTCTTGCAATATTTCAATTCACCCTTGTTAATTGTTTTTTTTTATTTTTGGTTTAGGAAGAAAATATACTCCTATGAAGAAATCGGTAGGGGTATACATATCAATGGGCGATACTGTAAGAAAATAAAAAAAACTTTATCAAAATATTAAAAAAATTATAAATTTCGAGTTAAAGACCAGAAATATGGTGCACAGGGAGAATGGAACTCACTAAAAATTTTCTGTTAAACACTACACCATGAAAGAGAGAGTATCCGTGGCGTAGTGGCTAACGTGCTGGATTGCCACATCGTAGTAAGCGAGTTCGAACTCCATTTACGTTCACTTTTTAGAGATAGTAGGTTGGTGGCCGTACAGCTGTTGTTTCGTGGGGTGTTGCTTCCAAGATTTGATCAATATAGCTCGTAGTATTCTTGTTCCCATGTATCTTTTTCTCAATAGCGTCCATGTAGTGCAACCATACAGCAATACTGACAGAATATTCCATTTTATCGGATTGATAAGACTTCCATATGATCGATAGCCTGTCGATAACACTCCACGCCTTCGCTAGGCGCATATTGACATCACTTTCAGTAAATGAGACGCTGCTGCCGAGGTACGTGAACTTGTCTACTAATTTTAGAGAACCACCATTTGACTTTTGGCAAATGAATGAATAAGAGTTCCGTAAAATAATTTGTGTTAAATAGCAATACTTGTAACCACTTTACTGTCCACAAATAAATGATTAATATTGAATTGAATTTTAAGAGTTGATAGGAATAATTAAAACATTTAACTGTGTCGAAACAATAGCGATACTAGTGAGCGAAAAATTTAATTGTAACTCATTTAAAAATAGAATTACATACAAACGATTCGCTCACAAATCATATGCAAAAGAAGTCGAGGGTGAACCGAAGGCTCCTATTCAATAGCTACCTCACGGGAGCATAGTAGAGGGCGCTACTTCATTTCCTGGGCTGTTCCACTTTACTCTTGATCCTTACCTTATAATTCTAAGTGTTAAGCAAGGCGGCATCAAGTATGATTTTTTTTGAGTCTTTGGAATGACTCGACCTAGGATTGAACGCCTGTCTCCCAGGCCATTGGCATAATGAGTAGAGTGTTCGCCAATGGCCCAGGAGATAGGCGTTCAATCCTAGGTCGAGTCATTTACAAATGGTATAAATATCTATTTAAATACATAAAAAATAAATATATACAAACCATATGTATATCTTATTTACCAACCCCTCTGCTCGGGCAGGATATGACACAAGGTCAATTTTTAAGCGGAGTTTAACAGGTTTGAATTCAGAGTTTTCTTTCTCCTAGACTAGTTGCCTTACCAAGGCTGAAGAACCCAGTCTGTCCTACTATTTACTCATAGCTGGAGGGAGAATTATTGGATTCATACCTTTCCCAAGGGTATTAGTGCTATGTGAAATGCAATCAGTCTCGTCCAGGATTTGAACTCGTGTCGTCATGTCCATTTCCTACGACGATAACCATTACACCACTGTCACCATATGTAAGTAAGTAAAGTTAGCGACCATAGTCGAGGGTGACCCGAAGGCTCCCTTTTCGATAGCTACAACACCAAGGTGTAGGGGAGGGCGCTACTCCATTCCCAGGATTGCTCCACTTTACCCTTGAACCGTACCTTATAATGCTGAGTGTTAAGCAAGGTGGTATCAAGTACCATTTTTAAAGTCTTTGGTATGACTCGACCTGGGATTGAATCCAGGTCTCCCGGGCCATTGGCGAACACTCTAACCGCTGGGCCAATGTCCCGGTATGTACATATGTACATCTATTTAATTGTGTGCAAACAGATGACATGTTGAATTGTTACTGTTTCATAGGAATACTTGAAACCATTCAACTGTTTGCAAACAAATGATTAGTAGTAAATAGAATTACTCGTATTTGAGAGAAATACTTGAAACCATTTAAATATTTGCAAAAATGAGCACTTGATCTTTAAAAAATATTGTCAACAAAATGTGCTTATGAATCATAGATATTCAATTTAAATCTATAATCCGGTTTTAGTATCAAATAAACAGGAATTGTCATTAGATAACAGGTGATTGTTGATATGACATAGAACCAAACTAAAACAGGATATAAACTAACTTACATCACAGAAGGAATTTACCATTGAAATTGTGGTACAATCCTCTAAAATCGCTTGGCCAACGAGTGTCCTGGATATAACACTAAACAATCTGATGGTGAGGTTCCAGTGATGCTGGAGCTTTAGGGAATGCGGAGTACCCCTTTATTTCAATCGCTCCCAGGTTCATTCTGGCCTCGAGTGGTAGCACCTGATATGGATCCTATCTATGGGTTAAATAGAACTAAACCATGCTTCTCTCACAATACTGATTTTTGCAATTAAACTGCGTATTTATGCTTAACTGAATTGTTTAGCATAGAACTGTTTTGAGATGTAACTGTGTGTAAACCAAATCTGTGCTTATACTAAACTGAATTAGCTGAATTAGAACTCCTTGACTAAACTGAATAGCTAGAAATAGAAATGTTTTTCAAAATTTAACTGTACTTACATTTAAACTGCGTGCTTATGCTAAACTGAATTATTTGAAATTGAACTGCCTTTGACATTGAAACTGTACTTACACTATACCGAACTGTTATATATAACTGCTTGAATAAACTGACTAGTTTGAAATAGAAATGTTTTGACAATTAAACTGTGTACTTATGCTAAACTGAATTGTTTGAAATAGAACTGATTATTTACATAAAAATGGATTTGGCGTTAAATAACCTACAAAGGTTTATATGTCATTGAACCCAAAAAACCAACCAACCAATCTAAAATGGCTTTCTAGTTCATATGATTTAAGACACAATTTGACAACAATTTCGAAAAAACTTTTAATTTTTTCAACTGAAAGGTGTAGTACAACATATGTATGATTATTTCAATTAAGTCAAAGCTTTTTATAACAAGACTTCAAGGTAACGTATATCAAAAACATCGAACCATTCTCTGAATATCCGGAGAAATTATGGATTTTGTAAACCTGACGAGACGAAGAAAAATAAATGGAAAAGTAGATAAAGTAAACACTGACAAGGGATTCCAATTGATATTTCGTCTTTATTTTAGAAAGACTGCTTCAGAATGATTGGGTTTTTCTAAAGTTTAGGCAAATGAGGAAATAGATAATTAGAAAAAATAAAAGGAGGGAGGGGTCATAAAAAGGAGAGATAGAAAATAAAAAAGAAAGGGAGAAATAGAAGCAAAGACTGAAAAGACAGAGAGGGAGAAATATATATATTCCTGGCGGCAACACCCCACAAGACACCAACTCTACGGCCACCTGCCTCCTATCACGAAAACTATTCAAGTTAGACCAACCAGACATGCAGGACACTGCTGGAGAAGCAGGGACGAACTCATAAGTGATGTACTCTTATGGACCCCCACATATGGCCGAGCAAAAGCTGGACGACCAGCACGAACATACATTCAGCAGCTATGTGAGGATACGGGATGTAGTCCAGAAGACCTACCAGAGGCGATGAACGATAGGGAAAAGTGGCGAGAGAGGGTCAGGGATATCCGTGCTACCAGCACGACATGATGATGATATATATATATATATAATATATATATATATATATATATATATATATATATATATATCAGAGTGGTGGCGACGAAAGTTTATAGGCTGGGACTGTAATTTGTTCTTGGAATAAACAAGGTCTTGGCTTTGAAGCCAAAACCCTGTTTATTCCAAGAACAATAGATAGGAGGAGGCAACGACCAGCGTTAAGCATTTCACATTTGATCAATAGATGTGAAGTAGACAGGGGGGAGGCTACAATCACCACCAAGCGTATCGAATTTCAACAAAGACTTGACCAACAGAAAGAGGATATCTAAAAGAGAAAAAGAAAATGAAAAATCATCCATAAGTATGGAAGAGTGGTGGGAAATGAATGTTTTAGTTTTTCTTAATTTTTAAAAATCTATTTTCTATTTTGATATTGTTTTTACATAAAATAATGTCAGCCAGTTAAGGTGAAATCTGGTAAAATCCAGGTTGTTTATGGATGATTTTTCATAGCTTCCCCCTATTTACTTAAGCCCAGACCCTGTTTATTCCGAGAACAAATTATAATCCCTGCTAATAACCTTTCGTCGCCACCACTCCGATATATAGCTCTATTTCTGCCTTTCTTTCTTTTCTGTCTCTCCTCATTTGGATTTCTCCCCTTTTTATTTTAATTAATTTTTAACTATCTATTTTCTCATATGCTAAACTTTAGAAAACCCCTATCATTCTGAAGAAGTCTTTCTAAAATAAAGACCACCCATTGATATATTCTAAAACAAGGACCGATATGCTATCTTTTTAGTGTAATTTCATCTAGTCCTACGGCATGAGGTCAATTTTTTAAACGGAGAAAATCTGATTTAAATTCAGAGTTTTCCAGCTCTTAAACAAATAGCTTAACTAAACTAAAGAAGCCAGCTAGTCCTATTTACCCATAGCTACAGGGAGAAGTAATAGGTTAATGTCATTTCAAAGGACAAACTATTTGGAAAACCTTCATAACCAAAGCTTTTTTTGAATTGTGAATGTCTTATCGTCAAAATTGATTTCTAGTTTAAGTATCAGGTATATAAAGAGTATGATTCCATTGGTAGCTGTGTTTAGAATACATCGACTGCTTCTCTGCGGAGGGGTAAGACCCCGCTCCTAACGAGTGTTCTAGTTATGACACTAAACAATCTGATGGTGAGATTCCAGTAACGCTGGAACTTTGGGGAATGCAGAGTGCCCTTTCATTGCAATCGCTCCCAGGTTCACTCTGCCCCGGAGTGGTAGCACCTGATAGGGTCCTATCTATGGGTCAAATAGAACTAAATTGTATACTTATGTATAACTGAATTGTAAGAAATAGAACTGTTTTGATTGCGTACGTATGCTAAACTGAATTGCTTGAAATAGAACTGTTATAACATTTAAACTGCATACTTATGATAAACTGAATTGTTTGGAATAGAAGTATTTTTACATGCTAAACTGAATTGTTTGAAATTGAACTGCTTTTTGACACTGAAACTGTACTTATGCTAAGCTGAATTGTTTGAATTAGAACTGATTGATTAAACTGAATATTTTGAGATAAAAATATTTTTGACAATTAAACTGCGTACTTATGCTAAACTGAATTATTTGAAATAGAACTGTTTATTTGTATAAAAATGGATTTGGCATTAAATAACCTACAAAGGTTGCGATGCCATAAAATCCAAGCTATCAAACCAATCAACTAATTAAACTGTGTGTATTAATTTCATATATTTTGATCCTACCATATGCTATTAATACTTCTCCTAGGTCTGGTTTTAGAAGTGACATTTGATTCTTTTTAGCTTTTAGGTGTATAAAAAGTCTAACGGATATGAAATTCTTATGAACATTTATTGAAATTTCTTTTGACATTCTGGGCCATAAGCATGTACTCATTATATGGTTTATATTTTTTTTTGACAAATTTGCAATTTTCAATCCAAAATTCCATGAAACGGCTAATTTAGCCAACTTTGAGAGACCCGGAAATGAATTGTTGCAAGTAAAGCTTTACACCTCTGCATATAATTTTACTGTATTCGTCAGCAAATAGATTTTGCCAAGAAGTTAGTTTTCTGCCCACAAGCTCTCGCTATGATGCCTTCACCGCATGGATAATTTTGTTTCTTTCTTTTTAATGGTATATCAGCTTTCGTAGGTTATTTAATGCCAAAGCCATCCTTGTAAAAAAAAAAAACAGTCTTGGTTCTATTTAACCTATATTCAAATCATAAGAAGGTTCATTAGGAGGTGCCCGTGGTGTAATGGTTATCATCGTAGGAAATGGACACGGTGACACGAGTTCAAATCCTGGACAATTGCATTTCACATAACACTAATACCCTTTGGAAAGGTATGAATCCAAATATTCCCCCTCCAGCTATGTTCTTCAGCCTTGGTGAGGCAACTAGTCTAGGAGAAGGAAATCTCTGAATTCAAACCTGTTAAACTCCGCTTAAAAATTGACCTTGTGTCATATCCTTCCCGAGCGGAGGGGTTGGTAAATATGATCAGAAGGTTCATTCCTTTCCCAATGGTATTTGTCCAAAAGGAACGTTAATAGCGCGACTGGAGTTCGAACTCGCTTACTACGATGTCACAGTCTAGCACATCAGCCATAAAACCACGTAGATGAAACTTACACAAACAGTTATCCTATTGGTGCAGTTAAAGATGGTGAAATTCAGAAGTTATTAATATGTTTTCAAGATTTTTTATCGGCCTGTATCTTTGGGAGAATGGTAAGACCCCAATCTGGAAAAAAGGGTTGTCCTGAGTATGATTCTTAACTGCATCTGATGGTAAGACTCCAATCTGGAAAAAAAGGGTTGTCCGGAGTATGATTCTTAACTGCATCTGATGGTAAGGCTCCAATCTGGAAAAAAGGGTTGTCCTGAGTATGATTCTTAACTGCATCTGATGGTAAGGCTCCAATTCTTGAGACACGGGCCATGTAGAGTTCCTCTTTATTGCCAATATTCACAGGTCCACTCTGACCGGGAGTGGTAGCACCTGTGAAGGTCCCATCTAAGGGCCAAGTAGATATCTTTAAAAATTATTCGTATTTGAGAGGACCTTGTATATAAAAACAAAACAAAACAAAACAAAAAATTCTTAAAAAACAGCAACACAAAAAAAGTAAATATGAACATACAATGAATATGATTGTTTAACTTCTTGGGATAAAATATCCCTTGATAGGGTGTCATGTCATTAAAATCAATCAATCAATCAATCACGTGGGGGTATCCTCATGATGTAATGGTTAAAGCGCTGTACTGCAGAATCGTGGTAAGCGAGTTCGAACTCCAGTCGCGCTATTACGTTCATTTTCGGACAAATACCCGAGGGAAAGGTCTGACCCCCACCTTCAAACACACACACACACACAAACACACACACACACACACATATATATATATATGTAATTGATTGATTTTTTTATGTTAGTGGGATGTCAATCTGTCCAGGGTCATTTTATTCGTAGAGGTTAGGTAATTGCGTTCACTGTACATTTATATTTGCACTTTTTCTTGTAGTTGTTTCCTGAAATTGTTTTGCACACAGTTACATGGTATCAAGTATTCCCTTCTAATGTTAATGATTATACGGTTACAAGTAATTAATGATAATTCTCTGTTCGCATATAGTTATATAATGATATTCCTTAGTAAATAATTATAGCTCCGAGTAACAATTCTTAATACAAATAATTTGCTGTTTTATGGTATCAAGTATTCCCGTCGCTAAAAGTTACTACCTCTCAGAATAGGCCTTGAAGTAATGGTAGTGAATGGGTGCTCCATATTTACCAGATGGGGGTATCCTCGTGGTGGAATGGTGAAAGCGCTAAACTGCGGAATCGTAGTAAACACATTAGAACATCAGTCGTGCTATTACGTTCACTTTCGGACAAATACCCCCGGGGAAAGATATAAGTAAAGTTGGTGACCTTAGTCGAGGGTGACCCAAAGGCCCCTTTTTAATATCTACCACACAGGGGTGTAGGAGAGGGTGCTACACCATTCCCTGGATTGCTTCATTTTTACCCTTGATCCTTACCTTATAATGCTGAGTGTTAAGCAAGGTAACATCAAGTACTATTTTTTGAGTCTTTGGTATGACTCGACATGGGATTGAACGCTGGTCTCCCGGACCATTGGCAAACACTCTACTCATTAGGCCAATTGCCAGGTTATAGAACTTTCTTATCTAGGGTTTAAATAGTACTACTACTGTTCTTTTAAAAGGGGTGATTTGGCATTAAATAACTCAAGAAGGTTGATATTAGACAATAAAACAAACCAGATCTCCAGAAGTGTAGCCTCACCATCAGATAAAGGATAGAGTCAGAATATTTTAAGCTCAGTTAACAGAGTCGAATTTTCATTTGATACACCCCACAAATATATATATATATATATATATATATATATATATATATATATATATATATATATATATATATATATATATATATATATATATATATAAGCTGGTTAATACATTGATTTTTCTTGCAATATTTTTGAAAATGTATCTACTGAATTATGTATTTTTATATTGTTTTTATAATTTTTATTTGCTTAAATGACTAAGTTTCATGAGGATGAGGTTGATAATAATCAGAAGCCGTCACAGAATCTGTTGAGCAGATGACTTTTTCAAGTGAGAAAACATAAGAAGAGAATTAGGCGAAGAGAAAACGATTGGGCAAAAACAAATTTTTATCTTCTTTTTTCGTTTTTTTTTTTTTTGTTGTTGCTCTTAGATGGAATGCAGTTTGGCATCTTGTTTGTCCCAAAGTATGAAACTCAACCGTGGGAATTTTGAGATGTGTAAATAGAGTTAAATACAAGAGATTCTCTTGAACGAAATGATAATTTTGAAAAAAAAAAGATCAGCGTTTTAAACTATCTATTTATATTTGTAACTTTGATTTCGTTGACCCACTCACAGTTTCTTTTAACTCAGACCCAAATAAGAAAAAAAAAACACTTGAGTAACTTTACAAAAAATGTTAATATAGATGTAAGTAAAGTAAAGTTGGCGACCGAAGTCGAGGACGACCAGAAGGCTCCCTTTTCGATAGCTACTACACTGAGGTATAGGGGAGGGCGCTACTCCTTTCCCTGGATTACTTCACTTTACCTTTGATACGTACCTTATAATACTGAATGTTAAGCAAGGAGGTATCAAGTACCGTTTTTAAAGTCTTTGGTATGACGCGACCTGGGGTTGAACCCAAGTCTCCCGGACTATTGGCGAACACCCTACCTACTAGGCCAATATAGATGTACAATGAATGTAATTTTCTATAATGTGGCATGAAATGACCCTAGACAGATTGAAATCTCGTTACTTTCTCACCAGAAAAAAGTATGTAAATTCACTGTTTTCAAGAAGTCCCTAGATATCATTTAGCCCAGTCGGCTGGGGCTGTAGAATACACTGACTGCTTCTCTGCAGAGGGGTAAGCCCCCCCCCCAACGAGTGTCCTGCATATGACACTAAACAATCTGATGGTGAGGTTCAAGCAATGCGGAGTACCCCTTCATTACCATCGCTCCCAGTCCACTCTGTCCCAGAGTGGTAGCACCTGATAGGGCCATATCTATAGGTTAAATAAAACTAACAGCATATTTATGCTAAACTGAATTGTTTGAGTAAACTGAATGGCTTGAAATAGAAATGTTTTTGACAATTAAACCGTACTTACATTTAAACTGCGTGCTTATGCTTAACTGAATTATTTGAAATAGAAGTGTTTTTCGACATTAAAATTGTATTTACACTGAATTGTTACATATAACTGCTTGAATAGTTTGAAATAGAAATGTTTTGACAATTAAACTGTACTCATGATAAACTGAATTATTTTAGATAGAACAGATTATTTACATGAAAATTGATTTGGCGTTAAATAACCTACAAAGGTTGATATACCATAAAACCCAATAAACCAACCTAGATATCATTAATTTACCCCAATGGAAATTAAATGATTAAGCATTTAAGAATAAAAAAAATCAAAACTGTCCCTTATGCAATAAATAATAGATAGAAAGAACTGAAAGAGGGACAGTCATATGCTGACAACCTGCAGTGAATAATGGAGAACTGATTGTGATAACAAAACCTTTCTAAAAAAAATGCCTACCATCGATATATATACATTCTTAACTAGGCAGTTATTTCTAAGGTTTCATGTCTAAAAAAAATAGAGAAAAAAAAAAATCAGTGGGATATTTACATCCATTAAATGTAACTGCGTGCCGTTATAAATGTATAAGAGGTATTATCTATAGAACACAAAGAATTCGTGGCATTTCGCGATAATAGGTTGATTCCTGCAAGGATACCTTTAAAAATGCGTGGACTGCTATCAATTGGCTATCGATCTTATGGAAGTCAGATCTATCCGATAAAATAAAATGGGATTTTTTCCAAGCAGTATTTGTGTCAATACTACTGTTTGGATGCACCACATGGATGCTGACAAAACGCATAAAGAAAAAGCTTGACAGGAAGTACACGATGATGATGATCATCATCATCATCATATCGTGCTGGTATCACGGATATCCCTGACCCTCTCTCGCCACTCCTCCCTATCGTTCATCGCCCTAGGTAGGTCTTCAGGACAACAACCTGTATCCTCACATAGCTGCTGAATGTACGTTCGTGCTGGTCGTCCTGCTTTTGCGCGGCCGTGTGTGGGGATCCATAAGAGTACATCTCTTATGAGTTCATCTCTGCTTCTCCAGCAATGTCCTGCATGTCTGGTTCGCCTAACTTGAATAGATTTCGTGATAGGGGGCAGGTGGCCGTACAGTTGGTGTCTTGTGGGGTGTTGCTGCCAGGACTACACAAGAATGCTGCGTGCAATCCTCAACAAGTCAACACGATGATACTACGAGCTATTTTGAACAAATCTTGGAAGCAACATCCCATAGAACAACAGCTGAATGGCCACTTACACCCCATCTCTAAAACTATCCAAGTTAGACAAACAAGGTATGCAGGACACTGTTGGAGAAACAAGGACGAACTCATAAGTAATTTTCAACTATGGATCCCTATATATAGACGTGCCGGTGTTGGCCGACTAGCAAGTTCCTATCTACATCGGTTTTGTGCTGACAGAGTATGTAATCAGGACGGATGAAAAGAGACAGATAGGAAAGTCCGTGTTCGCAGCGTGACATGATGATGATCATAATGATATTATATATATATATATATATATATATATATATACACATCCACAGACAGACGGTTTTGTTCTATCAGAACTCTTCAGTGTGGCTAGACACGCAGGACGCTCGAAGCCGGAATCAAAACCCGTCCAACTTTACGATAGACTAAGGCTTCAGACCACACGGCCACAAGCGGACTACGTTGGCTAAGTGAATTTTTAGGTATTTTATATATATATATATATATATATATATATATATATATATATATATATATATATATATATATATATATATATATATATATATATATATATATATATATATATATATATATATATATATATATATATATATAAATAAAAAATACCTAATATATATATATATATATATATATATATATACTGTCATACGCACGCCAAGAGTATTCGAAATACATTGAGAGATTTTCCACAGAAATGAAAATAAAAAAAAAAACTTTTTCATTTATCTTCGACCCCATAGAGGTCGCCTTCGCTAGGCACATATCAACATCACTTTCAGTAGATGAGACACTTTTTTGTCAGTATCACGTTGAATTCTTTTTGAGTAAACTGTCCTGGTTTGATGTCAAGTTTATTAATAATTCTTGTGATAAGTTTATCAGCGACTTTAGGGTAGTACCCAAGTATATACTTGAAATGTTCTTTCCACATTTGTATTCGTTCTTTTTAACTGGCAGATTTTTGTTTTGCTCTCAAGGTGCTCGTTCTTTTACTCATTTAATTTACTGTCATGCTATTCGCAACTGTCTATCTTCTATCAAGTCTCTTATTTTATTGATTTTACCTTGAATGTATTGTTGTTGTTGTTTTTGGTATGTGTTAGTTCTCTTTATGCCTTCTTACGTTTCTGCGCGTTGGTATTTGTTGGGTTTCTTTTATTATATAGGGATGCTATTTTCGCAAGTGACTCTCATGGAACTTTATATTTAGGTCTTTGTTTGGTTGGTATGCATCCTGCTGCTGCTTCTATGTGGGCGTTGACGAAGTTTTCATATTCGTCATTTGGAGTATGCGTTTCAGATATCTTCGTAAGAGTATCGAATTTATTTCTTATAGTTACCGTGTATTTATTACTAATATCTCTATTGGTAAGTGAGGAACAGTCGTAGCGTGTGGTTTTTGAATTCTCAAATAGGAAAAAACGAAACTAACAAATTCTATGTACACAACTCGTCAAATAGAAACAGGAAACAACTAACAGACACCTCATTCGAAAACAGACTAATATACCATAATACTAAATTCAAAAAATCGAAACTACCGACCTAGCCCATATAAGAAAAACCTTCTATAGTGCAAACAATATGAAGGAACTGTTCCAAAACACTGAAATAAATAATGAGATATCATTTTTAAAAAACAGTGAAGTTATACACAAAAATCTAAAGAAATTTACAATAAGACCAAATTATTTCTATAAACCCTTTCTTTACTAGATATATTCTAACAAAGTGATCCCTTCCTCAACCTGTCCCAAAGTTTTTTTGTTTTTTTTTATGATTATAATTCCTACAAATAAACTTCTAATAAAAAAAAACCAAAACAACAAAACAATTAACCAACTAATTATCTAAAGTTTATCATTAATTCCTAAGACCACCCTTTGAATTTCTTTTCAGACTTATTTTCTTTAACTTGATTCGGCATTAAATGACCGATGAGGTTGATATGCCGTAAAACAAAACAAACAAAAAAAAACAACAAACAAACAAAAAAAAAATGGGTTGGAAAACTATGGACCTACACCTACACCCCCCCTAAAAGCTAAAGCACCGACGGATTATTTATTCATAAATAAGAAATGGATATATACGACTCTAAACTGTGAGGCGAACTCCTCTTTTGAATGAGTATCTTCCGATCACAGAATTGTCCCATCAAAGATACACTTGTGTCTACGCAGAAATATATTTGAGCACTCAGGTGGGCAATTGCAGGCTGCCATACACACGTAAATGCAAAGCCCTTTTCATGAATGAACCAATCCAGTAGCCGATAGCATATATGTAAAACATTTATGTAAAAAGTTCCTTCGTTTACGTTGAGACTGACGATAGTTCTGGGGTAAGATATCCGACTGACGTAAAGTCAACCGGATTTCGATCCTGGCTTGATGCATCTCCCGTGTCTAGCCACACTGAATGGGCATGATACAATGAAACAGTCTGTCTGTGAATTACAAGACACACACACATATACAGGGTCAGGCAAAATGATCTGACACATTTGTAGGTTTAATAAAAGACAAATAAAGTAAAGAAATAAAAAAGTGTTTTTATTTCCGATAAGTACATGTAATGCCATTCTGTTTCATTAGGTTTTGAAAATTAAATCAGTGAAATGGGATCCGTTATTGTCTTCTCACTGTCGAAAGTTGTCTATAACTCGGCTGGTCATTTTATGTGGAATGGCAGGAATTTCTTGACGAATTGCATCTTTAAGTTGTTCAATAGATTGATGGCGACTACTGTATACCTTTGACTTGAGGTATCCCCAGAGGAAAAAATCGCACAGATTTAAATCAGGTGTGTCAGATCATCTTGCCTGACTCTGTATATATATATATATATATCAGATGAAAGAAAAAACTCAAAACACACACACACATACACAGACACATGTATACATATACAAAAACAAAAGAAGAAAGAACTACCAGTAAATTTAAAACCACGAAACTGCCCATGATACATATTTACACTCGCACACAAAAAAGTCGTTAGTGAAATCCAAAACCGCTTCAATGCCAACATACACACGCAACTATAAACTTATCAAATATCAAAGACGAGTAAAGCAGACCAAAGTAAACACACTCCAGGAAAGAGGAACAACGACCCCTATATAAACCAGTTTGACCAACCAAGAGTCATTTATACTGGAAACAAGAGTGAGTTCAAGTCTCATTGAGTACCCCATTAAAAAGCCTTGTGCCACACATGTTCTCTGACGAATGCAACAAGCTGAAAACAAACATATATATATATATATATATATAACATGTATGTAAGAACAAAATAACTAAATTAAAGAAATACAAATCTCTTCGTTGATCTTCCTATTTTAATATATATCATCATCATCATCATGTCGTGCCGCTAGCACAGATATCCCTGACCCTCTCTCGCCACTCTTCCCTATCGTTCATCGCCTCTGGCAGGTCTTCATATAGCGGCTGTATGTATGTTCTAGCTGGTCGTCCTGCTTTTGCTCGGCCATATATGGGGGTCCATAGGAGTACATCACTTATGAGCTCGTCCCTGCTTTTCCAACAGTGTCCTGCATGTCTGGTTCGTCTAACTTGGATAGTTTTCGTGATGGGAGGCAGGTGGCCGTATAGTTGGTGCTTTGTGGGGTGTTGCCGCCAGGACGTATTCAATATTGCTCGCAACATTCTTGTGTAATTGCCGTCTAGCTTCTTCTCCAGCCGTTTTGTCAGCGTCCAAGTGGTGTATCCATATAGCAGTATCGACACGACCGCTGCCTGGAAGAAACTGCGTTTCATTTTATCGGTCAGGGCTGATTTCCATATGATCGATGGCTGTCCATGCCTTCGTTAGCCGCGTGTCGATGTCTTTTTCGGTTGATGAGACACTGTTTCCGAGGTAGGTGAATTTATCTACCAGTTTCAGAGAGGTTCTCTCTAGTGTGGAAATGTCGCCCGCTTGCTTAAAGCACATATATTCAGTTTTGAATATGTGCTTTAATCAAGCAGGTGACATTTCCACAGTAGAGGGAACCTCTCTGAAGGTGGTAGACAAATTCATAATATATATATATATATATATGTACATGTACATAAACATATATATGTATATATATGAATATATATGTAAGTAAATATATGCATATACATATATACATGTATATATGCATACATATATGTATATATATACGTATATACGTACATATATATACATGCATATATACATATATACATGCATATATGTATATAAACATACATATGTAAATGTACATATATATAAATATATGTATACATATACATATATACATGTATATATACATATATATATATATATATATATATACATACATACGTATATATATGTATATATATATGTATATACATATTTACTTGAACACACACACACATATATATATATATATATATATATTCATACATTCTATGTAGGAATTATTTTCTTATTAGCTGTATCTTATTTATTGAGCTCTTTATTACGTTTTAGCTTAGGTAATTCTGCCAGTGTTTTTTGACAAGGCTTTACGAATTTTTTTCCCAGATATGAATTTGTAGAATTTGCAAATTGTACAATCTGTTTTTTTTTCACACTAACAGAATTATAGATTATTTATAAAGATTATGCAGATATACATGTACATACACACACACACACACACACACACACACATATATATATTTGGCGGTTTTGAAGGATAACACAAATGAATTACGAGACTTTGCTTTAACAACACACAACGAAAGTTCTTTATTTGAATTTGAATTTGAGCTTTGAATATTTGGTTTGTTCTTGGTGCTGCAAGACTCGTGGTGTTTAGGCTTGTTAGTTTTGGAGACGCGATAGCTTAGCGGGATGTTGAGATGGCAGCGTGTCGTTGGACGTGTGAGGGAAGTATTCAAAGTCACCGTGTGGTTTTGCGTGTCGAGAGCGGAGTGGCGCTCGGATCGACATAGTAAATTTTTGGGGTGACAAGAAATGGTGCCTGTGGAAGGCATGCTGAATGTTTCTAATTTATGTTCAACTGGGATTCCTCGTAAAGAATCCATCAATTAGAAGGTTCCCTCGCCGAGTGTCCATGTTGCTGCTGCTAGGGTTAAAGCCACAGTGAGATGTCCACACTGGGTGGCTTGTTTAGCTAAAAAGCATCGCTAAGCAGGGACGACCAGAGGCACGACTGTTCTGGTCACCGTCTCAAGCCGAAGAGAGTGTGTTTGGCCGCTCACCCGTTTTGCTAGCCGGAAATGAAGGTCCGGGCTGAACGGGATAAGTCATCCTGATTGGGTGAAATTCAGTGTTGAATTAAATAGCGCGCCAAAACAAAATACGAGATTTTTCTCTTCTCTACATATATATATATATATATATATATATATATGTATTCGCATATATGCACATATATCCATATGTATGTATACATATAGTATTCTGTATCATAAATGTATTAATAAATTCCATATCAGTCTTTATTTTTGACCACTACAGCTGAGGTTGTAAAATTCGCCGTCTTTATTTTTGCAGAGGATTAATGCTCTCCACCTTATAACCAGTTGTCCCATGGTAGCGACCGGTAATGTTTGAGGACAAGATCTTGCTGGCTTTTAGATATTGTGTGTGTGAGTGTGTTGTCAATTAAAGTGACAAAAAGGGACAATATGGTTGTCGTCAAAAGAAAGAATACTAATTATTCCATGAAATGACAATTGGACAATTAGCTAAATTTGAATATGAATATCCGCATGAAGGAACATGATTCATCTTCATGTGTTTGAAATCCTAAACTTATATATATATATATATATATATAGTCATTGTTGGTTTTGTTTAATTTGGATGCGATATTTATTTTGTTGAAAGGATTAATTATTCGTGGAGTTAGTGTGCTAGTTGTTGAAGTTTGTATGTTAGTGATGGTGTTGAATGCTATTTTATTTGTTTATTTGATTATTTTCAAGGATTTGTCGGTGTTTTTGTTGGCATTTAAAAAAAGATATTTGGAACTAATTCTTCGTCGCTACTTTTGTAATTAACTCTGAGCGGGGGGGGGGTTTATTTTGGCCGATACTAAAAAAAATCTATTCACTCTCGAACAATGTCGAATACTGAGTCTGGAATGCCAAACAATACTAACTCGTAATGTTGCATTTCACATCTATTTTGCATAGGCACGTGCCTCGCTACTCATCATGCGTCAGACCTCTGACTGACCCACTTATATATCCACCGTTTCTAGTCACGTGAACTCCAGTAGTACAAGTTATGTAGAAGAGTGTGCGATTTGAACACGGATCTCTCGCCAACAAACATAAGTGTTGAACCAATAAACACTTGTGTTTGTTGGCGAGAAATCTGTGTTCAAATCTCACTCTTCTGCATAACATTTTTATATCTGAGTTTTTTTTTTTTAAATTGGTGAGGATTTTTCGTATTTCAACAGATGTGAATTTATCGACGTTATAATGAATACTACAAACTCTGTTTTGTAGTTATATCTTGTTTTGTAGGTATATCTTGTTTAATGGTACAAGTATCAGAGTGTTGATATATAAGACATAATAAGATCATAAAAGATAAAAAACAGTTCCGTCGTATTTAGTCAAACTTTTCTAAACCATCTATATAATTATATACACACATTGAGTGTCTTAAAATAGATGCAACCTATTGATATGGTAATAATTTATTACTGAGACAAACGCAACGCGATTTTTTGGAACACATCCTGTAAAAAGTATATCCTTTGGGCTCGAGATATCAAATCAATGTTTTTTTAAATTTTTATTCTATCTGCTTCCGGGACATGCAATCTTTTTAAATGTTTCTTGTCTCAGTAATAAATCATTATCATATCAATTGTATCTATTTTGAGACAATTTTGAATGATTTTGTCTCCAAATAAGATGTGACGCAAAATATTTTTTCCTCTCTTGTCCAAGGCATTTTGTAATGGAGGATTAATAGCTGTAATAGTTTCAAATCTGAAACCAAAAAAAAAACAACATTATCATTAGTAGTGTTATTAGCTGCCACATGGGTCCCATGTATATTGAAAAACTCTATATTAGCAGTGACATGGGTTCTATGTATATTGAGACACCCTATATTAGCAGTGACATGGGTCCCATATATATTGAGACACCCTATATTAGCTGTGATATTGGTCCCATATATATTGAGACACCCTATATTAGCAGTAACATGGGTCCCATATATATTGAGAAACCCTATATATGAAAATATAAAGAGATGAAAAAACACAAGACCTTCATAGAATGATTTCATTTGTAGAATTTTTCTTATATATATTGAGGAAGTGAAATGTTGCTCAAAAACATTGACCTCTATATAAATCGATACAAAATCTGGAAAAACATTCGACCAGCAAACTTACACGAGTGATTTCGCGTCTCATCGGGTGCCCCATTCATATGGCCTTGTGTCACATATGTTCTTTGACGAAAGCAACAAACTGGAAGCATACACGTATGTAAGAACGAAAAAATACTTCTAAAAAATACAAATCTCTTGTTGGACCAATTCATTTTGAAATATCAACATTTTTCTCTTTTTGGACCAACAATAAAAAAAGAAGAAAAAATTGCACACATACACACACACACACACATATATATCATCTTGTCGTGCCATCAGCGCAGATATCCCTGACCATCTCTCGCCACCCCTCCCTATCGTTCATCACTTCTGGCAGGTCCTCAGGGCTACAACCCCTATCCACACAGAGATGTTGTATGCAGGTTCGAGCTGGTTGCCCTGCTTTTGCTCGGCCATGTACATCACTTATGAGCTCGTCCCTACTTCTCCTGCTGTGTCCTGCATGTCTGGTTCGTCTAACCTTGACAGTTTTCGTGATGGGTGGTAGGTGGCCGTATAGCTGCTGCTTTGTGGGATGTTGCCTCCTGGACTTGTTCAATATTGCACGCAGCATTCTTGTGTAGTTGCAATCAAGCTTTTTCCCCATCCGTTTAGTCAGCGTCCATGTAGTGCATCCATATAGCAGTATCGACATGACCGCTGCTTGGAAGAAACTGCGTTTCATTTTATCGGTCTGGTCTGATTTCCATGTATATATATACGCGAATTCAATTGATAAGGTGATTATTGCTTAAAGAATAGACGAAGTATTGTTTAAAGTTGGACCTTTTTTTAAGGAAATTAAGTGATGGGTCCTTTCATTCCCCAAAAGACTACCGGTATCACCTTCTTTACTAACCCTTACACCCGGAACTCTTTTTTTAACCAGAGATTCAGTATTTCCACTCTATCAACTGTCTTTTAGACTCAGGATCGTTGTAGCAAATTGTTGTTTAGCTTCTTTCTAAACAATTTTTTCATCTAAAAATACTTCTATATACAAAATATACATTTTTCTGTAAATTTCATACAGTTTGCAGTTTTCAGCCAGCGAAAAAATTGATGACAGACTTCTGTTCACACTAGGATTACTGTTCAAAAGTAATAGTTTTGTGAGATTAAAATATTTTTTGCTATGAAACAATCACAAAAAATCCAGAGTTTAACCTTATGGGAAAAATTCTCCAAAGCAATTTTATTTTGCTTCATTCCAAAATATTACTCTTATTTACCCTCATATATATATATATATATATATATATATATATATATATATATATATATATATACGAATTTACCAAATTAGGAATATCATTTATACAAACCACATCACAAACCATTATAAACCTCACAGGCATCTTAAGACAAACCAACAATGAAACCACTTTTCAAGCAGGCATATACTTTATCCCATGCAAAGATTGCAACAAACATTACATCGGCGAAACCCCACAAAATCTAGAAAAAAAAAAAAGAATCTACGAACACAAACGATCAATCAAAACAAATGACGATCGAAACGCTCTTTTCTCTCACATGATAGAGCTCAAACACATCTTCAATTTTTCCCAAGCCACTCTAATCAAATGCATGCATTGCAAAAAATCCCGCAGACTATTAGAATCTGCTGTCATTTCCAAAACAAACCACATAAGACAACCTCCAGGATTTTATCAGATCTCACCATATCTAGCGAATATCATACTAAACGAAAAAAAATTATCAAAATAGAAAATGGATAAAAAAGGGACACCTTCTTCACTCTGTGCCACCGTACTTTTGAGGATTCTTTCCTTATTACTTTCCCTTTCCCCCTTTTCTCTCCCTTCCCACATTGATATCACATTATAGTCAATGACTTTCAACGATACAGGATATGCCTAAACCCAAATCCTTTCCACTTTTTCCCCATTTCTTTCCCATCAGCTCACTAAAATTATTTCCACTTTCATACAACCAAAATTTTTAATGAAACCTGATACATTTGACTCTGAACCATCTCCTTCTTCCTGTTACATCCTTATCCTCTCCGTCATATTATCATGTTCCTCATTTGCATATAAATAGAAAAACTCAGAAACCGGTCCAGTTTGAGAAAGTTTTTAAAATTTGAAAATGAAATAAAAGAACGAAATATCGCACCTCTAAACCGGTTTTAAGTGTTTGATTTATCCAACTTTCCACGTATTTCTATCACCTTGTCAGATTCGCCACCATCTAACATTTCAGCACACACACACATACATGTATATATATAGTTGAGAAACAAGAAAATCAGTAAGTATATTCCATTATACGTTTATTTTGCCTGTTAATTGATGGACTCTTCAAATGTATTATATCTGAAGAGTCTTAATTAATTACTTAGCTTTTTGCTTAGATGTAGAACAAGGCCGCATGAATTGAGCACCCAATGAGAATCGAACTCACTCGTGTAGGTTTGCTATTCTACCTTGCTTACCATTACACCACTCGAGGTGCCCATATTATATCTGAAGAGTCTATCAATTAATGGGCGAAATAAATTTATAATGGAATGTACCTATTGATCTTCTTGTTTCTCAATAATAATTTGCGCTGCATAAACTTATTTATATATGTCTACATATATTGCAAACTTTACATTGAGCATTCAATCTGGATAATATAAGAATATCCATAGTATCAATTTATATAGATATACCTATGTATATATAAATAATATGCTATTGTTAAACCTTTTTTTAAAACTATCTTCAAGGCAATGGTTATTATGTGGTTCTATCGTACCTAAAAAAATTATTTTCATATGAAAATGAAAATGAAAATAAAAATAGAAAAAAATGAAAATAATTCTAAATGTTGTATTATCGTTAGCCGCGTTCTGTTTCAAAATGTGGTAGACGTAACAAGAGTTTGAAAAAATTATTCTTCATTCTATCTTTCTTTTTTCATTTCATAAATAATTCATGAAAGCTAATTTAAAAAAAAGGATATTGTAACAATTTAAAACTAACTAATTTAACTAGTAAAAAACATAAGTTGAAAATTAAAAAAAAAATATAACTTACATTTTAGAAGAAAACAAAAAAAAATGCCTAAACATTTCCAATAAAAATTTTTCCATTGATGATATATCACACAGATATATTTTATTAAAAAATTCAACGACACACATCACGGAAAAAAATCTAAACAATTTTTTTGTATCTAGACAGTTACACACTATTCTAAAAGCAATTAATTAATTATGGAAGAACGTGGATCAAAAATGAAATTTGAAGCTGACATATATTTGTCCGTGAACTGAGCTTGATAAAAACTATATCAGCGAAACTTCAAAATCGACAAGAAAAAATGTATATATGAATATATGAGAGATTTCATTAATGGTGATTACAGAAATGCATTTGTGGGATAAAATTCAGAAATCAAACATAGTTTTAATTTTATAAATACCTTGTTTGAATTAGCTTTTATTTCTTGTAATCATTCTTAATTTTTATAGTTTCAATAAGATTTCTAATCAATGTTTTTTTTTAAATTAGATTTTTATTAACAACAACAACAACAACAACAACAACAACAACAACAACAACAAACACATCATCTTATTTTATTTAATATAAAAAAAATAATACTTAAAGAATGATTTTCCTATCTACACACATAGATGTTCTTTTTCAAAATTTTCATCTTATTCAAATTAATTATATTAGTTCTTAATTGTTGTTGTCGGCTATAAAAATATAATTTAGAAAGAAAATGATTTGAAATCCTCTTAAAATATTAAAATTAAGTGAGATTTATTGATAATTTCTCAAAACTAATTTAAAACAATCGGGATCCAGAGAAAATCCATCCATCAGGATCCAGAGAAAATCCATCAATCAAAACTGGTGATAAAAACTCGCAAGGAGTTTGATAATATTGTAAGTTGTGTGTTGTTGGCGACCGTAATCGAGGGTGACCAGAAGGCTCCCTTTTCAATAGCTACTACACCGAGGTGTAGGGGAGGGCGCTACTCCTTTCCCTGGATTGCTCCACTTTACCCTTGATACATACCTTATAAGGCTGAGTGTTAACCAAGGTGGCATCAAGTACCATTTTTAAAGTCTTTGGTATGACGCGACCTGGGACTGAACCCAGGTCTACCCTATCCACCAGATTTACCAAACCTTTCACCAAATAATTTTCATCTTTTTCGTTCCTTACAAAATGCTCAGAATGACAAAATTTTCTCGAAACCAACTGAATTTCACTTGAGAGGAATCAACAAGCTACTAAATAAATAGAAAGAAGTGAATCAAAATAATGGCGAATATACTATTGATTAAAATCAATTAATTGTTAAATAATTCATTAATAAATTAGATTTTACAAGAACCGAAATTTATCATTCAACCAAATAGTTTAAACAAAAATAGTTTTTAATACATTCTTACTTACAACATTGGTGCAGCAAATTTTCCTCGCTCTCAAGTTATTCTGGAAGTTTGAGTTCAAACCCGGTTAAAAGCCAGGTTAACTGATTGATTATTTTTAATGGTATATTAACCAGTCAAGGGTTATTTTATGCCTTGAAAATAAGGAACTGCATTCATTGTATACTTTCGCGTAATTGTTGCTTTTGAGTTGTTTTGCACTCAGTTATACGATAGCAAGTATTTTTATCTAATACAAATAATTTTCGCACAGGGGTTGTCTTCGTGGTGTAATGGTTAAAGCGATGGACTGGGGAATCGTAGTAAGTGAGTTCGAATTCCAGTCGCCCAATTATGTTCACTTTCGGACAAATACCCTTGGGAAAAAATGAACCTCCTTATCCTCCCAGCTATGGGTTAAATAGTGCCACAACTGTTCTTCTAGAAGGATGACTTTGGCATTAAATAACCTACAAAAGTTGATATGCCATTAAACAAAGAAATCAAACCAAACGCATGATTTCAAAAATTCTTATAATCTAATATCTTATCTAATAATTATCATTATATGGTTTCAAGTAATTATTTCAATTTATCAATAGTCATTTCCCCTCTGCTGGCTGAAGCTGCATCTCAGCAGAGGGGTAAGACTTCACCCCACAACGAAGCTACCTGTTGGCTGGGGGGGGGTGACGATTCGTAATGTTTGAGGACGGGACCCTGGTTGCTGACCAGTTTGTGACCTGGAATGCAAAGTGGTCAAGTGACTTGCAGCATTCCATTTTGGCCCTTACTGGGCAAGACGAGCAGTCGGAAAGTCAAGTCCTACAATATAATTGGGGATAACAATTAATTGTATTAGTTGATCGTTTTAGTTTCAGTGATAAATTGTGAGACTGTTAAAAACTTTGAGTCGAACTGTAAGTCGTAAAAGTCAGATGCATTCTTATGTCAGACTAAAGAGCAGGATATGAAATTTACAGGTTGTTTTGATATCAGTTGTCGGCAGGATATTAAAAAGCTGAGAATTAAGTGATGACCTATGACTAGAAAGTTTCAGTGATGACGTAACAGCTGGAAAGTTTTTAATGGCGTGTTCTTATTACATTAGTTAATGAGATAATTAGAATAATATATAATCATGGTGATTTAGTTCTCAGGGGGTCAGAATCGGCAGTTGGTAGGAGTTGGTCGGTGGGTTTGCGTCAGGCAATTTCGAGCGGCCTCGTTGGGGGCTGAGGCCTGGCTGGTGGGAAGAAATGAAATTGATTTTTTGTCTCGTCTACAACTAATGAAACTATACGCGTTTTTAATGGATACCAGTAATCCTTTTACTCTATATCTCTCGTATGTGCGATTATGTTGAATACTGCAGACCAAAAAAAATTTTCGTATCTAAAGAAACAAAATGGGTCCATCTTGTACTTTGCGAAATGGTACACCTATTCATTTTGGGTTTCGGAAGTTAACACCTTTATTTATATCTGCATGTTCAGTGTTACCCTTATATATCGTTCCAAGGTATTACAGTCCTAACACCGATATGATTGCCCGACTGTGTTCATCAAATTGCTCTTGTAGCATACAAGTACATTATCCTATTTTATATTAAGGGTGGTAGAAGGTATGGCCGTGGGTCAATTGCGCTGAAATAGCAATACCTAAAACCATTTAAATGTGTGCAAACAAATTTGATTTAACTTGATTAAAATATTCACTTACAAATCATATATATATAGAGAGACATATATACATATACGTTTGGTTTAGTTTCATGACATATCAACAATTGTGGGTTATTTAATACCAAAACCATTTTTATACATACAAACAGTTATATTTCAAACAATTCAGTTTAGTATAACTATTTATACTCAGTTAATTGTCAAAATAGTCCTATTTCAAACGATTCTGTTTAGTATAAGTACGCAGTTTAAATGTAAGTAAGTAAAGTTGGCGACCGTAGTCGCGGGCGACCAGAAGACTCCCTTTTCAATAGCTACTAAACCGAGGTGTTGGGGAGGGCGCTACTCCTTTCCCTGGGTTACTCCACTTTACTCTTGATATGTACCTTACATTGCTGAGTGTTAAGCAAGGAGGTATAAAGTACCATTTTAAAAGTCTTTGGTATGACACGACCTGGGATTGAACCCAGGTCTCCCGGATCATTGGCGAACACTCTACCCAGTGGGCCAGCAGTTCTATTCCAAGCAATTCAGTTTAGCATAAGTATACAGTTTAGTTCTATTTGACTCATAGGTAGGGCCTTATCAATTGCTACCACTCCAGGCAAGAGTGGACCTGGGAGTGATGGCAAAGAAACAGTGCTTTGCATTTCTGGAATCTCACCATCAGATTGTTTACTGTCATATCAGGACACTCGTTGGGGGCGGGGGTTACCCCTCGACAAAGAAGCAGTCGGTGTATTCTACAGCCCCAGCTAACAGGACAATAGGTGAGTGTGTGTGTTTGAGAATGTATGTGTTTATACATATGTGTGTGTATGTGTTTATATATATGTGTGTGTATGTGTGAATGTATGTGTTTATATATCTATGTGTGTGTATGTGAGTTTATATGTATGTATGTGTGTATAAATGTATGTGTTTATATATATATATGTGTGTGTGTGTGTGTGTGTGTGTGTGGCATTGAACGAAATAACTTAACCCTAAATAGTTATTTGTTTGCACAGAGTTATATGGTTTGAACTAACCAATAATAATCCTAAGGAAACAATTATAGCTTCAAGTAACTATTCCTAATGCAAATAACTTGTAATTATGGGGTAACAAGTATTTCCCACGAATCCGATTCAATTTTAAGCAGATCTATGAGAACTGATAGATAGGGTCCTGAAAGGTTTAACATCTGCGGGTCAGAATGGAGGTGGGAGTAATAGCAATGAAAGAGTACCCAACACTCCGAGATCTCCAGAATTGGAGCCTTATCATTACATGCTGTTTAGTGTCAGACTCAGGATACCTCTTTTTTTGCTAGGAGGGTCTTACCTCTTCCCCAGGGGATACAGTAAGCGCATTTTAATCCCCTATGTCAGAATAGGCAAAGACAATGGTTTTCAATACTTATATTCAGGCCAGTGAGGACAGACCTACATGGAAGATTGCTGCAACACAAGTTTTCTTCCTTTATTTGCATCATTTTCATCGTATGGTGTATTCAGTTCTATTAATTAACTGCATGTAGCTAAAGGCAGTAGGTTGGCAATATTACGCTTGATAGATCACAGAGAAGAGGTTTAATTAGTGCTGATATTCGTTACTGTTTGGTTCTGTTAGGATAAGCCTATAGAATAACAAGTGATAGTCACGTGATTCGTAATCTGAGCTAGAAAAATTGGACACTCAGCAATTAGTCTCTTTGAAAGAAACATGCCCTTTCGTCGGTATGCACCTCGCCCCACAGCAGATTTTCGTATCGGCATATTTTATTAAAGATGACAGAGAAGGATTTTGATTTGAGGTTTTTTTATTCATCTTTTCTTATTGGCGAGCGAGATGTGGCAATTGAAAATGAAGGCTAATTAAAAATTACCCCAAAGCCCTGATGTTCGAACCAGAGTACAAGCACTTTCAAACATCATTGGTCATTGTATTATTATGATCAATTATGATCGGAAGTATTTATTCTTGGGTTATAATTCATCATATGTAGTTCTTGTTTCATTATCTTTTCTGTGGATGCCAATGGATTAGAGACAACACAATGAACACGTCCATTTCTATATCCCGGGTCTTTATTTGTAAAGATACATAATTAACAAAGGGAAGGGCCGTAACCCTAAACGGTGAAAATCCTGATTCAGTTCCTCATGCAACAGTCCTTATGGTATCATTTTGTCTTATTTATGGTGTAATGGTTATCGTCGTAGGAAATGGACCCGGCGACTCGAGTTCAAGTCCTGGACGGGAATGATTGCATTTCACATAGCACTAATACCCTTGGGAAAGGTATGAATCCAATTATTCTCCCTCCAGCTATGGGTAAATAGTAGGACAGACTAGGTTCTTGGAGAGGCAACTAGTCTAGGAGAAGAAAACGTTGAATTCAAACCTGTTAAACTCCGCTTAAAAATTGACCTTGTGTCATATCCTGCCCGAGCGGAGGGGTTGGTAAATATGAATATGAGTATATGATAAAAGGTATCCAGTTTCTTACTTGACGTTTCGTTTTGTTGGCCATTTCCGGGGCTTTTCGTGTTTGATCTCATCAGTTTGTCGCTTGAAATATCCATACAATTGCTTTTTTTAAAATTTTTTTTTCTAGATTTTGTTGCATGACTTTGTGTTTTTTTTTATTATTGCTATTACTGGCTGTTGTAATCGATCTTTCTTTGCTCGTTTTAATGTATTTCTTGTATTGAAGCGTCTCCATAATACACAACGCTGGTGCATTCTCTTCCACCTTCTTTTCTTGACATATACAGACTATCTATGTTATCGCTCGTGTGTAAGGCTGTTGCGTATAGTCTTCAGTTTTCTTTGGTTTATTTTGTCTGAGTTCTTCCCTTGTCCATTTTTTACGCGCTTTTCACAGCAGCGTCAACTGGTGGTCTTTCACTGGAGGCAGAGTGACAAAAGGTCTCCTGAGGTTTCAAAGACTCTTCTTCCTTCATTTGTTCCATTTTGATTTTATGGTGTACTCAGCTCTATTAATTAACTGCATATGGCTAAAGGCAATAATAGGTTGGCAATATTACGGCTTGATAGATCACGGCGAAGAGGTTTAATTAATGTTGTCATTCGTTAAGTCTCCTTTGGGTTCAAAGACTCTTCTCAGTATTCTAGTCCATCTCAACAATGCTATGGTTTGGATTCTTCCTCACATTTTCAATACGTTTTCGGACTACATTTTTAGATCTACATTTTTTTTTAAATAGAGGAATTATCCTGTGAATTAAATTACCATGACCAGAAAATCCGACAAACACTTACGCATGACATACAGAAACACTGGGCAGCTGTTTCGACCTTATAAGGTCTCATCAACTGTATATACTGTGATCTCCTCCACTGGAACAAGCGACCAAGTGCTGAAACTCTACAACTGAGTCCATATCGCACACAGTAAAGTAAAGTTAGCGACCATAGTCGAGGGTGACCCGAAGGCTCCCTTTTCGATAGCTACTACACCAAGGTGTAGGGGAGGGCGCTACTCCATTCCCTGGATTGCTCCACTTTACCCTTGAACCGTACCTTATAATGCTGAGTGTGAAGCAAGGTGGTATCAAGTTCCATTTTTAAAGTCTTTGGTATGACTCGACCTGGGATTGAACCCAGGTCTCCCGGGCCATTGGCGAACACTCTAACCGCTGGGCCAATGTCAGTGATGCCAAATTAACAAGCCATGGTACTTGCGCGGCCAATTAACCTGAGTGTGTCATGCAAGTTACATCCGTACTCTTTACAGAGGACACGGTCACCTCCAGGGCCACGTCTTCCTAAGGGGATTAGAAATTACCATAACTAGTTAATTTGGCATCACTTGTGTGCGATGTGGATTGAAGGCTCAGTTGTAGAGTTTCGGCTTGCAATCTGTGTTCGCTGGTTCGATCTCCAGTGGTAGAGATCACGGCGTACACTGCTGATTAGGTCGACACAGCTGTCCAATGTTTCCGTATGTCCTGCGTAAGTGTTCGCCGGATTTTCTGGTCATGATAATTCAATTCACAACCTTTTTGGACTGTTCCAAGTGCTCCTACTACCATTGGTGTCAACGTCACCCTCATGTTCCACTGCTTTTTTAGTTTTCTGGAGAGGTTTAAGTATTAGACTCTCTTTTTGTTTTCTTTTGTTTTCACGCTATGGTCTGCCAGTTCGGTGAAATTCACTTGACGAGAAGTTTTTATTTTTCTTGTTAATTAACACAAGGTCAGGATTTCTGTCCAGAATTAGGTGATCTGTTTATCTTAGAATCCCAAAGAATTTTACTTATCTCATTCTCCAAGACGGGTTCTGGTTTGTGCTTATACCATTTGGTAGTATCGTCAAATTTTAATCTCTTGCAGAAATCCCCAGTGGATCACTTTTCACACCCAGTTGCGCATGGTCTTGTAATCTTTTTGTTCGAGTTTGCGACATTCGCTTAGTATGTGATTAATCGTTTTATCACTTTCTCCATCATAATCTACGCTTGCTATTCTGTGTCGTATTGTCAATTTTCACTTTAAAATTGGTTCTTTTGACTTTATTTTGTGCTATAAGAAATTTAGTTTCTCTCTTGAGGTTTCCTTTTCGTAGCCATATCCAGGTTTTCTTGCGTGCAATATCGCCTGTATATATAGATTTTTCTATCTTGGATGTCTACGTCACTTTTATTTTTATATATTGCACTTCTGTTATTTTTGTTTTATTTTTAACAGTTTGTTTCTTGAAGCATTCAAAAAGTTCCTTTTTTTTCTCATTTCTATTTTTTTATTACTTTTTGCTGTTTTATGTTAGTTCGCCTGTTGCTGTTGCTGCAACTGGCTGCTGGAATAAGTTTTTCTTTGCTATTTTTAGTATATTTCTCGATTGGTTTGGTTTGGTTTTATGGCATATCACACATTGTTGGTTATTTAATACAAAATCCTGTTTTTACATATATATTAAATATATGATTTTTAAACACATTTTGTAGATATACACAGTTAAATGATCAAACGGTTCTATTCCAAATAATTAAATTCAGCATAAGTCAACAAAGTTAAATGGCTCCAAGTATTGCATATAAGATAAGTCATTTGTTTGCACTCAGTTTAAATGTCAAACAGTTTTATTAGACCCACAAATAGAACCCCTTCAGGTGCTACCACTTCGTGCCAGAGTAAACCTGGGAGCGATGGCAATGAAGGGGTTCACTGCATTCCTCAAAGCTTCAGCATTACTGGGGTCTAGACGTATCAATCTTTTGCTGAATCTCTGTTTTCCTAGTCTCCTTCTCAAGTTCTTTGGGATTATTCCAAAGGTTATGATTATAAATGCTGCTACTGTTACCTTCATATTTAATAACATTTTTAGCTCTTTTACAAAGACTATTATTATTATTATTATTATTATTATTATTATTATTATTATACGCACTGTCTAGAGATGTAATATTTTTAGTTGTCGATTATATGTACCAAAAACGCACTAAATTGCTGGCTTCGCCTGATCGTTTCACTGACGTCGACAGCTGTCTATTTTCATTTCCGTTATGGAAATTAGAAATGACATTCCTTGAAAATTTTCATTTTCAAAATAAGATATATATAAAGTAAAGAGCTAAGGATATTCTTCTAAAACAAGAGTGGGGGATCCATAACATTTTTCAACTGTTATGGGTAAACGGGTAGGACAGATTGGTTTCTTTCACCAGTCGAAGAGAAGGAAAACTGTAGATTCAAACCATCTTAGCTGAAAAAATTGACCTTGAGTCAAATCCCGCTTGCGACAGAGGGGTTGGATAGATATATCTATTGATATTAATAAAACACTTTATCAATAGATATTTGTTTCTATGAATTTTCGTAGGTATGATTAAGCGGGTAAAATGATCCGCTAGGAATTATGAAAGAAACTAGATATTGGCCATGTTGATAAATGGTATTTGTACAAACCAGAAACTATCCAAGAAAATGGAACTCATAAAGTTATCAGGGACTTTGAAATATAAATGATTATTCAATCTCATTCAGAAGTCCAGACTTTATGTTAATTGGCAAGAAAAAATGTCAGCGATTGGAATTTGCCGTTTTAGCGAACCATAGAATGAAAGTAAGAGAAAGCTAGAAAAGAGATAATATCTTGCAAGAGAGCTAAAATTAATTTGTGGAACATGAAGGTGACGGTGATACATAGTTGGAGCACTTGGAACGGTTCCCAAAGATCTGGAAAAGAGACTAGAGGTGGGAGACCTGGGAAAGAATTGAGACCACTAAGTCCACGACACTGTTAAGATTGGCTGGAATTCTTAGAAGAGCCCTGGAGACCCGAGGAAAAGCTCAAATTCCAGTGAATGACTGAAAGTTAAAATAGTGTGAAAAACTAGTAAAGACGGAAATAATAGCAGTTCTGATATATATATATATATATATATATATATATATATATATATATATATTTGTGTGTGTGTGTGTGTGTGTGTGTATTAGATCGTTTGTTCGTTTGTCTTCTTTGTTTAATATATTAATCTTTGTGGATTATTTAATGCCAAAACCATCCAGAACAGTAGTGGTATTACCGATAGCTCGGTTCGGCGAAAAGGAGTTCATGCGTTTCCCTTCGGCTTTAGTCCGAAAGAGAGCACTGTAGTGCGAATAGAATTTCCGCTTTTCCATTAGAATGTTTTAGACATCATTTATGAAGTATTGTCTCGTGTTACCGTTTATAAATCATAAAATGAATAATTCTTATCTTTCTCTTACAGATTATAAGAATATTGTTGGTAATCATTTTCGTTATTCAACCTTATTGTCGTCCCAACTAAAGAACACAATAAGGCTATCTTACTCTGTGGGTTTTATAGAGGTATCAATGCAGGCCCTGAGGCAAAATCTATTCAGAGCAATTACGGAGATAATACATTAAATGAAAGAAGTTTCATGAAGTGGTTTTCGCATTTTCGAAGAAGAAATTTCAGTTTAAAGAACTATCTCTCTCAGTCAAGAGAAAGGGGGTCACGCCCGTCCTCACATAGCTCACTTAACTAAAGATCTCCTTAAGAAACTTGGTTGAGAAAAATTGCTTCATCTTCCATATTATCCAGACCTTGCTTCTTCTGCTTATCACTTCCTTAGGGGATAACAGAATCACTTTGATGGTCTTAGGTTGACAGCAAGAGAAGAGGTTGAACATAAGTTGGTCTCATACTTTGTATCAAAAACGAAAGAAAGCATGGCATCAATAAGCTTGTTGACAGATGGAACGGGGTTCAAGGAATTAATGAAGGTTATGTCAACGGTTAAAAAGTTGTATAAGCATATTTTTTTTAATTTATGATATATACTCGAAAATCGGACATTGCATTCGTTCTAACCGGATAGTAGAATCTTTTAATGCGCACAGAAGATAAATTATGATATTTTTGTAGTCTTGCGAAGACGAAGAAACGAAAATGAGATAAGGTAAGGAAAATTCAGACACGTGGTTTCAGAAGAATCCCTTTCACGATATTGCTAATATAACAATGTTCCTATGGATCGTTCTTAAAAGTAGGTAGGCCTGAAGTGGTGAGATAGTGGTTTCGCTTCATCCCGAAATTTTAGTTGTGACTTGTCGCTCTCTTGGTTGTAAACTGCCCCATTTCAAAATCCGTAAGTCTTACGTGTGACCGTCTCTTACACCTTAAACAAGATGTCATCTGATTCCTTTTTTGCTAACGGCATCCAACTGCGTACCAGGATCATAAATGGTTAGAGATAGACACTTCTTTACCTCATGCAGAATAATGATATAAGACAGGGGAGTCAGATATATTAATAGAAAAAATAACAGCAAGTGAAGGTTGTGTGTATATATATATATATATATATATATATAGAGAGAGAGAGAGAGAGAGAGATGAAACAAACACATCGTAAATGAATACAGCAAACGGTGCCAGAAAGAGTACAGGTAGGAATATTGATCTCCTGGGAATTGTGCAAGCGAAAAAACTTTGACCAATTGATAAATAGTATTAGCAGATACCAAAATCTGTATTGGAAAAAAAGACACGCAAAATTTTTCTGAGATTTTGAGATAAGATCGGATGACTCAATCCTATCCAGAAGAAGATTCCTCGTTTTAATAAAGAAGAAACGAAATGATCCTCTTGTTGATTTCGCTATTCAAGCAAATCACAGAGTTAAATTACCCTGTCAGCTGGGGCTGTAGAATACACCGACTGCTTCTCTGCAGAGGGGTCAGACTCCCACCCCAACGTGTGTCCTGGATATGACGCTAAACAATCTGATGGTGAGGTTCCAGCAATGCAGGAGCTTTGGGGAATGCAGAGTACCCCTTCATTACCATCGCTCCCAGGTCCACTATGGCCCGGAGTGGTAGAACCTGATAGGGCCCTATCTATGGGTTAAGTAGAACTAACGGCATACTTATGTTAAACTAAATTGTTTGATTAAACTGAATAGCTTGAAATAGAAATGTTTTTAACAGTTAAACGGTACTTTCATTAAACTGCGTGCTTATGCTAAACTGAATTGTTAGAAATAGAACAGTTTTTGACATCGAAACTGTACTTACACTAAACTGAATTGTTATATATAACTGCTTGAATAGTTCGAAATAGAAATGTTTTTGACGATTAAACTGTGTACTCATGCTAAACTGAATTGTTTGAAATAGAACTGATAATTTACATAAAAATGGATTTGGCGTTACATAACCTACAAAGGTTGATATGCCATAAAACCCAACAAACCAAACCAAACCAACGGAGTTAAAATGAAGAAAAGCGAAAAAGTTGCGGAATATAAAGGTGACAGTGATACCAATCATTATTGGAGCCCTCGGAGCAACTCCCATGAACCTAAAAAAGCGACTACAGAGTGTAACTGGGAGTAATGCAGCCCAGTCGGCTGTAGCTGTTGAATACACCGATTGTATTTCTGCGGGACTGTGATATCCCCCAACGAGTGTCCTGATATGACATTAAACAATCTGATAGTGAGGCTCCATTGATGCTGTAGCTTTGGATAATGCGGGGTACCCCTTTATTGTAATCGCTCCCAGTGCTACTTTGCCCCGGAGTGGTAGCACTTGATAGGGTCTTTTATGGGTCATATAGAACTATCTGACATTTAAACTGTGAGAACAACTGAATTTTCAAAGATTGAATTGTTTGAAAAAAAAAAAAACCCGGATCATTTAACTGTATGTTTAAACAAATGACTGATTTTTAATTGAATTGTTAGTGATACATAGCAATACTTGGAGCCATTTAATTTTGTGAATTATGCTAGATTGAATTAGTAGCAATAAAAGTTTGATCATTCAACAGTGTGTTTACAAATCATCTATTTGATATCTATGTAAAAACAGGATTTCGCTTTAAATTACCAAAAATGGTTGATATACCTGTAGTATATGGGTTAGTTGCCGCCAGCTCTCCCCAACAGTAGTTTAGAAAAAAAACTAAAAAGCCTAAAACTTCCAATGCCACCACACCAAAACATCCCCGCAAAAAATGACGAATTACCTATCTTCCTTCTCAAACAGTAGACCCTCTCCAAACTATATTTAAATTCATTAGTAAATAAACGTCAAAGCAAGTCCTGGCGGCAACACCCCACAAGACACCAACTATACGGCCACCTGCCTCCCATCACGAAAACTATCCAAGTTAGACGAACCAGACATGCTGGACACTGATGGAGAAGCAGGGACGAGCTCATAAGTGATGTACTCCTATGGACCCCCACTATGGACGACCAGCACGACCATACATTCAGCAGCTATGTGAGGATACGGGATGTAGCCCTGAAGATCTGCCAGAGGCAATGAGCGATAGGGAAAAGTGGTGAGAGAGGGTCACGACATGATGATAATGATATTGGTTAGTAAAAAACGGAAGCGCCGTTTCGGCCATCTTTTGAGTTGTGGATATAAAAGGCGGAAGTGATTACTTATCGCAGTGTACATTCGTTCTCTGGACTATTTGCGTTCTTTAGTGCGTTAACCAAACTACAACAATGCCATAAAACCAAACCAATCCAAACCAAACCTTTATAGCAGATGGTTTAGTGACATATCCACGACACTCGTTAGTGGGGGAGGTCTTTCCTCTCTGCAGGGGTTAATTCTTCAGCCCCAGCCATCAAAACGTGAAGTTTATCATAACTTGAGGCAGAGAAGTGTTAAAGAAAACTTTAAAAGAATGTTCACATATAGCCGACGAAGTATTCTAAGGTATTTTGTCAATGTAAAAGTTTACGATATAAATTTTTTTCAAATTCAGTGTCTCAGGTGTCCTTGTGGTATAATGGTTAAATCGTTGGACTGTGGAATCGTAGTAAGCGAGTTCGAACTACAGTCGCTCTATTATATCTACTTTCAGATAAATATTTTTGGGGAAAGATATGAATCCCTTCTCCTTTCAACAATGGATTAAGTAGTAACACAGCAGTTCTTGTAGAAGGATTAATTTGGCACTAAATAACACCTGACGGTTGATTTGCCATAAAAAAAAACAAAAATTAAATTCAGTTATCCTTCATCATCATCATCATGTCGTGCTGGTAGCACGGATATCCCTGACACTCTCTCGCCACTTTTTCCTATCGTTCATCGCCTCAGGCAGATCTTCTGGACAACATCCCGTATCCTCACGTAGTTGCTGAATGTATGTTCGTGCTGGTCGTCCTGCTTTTGCACGGTCATGTGTGGGGGTCCATAGGAGTACATCACTTATGAGCTCGTCCCTGCTTCTCCAACAGTGTCCTGCATGTCTGGTTCGTCTAACTTGAATATTTTTCGTGATAGGAGGCAGGTAGCCGTACAGTTGGTGTCTTGTGGGGTGTTGCCGCCAGGACTTGTTCAAGATAAGTTATCCTTAGAGTGGACTAATTGTTTGGAATCATTTTGTTTGTAAAGTTCCAAGTCTTCTAGACTCTAAAGATATGACGAAAAATTTCAAAAACTTATTGAGTGATCAGGATGGCATAACACCTTCGATTTTTCCTAAAAAGGGATATGTGATATCTTACTTAAAACAGCTCTTATCAAAAGAATAATAGTTTTCACAATGTTTCTCTGTGGCATCACTAGCCTGTTCAGTGAATCATCTAAATTACCAACGTATTTCCTGCTTTCTTACCTGGGCCATTGGGCTAATGAGTAGAGTGTTCGCCAATCGTCTGACAGACTGGTGTTCAATCCCAGTTTGAGTCAAAAAATGTTACTTGATGCCGCCTTGCTTAACACTGAACATTATAAGGTAAGGATCGAAGGTAAACCAGCGGAGAAGCGCCTTCCCCTATACCTAAGAGGAGTAGCTTTTGAAAAGGTAGCCTTCAGTTAAACTTCGACTAAGGTCACGTAACTTACTTTTATTTTAATCGGAATAAGAGGTCTTTTATGCCGGAGATCGAATAGAGATGGAAGAATGAGGGAAAAAGAGAAAGATACAAGATGCTATTTCGAATGAAATTAAAATGTGGGCCTCTTATATGTCAGAGATCGAATATAGTTGTGGGAATGAGAGAAAGAGAAAAAAGTTTCAGGATGCAACATCGAATAAAATTGAAATTGGGGTCTTATATGCCGGAGATCAGATAATACCAAACGAATGAGGGGAAAGGAAAAGATTGAGAATGCTATATTGAATGAAAGGAAAGGGGGGGGTCTTACATGCTGGAGATTGAATAAGGTAAATTAAATGAAGGAAAAGCAAAAGACTCAAAATGCAGAAGATTAGGGAGGGTATATCGAATAAAATCGGAATGGGGCAGGATCTTAAATGTTGAAGATCAAATAGAGTATTCTTTCTGAGGGTAAAGCAAAAGAATCGGGAGTTTTATAAGCCGGAGATCAAATATGATTTGATCAATGATAGAAAACTAAAAGACTCAGGATGGTATGTGAAATGATATCATTATTGTTAGTCTTTTATACTGTAAATCAGGATTGGGTGAACATTATTGAATGCTACATCAAATAAAATCAGAAAGTGGAGATCATATTGTTTTCTTTAAATGGGGGAAAAGTAAAAGTTTCAGGATGGCATTTGGAATGAAAGTGCAATGAAAGATAGTCTTATATGCTGGAGATCAAAAAGGAATGTGTAAATATGGGAAAGGTAAAAAAATCAGGATAGCACATGAAAGGATCCATGAATAATAGAGGGGTATTATATGTGGGATATATAATAGTGTTGATCAATGAGGAAAAAGAAAAATATTGTTGAATGATTCATCAAGTTAAAATAGAATAAGATTCTGGTGGTGTAAAAAAGAAAAGAAAAAGGCGCCTCTGGTGGTGTAATGGTTAGCAAGCTCGACTAGCAAACCTACACGAGTGAGTTCGAGTCTTATTTGGTTCCCCCTTTCATATGGCCTTGTGCCACATCTAAGCAAAAAGCTTAGTAAATTTCCAAAATAGAATAAGAAAGTCTTATATGTCAGAAATCCTATCGTTTATCGCAATGAAGGAAAAGTAAAAAAAAAAAATCAGGATTTCTATTCGAATAAAATTGTGATAGGGGGTCTTATATGTCGCAGATCAATAGGGTTGGGTGAAGATTATTGGATGCAACAAGAATAGACAGTCTTATATGCCAGAGATGCGAGAAAAGTAAGATTCATTAAGTCATGTAAAAAGGAACTGGACTTGGTTTCCTAAATACCGAAGATCAGATAAGGTTTTTTGAATAAGGGAAGTGTAACTTTCAGTATATACCATAACAGGAAAGGAGAATGGAATATCTGATATGACAGAGATCTAAAAGTGGGGGTGAATGTTGTAGAAGGAAACAAGTCAGGAAGCAACATTAGTAAAAATTCGAATGACTAAACGTATTTGATGGATATTAAATAAGGATTGGTGAATAAGGGAAATAAGATTCATGGTGACACATTAGATGAAACTTGAATAAGTGGCGTTTTTTAAATGCAGAAGATCAAATAGTGTTGGTTAAAAGACAGAAACATAAAAGATTGATAGATGCTAAATCGAATATAACTGGAATAGGGTTTTTATATACAAGAGATCATAAGGTGTTATTCAAATGAAGGGAATGTTAAAGATTCTGGATGGCTTTTTGAATTAAATTGGAATTGGGTACTCGTTGGGTCGAGGTTAGTACAATTTTCTTTTTTAAAAATAACACTGGATTTTCTATGACTTGTAAAATCTGCTGGTGAATTTTTGTTATATTTTAATCTAAGAATCTTGATTTATTTCTAATCGACTAAATTGTTTTACCAGGGGCAACTATCACGAGTCAACTTAACAATTGTTTGAATTTACCGCGCCAAACTTAGAAATTTAGCATAAATTAGTATAGATTCTTGTGCCGACAAATGCAAACACTCCCAGTTATCAGAAATTAATCCCTCCCCCCCCAAAAAAAGAAAACGGCCAAACCAAACGCTAAAGAAATATTTGGAATGGAACTTTCTAGAATCAGGTGGCATTATAAATATAAGGAAAGACATAAAAGCTTCATAAATATGTGGATATATAGAAAAAAACACTAAACAATTGTGAGGAAAGACTCGTTGGGTAGAGGTTAGTTCAATTTTCTTTTTTTAAAAATAACACTGGATTTTCTATGACTTGTAAAATCTGCTGGTGAATTTTTGTTATATTTTAATCTAAGAATCTTGATTTATTTCTAATCGACTAAATTGTTTTACCAGGTGCAACTATCACGAGTCAACTTAACAATTGTTTGAATTTACCGAGCCAAACTTAGAAATTTAGCATTCCACCTCCACTAAAAATAAAAAAAATAAATAAAATAAAAACCTGGTAGGGCCCGTATCGGATGACAAGATAAAATATACCCCAAAATTTCTTTGAATATACGTCAGTCCTGGACTTTAACGAAGTTAAAACTTAAGGTAAAAGGATTTATTTTTATTTCATTTTATTTTTATTTTCTATTTTTTATTTTCTACTTTTATTTTTTATTTTTATCTTTATTTTATTTTTTTATTTTTTTTTATTTTATTTTTTTTTCACGTACACATGGGAAGCAGCATCGTGTACGTGAAGGTGTTCGAATTCGCAATGCCTAATATTTCCTGAACGTGTGAGTCTTGCGGCTTAACGCTCAGGATTGTCAGTTCGATCGGGGAACTACTGCTGCTCATCTATAAGAGTGGCTTCTATAGATGAGAATAAAAACAGCCATCGAAAGATAACCATGACTCATACTCAAACCACATTCACAAACCGCATCGATCTTCGCGCGGGTAAAAAAAGGGGCACGTCCTGCTGAGGTTGGAGCCCTGGCCTCAGTGTTCGAAAAATCAGCTACAGAGCTCAAACAAACACTACTAAAATGCAAACAAACAATACAGATTGCGACATTTAATGTTAGAACCCTAAATAGAATAGGTCAACTAACAGAGCTAACTGCATCAGCCGTAGAACATAAGATAGACATAATCTGTATACAAGAACATCGATACACTCACACCGAAGATATCAAATATCACGAAACAGGCAATGGATGGATGCTGGTGACTGTATCGGCATGGAAAAACTCTGTCAATGCATCGATAGGAGGGGTGGGAATGCTCATAGGACCAAGAGTGCTAAAAACACTTAATAGCATTGAGAGAATACAACCTAGGATGATGGCCGCAACGTTTAATGGCAACCCCAAAGCAACGATCATCTCCTGCTACAGCCCTACCAATGTTAGCGAAGAAAACGAACTAGTCACCTTCTACGAAGATCAATCCTCCCAAGTACGTAGCATTCCGAAACACAACCTGCTAGTCATTGGCGGAGATATGAATGCACAAATCGGGAAAAACAGAAACAACAAATACAGCCTACACAACACGTCAAACAGGAATGGATAACATCTAATTGATTTCATGATAGAAAATAGATTAACATGCCTCAATACAAACTTTCAAAAAATGGAGGGAAAATTATGGACCCACACATACACGAACAAGAGTAAAACACAGATAGACTACCTCTTTATAAACAGAAAATGGAAAAATAGTGCGATGAATTGCATACTCCACTTTCGAGGGTGTGTCCTCCGATCATCGAATAGTCACGGCCAAAATACGTCTAAGCCTACGAAAAAACGCCAAACGAACAGTGACAACTAGGCACTATGACTGGGCCCTACTTAACAACAGAGACATTAGAGACAAATATGCATTAGAATTAAGAAACAGATTCGAAACACTACAAGAGAAGACAGAAAAAGTTACCCCAAATGACGAATATGAAAACTTTGTTGAAGCACACCTAGAGGCGGCATCAAAGTGTATCCCAACAAAACCAAGAACTAAATATAGAGTCCCTTGGGAAACGTCAGAGGTTAGAGAAAAACGTGCACTCGTGAAAACTGCCTCCAAAAGCTATCGGAAGAACCCAACAAACACAAATGCCCGAAAACTAGAAAAAGCACAATATCAATCAGCAGGAATATATCTAAAAGAACAGGCAGAATACATACAAAATCAGATAGATAAGATTAGAGACTCGGTGGAAGATAGACAATCCAGGATAGCCTGGCAAACAATAAACGAAGTAAGTAGAAGGAAGAGCACAGCCAAAGCAAAATTGAAAGCTGCAAGCCAACAAGAAAGAGTAAAACTATGGGAACAGCATTTCAAAAATCTACTTGGAAGCCCACCTAAAATAGCGGATGAACTGATCACCAGAATTATCAGTAAGCAATTAGAAATTAAACTAGGGCCTTTCACCAAAGAAGAACTCGATTCGGTTCTTAAAAGAATTAAAAATAGGAAAGCTGCAGGGCTAGACGAGATCCCCCCAGAAGTGTGGAAGACTAGACAATTCGACGATATACAGCTCCGACAATGCAACGCTGTCTATAGTCAAAATAGGATAGAAAGATGGATGAAGGGATGCATCCTTCCTTTCCCTAAAAAAGGCGACCTCGGATTAGCCAAGAACTACCGATGGATAACACATCCATAGCAACCAAAATCTACAATGCCCTACTACAAAACTGCATAGAACCCAAAATAGACAACATTTTTCCTTAGGAAAAACCAAAATGGCTTCCGGAGAAATAGATCCACAACCTCACAAATATTGACCATCCGTAGAATCCTTGAAGGCGTCCGGGCAAAAAAACCTTCAGGCGACAATACTATTTGTCGACTTTACCAAGGCCTTCGATTCCATCCACTGAGGGAAAATGGAACTAATCCTACTAGCATACGGCCTACCTAAAGAAACCGTAGCAGCAATAATGATCCTCTACAAAAACACAAAAGTGAAAGTACGTTCACCAGATGGAGACACGGAATACTTCGACATTGTTGCAGGAGTACTACAAGGAGACACGCTAGCCCCATACCTCTTTATCATCTGTCTAGACTACGTGCTTAGAGCTTCGATCGACAAAATCAGAGAAAATGGCTTCGAGCTGACTAAGAAAAGAAGCAAAAGGTACCCCGCAAAAACAATCACAGACGCCGACTACGCTGATGACTTAGCGTTACTGGCGAATACGCCTAATCAAGCAGAGACACTACTGCATAGTTTGGAACGAGCTGCAACAGGCATTGGCCTCCATGTCAATGCGCACAAAACTGAATATATGTGTTACAACCAAACGGGCAACATTACCACTCAAGACGGAGCCTCTCTGAGGCTAGTGGACAAATTCACCTACCTAGGAAGTAGCGTCTCATCAACAGAAAACGACATCAACACACGACTGACGAAAGCATGGACGGCTATAGATAGGCTCTCAATAATATGGAAATCAGACCTGACCGATGAAATGAAGCGCAGTTTCTTCCAGGCAGCGGTTGTATCGATACTGCTATGTGGATGCACTACATGGACGCTAACCAAACAGCTGGAGAAGAAACTTGACGGCAACTACACAAGAATGTTGAGAACAATATTGAACAAGTCCTGGCGACAACACCCCACGAGACGCCAACTGTACGGCCACCTGCCTCCCATCACGAAAACTATACAGGTCAGACGAGCCAGACACGCCGGACACTGCTGGAGAAGCAAGGACGAGCTCGTATGTGACGTACTCCTATGGACCCCCACATATGGCCAAGCAAAAGCAGGACGACCAGCCCGAACTTACATACAGCAGCTATGTGAGGACACAGGATGTAACCCAGAAGACCTGCCGGAGGCGATGAACGATAGGGAAAAGTGGCGAGAGATGGTCAAGGATATCCGTGCTGGCGGCACGACATCATGATGATGATGTGTAAGAAATTATATGGTGTTATTCGAACGTAGGAAATGTTAAAGATTCTTGATGGCATTTTAAATGAAAGTGGAATTGAGGAAATTATGTGCTTAAGATCATATGGTGTTATTTGAATGTTGGAAATGTTAAAGAATCTGGATGGCATTTTGAATGAAAGTGGAATCGATAAGATTATTTGCCACCAATCTTATGGTGTTATTCGAAATGTAGGGAATGTTAAAGATTCTGGATGGCATTTTGAAAGAAAATAGAATTGGGGAAATCATATGCCAAAGATTATTTGGTGTTATAAATACGTAGGGAATGGTAAAGATTCTGGATGGCATTTTGAATAAAAATTGAATTGGGGCAATTATATGCTTCATATCATATGGTGTTATGTGAAAGAAGGGAAGGTTAAAGATTCTGGATGGCATTTGGAATGAAGGTTGAACTGGGGAAATTGTATGTCAGAGATCATATGGTGTTATAATATAGGCAAAGTTAAACATTCTGGATGGCATTTTGAATGAAAGTGGAATTTGCGATATTAGGTGTCAGAGACTGTGTGGTGTTATTCGAATGTATGTAAGGTTTATAATTCTGGATGGCATTTTGAATGAAAGTAGAATCAGGAAATTATATGCCATTGATCATATGGTGCTATTTAAATGTAGGCAATGTTAAAGATTCTGGATGGCATTTTAAATGGAAGTTGAATTAAGGAATCTATATACTAGAGATTATGTGATGCTATTGGAATTTATGGAATGTTAAAGATTCTCGCTGGCATTTTAAATGAAAATGGAATTGGCTAAATTATAAGCCAGACATTTTATGGTGTTATTCAAATGTCGGGAGGTAAAAGATTCTGGAGGGCATTTTGAATGGAAGTGGAATTTGGGATATTATATGACAGAGATCATACGGTGTTAGTATAATGTAGGGAATTTTAAAGATTCTTGATGGCATTTTTAATGAAAGTAGAATTGGGGAAATTATATGCCATTGATCATATGGTGTAATTCGAATGTAGGAAGTGTTAAAGGTTTTGGAATGCATTTTGAACGAAATTGGAATTGAGGAATTTATATGCTGGAGATCATATGGTTCTATTCGAATGTTAAGAGTGTTAAAGGTTCTGGATGGCATTTTGAATGAAAGTGGAATTCTGGAAATTATGTGCCAGAGATCATATGGGGCTATTGGAATGTAGGGAATGGTAAGATTCTGGGTTGCATTTTGAAAGAAAGAAGAATTGGGGAAATCAAACGCCAAAGATCATTAGGTGTTATTCAAATGTAGGAAATGGTAAAGATTCTAAATGACATTTTGGATGAAAATGGAATTTAGCAAATTATACGCCAGATATCATGTAGGGAATGTCAAAGATTGTGGATGGCATTTTCAATGAAAGTGGAATTGGTTAAATTATTTGAAAAATATCATATGTGGTTATTCGAAATTAGGGAATGTTAAATATTCTGAATGGCATTTTGGATAAAAGTGGAATTGAGGGAAATTATATGCCAGATATCATATGGTGTTATTTGAATGTTGAAAATGTTAAAGATACTGGATGGCATTTTGAATGAAAATGGAATTGGCTAAATTAAATGCCAGACATTACATGGTAGTATTCAAATATAGGGACAGTTAAAAATTCTGGATTACATTTTGAATGGAAGTGGAATTTGGCAAATTATATGCCAGAGAACATTTTGTGTTATTCAAATGTAGGGAAGGCTAAAGATTCTGGAAGGCATTTTCAATGAAAATGAATTTGAGGAAATGCCCTTCGTAGTCCTATTAAGTTTCTTTTGTTCAATTTCCTTAATTTCTCGCTCAAAGAATACAGTTTTTTCCTTTTCATTTTTGTTTTCTAACCTTTTTTTTATATCATTTTAATTCTGGGCCCAGTCAGTTGGGGCTGTAGAATACACCGACTGCTTCTCTGCAGAGCTATAAGACCCCCACCAACGAGTGTCCTGATATGACACTAAACAATCTGATGGTGAGGTTCCAGTAATGCTGGAGCTTTGGGGAATGCGGAGTACCCCTTCATTGCCATCGCTTCCAGCTCTACTCTGGCCCGGCATGGTAGCACTTGATAGGGCCCTCTATATGGGTTAAATAGAACTAACAGAATGCTTATGCTAAACTTAATTGTTTGATTAAACTGAATAGCCTGAAATAGAAAAGTGTTTGCCAATTAAACGGTACTTACATTTAAACTGCGTGCTCATGCTAAACTGAATTATTTGAAATAGAACTGTTTTTTGACATTGAAACAGTATTTACACTAAACTGAATTGTTTAACATAGAACTGTTTTGACATGTACCTGTGTGTAAACAAAATCTGTACTTATACTAAACTGAAATAGCTGACTTAGAACTGCTTGACTAAACTGAATAGCTAGAAATAGAAATATTTTTCAAAATTAAACTGTACTTACATTTAAACTGCGTGCTTATGCTAAACTGAATTGTTTGAAATTGAACTGTTTTGACACTGAAAATGTACTTACACTAAACTGAATTTTTATATATAACTGTTTGAATAAACTAACTAGTTTGAAATAAAAATGTTTTTGACAATTAAACTGTGTATTCATGCTAATCTGAATTGCTTTAAATAGAACTGATTATTTACATAAAAATTGATTTGGTGTTAAATAACCTACAAAGGTTGAATTGCCATAAAACCAAACCAACGAACCAACCTGGTAATTCTGTTGACATTGTTTTTACTGGCTGTAATTAATTTTTCTTTTTCATTCGCGTATATTTCTCGAGTTCCTGAATCTTTACAATCATCACATCTCGCAAGTCCTCTTCCTCCTTCTTTTCTTGCTACATATAGTCAGTGTATTCCATCTGTCTAGTGCAAGGCATCGTGAATTGTCATCAATTTTATTGCTTTTGGTTTATTTTTCTGAGTTCCTCCATTGTTCATTTTCGGGATAGTCCTGAGTATTTTTCAAGAGTCACTGCTCACTTGCTTATTCTTTTGTTGAGATTTCTCCTGCAGAGTTTGGTTTTTAAAAGTTTTCTTGTTCTTCTGAGGCATTCTCTCCCTCCTTTGGGTGGGATGCAGAGCACCACTTCATTGCCATCGCTCTCAGCTCCACTCTGGCTCGGAATACTTGATATGGCACTATCTAAGGGTTAAATAGAACTAAACTGAATTAGTTTAATTAGAACTGTTTGACTAAACTGAATAGCTTGAAATAGAATTTTTTTCACAATTAAACTATGTACTTACATTTAAACTGCGTGCTTATGCTAAACTGAGTTTTTGAAATAGAACTGTTTTTGACATTGAAACAGTACTTACGCTAAACTGAATTGTTTAATATAGAACTGTTTTGACATTTAACTGTGTGTAAAAAATATCTATACTCATACTAAACTGAATTGGTTTAATTAGAACTGTCTGACAAAACGGAATAGTATAATTTTTTTTGATAACTAAACTGTATACTCGCTAAACAGAATTGTTTAAAAAAAAACCTGATTATTTGTATAAAAATGGATTTGGCATTAAATAATTTACAATGGTTGATATGCCATAAAAACCCAAACAACCAACCATCTCCCTTTTTTTCTTTCTTATCTATCGTTTATAATGATTGTTTGATGATGGCATTCCTTGGTACTTGTCTTCTTCTTCTTCTTCTTCTTCTTCTTCTTCTTCTTCTTCTTCTTCTTCTTCTACTTCCGAGTTTTATCACATCAGTTGTAACTGATGGTCCTTACTGGAGTCCAAGTGACAGGAAGCCCCCCTCAGCTCCCCAGGATTCTTCTTTGTATTGTTATATGACCGAAAGAGATCTCTTCTAATTTATCGTATACACAAAATAATAATTGCAACTAGCGCCCACGAGAGCATTCACCGGATTATTATCGGTGCTGAGACTTTCTTCAAAATGGAAAAAAGGGGCTTTTGCTCATAGGAACAGCTCATAGCGAAACGTCGGTGAAAGTTGTCAAAAAACGAAAATAATTAAAAGTAATTTTTCCGTCAATTCGTAACCTTCGCGGTAAAAAACAAAAAAAAAAAAAAAAAAACAATTTTATCAGATCAGAAGAAAAAAACGACACAAAAGACAAATTTCTCGACAGCCTACCAAAAGAAACCGCTGCAGCCATAATGATTCTCTATAGAAACATCAAAGTGAAAGTACGTTCTCCGGATGGAGACACAAACTACTTCGACATTGTAGCAGGAGTACTGCAAGGAGACACACAAGTCCCATACCTCTTTATCATTTGTCTAGACTACGTGCTTAGAACATCAATTGATAAAATCAAAGAAAACGGTTTCGAGCTGACAAAGAAAAGAAGCAGAAGGTACCCCGCAAAAACAATTACCGACGCCGACTACGCCGATGACATAGCGATTCTGGCAAATGCACCTGCCCAAGCCAAAACCCTACTGCATAGTTTGGAACGAGCCGCTGCTGGCATTGGTCTCCATGTCAATGCACACAAAACGGAATATATGTGCTTTAATCAAACAGGTGACATTTCCACACAAAACAGTAGCTCTCTGAAACTAGTTGACAAGTTCACCTACCTCAGACCTGACCGATAAAATGAAACGCAGTTTCTTCGAAGCAACGATCGTGTCGATACTGTTATATGGATGCACTACATGGACGCTAACTATTACGAACATGATATTAAAAAATAACATCTACAAAACAACAACAATAATAGAAATATGTATATATAGTATCCCTGGCAACAAAGTCTCCGTAGAGGAGGTGTCTGAAACCATTGGTAAACAAATTTATGAACACAAAAAGATTTCAAATGAGGTGAATCACATAATAATTTCAACATAATTTAGAAGCCAATCATATTTTTGATTTTAAAGATTCCAAAATGATAGAATACATTACAATAAAGGCAGAAATATTGTTGAACCTCATATTATTTCTGTTTATAATACAATTAAGCAAAAACCAGGTTCTTTAAATGTATATCTCTCTTTGGTTAAATTAGTTCGAAATAAATACAGTTAGTCTTATATATACTGGTTTTATTCATTATATTTTGATAACACTTAATTTCAATAATTTTATTGTTTTATAAGCTTAGAGAATAATCTATAACTAAAGACATTATTTTTTAAGTTTTCAAACACAAAAAAGTGAAGTCAGTTTAGAACACTTGAAACGTGACGACGTTGAAGAGCGCAATGACTATGTTCATTTTACATTTTCAATTTACATTCGAAAATATTTTTTAGGATGAAACAGTAAACAATAGACTACTGCCCTGATGATGGTTGGTTAGATCGGAACGTGGCGTATAAACATCATATACTATATATATATATATATATATATATATCAAATAGTGATATAAGGAAGTGGAATTTATCCTCCCATTCACAAGAGAAACACAAAGCCAACTTAAGCTGTTTGTTTTCTGCGTAGCAACAGAAGATTTCATTATCAGTACAGTTATATCACAGAATTAATATTATTCCAATATTGCTCACTTTAATGTAAATAATTGAAAAAAAAATCAGAAATGCCGGAACTTTGAAATTAAGATAAGAAAAACCGGAAGAAAAACGAAAAGAAATAGTGCATGAGGCTTCTGGTTTATTTATAATATATGACCTCGACCTGCGATAAACCTTGAGGATGTTGTTGACAGATACATCCGGCTGTAGATGAAATCAACAAAGTGATTACTGGAAAATAAATAATGCGTTGGTGTAAGCCGTGACCAATGAAAAACAATCAATGCGTGGGTATAAGCCGTGACCCATGAAAAACAATCAATGCGTTGGTGTAAGCCGTGACCCATGAAAAACAATCAATGCGCGGGTGTAAGCCGTGACCCATGAAAAACAATCAATGCGCGGGTATAAGCCGTGACCCATGAAAAACAATCAATGCGCGGGTATAAGCCGTGACCCATGAAAAACAATCAATGCGCGGGTATAAGCCGTGACCCATGAAAAACAATCAATGCGCAGGTGTAAGCCGTGACCCATGAAAAACAATCAATGCGCGGGTATAAGCCGTGACCCATGAAAAACAATCAATGCGTGTGGGTTGAATGGGAGTTTTAAGACTATATAACGTCTAGAATTTTGGCTGAAGTTAATTCCTACTGGCTGTTCCGACTCCCGACGACTTCTTCGTGTGCGCGAACTCTCTCCGATTGCTCTCCAACTCCACATAAGCGTCACCGTCGAAGAATAAAGATATAAGAGTATATATTTTATATATACGTGTTCCTCGTTGTTTGTCAAGACCCAGCGGTAGTATACTAGATATTTCGATGAACCTGGATCTTCTGCAGGAAAGTGTACTGGCTAATGTCCAAGATTGTGACATCGCAAACATTGAGATCAGTCACACAATTATATTCACTTTCTGACAAATACCTTTGGAAAAAGTAAAAAAAACCCTTATACCCCCATTTATTGGTTAAATAGTATTACAAGAGTTCACCTGCAAGGATAGCTTTGAAAGTTGATTTGCTATTAAAGAGAGAAATCAAACCAAACCTAGACGGGATTTATCTGACATCTAACGGTGTTAGAGTGTAGCACGAAGCCGTTTTATGGTGGGGGACGCACACAAATCGAGACTCACGCGCAGCAGAAAAACAATTCTTGATCCCGTTGGCATTACCTTGATGGAGCGCCTCAGGTACAAAGCAATAAACTTGGTTCTGGCGAAGCGGGTAAAGACCTGGGGACTGTCCTATGAGGTCATGTGTTACATACAACCACTAGGCATGAATGCCAGGCAGCAGCCTCGAAAGACGTGGGTAGAGGAGAACCTAGACCTTCTAAATGTTTTTAGAGTTTATGTAATGCTCCATATATGGTAGTCAGCCATTGAATATTCGACGTAGAAACCCCATTGTTGATGTAGTTGGGGTTGTTTCAGATTCAATCATCTCTCAGTATAACTCACCTATTACCCTAATTTTATTACTTTCACCATCCTCAAAAATTAGGACCCAATAATTCCTTTCTGATGTGGTTCTGCTCCAGAATTTGCAAGTACACCTCATGGATATCTCGAACCATAAATTCTGCTATGTTGCCTATTAATTAAACTATGTAAAGCGGCTTTATCAGATGTCATATCTGAGAAAAATCCGTTTTCAGTTTTTGCTTATAGCCTGTGACAATATACCCGCTGGCCGACCCCCACTATCTCAACCTCCTAAACCATTCGATCGTCCAGGTTTTTTTCTCATCTCCGGCCAGGGGTATTTCACATTTCTTTACAAACACACAAGGTACAATATACACAACCGAGAGGGTGGAAGAAAAGACGAACAAGTAAGCACGGGCTTGGGTTAGCTCCAAGCGCAAGAAGGGAGAAGTTTTGGACACTTTTGTGTAGCTTACTGTGCATCTGTGGGCTATCGCAAGCGTGTATCCGAGCGAAATTCCTACACAGCCACTAGGAATGCTGACTCATCCTCTCACGTTGGCCAACCCGGCCTCTGGATACTCAGGTCCTAGCAGTCACCTTTCTCTGATCGTCGCCTTCACCCGACTTCTGTTGACTACTCTCTTTTGTTGACAGCTTTCTTCTGTTCTCCCTGGGACCTTGCCTTTGAGAAAATACACCGCCAGTCGAACTTAACCCTTTATTTCGCTTACCGGAATAGAACAGTCTACCCCGGTAAGCGAAATAAAGGGTCAGGTTCGACATTCCAACCACCAGAAGAAGGCCGGAGAGTTCAACGTCCAAAACGTTGTGATAAACATGGCGACAAAGATGAGGACAATAGTCCGAAAAATGTAAATAATCTACGAAAACAATTGTTCATTCACCTGATGGTGACACCAAATTCATTAACATTTTCCCTTGAACGGAGATATTATTGGTATCATATCTTTTAATAATTTGTCTAAATTACGTACAAAGAATGTCAATAGATTTAATTAAAAAAAATAATATATACGGTATCTCAATATACATGGGACCCTCCTTTCTGCTAATAACTTTACTAATCATAATGTGTTCTTTTTTGTTTCAGATTTGAAAATAGTAGACAATAACTACAGTTAATCCTCGATCACAATGCTTTGCACACGAGAGAAAAAATATTTTGTGTCCCTGCTTATTTGGAGACAAAATCATTCAAAACTGTCTCAAATTTTCATATCAGTGGGTTGCATACCCATTAATATGATAATGATTTATTACTGAGACAAGAAACTAAAAAAAAGATTGCATGTCCTGGAAGCAGATATAATAACAACTAAAAAAAAAAACATTGATTTGATATCGCGAGCTCAAAAGATGGATTTTTTACAGGACGTGTTCCAAATGATTCCTTTGCGCTTATCTCAGTAATAGATCGTTATCGTATTAATGGGTTGCGTCTATTTTGAGACACCTTTTATATAGATACACTCATACACGCACGCGCACACACACACACACACATTTACATACACATACATACTGGGTGTCTCTATATACATGTGACCCATGTGATTGCTAATATCTCTTCTAATAATAATGTGTTCTTTTTTGTTTTAAATTTAAATAGTATACTATAACAACATACTATAACATTGATCACAATGCCTTGGACCAGAGAGAATAATATTTTGTGTCACTATTTATTTGGAGTCAAAATCATTCACGACAGTGCAAACAAGTTAACAATTATCCCCAGAAAAGCCTTTGGATAAACAAATTTCAGCTACAGGGTCAGTAAACAGTCAACAAGAAGGCAGAAAATTCCAGATCTAGCAGGAAGTTGACAGCAAGATGTCCTGACAATGGATGGATGCAGCGAGAGATACCGTCGGAAAGAGTCCGAAAATGTCTCTCCGCGAACGTTTTCAAGAACTTGGTCTTTCACATGCACTGTAGGATAAAGCCAAATAATTTCTGCCCTTGTCATGTGGTTTGCCTTTTCTGAAGTGATATGATTGCTTTTTAAGACTCAGATGAAAGATAACATGATGTAATATGAATTATCATATCAATAGGATGCATCTATTCTGAGACACCCGGTATAAACAAGATTTAGTATTAAATATCCCACATGGGTTTATTTGTCATTAAACATCAACCAACCAAACTCCGAAACTCTTACTTTTTGAAGAATATTATTCTTCAGCTCCTGGAATATTCAAGGTTTGTTTATGAAGACTCTTTCCTCGTTAGTCCAGTCGGCTGGGCCTGTAGAATAAAACGACTTCATCTCTGCAGAGAGTTAAGACCCCACCCCACCAACAAGTATCCAGAATATGACACTTAACAATCTAACGGTGAGGCTCCAGTAATGCAGTAATTTTGGGGAGTGAGGCGTACCCCTTCATTGCAATCGCGCCCAGATCCATTCTGGCCCAGAGTAGTCGCACCTCATAAAGTCATATCTATGTGTCAAATAAAAATATTTGACATTTAAAGCAAAGAACCTATGCTAAATTGAATCGTTAGAAATAAAACTGTTTGATCATTTAACTGTGTATAAACCAACGACTGACGTTTAATTGAATTGAATTGTAAGTTATACATAGCAATACTTGGAACTATTTAACTGTGTACAAACGAATGGGTAAAGTTGAATCGAATAATTTGTGTTAAATAGCAATACTATAGAAATGTGTGCAAAGAAAAGATTAATATTGAATAGAGTTATGGATGTTAGATAGTATCGTTGCCCTTCAGCTTTTCAAATCTAAAATCCTTATAAAGAATATAATAAAAAAACCCATAAAAACGCAGAGTCATCTATGACGTCAGCTAACAAGATTTTTCACTTATACCGGAAACGACGAAACCCGATAACGTCACCATTTCATAAGCGATTGGAATTCTCCGTTATTAACATGAGGACCATTTTCGAGATAATCTGTAGATCATCTTGAAGATAGTCTCTCAATGCAGAACAAATAGGTTGCTTTTTTAAGCTTCTCTCGTTAGTATTATGAGATATTTCAATATTACTCATATTTAAAAGAGAAACTTCCTATTTTGACAACACAGAATTTTCGCCACTCATGCATGTGATAGACCATCCAATAAACGGCACTTCCCTTTTATCTAAAAGCACTCACTGATCACAAAACTCAAGTCAGCTGTGGGTATTCGTGCCCGGAGAGCGACTCGGCAGCCTGGAATACGTGCCAGGTGGCAAACAATGACAAACATAGATTCACATAGAACTGGACCTCCGTGTCTAGTGACTTATGACCAGCAAGGACCTCCAGCATACGTGCAGGGAGACTTTCCAATGACTAGCATAGTTCACGTTGCACCTAGAAATCCTATGACCTGCATTGACCAGCAGCACATGAGTCTCGGCTCGTGTGCGACCTCCCCCTTCCTTAATCCTCACGGAAACTAAAGAATACACAGCCTTTATCCCGGGTGCCAAACTGAAAGTCAACCTAACAGTCTTTCTCAGAATTTATAGTCTTGTCTCCGTTTTATGGATCTTTGCAGGTATCACGAGACGACGATTCAGCAGCCAGCCAGACCTGCTGTAGATCAGTTCCTATATCTCCAGACTTGCAGCCAACTAGCTTCTGCATCTCCAGACCTGCAGAAAATCTGTTCCTGCATTACCAGACCTGTAGCAGACCAGTCCACGAGTAACAACCCTTCTCGGACTATCATCGACACTCTACGGCCACGTTGACTGTATAAATGTCAACACCGATCATCCGGCCTCCACAACCAAAGTGTCCACTTCTTCGACCGTCTCCAGATTCCTGACCATGTAGCTACACGGAGCACCAAGATTATATCCTTTAAGACAGCTGAATCTCCGCTTGTTTTAACAGCACCGATTTTCGATATCACTGAGACTACACAGACACTATACTCCTACATCAATCCTATTCTCACGCAAACCTTTCGTTTACGATTCGTCCAATAAAAGCCTGGCATCTTTAAGCTTACCCTATTGTTTTTGTCATTTTTGTCTCGTCTCTCGTCAATCACATCTAATTCATAAACGTTGCGTAGAATGACATATTTACCACGTCACCGCAACAATAGCAGTACTTGAAACCATTTAACTGTGTGCAAAAAAAAATGAGCTCAGATTCGTTTTTAAAATGTTATCAACAAAATGTGTTTACAAATCGTATATATTCAAGGGTATTAGTGCTATGTGAAATGCAATCAATCTCGTCTAGGATTTGAACTCGTGTCACCGTGTCCATTTCCTACGACAATAACCATTACACCACGGGCACCTCCTTTTTTTCAACCCCTCTGCTCGGGCAGGATATGACACAAGGACAATTTTTAAGCAGAGTTTAACAGGTTTTAATTCAAAGTTTTCCTTCTCCTTGACTAGTTGCCTCTCCAAGGCTGAAGAACCCAGTCTGCCCTACTATTTACCCATAGCTGGAGGGAGAATAATTAGATTCATACCTTTCCCAAGGCTATTAGTGCTATGTGAAATGCAATCAGTCACGTCTAGGATTTGAACACGTGTTGCCATATCCATTTCCTACGACGATAACCATTACACCAGGGGCACCCGCTTACCATTATAGTGTGCAAGACGTTTGGAACTAGGGGTAAAGAGAATTTTTATTTTCAATTCGAAAGGAAACAGGATAAAATAAACTTTAATACATGGATATATAAGTTTGTTTCACTGGATTAAATTTTTGACAGCCGTGAAATCTTTTGGAAGCGAACATATGTAAAAAAAGTTTATCCTGCAATCTTGATACCTGGATTAAATTCCCTTTTTATTGAGTATAATATCTGAACAAGTTATATTCTCTGAAATAATCCCAGAGATTTAAGAACATATGTTTTTATTAAAAAAAGTAGATGGCAACATTGAGTTATTTTACAAATTCTTCACGTTTAGAACTTTGGATAAAAAATTCCCCAAATAAAACTTTAAAGAAGGAAATAAAGATAAAAATAAAAAAAAATGAAGAAATGGAGAGAGAGAGTGAGAGAGAGAGAGAGAGAGAGAGAGAGAGAAAGAGAGAAAGAAAGAGAAAAATAGAAAGAGAAAAAGAAAGAAAGAGTGCTAGTAGAAAGAAAGAAAGAGAGTGAGAGAAAAAGAAAGAAAGAAAGAGTGAGAGTAGAAAGAAAGAGTGAGAGTAGAAAGAAAGAAAGAAAGAAAGAAAGAAAGAAAGTGAGAGTAGAAAGAAAGAGAAAGAAAGAAAGAAAGAGAGAGAGAAAAAGAAAGAAAGAAAGAGTGAGAGTAGAAAGAAAGAGAGAGAAAGAAAGAGAGAGAAAGAAAGAAAGAGAGAGAGAGAGTGAGAGGGAGGGAAATAGGAAGTGAAATAGACCAAAAATATAAATTAGAATTGAAAGATGACTGAAAGGATAAAGATCGAAAGTAGGTCAAGAATGAAAAAAAGAAAGAATGAAATGATGCATATTGAAGGGTAAAATACACGAAAATAATAGAAAGAAGCCTCGTCTAAGAATACTAAAAAAAAGGTAAATAGAAGCAAAAAGAAAAAAAAAACGCAAAAAAGAAAGATAGAAAAAAAGAAAGGAAGGAAGGAAGCTAAGAAGGAAAGAAAAAGACAAAATAAAGAAAGTCTGATAGAAAGAAGAAAGAATGGAAGGAAAAACTCAAAGAAAGAAAGAAAAATCATGTTACCATCATCATCATCATCATATCGTGCTGGCAGCACGGATATCCCTGACCCTCTCTCGCCACTCCTCCCTATCGTCCATCGCCCTAGGCAGGTCTTCAGGACAACAACCTGTATCCTCACATAGCTGCTGAATGTACGTTCGTGCTGGTCGTCCTGCTTTTGCGCGGCCATGTGTGGGGATCCATAAGAGTACATCTCTTATGAGTTCATCTCTGCTTCTCCAGCAATGTCCTGCATGTCTGGTTCGCCTAACTTGAATAGTTTTCGTGATAGGGGGCAGGTGGCCGTACAGTTGGTGTCTTGTGGGGTTTTGCTGCCAAGGAAAAAGAAAAGGAAGGATTAAGAATGATAAAGAAAAAAATGCAAAAATATCAGAAAGAAGCCTTGTCCAAGAGTGCAAAAAAAAAAAAAAAAAGAAATGACGCCAAGGGAAGAATAAAAAAATTAGAAAGAAGATTTAACAAAACGAGCGGAAGTAATAGGTATATAGATTAATCTAAGAGAGCTGAAAAAGAAAGAAAGAAAGAAAGAAAGAAAGAAGTAAAAGAAGAAAGAAAGGAAGAAAGAAAGAAAGAAAGAAAGAAGTAAAAGAAGAAAGAAAGGAAGAAAGAAAGAAAGAAGTAAAAGAAGAAAGAAAGGAAGAAAGAAAGAAAGAAAGAAAGAAAGAAGTAAAAGAAGAAAGAAAGAAAGAAAGAAAGAAGTAAAAGAAGAAAGAAAGAAAGAAAGAAGTAAAAGAAGAAAGAAAGGAAGAAAGAAAGAAAGAAAGAAGTAAAAGAAGAAAGAAAGGAAGAAAGAAAGAAAGAAAGAAAGAAGTAAAAGAAGAAAGAAAGAAAGAAAGAAAGAAGTAAAAGAAGAAAGAAAGAAAGAAAGAAGTAAAAGAAGAAAGAAAGGAAGAAAGAAAGAAAGAAAGAAGTAAAAGAAGAAAGAAAGGAAGAAAGAAAGAAAGAAAGAAAGAAAGAAAGAAGTAAAAGAAGAAAGAAAGAAAGAAAGAAAGAAGTAAAAGAAGAAAGAAAGAAAGAAAGAAAGAAGTAAAAGAAGAAAGAAAGGAAGAAAGAAAGAAAGAAAGAAGTAAAAGAAGAAAGAAAGGAAGAAAGAAAGAAAGAAAGAAAGAAGTAAAAGAAGAAAGAAAGAAAGCAAGAAGTAAAAGAAGAAAGAAAGAAAGAAGTAAAAGAAGAAAGAAAGGAAGAAGAAAGGAAGCCAAAATAGATAAATAAATAAATATGATGCTAAGTGAGGGGCAAAAGTGAAAGATAAAAAAAGAAAAGGAACATCGAATAGAAAGTATGGAAGAGATAAAAAGTAATAATCAGTGGAAGAGTAAAAAAAAACAAAAAAGATAGAAACCAAAAGAATGAAAAACAAAGAAACAAACAAATAAATAAATAAATCAGAAATGATAAACAAAAAGTACGAAGATAATAGAAAGAAGAAACCAGTCTAAGAGGACCAACAAAGAAAGATAGATAAAAACCAAAGAAAGAAAGAAAAGCAAGAAAAAGAATGAATGAATGAAAGAAAAAAAAAAAAAAAGAATGTCAAGTGAAATAGACCAAAGCTGTAAAATAAATTCAAAATAGAAACGAAAATGATTTGAAAAAAAAAAAAAGAAACAAAATATAAAAAGCAAAGAACTTGTTAAACGACACAGAGGGGAACAGCTGTTGCTTACTTTATGGGAAATAACCATGAAATTTCGGAAAGTAATAAAACAATGACATTACAGCTTGGTTCCCGGCTTGATGGCGTTGATTCATGGCTTATGTTTTCCTCATAACAAACGTCTTGTCTTATTCAAAAGAAGTTTAAAGAGAATAATCGTTCCTCATAGAAATAAACAAGAGGAGACAAGTGTTTCCTAGAAAACAATGGTTGGAATCAAATCAAAGAATGTTATCTATTTTTTTCAAAAAAAAAAAAAAAATAAATAAATAAAAGGAAAAGAAAAAAGGAAATGAAAAAAAAAACCTGATAAAATTTCAAAAAAATATTTCTTTATGTCACAGAATATTATACGAGCCGTAAAACCGTTCGGTTCCAATAGTAACAGCGGTCTATAATGATATTGATACTTCCATTTAGGAAAGTCTCGATTGATAAGCATTTTATCTTCGCTGTATCGAATTTCGATTATTAAAAAAAATAATATTCAGTGCCAACGGAGACGGCGGCACAATCATTCCTTTGCAAATTTAATTTGAAATTGCTTTATTCTCTGTTTGAAATTTATAGCTTTTATAAAAATTTCGCTATTTTATGGTTTTCTTTTTTTTTCTTTTTTTGCAATTATGACACACACACACACACACACACACACACACACACACACACACACACACACATATATATATATATGTAATTCTTTTAATACCCTCTCCGGTGGCAAAAGCTGGTTGGTAGCGCCAGGAGTGGCCGTACCGCTTTGAGCTACTGAAATTGGGTTATTACCCTGGTTGACGTCTGATGAGGGCAGGGTATCGCACGTGCTTTCACACGTTGTATGATGAATATATATATATATATATATTCCCAGTAATGTCTATCGCCTGATGCTTGTATATATATATATATATATATATATATATATATACACAAGCATCAGGCGATAGACATTACTTGGAATCTGTGCGTCGATGGATGCATCAATAAATTCCAAATTCAAATACGAAAAAATACTGAAGAGTTTTAAAATCAGACCAAATTCCACCGTGTGGTTTAGCCTTACCTTACTCGGAACGGTTATGTGAACAAATAGAGAAAGAGACAAGTTATATGTGACTGGAAGGAGGCCCCGTGGTGCAGTTGTTAACATTCCGGACAGTCACATCATAATAAATGAATTAGAACCCCAGTCTTGCTATTAAGTTCACTTTTGGACAAATACCTTCAGCAAAGATATGAACCTCCTTTCTATTCTTCTATCAGGGTGGATTTGGCATAACTCACGAAAGTTGATGTGCCATTAAACAAAGGAACCGATCCATCAACTAAATAAAACCCTATATATGATAGTGCTGCTATGTCGGCCATAGGATGCTTCACTTCAGAAAGAGAAACATTTAATCTCCAAATTGGCAATAGATCTACTTTTCCTAACCAACTATAGCATAGCTGAGAAGAAATATATTTTAGAGGCGCTCGTGGCGTGATGGTTACTGTCGTAGAAAGGTGAGACAGCGATCAAAGTTCAAATCTTATTTTCATTTCACACTGCACCATGGAAAAGATTGGAATCCATTTATTTCCTCTTCGGCTATGAGTAAATAGTAGGGCAGACTCGGCTCTTGAATTTTGGTATGGCAACCGGTTTAGCAGAAGGAAAACTCTGAAGTTAAAGCTGTTAAACCCCGCTTAAAAATTGACCTAATGTCACACTCTGCTCGTAGAGGAGAGGTTGGGTAAGTATGTGTCTAAGAAATATGTTAATTCCCTTTGGTATGGTGAATTTTGCGGTATGTCAACCCTTGTGGAGTTAAGTAATGTCGAAGTCATCCACTTTTTCACGCAAGTGTTTACCAATGGCACGGGAGACCTGGGTTCAATCCAAGGTCGAGTCATACCAAAGACTCAAAAATGCTACTTGATGCCTCCTTGCTTAACACTCAGCATTTTAAGGTAAGGATCAAGGGTAATGTGGGTCAATCCTGGGAAAGGAGTAGCGCCCTCCTCTACACCTTGGTGTAGTAGCTATCGAAAAGGGAGCCTTCGGGCCACCATCGACTACGGTCGCCAACTTTATTTATATAGTTTCCTGTAAGTATTGATAATAATCCTTTGTTAACAATCATAGCTTCAAGTTATTATTCTTAATAGAAATAATTTGCACCCACTTATATGGTTTCAAGTATTCGTATCAAATACTAATAATTCATAAACAATTATATGGCTTCAAGTAAATAATCCTATTCTATGATTATCATTTGTGTGCACACATTTGTATAGTTTAAAATGTTTCAAATATGGTTTAAAGTGACTACTACTACTACTAGTAAGAATGATAATTATCGAAAATAAAAGAAAACGAAAAGATAGACAAACACTGGGACCTTACCCGAGAACAAAAGAAAATGTGGAACATGTGGATGACGGTAATACCCATTTTAATTGGTGCACTTGGAACGGTCTCTGAAGGCCAAGAAAAAACGACTGGAAGAATTGGAAATCAGAGGAAGAATCGAGACCATCCAGACCACAGCATTTTAAAGATTTGTTAGAATACTGAGAAGAGTCCTGGAGACCTGAGAAGATGTGCTGGCACTTAGACTCCAGTGAAAGACTACCAGCAAAAGCTGGTGTGAAAAACTTCGAAGAGTGAAATAATAATAATAATAATAATAATAGTGGGATTTTGAGAAAACAAACGGATCACCTAATCTCAATCAGAAGACCAGACCTAATGATAATTAACAAAACAAAAAAAGAAAAAAAAAAAAAAGAAAAAGAAAAAAGAAAGAAAGAAAAGAGAACCCACCGAATAGTGGAATTTGCTGTCCTGGTGGGCCACAGCAAAAATTAAAGAAAACGAAAACAGAAACAAGTGGACTTTGTCGGAGAACTAAAAAAAAATAATAGGGGATATGAACGTGACGGTGATGACAATTATAGTAGGTGCACTCGGAATGATCTTCCAAGGCTTAGTAAGGGGGATGTAAGAGTTAGAAATCGAAGGATAAGTGAACTACAACATTATTGAGGTCAGACAGAATACTGAGAAGAGTCCTGGAGACCGGTGGAGACTTGCTGTCACTTAGACTCCGGGGAAAGACCATTAGCTGACGGCTAGAATACTGAGACGAGTCCTGGAGACTTGAGGAGATTTGCTGTCACTCAAACTCCAGTGAAAAACCATCAGCTAATACTGATGTGAAAAACTCTAGTGGAGTAAATAATAATAAAAACAGCCAAAATCTAGGAAGCAGAAAGAAAAAGAAATGTACAGAGATTTTAAGTACGAAACAAATCAAATTGCACACGAGAAGACCTGAACATGGCTAAGAAAAGGAAAACTTAAGAGAGAAACTAAAGATCTTCTAATAGTAGCCATAAAAAAACGCCCTAAGGACCAATTATATTAAAGTGAAAATTGATAGAATAGCAAGTGTAAACAATGTGTAGAAAAAGATGAAACGATCACTCCTATAATAAGCGAATGCAGCTAACTTGCACAAAAAGAGTACAAGAATACACACGACTGGGTGAAAAGGTAATCTCCACGTAATTGTGAGATTGAATCTGTACCATACTACCTGATAGTATATGCACATATCAGGACCAGTCCGAAAGTATGAGACTGATTTTGGAGGCGATCGTGGCGTAATTGTTACCGTCGTAGAAAAGTGAAACGGCGACCAAAGTTCAAATCTTATTTTCAATTCATACAGCACTTATAACGATGGGAAAGCTTTAGCTTTGGAATGACAACCGGTATAGCAGAAGGAAAACTCTGAATATTGAGATACAGACAGATCCCTTTATCCCGGCCAAGTGTTAATTAACAGATCCCTTAATCCCGGCCAAGTGTTAACAAACAAAAAAAAAAAAAAAAAGGGAAAAAAATTGGCGTCTTGTAGATTAACAGATCCATTTGACCCATATATGAGACCCTAACAGATATAACTGACCCATAGATATGACGCTAACAGATCTATTTGACCCATAAATGGGATCTTAACAGCTATTACTCTCGGTGTTTCTCCTTCTGCTGAGGATACAGTCACTAAGTCCCACCGATAGGGTGACTTGCTTAATAAAACGCTTGGTATCATTCTACTTATGCACTCATTCAAATTCACCAGGAAAAAACTATCAAGTAAATTTCTGAGGGATTTGAATTTATTCGACCATCAAACCCACCGCAATTTTCTATTTTTCGCAAAAAAAAAAAAAAAAGAAATTATTTTACACTTTTTAAGATGTGGGGATCACTTCCATATTCTAAAATAATGTAGAATGGTAACCTATTTCTGCGACGATTATATGAAAAAAGGACCCTTCTTCTGAAGTAAAAAAAAAGAAAGATTGGAATAATTTGACCTGTCTGGTTATTTGTCTTTTCCAATGTTAACTGTTCCAAGAATGGGTAATCATTCTACAGGGAATTAAAATGTGAAAATGTATACCCATTTATGAAATATAAAATAATTGTTAAAAAAAAATGGTCGTGAATTTGACCGTCAAATTCACGACCATTTTTTTAAATCACTAAAAGAAAAGAAAAACTCAAAGAAAATTTTTTCCTGGGAAATTTGAACGAGTGCACGTGTAGAATGTTACCAAAAGCTGCAATCAGGAGGCGTTCGTAGAGTTATGGTTACCGTCGTAAGAAATGGACACAGCGACACAAGTTCAAATCCTGGACGGTTCTGTTTTCATTTCACATATCGCTAATATCATTAGGCAAAGTATAAATCCAACCGCTCTCTGTCTCTCTTCAGCTATGGGTAAATAATAAGGCAGACCAGACTCTTTAACCTTTGTGTGGCAACCGGTCTAAGTAAAAGTAAAGTTGGCGACCGTAGTCGAGGGCGATCAGAAGTCTCCCTTTTCAATGGCTACTACACCGAGGTGTTGGGGAGGGTGCTACTCCTTTCCCTGGATTGCTCCACTTTATCCTCGATATGTACCTTATATTGCTGAGTGTAAAGCTAGGAGGTATTAAGTACCATTTTTAAAGTCTTTGGTATGACGCTACCTGGGATTGAACCCAAGTCTCCCGAACTATTGGCGAACACTCTACCCACGAGACGAATTCAAATCTGTAAAACTCCTCTTAAAAAGGATCTTGTGTCACATCCTGTTCGTGCGGAGGGGATTAGTAAAAAGAAAAAGGTTATATCAAAAGATAGAATAAAATACTACTCAAACGTACCAAAATATTTTTTGTGAAATGTTTCAATGTACAAAAATTATATATGCAACTAAATACGTAAAAAGGGAGTTTAGAGGTCATAGTGTTAACAGAATTGCCATGGGACACTGACAGATGACTGTTGGGTGATTGATTGTAATGGCATGTCAACTCTACTAGGGTTATTTAGTGTCAAGAGATAAAGAAATTATGTACATTGTTCCTTTATATCTATAATTTTTAATTATTCAGTTATATGATATCAAGTATTCCTATCTAATACAAATAATTTGTACACTGTTGTATGTTTTCAAGTATTCCTATCTAATATAAATAATTTGCACACAGTTGTATGTTTTCAAGTATTCCGATGTAATCCAAATAATTTGCAGACTGTTGTATGTTTTCAAGTATTCCTATCTAATTCAAATAATTTGCACGCTGTTGAATGGGTTCAAGTATTCCTATCTAATACAAATAATTTGCATACAGTTGTATCGTTTCATGTATTCCTATCTAATACAAATAATTTGTACACAGTTGTATGTTTTCAAGTATTCCTGTCTAATACAAATATTTTGCACATAGTTGTATTCCTATCAAATACAAATGATTTATCTACTTTTGTATGGTTTTAAAATATTCCTATCTAATTTAAATAATTTACTCGTAGTTGTATGGTTTCAAGTATTCCTATCTAATCCAAATAGTTAAATACTTTCAAGTGATCATCTTCAAATTGTACTGATAGCACGAGTCTGATTTTTATTTACATCGCAAACGGCCATTAAACAAGGAAAGGAAAGCCGAAACAATTTGCTGTTATTTAGCACCAAGTATTCGTGATGCAGGCCCTTGGTCTAATGAGTAGAGTGTTCGTTAATGGTCCGGGAGACTGGGGTTTAATCCCGGGTCGAGTCATACCAAAAACTCAACTTGGTGTTGCCTTGCTTAATACTCAGCATAATAAGATAAGGATCAAGTGTAAAGATGAGCAATCCATGGAATGGAGTTACATCCTACCCTACACCTAAGTTTAGTGGCTATTGAAAAGGGAGCCTTCGAGTCACCCTCGACTTCGGTCGATAACTTTACTTACTTATTCCTAAATATTTCAAGCAATTTTCAAATAGATCTATTTGACGTACAGATAGGACCCTAGTCGTACTCACACTCTGGTTCAGAGCGAACCTCGAAGTGATACTCATGAAACGGTATATCATAGTGCACAGATCTCCAGAAGTTGAGCCTCACCACCAGATGCAGATTATTGTCATAATCAAGAAACACACACAAAATGAATAGCAAAATCATATATATGAATTTTTAGTGATTTTTCTTTTTCTTTTTCTCTTTGGTTTTTCTTTTTCTCTTTTTTGCTGCCGCTGTCGTCGTGAGGCAAAGGTCTCATCATTAACAAGACAAATTTAAAAAAAAAAATCATAATTCCCCGACAGCTGGTACAATTTATCTCCACCGTCTTTTCTTATTTTTGTTGTTAACTTTCTTTTCCTTTTTTTTTTGTTTTTTTGTGTTTCGATTCGCCCGTACGGATATCGACTCAGATGCCCCCAATCAGCTGAGGGATTAGGTATTCCTTGATCCAGCTGATTACTAAGAAAGACGTTGAAATTCATGCCAGCAGCCATAAGATCGCTCAGAGGAGGTAAAAAAAGAAACAAAAAGAGAGAATTAAAAGGTAAGAAAATATCATAATTTCTTTAAATTCCACATCGACATTCATATGAACCTGTGTACAACGTATCTTTTTTCGTTAGGGACGGACATTCATTTGTTGGTCGGTCAGTGAATACGGCATATCAACCCTTAAAGTTTATTTAAGGCCAAAATCTGTTTATATATATATATATATATATATATATATATATATATATATATATATATATATATATATAAAGAAAAATTGTTAACAAAGACTTTGTTTCACAATAAATCTCTCCTTCTACTTGGATTACCTTGTTATCACTTTTTCTTTACAAACTGTCGGATTACAATCCATTATTTTCCTCTCTCTCTCTCTCTCTCTATATATATATATATATATATAGCAGTTCGTTTAAAAATTAAGTTACCTACAAACTATTCACTAACAAACTACAGACACGTACACACACACACACACACACACACACACATATATATATATATATATATATATATATATATATGTAGTTTGTATACTATATATATATATATATATAGGTTGTAAACTATATATATATATACATATATATATATATATATATATATATATATATATATATTGTAACCGGATAGAAACTCAAACCTGGTTAAGTTGTCATTATAAACTTATTTTGGCGGAGAATATTACTGTACTCTCCGTCTCGTCAGATGCGATTGAGTACACACATAGATTTATATGATATTCCTCATATATTCTGAAAAAGAATAATCCACACCCACTGTCTTCGGACGCTGGGGCACCTCGGGTAGCGTAATGGTTAGCAAGCTCGACTAGCAAACCTACACGAGTGAGTTCGAGTCTCATTGGGTGCCCCTTTCATATGGCCTTGTGCCATATCTAAGCAAAAAGCTTAGTAAATTACCACTGTCTTCGGACGCTGACTGGATATATATTAAGGGAATAGTTTGTAGGTAACTTTTTTAAACGAATTGCTTATTTGTTTGCAAGCAGTTAGATGTTAGAATTCTTTTCAATATTTATCGTAGTGCTATTTCGATCCTTTTCGGACTAACACCCTTGGCACAGATATGACCCCACCATCCCTCCGGCTATGGGTTAAACAATACCACATCTATATCTTTTCAAAGATGGTTTGACATTAACCGGTGGAGGTTGAGAGACGAAAAAACAGAGAACCCAAACCAAACCCAATATTAATTATTTGTTTGCTTACTCTTAAATGGTTTTATATCTAGTAATAATAGTTCTTCTTAACATAAATGGTTTGTTTACATGCAGTCAAGTGGTTTCTAAAATTCCTGTCTAACACTAATGATTCTATTTAATATTAATGACTTGTTTACTCACAGTTTAGATAGTTTCAAGTACTGCTATTAACAAGTATTCCAAAATAAGATAACGACTATTCAACAAGATAACAAGTAATTATCAAGTATTCCAATATAAGATAACAAGTATTTAGCAAGTATTCCAATATAAGATAGATATTTAGCAAGTATTCCAATATAAGATAAGAAGTATTTAACATGTATTCCAGTATAAGATAAATAATTTGTACACATTTGTATGATTTCAAATAACTTATGATAATAACAATCCTTACTAAATGATAGAATAGTCCTATTTTACCCATTGATTGAATCCGAGCATATAGTCATCATCATCATCATATCGTGCTGGCAGCACGGATATCCCTGACCCTCTCTCGCCACTCCTCCCTATCGTTCATCGCCCTAGGTAGGTCTTCAGGACAACAACCTGTATCCTCACATAGCTGCTGAATGTACGTTCGAGCTGGTCGTCCTGCTTTTGCGCGGCCATGTGTGGGGATCCATAAGAGTACATCTCTTATGAGTTCATCTCTGCTTCTCCAGCAGTGTCCTGCATGTCTGGTTCGTCTAACTTGAATAGTTTTCGTGATAGGGGGCAGGTGGCCGTACAGTTGGTGTCTTGTTGGGTGCTGCTGCCAGGACTTGTTGAGGATTGCACGCAGCATTCTTGTGTAATTGCCGTCTAGTTTCTTCTCCAGCCGTTTTGTTAGCGTCCATGTAGTGCATCCATATAGCAGTATCGATGTGACCGCTGCCTGGAAGAAACTGCGTTTCATTTTGTCGGTTAGGTCTGATTTCCATATAATCGATAGCCTATTGATAGCTGTCCATGCTTTCGTTAACCTCGTTTCGATGTCCTTTTCGGTTGATTCGACGCTGCTTCCTAGGTACGTGAATTTGTCTACTAGTTTAAGTGGGGTTCCTTCTAGAGTGGAGATGTCCCCGGTTTGGTTATAGCACATATATTCCGTTTTGTGTGCATTAACATGGAGGCCTATGCTTGCTGCTGCTCGTTCCAAACTATGCAGAAGAGTTTCGGCTTGGTCAGGTGTATTTGCCAGTATCGCTATGTCATCGGCGTAGTCGTCGTCGGTAATTGTTGTTGCGGGGTATCTTCTGCTTCTTCTCTTCGTCAGTTCGAAGCCATTCTCTTTGATTTTGTCAATCGATGTTCTAAGTACGTAGTCTAGACAAATGATAAAGAGGTACGGGGCCAGTGTGTCCCCTTGTAGTACTCCAGCTACAATGTCAAAAAACACTAAAGTAAAAGTACGATCACCGGATGGAGCATATAGTACAAATTGGGATTAGAATAGACCTGAGCGTAATGATAATGAAGGAGTACTCCAAATACTCAAACTCCAGGATTGGGGACTCATCATAAGATAGAGTTTAGTATCATACCCAGGACACTTTTTGACGTGGGGTTTTTCTCCCAATGCAAAGATGCATTCGGCGTTTTTGGCGCCAAGGATGTCTTGGGTATGACACAAACCTGCATCTGATAGTGAGGCTCAAGTTCTGGAGCTTTGATAATGTGAAGTAACTCTTTATTGTCATTACTCCCATGTCCACCCTAACCCAGAATGGTGTTACTTGTTTGGGTCCCATCATGGGTGAAATAGAAATATCTAATCATTTTCTTTACTGGAAACCATTTAAAGAAATGACTGAGAAATTGAATTATTAGTACTACATAGCAATGTTTGGAACCATTGATTGTGCGCAAACAAATGAGCTCTACTCGTTTAAAAATAATGTTACCAACAAACTATTCCTTTACAAATTTTATATATTTACTATATCTGTATAAACAGTATTTGGTAGTAAATAACCTCCAAGGGTTGATATGCCATAAAACACAACCAACATCAGAATTATCCTAAACAGGACCCTTACTATAAGTAAGTTTAGAAAATCGAATTCTTGATATTTAAGTTCGTTGCTTTCAAATATAGAGTGGCTTAATAGGTTCAGTTTATACGAAACTAGACCGGGAATCCCTAAGGTGCAGTGGCGAACGTACTGTAACTGTACTGTGACATCTGTAGGAGGTTATATTGTGTTTTGATATTTGATTTCCAGTTTGTAGTGGTATATTTAATTTGTTTTATATGTGGTTGCGTGTTCTCACAAGTCGGAAGATCGCCATTTATAGCGATGGGGATATCACTATTATTATTATTATTGGGGTTTTTAGATTTAAGGTTTAAGTTGGTTTTGTTGGTATTACTTTGGCTAAGACGTCCGTTCCCGTTGAGGATTTCTGAGCGAGAGAGAGAGAGAGAGAAATTCGCGGGCTTTCTTCAATTTTTGGTGCTGCTAGAAAATATGGTTTGAGCTGAATAGGACAAGTCATCCTGATTGGGTAAAAATGTTCGGCGACTCTAACGGTCAAATTAAATTACGCGTCAAACAAAAATTCAAGTTTCTTTCTGCTACACATCGTATTAAACGAGTTCCCTGTTACGTTGACATTCGGTTAAATACCTTTGGTAAATGTATGAACTCATTAATTACCACAGCTATAGGTTAAATAATACCACTTTTATGGTGCCCGTGGTGTAATGGTTATTGTCGTAGGAAATGGACACGGCGACACGAGTTCAAATCCTGGCCGAAACTGATTGCATTTCACATAACACTAATACCCTTGGGAAAGGTATGAATCCAATTATTCTTCTTCCAGCTATGGGTAAATAGTAGGGCAGACTAGGTTCTTCAGCCTTGGTGAGGCAACTAGTCTAGGAGAAGGAAAACTCTGAATTCAAACCTGTTAAATGTCGCTTAAAATTGACCTTGTGTCATATCCTGCTCAAGCGGAGGGGTTGGGTAAATATGGTTAAATAATACCAGTAAAGTTCTTCTATTAGGCTTTTGGTATATTTCGATGATTTTAGATCTTCTGCGGTAAAGGTCACGTGGTGTAGTGGCGAACGAGCTGGACAGCGACATCGCAGTCATTGAGTTCAAACTTCAGACACACTATGACGTTCACTCTCGGACTTATATCATTAGGAAAAGGCATGAACTCCCTTGTCACCACTGCAGTTGGTTCAATACTACCACTAGTGTTCTAAAAAGAAAGCTTTGACCTTAAATAACCAACAAAGTTTGAAATGTCATGAAAGATTAAAACTCCCCAAAGAAAAAGAAAACCATTAAAGTAAAAATTTTTCTATAGGAACTCATTTAAATAGCTCTACTTAAAATGCTATAGGCAAGATTCTTACTTTCTCTGTGAAATTTTCACTCAGTTAAATTACTTAAAAAACATATTAAGACGAAAAACACAGTAAATTCTGATATAAAAATTATATATACGAGGGTCATTCAATAAATAAAATGACTGTATTGAAAAAAGCAAAATATTTTGCCAATAAAGTAATTTCTGCATTGTTTGGAATTCTTTTAAGTCAAAAGTTTTGCCCAGTTGGTTGGGGCTGTAGAATACACCGACTGCACCTCTGCAGAGGGGTTAGACTCCCACCAATGAGTGTCCTGGATATGACACTAAACAATCTGATGGTGAGGTTCCAGTGATACTGGGGCTCTGGGGAATGCAGAGCACCCCTTTATTGCCATTGTTCCTAGCGCCACTCTGGCCCGGCATGGTAGCACTTGATAGGGCCTTATATATAGGTCAAATAGAACTAACGGTATACTTATGCTAAACTGAATTGTTTGACTAAACAGAATAGCTTGAAATAGAAATGTTTTTGACAATTAAACTGTACTTACATTTAAACTGCGTGTTTATGCTAAACTGAATTGTTTGAAATTGAACTGACATTGAAACTCTAATTACACTAAAGTGAATTGTTTAATATAGAACTGTTTTGACATTTAACTGTGTGTAAACAAAATCCGCACTTATACTAAACTGAATTAGCTGAATTAGAACAGGTTGACTCAACTAAATAGCTTGAAATAGAAATGTTTTTTCCCAATTAAACTGTATTTACATTTAAACTGCGTACTTATCCTAAACTAAATTGTTTGAAATAGAACTATTTTCATAAAAATGGATTTGGCGTTAGATAACATACAAAGGTTTATATGCCATAAAACCTAAATAAACAAACAAACGAACATGTCATCAGTTATTTAAATCACACAAAATATTTGTTTTGAGATTATTCTAAATGGTTGCAAATTAGACAGAAAATTCCTGACTTGAGTAGAGGTATGGGGTCAAATTTTTGGTGGCTAAGAAGTGCAAATAGTGTGAAATTTACAGAAGAATGTGTGATGTGCACGGAGAAAACTGTTTTACTAAAACCAATATTTACAAATGAGTCAAACATAGGTTTGCCACTCCGAACCTGAGTAAAGAAGAGAGTCCACGGTGGGGAAACTAACTCTCCGGTAAAGAAAAGGTTCCGGGCGTTGCTGTTTGTAAAGGAATTCATACTAACAGTCTTCTGAGACATAAAAGCACTCATGTCTATTGATTTCCTTGAAAATGGTGCAACTGCAAATGATGCCTCCAATTGCCGAGTCCTTATGAAAAATTAACCTTATTCATTCAATGAACCATATATATATATATATATATATATATATATATATATATATATATATATATATATATATGCAAATGGAATGTAAACAAGGAAAGTTTGCAAGGAAACAAAAGGTTCATTGCTACTGCAGTAAAAGCAGGTAAAATATCAAATTATTAACACTTGAAATCCGTTACTCAGAGTTTCATGAGATGTGTACAATTATCACAGTAAACTACATAATTTGATATTTCTTGGTTTTTTTTTTCATCATACAACGTGTGAAAGCATGTGCGATACCATGTCCTCATCAGTCGCCAACTAGGGGTGATAACACAGTTTCGATAGCTCAAAGCGGTACAACCACTCCTGGCGCTACCAAGCAGCTTTTGCAACCGGTCAAGGTATTAAGAGAATCATATATACGCCAGATCAATTTAGAGCAGAGACTACATTGGACGTTAATCTTCATTTTTAGTGTGCAGTTTGTGATTAAAAAAAAACAAACAAAAAGAAAACGCGTTTACTTTCGGTCGTTAATGTTATTACGCGCTTACTTATATATATAAATAAAGTAAAGTTGACGACCATAGTCAAGGGTGACCAGAAGGCTCCATTTTCAATAGCTACTACACCGATGTGTAGGGGAGGGCACTACTCCTTTCCGTGGATTGCTCCACTTGACCCTTGATACGTACCTTATAATGCTGAGTGTTAAGCAAAGTAGCATTAAGTACCATTTTTAGTGTCTTTGGTATGACTCGACCTGGGATTGAACCCAGGTCTCCCGGACCATTGGCGAACACTCTACCCACTTGGCCAAATATATATATATAACTACATACCGGATTGAACAAATACCCGATTAACGACGTCATCTCAGCCGGGAAAACAATAACAAATTGGCCTCCCAATTTTAAAGGAAAGCTTCTGCAGTCATCAAAGAAGCCAAGCTTCGATTGGCTGTTGCAAAATTAAAAGTGATACCCATGGATAGAACCATTCCTGCAGTATTTTGGCTGGTGTGAAAGATACGCAATTTAGTTGCTGAGATGGGAGTTGGCGTAAGATGAATGCCAACTGGATCATTTGAGCGAGGGGGTCTGATATTGCAAGACCCCCCCCCATGAACCCAAAGGAAACATCCCTGATGACCCGTCCCTATGCAGCAATGAAGATGTATGATATAAGTATATATATATATATATATATGGGTGCGGAAGCAAAATTATGGATAAAAGTAAAGTAAGGTTGGCGACCGTAGTCGAGGGTGACCCTATTTCATAGCTACTACACCAAGGTATAGGGGAGGGCGTTACTCCTTTCCCTGGATTGCTCCACTTTATTCTTGATACGTACCTTATAATGTTGGGTGTTAAGCAAAGTAGTGTTTAGTACCATAATAAAAGATTCTATTATAAACAAGATTAAATTTTATTTTAAATAGATAGATTTTAAATAAATAAAAGAAAAACAATTAAATATGAAGATAGACACAAAACAGTAAATTTACTCTATATGACCACAATTTTTTTTCAACACTGCTTCGAAACGATTTGCATGCCTTCAAAATAAATTCTTCAGACATTTCATTCCCTTCCTCTTCAATGGCAGTTTTTAACCTACCAATATTTGAATAGGAAGTTGCATTTGTTTTGTTTTCTAAAACTCCCCATATAGCATTATCAAGGGGGATTAAGGTCTGGGCTTGATGAAGGCTGTGAAGAAACTTTAATTATTTTGGAATTTTTTTTTTGCCTAGGTTTCCTCGTTAAGCAAATCATAGATTCTTTGTTGTTTCTTTTCTTACTCATGCATATTGGGCTTAATTTTAATGAAAAAGTGCTTGAATAATGGTGCTAATAATGAAAATTTAGATTTATCGCGTTGTTTTCAAAAATTGGAGTGAATTTTTGAGACTGCAGTCGGTGATTCACTCTAAACTGTCCAGCAGGATACATAGCGTAACGGTTATAGGCGTTTGTTCCCTAAGCTTCTAAGGAGACAATCATCTGGAGATTGCAGGTTCAATTCTGACTGCAGGCGAGTAACAATACAGGAATACTTTACACTTGTACCCAATTATGGCTAACGGAATCAGAACAGGCAACCCCCGTGGATACAATAAAGGACGTAGTTCGAAGTTCCGTGAAGGTTCCCGAGTTCGAAGAAGGCTGGAGGACATATTGTCCGAAACGTTGTGGAAATAACAATAAAGATGAAGACAATTGTCCGGAAACCCTCAACGATAAAAATGATCAAGATTCATCTCAGAAATCTATACAACTCATAATTCTATTTAACACTATTTATTCACTTGCATATAGTTAAATGATTTCAAATATAGCTATGTAACTCTAGCCATTCAATTTAACATCACTTATTTATTTGCATAAAGTTAAATGGTTAAATAGTTCTTAGATAAACTGTTCTATTTGACCAATAGATTGGACCCAAACAGATACTAGCGCTCCTGGTCAGAGTGGACCAAGGAGTAATGGTAATGAAGGGGTACTCCACATTCTCCAAAGCTCCAGGAATGGAGTCTCACCATCTGATAGTTTAGTGTCATATCAAGGACACTATTTGGGGGCGAGTCTTTCCCCTCTGTAGAAATGCAGTCGGTGATTTCTAGAACCCAAGCCGACTGGGCTGGCTTTGCTAAAGGTTCATTCCAAAAGTAAATACCCACCCACACCCACCACTCATATTTTTTGCTCTACTTTCTCCTCCAACCCACTTCCATGCAAAGATTCACCCACAGGCGCATGATTACGCACCCATACGTTTACATTTTCACAAATATAAAGATATATACCCACGCATATTGTTGTTTGAGCGATTGAGATAAAACACGTTTTAATACCTGATTTTCCCATGATGTATTAGAAAAGTGACGTAAGTAGATAGGTAAAAACCAATGAAAGTCATCGTTGAGACACGTGTTCTTTCTTTGAGCGTTAATTTTACAATTAGTCAGAAACTATTTTCACAAATCTATCCTCAAAACCACAAGTATCATGTCTGTCCTGTCGTTGCTTCTAAGAATACACAGACTGAATCCCCTGCAAAGGGGTGTCGTACCCGACCAAAAAAGGTGCTTTGGATATGACACAAGAAATCATCTAATGGTCAGGTTCCAGTATTTGAGCTCTAGAGAGTGGAGTACCCTTGTATTGCCATTACCTTTAGGTCCACTCGGACGTTCAATGGTTATCCGTGTCAAGTTTCGATTTTTATATCAAATAGATCTGTTTAAAAATTATCGTATTCGATAGGACCGTAATAAAAAAAAGAGAAATCATCAGAAACAATTACACAAAAAATCTAAATATGAACTCACAATGAACACAATTTCCTAACCTCTCGGCATAAGATAACTCTAGACATGTTGACATGTCATTAAAATAGCCGAATCAATCAATCAACTGACATCATGTATTTCGTTTGCCTAGTCGGCTGGGGCTGTAGACTACACCGACTGCTTCTATGCAGAGGGGTAAGACCCCTCTCCAACGAGTGTCCTGGATATGACACTAAACAATCTGATGGTTAGGTTCTATTAATGCTACTGCTTTGGGGAATGCAGAGTACCCCTTCATTGCCATCTCTCACAGGTCCACTCCAGCTCGGAATGGTAGCACCTGATAAGAGCCCTATCTATGGGTTAAATAGAACTAAACAGCGTACTTATACTAAACTGGATTGTTTGACATAGAAATGTTTTTGGCAATTAAAATGTGTGTTTATATTTAAATTGCGTACTTATGCTAAACTGAATTGTTTGAAATTGAACTGTTTTTGTGTGCTGAATTGAATTGTTAGAAATGGAACTGTTTTTGACGTTAAAACTGTACTAACGCTAAACTGAATTATTCAATATAGAACTGTTTTGACATTTAACTGCATGTAAACAAAATCTATACTCATACTAAACTGAATTGATACAAAGCAATTTGATAGCGAAGCTTCAATGATACTGGAGCTTTGGAAAGCGCTGAGTAATTCTTCATCGCCATCGCTCCCAGGTCCACTCTGGCTCGGAATAGTAGCTCTTGATAGTCCTGTCTATGGGTCAAACAGAACTGTTTGACATTTGAACTGAGTACTTATGCTAAACTGAATAGTTTCAAATAGAACTGTTTTGACATTTAAGCGTATGTAAATAAAAACTGTGTACTTATGCTAAAATGAATTGTTTGAAAAAGAATTATTTGATCATTTAACTGTGTAAACAAATGACTGATTTTTAATTGAATTGTTAGTGATACATAGCAATACTTGGAACCATTTAACTTTGTTGACATGCTAAACTAAATTGTTTGAAATAGAACTGTTTGATCATATAGTTGTGTGTAAAACCATATAACTGGGTGGAAAAATGAGCTCACACTCGTTTAAAAATGTTATACATAAAATGCGTTTAGAAATCATATATTCAATATATATGTATAAAAGGGATTGGGCATGGAATAACCTACAATGGTTTATATGCCATTAAACCGAACCAATAATACTAACATGTGAGTTGAATTAACTTCGTACGACCTAAGAGATAAATTGTGACACTCGTTGAGGGAGTCTTACACCTCTACAGAGATGCAGTCGGTGTATTCAACAGTCCCAACCGACTGGGCCAATGTTAGTATAAGATTAATATGTAGAATTTAACGTCCTTGATTTAAACTACGTCCTTTAGTTTAAACTGTTGTTTAAATAAAAAATGTTGGTAAATTCTGTCTGTAGATAAATTCTGCTCTGTAAACTGGCTTGTCGAATATGCAGACTGCATCTTGTGCAGAAGGGTAAGAAAACCCACACATAAGAGTATCTTGGGCATGACACTAAACTACATCTGATGGTGAGGCTCCATTTCCGAAGCTTTGGTAATATGGAGTACTTTTTCATTTCCATTACTTCCAGGTCCACTCTGACCCTGAAAAGTAGTACCTTCTAGAATTCAAGCCGACTGGGCTGGCTTTGCTAAAGGTTCATTCCAAAAGTAAATACCCACCCACACCCACCACTCATATTTCTTTCTCTACTTTCTCTTCCAACCCACTTCCATGCAAACATTCACCCACGGGCGCATGATTACGCACCCATACATTTACGTTTTCACCAATCTATGGTTCAAATAGAACTGTTTAATCATTTAGTATACAATAAATCATTTAACTGTGTGTAAACAAATAATTAATTAAATTATTAAAAAATATCTGCTTGAAACCATTTAACTGTGGCAAATAGAACTATTAGTATTCGATTAAAATACTTGAAATCATTTAACTGTGTGATCTGCTTGTTTAAAGATTATGTTCCGTTCGAAGTATTCACTTGAAAATATGTATAAACAGGATTTGGCATGAAATAACCGACAAAATTTTATATGCCATTAAACCAAAGACCTTACTCAAGTTAGCGACTGTAATCGAGGGTGACCAGAAGGCTCCCTTTTCAATAGCTACTACACCGAGATGTAGTGGAGGGCACTACCCCTTTCCGTGGATTGCTTCACTTAACCCTTGACACCTACCTTATATTGCTGAGTGTTAAGCGAGGAGGTATCAAGTACCATTTTAAAAGTCTTTGGTATGACACGACCTGCGATTGAACCTAGGTCTCCCAGACCATTAGCGAACACAACTCAAACCTGCAGATAAATTATGCCTATATCTACTCAACCTCTCCGGAAGTGATACCAGGTCAGTTTTTTTAGTAAGTAAAGTCGGTTTGAATCTGGTCCTTTCCTACTCTCAGACTGGTTGCCATACAAAAATTAAAGAACTCAGACTGTCCCATTTACTATTTACCATAACTAGAGGAAGGATTGATGGATTCGTACCTTTCACAAGGGCATTAGCATAGAGTGAAACACCATCAACTTTGTCTGGTACTTGAACCCCAGCGTCTGATTACATTTCCTACAACTATAACCGTTATGCTGGCCCCACCACCAAAGTTAATAATGAAGTGGGATTAGTGTTCGGAATTTCTGTAAGTGTCAATGTTTGACCAAGGGAGATAACTCCAGGTGTAAATTTTTTAGTCAGAAATTTTGATTTCAGCGGCTACTTGTTTTAAAAGTGGTAGATAAAAACAAAGCCTTCAAAAACTTTTAACAACTTCGAACCTTTTAAGAATTGAAAGTTAGTTTGCAATACTAAGCAAATCAGTTGAATAATCTAGAGATTAAAATCTGAAAACAAAACTAGAAAAATATCTTAGAGGAAAAGTTACAGACTAATTTATAACTGTTTAATAAGATAATGGTTTCTTTATTTAAAAGCAAATCAACCTTCTTGGGTTATTTAATGCCAAAACTATCTTTATAGAAGAGCTGAACTGGTACTATTGAACTCATAGCTAGGGAGGGTATCAGGGAGTTATCAATTTTCCCGAGAGTATTACGAGAATCATTAAATAAGTTTCCAGACTTTTTTTTTCGTATGGGCACTTTTATTGATAGTACACACATGAAACGCTAGTCCCCTTCGAAGTAATCTCCCCCGGCTGCAATACACTTGTTGTACCGTTCCAACAACTTCTGGAACGCCCCATGGAAGTCCTCTTGTGTGAGCGTATCAATGACCTTCGTCACAGCCTCTTTCATCTCCTCAATTGTCTCATAACGACAGCCTGTGAGCTTAGGGAGTAACCAAAAGTCACAGGGAGCAAGGTCTGTACTATAGGGAGGCTGAGGAACTGTTTTGATGCCGATCTTGGTCAAAACGTCTGTGATAACGATGGATTTGTTGACTGGTGCATTGTTCTGGTGGAAATGCCACTGACTCGATTTGAAGAGCCCTGGCCGCTTACGACGGTATCTCTTCCTGAAATCCCTTAAAACCTCAATATAGTAACCCTAACCCTAACCCTTTGGCCAATGAACTCTGGTTTTCCAACTTCCTTACTCCTCCAACACCGCTTATCATCCCTCACAGACCCCCTGCCTTCCTTGAATCTCTTATGCCACACAAAAACTGATGCTCGATTCATGCAAGATGCTAAAAAAAAAAAAGCAGTCTGAACCAATCCATACATTTCTGTGCCATTTTTTCTAAGTTGAAACACAATTTTATTGCATATCGATAATTTTTTGCAAAAAAGCTTTTAACCTTTTTGCAGGCAGAGCAATATTTTGTCGCTAAAGGTACACGGAGCAATATCATTGTTCTTTTTCGTTTGCTCAATGTAAGGCATTTTCCTATTGGCTACTCGCTGACCAAATCAAATTGAATCCATAGAAACATTAATTGGAAACCTATCTGTGGTGTAAGATTGTGTAATGGTTGTTTTGCAATATATCATTATAAAAAGTGAGTACTTCATTGTTTTCATGCTATTGTACTATGACACACTATGACTGATCAAATTATCATGTTTTCTTTGCTTTTTTTAAATACGTATATTTTAATTGACTTGTTTGAACATAGCTTCAACTTTCCAAGGGGGCGTCTTCATGGTGTAATGGTTAAAGCGTTGGACTGCGGAATCGTAGTACGCGAGTTCGTACTCCAGTCGTGCTATTATGTTCACTTTCGGGCAAATACCCTTGGGAAAGGTATGAACCCCCTTATCCTCCTAGCTATGGGTTAAATAGTACCATTACTGTTCTTCTAGGAGAATAGATTTGGCATTAAATAACCTAAAAAGAGTTGATATATCATTAAACAAAGAAACCATCAACTTTCTAAGTTTTTAAAAAAAATAATTCGGCCACTTTACAAGGATAAAGAAAATATCTGCTCGGGAAAAGAATGAGAAACTACATAAAAAATATCAATGAATTGAATTTCCTAATTTTTTGGCATTAAATAACTTTTGATGGGTTGACATGCCATATAGATAAATCAATCCAATTAAATTTACAAAATTGAACAAGGAAAAGGATAAATTTCTCAAGTTAAAAATAATCATCCGAAATTAGCAGTTTTTAAAAGAATTTCGTTCTCTTACGTTAATAGCTATATGTATCGGCTCATTGGCACAGTGGGTAGAGTGTTCGCTAATGATCCGGGAGACATGGGTTCAATGCCAGGTTGCGTCATACCAAAGACATTAAAAATGGTACTTGATACATCCTAGCTTAACAATCAGCAATATAAGGTACGTATCGAGGGTAAAGTGGAGCAATCCAGGGAAAGGAGTAGCGTCCTCCCCTAAACTTCTGTGTAGTAGCTATTGAAAAGGGAACCTTCTGGTCGCCAACTTTACTTTTACGTTGATAGCACTTAGAAACTTAAAAATATTCTATGTTCCATTATTATCGTAGTATTAATTATTTTTCCAAAGATCAAAATACAAATTCTTTAAAAAGAAAGTTACTTGATATCGGGCTGATTTCGGTGTCTGTTAAGTGAGTCGAAGCGAACAAAAATTAACTGCATTAGAATAACTAAGAAATGTTTCTAAAACAATTTTTAACCTCAATATTCTTTACTGATTTTTTTTTCATGCAGAATGACATACTTTAAAGTTATAAGTAAAGTATGTGTCAAAGAAAAATATAATTAAAACAATCGCCACAAATCTGACCCCCAGGAAATTAAAAGTAACAGATGTTTATCATTATAACAGTGATCGACAGAGAAAAAATAACGTGTTCTCTTTTGTTAACATTGATTTAGATGCAGTCTGTATAATATATAAATTTTATTATATATATATACATACACATGTTTGGCAGACACATACACATTTGAAGAAAATATATAGATTGTGATACAAGTGTCAAAAAGTAAATTCTATTCTTTAATCAACTGAGAACTCACTGACCTTTTGTATCTTTGAAGTTTATCAAATTCTCCACATATACCATCTTTAAACGATCTTCAAAATTCTGAATGATTTTAAGCTTTTAATATTCTACGTAGGATTTCTTACAATAATCTCTGCTCTTCTGAGAGTTTTTTTAACCTTACTTAATGCTTTATACATGATACCTTCCCATGATTCTATTTCAACTTGATATTTTTAAGCTTATGTACCGTATTTGACGGTATATAAAGCGCCCTTTCTCCAAGAAATATATTTAAAATTCCTCTGCGTCTTATATACCAAATGTAGGTTTAAAATTCGCGATAATTGGCCGAAAGGCGATTATGCAGATTAAAAGTGTTATCATTGATAATTTTATTATATTAATTTCATTATAGGTGTTCGGCGGATTTTCTGATCATGGTAATTTAATTTACAATATTAGTTCCTCTACTTAGAAAAAATAACAATATGTACATAATGTTTCCTTATGTTTAATATAAGTATTTTGTTTTTTCTTGAATTGCCCAGCTGAAATTGGGGTGCATCTTATACATCCACGTGTCTTATCCACCCGTGCATCTTATATGCTGTCAAATACGGTAATTCCCGATAAATGAAATCTTTCAATGAACCTTTTGACAGTATCTTTGTTTTTGAAATGGAGTCTTTTGATTATCCTGACTGTTCTGAATTTTTTTATTAGTTCGTCGATACTTAATTTGACAAAGGGTTCATCAACTTCTGGGTTTTATTTCAAGGGACAAGTCCCCACCCTTAAAGCAGATAAACCACTTTTAGTCAGAATGGTCACATATTGTTTCATTTCCCAAACACTTGCTGAATTCAGTGAGCTGCTTTTTTTTACTTTCTTTTTGTTCTTCTAGTGAAAGCCATTGACTTTCGAGGTTGCTGTATACTTCTTTCAAAATTTGACCTGTTCAGAAATTTCACAGAAATTTTAGACAGGTTATAGCTCTATAATCATTTGCAATTGTTGGTTTTTTTTTAAAAATCAGAATGGTCTTTCCCATCGTCACTTAACCAGAAATTCTTACTGGGTAACTCTTGAATGAATAATGATGGGTTCCATTTGTCCTTGCATATTCCAATTTGCAATTACCATAATTACCCCACAATATATATATATATATATATATATCAGATCAAACTAGAAAATAGATTAAAATGATTTTTTCCATTCACAACCAGACGAGAAAAAAACAAAACCCAAACAAACAAACAAAAATTAAAAAAATTATTTCTCCTATATAAAAGTAAGCCTTTTACTTTTAGTATCAATAGGTATAAACTTATTATGGCATGTAAAAGAATACCCGGTTTCATCATACTTCAAATTTAACATATATATATATATATATATATATATATATATATATATATATATATATGCATAATTTATGTACCTCTTCCATCCCAGCTAACCTGTTTTTAAAGTTTATCAACCGCTCCTTTTTATTGTACTTTTCCTTGCTCCAACTTAACCTACTCCAAAATAGTGGCGTTTCAAGTCCAGTATTTTTCTTCATTTATTTGTCAGCAAAAATTGATTTATTGCGTAGCACTTAATGTTATGCAAGTAATATTGATAGTAATTGCCTTGTTAAAATAAGACATCTAAATTCGTATCTACCATTTATAGTGTCTGAAGGAAAAAGTAAAGTGCAGAATTGCTTTGTTTATGCGAATGTAGTTATGAAGACGTGGTTTTGTGATAAAAACGGATCCCTTAATCACGACGTGACCACTAGATTTAGTTGTAGTTGACAAAAAAGAATAAAACACAACTTGTCCCCAAGTCTATTACGTGATAATTTCTGTCTTCCAGCCGGTAATTGAAGAAGAGGAAAAGAATGCTAAAGACTGAATATATACTAAGAGATTGCCAAAGAGCTAAAAGATAAACTCTGAATGTTATAGTGTTATCATTTAAAGTTGGAGCCTTCAGAACCACCCGGAAGGATCTGGAAAAGAGACCGAGAGCAGACCGTGCTAAAGAGCTAGAAAAATTATAAATAATGAAAGTGACAATAACTACAGTCAGAGTTATTCAATGCCAAATCCTAATAATCTAGTGGAGCCTTATCTATTCTGTTTTTGTTGGTTGTGTTTTATGGTATATCAACGCTTGTAGGTTATTTAATGCCAAATCCTGTTTATACATAGATACATATATATATATATATATATATATATATATATATATATATATATATATATATATTAAATATATATGATTTGTAAGCGCATAGTTTGTAGGTGTCATGATTTTAAAATGCGCCAGAGTTGATTTGTTTTCATATATTTAGATTTAATTATTGTAAGGTAACACAAAAGCCTCACCATCAGATGCAGTTTAGTGTCATACCCAGGACTGGAGCCTCACCATCAGATGCAGTTTAGGGTCATACCCAGGACTGAAACCTCACCATCAGATGCAGTTTAGTGTCATACCCAGGACTGGAGCCTCACCATCAGATGCAGTTTAGTGTCATACCCAGGACTGGAGCCTCACCATCAGATGCAGTTTAGTGTCATACCCAGGACTGGAACCTCACCATTGGATACAGTTTATGTCATACTCATGACTGAAGCCTCACCATCAGATGCAGTTTAGTGTCATACCCAGGACTGGAGCCTCACCATTGGATACAGTTTAGTGTCATACCTAGGACTGAAGCCTCTCCATCAGATACAGTTTAGTGTGTACCCAGGACTAATGGGTCAACATCGGATACAGTTTAGTGTCATACCCAGGACTAGAGCCTCACCATTGGATACAGCTAAGTGTCATACTCAGGGCTGGAGTCTTACCATCAGATGCAGTTTAGTGTGTACCCAGAACTGGAGCCTCACCAACAGATGCAGTTTAGTGTCATACCCAGGACTGGAGACTCACCATCGGATACAGTTTAGAGTTATACTCAGGACTGATGCCTCACCATCAGATGCAGTTTAGTGTCATACCCAGGACTGGAGCCTCACCATCAGATGCAGTTTAGTGTCATACCCAGGACATTCGTTTGGTTGGAGGTGGTCTTTCACTTCTGTTGTCGTCGTATTCAACAGCCTCACCCGACTGGGCTGCCATAGATATTCTTTGGGTGTTTATTTGAAATAATTTTTCGAATAAAAGTCTGTAAAAATACTTTTGATACACCCTAATATATACCAAGAGTCCTCTTAGTTGGTTAGGTATTTATGTCAGTGGTCAGAGTTCAATTCCAAGCTGAATGTCAGCTATTCGAATGTAAGCAGGTTTTTCTCCAACTTTCCCTCCATCAGACTGTACTTTAGCTCGCGTAATTTTATGACGTAACTATAAATTTACAAATGATTTGCGGTTGTACTATATAACAGATTCGTGGCAACTTTTACAATTATTTTATTCTGGGACACACACACACACACATACACACACACACACACATATATATATATATATTCTTGAAGGGGAATTTTATTAATTTATTAAAGTTGACAGACAAGTATTTAGAGTAGAGTCTTTTATTGTCCTTTTCTTGTCGGTGTGCGAGATGTTGCAATTGAGGATAAAGACTGTTAAATAATAGTCCAAAGTTTCTGATGTTATAATACGGGAACAGGCACTTTAGGCTTTCAAGGTGTAATGGTTACCATCGTGGGAACTTGGCATGGTAACACGAGTTCAAATCCGGGACGAGACTCTTTGCATTTCACATAGCGCTAATACCCTTGGGAAACGTATGAATCCAATTATTCTCTCTCCAGCTAGAGGTAAATTTTAGAGCAAACTGAACTTTTCAAACCTGGTAAGGGAAGGAAAACTCTAAATTCAAATCTGATAATATATATATATATATATATATATATATATATATATATATATATATATATTTATGTCTTTTTGTATTCGCCTTTTTATTAGAATTAATTTACGGAAATAACCAGAACATAAATTGACTGTTGGGAATTTATTAACAAAATCGTTTTATATGTATCGACGTCATAACATGTCACACACACCTCTCTCTCTCTCTCTCTCTCTCTCTATATATATATATATGTAGAAAAATTGAAAAACAGATTGATTCAAAATTTATGAATCTATTACGCAGGAAAGTCCACGATAAACGTTTCGGTATTAATATACCATCATCAGATCGTTGATGAGGTGACATGTAGTGTTGAAGAGCAATGATGAATGATTAATAAAATAAAATATAATACAAGAAACGAGTCAGGAAATAAACAAAGAAAGACATACGACCGTTCAAACATAACATTATATAATGTTCTTTCTTTGGGCACACACACACACACACACACACACACACACACACACACACACACACATATATATATATGTGTGTGTGTGTGTGTGTGTATATATATATAGATATATATATATACCCGTGTTTTGTAAGCCAGTAGCTTGTAGGTAATATTGTTAAACAAGCCAGAGCTCATGTTTTTGTTAGCTAATAGTAATATATCTATTAAATATTTAAAATAATCCCTTGTAAAAGATTTCAGGTATTACTATTTGATATTAATAATTCCATTCCACATTATTTATTCGTTTGCACACAGTTAAATGGGTTCAAGTACTGCTACGTAAAACTAATAATCCAATTCAACGTTAATCATTTGTTTGCACACAGTTAAATGGTTTCAAGCCTAGCGAAGGATTAAATAGTTCTATTTGACCAATAGATAGTACCCTATAAGGTTCTACCACTCCGGGTCAGAATGGACCTGGGAGTGATGGCAATGAAGGGGTACTCTGCATTCCCCAACGGTCCAGCATTACTGGAAGCTCACCATCAACTGGTTGAGTGTCAGATCCAGGACAGTCCTGGGGGTGGGGTCTTTCCCCTCCGTAGCATTACTGGGGCCTCACTATCAAATGGTTTAATGTCATATCCGGGACACTCGTTAGTGGTGTCTTACCCTTCTTCAGAGATACACTTGGTGTATTCTGGGCCAGTCATGAAATGTTCATAAAAGAAAAAAAAAAATCCAAATTAATTGTCATTTTTATCACAAAGCAAATAAAACAAAATTGGAAATAAATTTTTCATAAAAAATAGACCTCTTAAAAGCTCTACGAACTCAGCCTTAATAGATTTTAAATGTATTACAATCAATGTTGTCTATGCAGAGGTTTCTTTCATAATAAAAGTACTTAGAATTTAAGATTTCGAAAGTGAAAAGCATGTTAGGGATAATTTATTTGATGTTAACAAAAGGTTCTTTATAAATATCAGGGCAGACTGTTGCCCAATTGGCTGGGGCTGTAGTATACACTAACTGCACCTCTGCAGAGAGGTAAGACCCCCAAACGAGTGTCCTCGATATGACACTCAAAAATCTGATAGTAACGTTCTAGTAATGCTGAGGCTTTGGGGAATGTGGTAGCACCTGATAGAATCCTATTTATGGATCAAATCGAACTAAAATGCGTACTTAAGCTAAACTGATTTGTTTGAAATGGAACTGTTTTTGACATTGAAACTGCACTTATGCTAAACTAAATTGTTTGAATTAGAACTGTATGACTAAACTGGATAGCTTGATATAGAAATGTTTTTGACAAATTAAATGTGCATTAACGCTAAACTGAATTGTTTGAAAAAGAACTGATTATTTGTATAAAAAGATTGATATGCCACGAAACCAACCAACTAACCAGGACACACTGGGTTATCAAACGTTTATTAAATAACCGACCTAGAAGAGGGAAAACTCTTGAATTCAAACCATGTTTAGTTCACTTAAAAATTGTCCTTGTATCACAACCTGTCCATGAATGAGGGTTTGGATGAATACTTTATGAACATCAGTGATCGGCTGAAGACCCGTATGTAGTAATTTACGAAGCTCTTTGCTTCAATGTGGCACAAGGCCGAATGACTGGGGCACCTAATGAAACTCAAACTCATTCATGTTGGTTTGCTTGTCTAGCTTGCTAACCATTACACCACAAGAGGTGCCCTGAAGACCCGTATGTTATACAAGTAGGCAGTGTTCGTAAATATAACTCATCAAAGTCTTTTTAATAGTGCAAAGTGAACGCAAACACTCCGTCAAAATTAATCCTGTCTTACCAATTCAGCGAGGATGATTGTGATTATAACACATTGAAATGATCAGAATGACTATTGTCAAATCTTTTAAAGAATTCTGACATCACAGATTAAATGAAGATATCTTTAAACGAGGAGATACCTTTTAAGTGTGGTTTTAATTTCCCCACTTAGCTATTATTTTATTCATTCTTATTACCTCATTTAGAATTTATGTAAACTATCTAGTCCTACCCTTTCGAATATGTTAACAGTTATTTTTTTACCCAGAAGTAAGATATATCCGGTTAAACTAGTTTCTAAATAAATGCACATCTTAAAAACCTGTTTCATTCATGATGAGCATGTTGTGGGACAATAAATATGTCGATCTCACGAAAAGTTATAAAAAAAAGTAAGTGATATGGACGAGGCAAGGGAATGACAAAACGAGATGGTTAAGTTTGAAAAACCGAGATTTTTAATTGGCAAATCGCACACGAAGAATTTTGTGTGCAGAGTCCCTGCGGCTGAATACAGTCCATACTTTTTGGTATATAGTCACAGCGGTCTCAAAAGTCCCTGCCGTCGAATAAAGCTCATGTTAGTGTCGAAAGACTCGGCTGTCGAATAGCTCTTGATGGCAGTGAGTTGAGAGGATGGGGAACAAGTCTTAACACTCTTGACAGGTCGTACTTGTAGCTGTGTCACCAGGTATCAAAGGAAAGTCGAAGAGTTGGACGTATCAGATCGCAGAAATAAGATGATCGATGTCTCGGTTGTTGAGTCGGTGGTTAATCGGGGGTGTAGTCGATGTGAGCTTCGAAGAGTCGATGATAGTCTTGGACTGATCCATTACTCCGAGTGTCCGTTGTGTCTAGCTGGCTGCTACGTCATCGTCCTTGTGGTGCTGAGGAGATAAGACCTATAGAAAATCTTTAAAAGAACGGAAAAGGGGAAACAAGATTTATAAACCTGAAAAGGACTGTAAAAGACTGGAGGTTTTATGCCTGAAAAAGACTGGTAAAAAAGAAAATAAGAGTAAAGGCTGGGCCGCTGCTGGGTGGTGAACAGGCTGGGCCTATACATCTGTTTCTATGGCAAGGTAGAGGCATCTGTTCTGCTATCAACGAAAATTCGGACAGGACTGTCGCGTGACCACTTATGGCTGGTGTAAGCTGTCTAGTCGGGGTCCAATGGCCAGTGAAAGACAACGACTTTCTTTCACCTCAAGGTCACTGGTGGCTGCCAAACTCTCTAGTCGTCCGTGATTGTTGAATTTTAGCGCAAAAATGAGGTGTATATTTATTGGAAATAAATCATTATACCGATTACTGTAAATACCAACCACTCCGCTCAACAGTTAGAAATTACTTTCGAGAAGGATCGCAGGATTAATTTGCTGAAAAATAGCCTTGGAGTTGATATTGGAAAATTTCACTCACTGACGAATTTGGCAATGTTATAAATGTTGATACCAAGGTTCGCTTCCGGTAGCGGGCTAAAATTCCGTTCGCTGATGACAGAGAATACTTTGTGTTTTTTAAACAAAGTTTTCGGGTGTGAGTTGGCGGTTGACTACGATTAGCAACAGTCCTGTATTTCTTGACCAAAGAGTAACGGCGTACCCGTAAAATAAATATTTACCTTGTGTTCGGTCATTCGTAGGCGGTTGTCCATCCAACAACTGAACTGGCTCATTACAGTTTAACTTTGATGATCTAGTGGGTAAGGACACTTGTTATTTATTAGGGTGAGTCAGAAGCTCTGCAATATTTTTGTATGCGCATCTTTGCACGGCGTATATCATGAAACCGATGCAGTTTAAGCCGTGGTTCGTACCCGCTGTGGTTCGTTGTATCGAGGTAGTTGGCGAGCTGACATGATGTGCATTACTTTACTCCGTGTGGCATTTGAAATACGCAAAGATAAACATGTAACTTATACATTACGAGATCAAACTAGCATATAACCCAGTTAAAGCAAGCAAAGTCATTCGTGGTATGAAAGGTGAAGAAACAGAGCATCTGCACTGAGCTGATGGGTGTAAATTTTCGTTGGTCGGCAAGCACTGATGCATCCATCTATTGGAGAACGTCGCTTATAAATTCACCCTTGCTACCCGAGCAGTACCCAGCATGTCTTATTCATTTTACTTAGATGGTTTGTAAGATAGGAGGTAAGTGGACGTACAGTTGCAGGTTTTATTTAAAATAGCAGTTCCCGTTTTCTCTGGTTCGATTTTTATACTTAACCATCATAAATATTTAGATATTTAGATATCTGATGTTCTATTTCCTGATTTATATTTTATCGTTATTTTTCATTTTTTTGAATGAAATGAAACAGTGGGAAGTAATTAGTATTCGAAATTTGATTTAAAAACGTTTTATATTTACTCATATATATACATTTATATATGAAGAAAAGTTGTAAAAACAAATTATCCAAAATTTGATGAATTTATAATATAAGTCGACGTTGAACGTTTGGGTTGTAATACCCTTCTTGAGGACCCTAAATTCATGAAAATTGTTGTTAAAATAGCGATGGATATTTGATGAAATAACTGGAGAAAAGAAAGTGTGTATTCGCGATATACTTCAATATATATATATATATGTGTGTGTGTGTGTGTGTGTGTGTGTGTGTGTTGCATATTGACCTTTGCCTAAGCCGTCAATCAGGGTTTCTGGGATAAGATGTTCCAACTGGGTAAACAAAGTGATTACCGGAAAACAATCAATATGTTGGTGTAAGCAGATCGCGTGAATCATAAACCGGAAGGGATAGTAGGCGTAATAAAATTATATACACGTGTGTACACACGTCAGACGGTCAGTCGCGGGCAGTCACAGTCAATCGGTCAGACGGAGAGTCATGGGTAGCCACGGTCAGTCACAGCCAGCGAGTACCCTGAAGGTGTGGGAGCTAAGTGTCTTCCTTGGCGGAACCCAGTTGAGAACGGTCAAGAAAGCAAGGACGTAAACCCTTGAATATAGAATCAACGTGGTTAAGAAGGTATGGCTCAGTATAGCTGCTCTCCGCTGGCCTGTGTCTACGTCTCCCAATCTTTGTCTTTGTGTCTGTCTCTCTCTCTCTCACGCTCACAGCCAATTTCGACCCTCTCGAGAAATAAAGAGAGACGTATTTTTTTAATAAAGAAAGTGTCATGTTCTTCCTCATGCCGTTATACAATATATATATATATATATATATATATACGAGGTGCGTACGATAAGTTTCCAGACTTTTTTTCGTATGAGCATTTAAAATTGTCATAAACTCTTGAAAATTCACTATATTATTGCTATACATCTTATGAGATAACTGACCGATTTTTATGATTTTAGGTCCAAAGGAACAGCTACAGCAGCAATTGGAATACACCTTACTAAAGCCTTATTTTCACTGCTGGTAAATTTCGAAAATGCAATCTGACACTTAAGAAGAACGATATGCAATAAAATTCTGTTTTAAACTTGGAAAAAATGCCACAGAAACGTATGGAATGCTTCAGACTGCTTTTTTTTTATCAATCGAGCATCAGTTTTTTTGAGTGGCATAAGAGATTCAAGGAAGCCAGGGAGTCTGTGAGGGATGATGAGAGGTGTGGGAGTAAGGAGTAAGGAAGTCAATACATCAGAGTTGATTGGCCAAAGGGTTAGGGCTAGGGTTACTATGTTGAGGTTTTAAGGGAGTTCAGGAAGAAATTCCTTGGGAAGAGCCCAGCACTCTTCAAATCCGGTCAGTAGCATTTCCACCAGAACAATGCACCAGTCAACAACTCCATCCTTGTGACAAACTATTTGACCAAGATGGGCATCAAGACAGTTCATCACCCTCCCAATAGTCCAGACCTTTTGACTTTTGGTTATTACCTTAGCTCATAGGCTGTCGTTATGAGACAATTGAGGAGATGAAAGAGGCTGTGACGAAGGTCATTGACACACTCATACAAGAAGACTTCCATGCAGCCTTCCAGACGTTGTTGGAACGGTACAACAAGTGCATTGCAGCGGGAGGAGATCAATTCGAAGGGGACTAGAGTTTCATGTGTGTACTATCAATAAAAGTGCCCATACGAAAAGTAGTCTGGAAACTTATCGTATGCACCTCGCACACACACACATATATATATATATACAAATTTCATTAAACATAATAAACATTTTATGCCTACATATTTTCTTCTGGATCCGTTCGAATTCCCGTATCACTTTTATCGTATTCGGGGGGAATTGATTTATGTATTGTCCATAGTTGTATGTATCCTTAGTACTTTCTGCCCGACTTTGGGCAATCACCAGGGGAGAATCTATTACAAAAGTGATGTAACTTTTGTTTTAGCAAATTACTACTGTGTAAGGACGTCTTTGCCGTTGAAGATTATGGCGTTTGCTTTTAAATGTAATTCTGTAAATAGTGCCAGTAGCTAAAGACATTTAAGTACATTAGCACTGGTTTGAAAATTAATTCTATTAAGTGCTGGTTGCAGGTTTCTAATATATAGTGCTTCGAGAATCTGAAGTTTTTGTTTATTATTTCGATGTTCGAGTATTGTTGTGTTGTCGGTGAGAATTTTTCGTAGTTGTGTTGTTGGGCATGAATGTTTTTTTTAAAGTCGGGCAGAAAGTACTTGGGATACATACAACTATGGACAATACCTAAATCAATTCCCTACGAACACTATAAAAGTAATACGGGAATTCGAACGGACCCAGAAGAAAATATGTAGGCATAAAATGTCTATTATGTTTAATGAAATTTGCATTAATGAAGAAATGCTGCCTAAATATACATATATATATACGTAAGAATTTTGGTCTATTTGTGGCCCAGAAGAAAAGAAAATAGGTTTTCAAAAGTGTTTAATGCTCTTATGAGTAAGATAGATCTAAATCCTAAAATTTAGAAAGATCCCTAATGTCGTATACATCACATGGTGTAGAATTCCATTTGTACGTTGGAAAGTAGTATAGACATGGTTACAGCTTGGAGGATGTTTGAAAGGAGTAATTAGATACAAATGCTATAAGTACATAATCTAGCACGCTGCAAAAATAAGTTGTAGTAGAACATGTATTTATTTATTCCAGCAGAGTTTAACAGGTTTAATTTCAGAGTTTTCCTTCTCCTATACTGATTGCCATACTAAGGTTAGAGAGCCCTGTCTGCTCTACAATTCATCCATAGCAAGAGAGAGAATCGTTAGATCCATACCTTTCACAAGATATATGAAATGTAAATAGCCAAGTTTAAAATTTAAACCCTGTTTCCTAAGACGATTACAATTTCACCACTGGCAGCTACAAGTCTAGTCTTGCCCAGTCGGTTGGGGTTGTAGAAAACACAGACTGCATCTCTGCAGAGGTGTAAGACCCCCCCCCACACCAATGAATGTCCTGATATGACATTAAACAATCTGATGGTGAAGTTCCAGTCTATGGGTCAAATAGAACTAAATAACGGTTTCGAGTGTTTACTGTTTTTGCGTTTAAACTCCATATTTATACTAAACTGAATTTATTAAAAAAGAACTGTTTTGACATTTAAACTGCGTACTTATGCTAAACTAAATTATTTGAAATAAAACTTTTTTTCACATTTAACTCTGTGTATTGCCCCGTCGATTGGAGCTGTAAAATACAGCAAATGTTTCTCTGCAGAGGAGTAAGCTCTCCCACCAATGTGTGTCCTGGATATGACACTAAAAAATCTGAAGATGTGGTGCCAGTAATGCTGGAGCTTTGGGGAATGCAGAGTAGCCCCTCATTGCCATCTCTCCTTGGTTCACTCTGACCCTAAGTGGGAGCACCTGATAGGGTCCTATCTATGGGTTAAATAGAACAAAACTGCGTATTTATACGAAAATGAATTACTTGAAATAGAAATATTTTGATATTTAAACTACGTACTAATGCTAAGCTGAATTGCATGAAATAGAACCGTTTTAAACTGCGTACTTATGTAAAACTAAATTCTTTGAAATAGAATTGTTTTTGACATTGTAACTGTACTTACGTCAAACTGAATGGTTTGAAATAGAACTGTTTTAACATTTAATTGTGTGTGGACAAAAACTGTATTTATACTAAACTGAATTGTTTGAATTAGAAATGTTTGAGTAAACTGAATAGCTTGAAATAGAAATGTTTTGGACGATTAAACTGTTAACTTACTTTTAAACTGCGTACTTATGCTAAACTGAATGGTTTGAAATGGAACTGTTTTTGACATAGGAACTGTACCTACGTTAAACTGAATGGGAGAGAAGCCGTGGTGCAGTTGCTAAAGTACTTGACTGCAACATCACAGTAAGCGAGTTCGAACTCCAGTCACGCTATTAAGTTCACTTTCTGACAAATACCCTGGGGAGAGGTATGATAGACTACGTTAAGTTACTTGGTTCAATGGCATATCAACTCTTAATAGTTATTTAATGCCAATTCCCCCCTATATATATATATATATATATATATATATATATATATATTCGATTAAATATTATATACATCCTTTGTCTTCATTTTTTATTTCGATTCGTTTCAAATCGTCGTATGAATGTTAAACCAGTATAAATAAAGCGCTGTATTGTAGCATACACACCACCTGATGATGGTCAGAGAGGGGTCCGGAAATACTTGGGAACCAGTTAAATACGGAAAATTTATTAGCCAATTCCAGTTGGATATCATAACATCCATACGGTGATTTGAAAGGATCAAAATAAAAATAGATAGGCAAACATGTCGATAATATCTTATGAAATACGTTTCAACGAAGAAATGCTGCCTAAACGCACACACACACACACACACACACACACACACACACACACACACACACACACACACACATATATGTAATATTTTTAAGTGTATAGTTTATTGGTAATTTTCTTTTTAAACGACTTTGAGCTTATCTTTTATACTGAGTTAAAGAGCCTAAATTATTGCTATTTACTGTTTGCACATAGTTAAATGGTTTCAGTTATTGCTACTTAAAACTCATAATTCTTTTTGATATTAATCATTTCTTTGCACATAGTTAAATGGTTTCAAGAGTAAATAGTTCTCTTTGACTCATAGATGGGACCCTAATAGGTACTACCACTCCGGATCAGAATGAAACTTGGAATGATGACAATGAAGGAGTACTCCACATTTTCCAAAGCCCCATAACTGGAGCTTCACCATCTGATCCAGTTTGGTATCTTACCCTTGACACTCGGTAGGAGCTATTCTCTTCCGCCGAAGTTGGTATTTTCTAGAGCTCCTGCTGATGACTGGACGAGGAAAGGCATGAACGTAATTATCCCTCACTACTACTACTACTACTACAATTAAGGATGGTTTTGTCATTAAATAACCAACTAAGGTTGATATGCCATTAAGCAAAGAAAGCAAACCAAAACAATGAACATGAGATGATCAAAATTGAACATCATTAAAGTTTCGAGACTTTAAAAAAATGTAAATATCTATTTATAGATACAAAAGAAACCAAAAAATAAACAATGAATAAAATAACATTCAACATTTAGACGGTTCTACTTGATGAATGTAATAATTAAACACTTTATATTCCTTTTCACAGTGAATAGCGTCTCAGTTTTTGACTTATATTTGCTAACTTATGAACACATGACGATCAAATTTTAAACATTCTTATGAAACGATACGCCATAGAAAAACCACAAATATTTAAAACCTCTTTACACTCTCGACAGAAAGTATCTCAGTTTTAAAATGAAAAGTTTCTGTGGATTTTAAAGAAAAAACTGAAAGAACCGATTAGAAAATGAGCAAGGGGAAGATTTCGGATTATTTTTTTATACATGAAATTTAACCAAATGTAAGACATCTAGTAAGAACACACACACACACACACACACACACACACACACACACACACACACACACACACACACACACACACACACACACACACACACGGGTGTCCTCGTGGTGTAATGGTTAAAGCGATAGACTGGGGAATCGTGGTAAGCGTGTTCGAACTCCAGTCGCGCTGTTATGTTCACTTTCGGACAAATACCCCTGTGAAAGCTATGAACCTCCTTATCCTCCCAGCTATGGGTTACATAGTACCACTACTGTTCTTCTTGGAGAATGGCTTTGGCATTAAATAACCTACAAAGGTTGATATGGCATTAAACAAAAAACCTACCCTAACACACACACACACACACACACATATATATATATATATATATATATATATATATATGTGTGTGTGTGTGTGTGTGTGTGTTTGCTGGGTGAAGTAGTCGAGGGAAACTCGAAGACTCCCTTTTCAAGAGATAATACCAGGGTGTAAAGGAGGGCGCTCCTTTCCCTGAATCGCTCCACTTGCCCTTGATACGTTCCTTATAATATTGAGTGTTAAGCAAGGAGGCTTTAAGTACCATTTTTCGAGTCTTTGGTATGACTCAACCTGGGATCTAACCCCAATGTCCCCAACCATTGGCAAAGATAAGAATACACACACGCACACGCACACACATAAACACACACATGTATATATATATATATATATGCACTTGGTTTGACACGAAACCACAAAGTGATTTTTTGACAACCAACACAGTTATAATATATATATATATATATATATATATATATATATATATATATATATATATGCTTCATTAAAAAAGCACACGTTTCTTTCTTGAAATTTATATATATATATAAACTGTTAGAAAGAATTTTGTGCTTTTTTGATAAAGCACAAATATATAAAGAGGAAGACACACACACACACACACACACACACACACACACACACACACACACATATATATATATATATATATATATATATATATATATATATAAGCACGTGTACTATGATTTTGAGAGGTGTTTAGTATGAATTACGTTTCTAGTTTCCTTTTATCAATCGATCTACTCAAGGACACTCGAGAAAGTCTGAATAAATAAGAATAATTATTTAATTACAAAGAACAATAAAGTTATTTGAATTCAAGTCTTATGTAAAGAGTTGCCATGTATTTTCCCATGAAATTGAATAAGCAAAAAAAAAAAAAAAAGACAAAAAAAAAACAAAACAAACAAACTTTAAATTAGATTGAAAAATGCTGAATTAAAAAAAATTCCCATGTATTCCTGCAAATTAACACTACATTTCTTGGTATTAAAATAAAACTATGACTTTAACGAGTGTTCGCCTTATGGTCCGGGAGACATGGGTTCAATCCTAGGTTGGGTCATACCAAAGACTTTAAAATGGTACTTGATACATCCTTGCTTAACACTCATCAATATAATGTACGCATCAAGGGTAAAGTGGAGCAATCTAGGGAAAGGAGTAACGCCGTCCCCTACACCTCAGTGTAGTAGCTATTGAAAGGGAGCCATCTGGTCGCCCCCGACTACGGTCGCCAACTTACTTATGACTTTAACCCTCCAATGATTGTTTAGATCATTATGTTCTTCACTCTTTAAAAAATAAAAAGACGTCTACTTTCTCACTAAAATGTAAATTTTTATATCTAAATATATATCTAAGTATATACATATGTATTTACATAATTTATATTTAAATATATATTTATATATTTACATTATCGACCCATTGCCCAAGTGGGTAGAGAGTTCGCTAAATAGTTCGGGAGGACGGGGTTAAATCATAGATCGAGTCAAACTAAGGATTCAAAAATGGAATTTGATACCTTCTTGCTTAACACTCAGCATTATAAGGTATAGCTCGAAGGGTAAGTGGAGCAATCCAGGGAAAGGAGTTGTGCCCTCCTCTACACTTCAGTGTTGTAGCTAATAAAAAGGGGGCCTTTAGGTCGCCTCGGCTATGTTCGGTTAACTTGTATTTACATTATATGTACTTACAAGATTCACTGGGGGTAGGAAGCAATACGAGTCACCCAATGAGGAACAAACTCAATTGTACAAGTCGTACTAATCTTGGCACCAAGATAATTTTATGAATAAATGATATACAGTGAAAGATATCAATTCTTTTCTCTTACAGACCTTATTATTTTGCCGACCCTACCAATCAGAGAGAGAGAGAGAGAGAGAGAGAGAGAGAGAGAGAGAGAGAGAGAGAGTGAGCGAAGAGATAGAATGAGTGATAGAACAAGGAGGTAGGATATGAGAAAAAAACAGAGGAGAGAGACAATAGATAGATAGATAGATAGATAGAAAGAGAGTGAAAGAGAGAGAGAGAGAGAGAGTGAGCGAAGAGATAGAATGAGTGATAGAACAAGGAGGTAGGATATGAGAAAAAAACAGAGGAGAGAGACAATAGATAGATAGATAGATAGAAAGAGAGTGAAAGAGAGAGAGAGAGGGAGAGAGGGAGAGAGAGAGAGAGAGTGAGCGAAGAGATAGAATGAGTGATAGAACAAGGAAGTAGGATATGAGAAAAAAACAGAGGAGAGAGACAATAGATAGATAGATAGATAGATAGAAAGAGAGTGAAAGAGAGAGAGAGAGAGAGAGAGAGAGAGAGAGAGAGAGAGAGAGAGAGAGAGAGAGAGTGAGCGAAGAGATAGAATGAGTGATAGAACAAGGAGGTAGGATATGAGAAAAAAACAGAGGAGAGAGACAATAGATAGATAGATAGATAGAAAGAGAGTCAAAGAGAGAGAGAAAGAGAGAGAGAGAGAGTGAGCGAAGAGATAGAATGAGTGATAGAACAAGGAGGTAGGATATGAGAAAAAAACAGAGGAGAGAGACAATAGATAGATAGATAGATAGATAGATAGAAAGAGAGTGAAAGAGAGAGAGGGAGAGAGTGTGTGTGTGTATGTGAATGGGGAAGGATTAAGAGAGAAATGGAGACAGAGATAGATAGAGATAGAGAAAGAGAGAGAGAGAGAGAGAGAGAGAGGGAGGAATAAGGAGAGGAATAGAGAAAAAAGTGCAGAAGAAGAGGAAGAAAAGAGATGGAGACAAGTTGAGGGAAAGTGATAGAGAGAAAGTGAAGAAGAAGAAAATTAGATGGGGAGAGAGGAGAAGAAAGAAGAAGGAAAAAAAGAGGAAGGAATTGGGAAACAGAAGAGAGCAGATAGAGAGAAGCAGAGGTTGAGAAGAATAGTGAGAGAGAAGCATAGTTAGAGAGAGATCGAGATCGATGAATCAGAAGAATAAAAAGGAAGAGAGTAGCGGGAGAAAGAAGGGAATAGATAGATAGATAGAGAGAGAGAGAGAGAGAGAGAGAGAGAGAGAGAGAGAGTTGAGAAAGGAAGAAGTGAGGAAATAGTGGTAAAAGGATGAAAAGAAAGAGATGGAAAACGACGGATAGACTAGGAGAAAGAGAGAGACGAAGAGATAGAAAGGAAAGGCAAAAGAGGGAGAAAAGAGAGACAGATTGACAGATAGAGAAAGAGAGAGAGAGAGAGGTGTAATGAGCGAAAGAAGGAGAGTTTATAAAACAAGCGCTCACTCTGAATTCTGAAAAAATGCTTTTTGGCATTTTTATAGAACCATTTTTATTGACCCATTTCTACTCGGGGTAAAAAAAGGAAAATCTTGTTGAAAAACCATGTTTGCAAAAAAGGCCCCACTTGATAAATATTTACTATATCTATTCGACAAATTTGAGCTACCTTGGTCCCGTCTCGAAAAAATTCAAAATCCCCTCTTATTTTCACGATAGTTATTTTGCATTCAAAAGAGCCGTTAGTCTAATTTTGAAAATATTGATTTCGATTGTTTTAAAAGTTTGTCGCGGTGTCTAATTTATCATCATCATCATCATTTTGTCGTGCCACCTGCATGGATATCCCTGACCCTCTCTCGCCACTCTTCCTTATCGTTCATCGCTTCTGGCAGGTCCTCGGGGCTACATCCCATATCCTCACTGAGCTGCTACCTGTAGGTTCGAGCGGGTCACCCTGTTTTTGCTCGGCCATGTGAGGGGGTCCTTATGTGCTCGTCCCTGCTTCTCCAGCAGTATCCTGCATGTCTGGTTCGTCTAACTTTGATAGTTTTCGTGATGGGAGGTAGGTGGCCGTATAGTTGTTGCTTTTTGGGGTGTTGCTTCCAGGACTTGTTCAATATTGCTCGCAGCATTCTTGTGTAGTTGCCGTCAAGCTTTTTCTCCATCCATATAGTTAGCGTCCATGTAGTGCATCCATATAGCAGTATCGACACGACCGCTACTTGGAAGACTAATTTATTGCACCACGAAACTATCTTTAACCTTCCGACAAGCATACGCACATGTTATTCGTCCATTATTTTTATTTTCTGTTATTCCCTAAAAGGAGGAGGAAATTCCCAAATATCAAGCGCGAGAAAAAATTGTTAGACCGTAAATTTCAATGACGGAATCACAATTTTAGAGCCGACATTTAAATTAGACCAGGGAGAAGATACTTCGTCATAGTTTATATGTTACATATTAACCTTTGACTGGCCAGTTACTGCGGAGTTAAAGAAGAGGATGTGCAGTTGTGTCTTAAGTTAAACAATGGACAGCGGAAATGCCATATGAATTGCGTTGGTGATGCGCCAGAAAGAAAAGTGTGGGCGTCAGAAAAATATATAATGATGGAAGTTTTAATTCCCAGCAGTTAGTCTAGGAGTAGAGCCAGAAGTCAGTAGAGTCGCGCTGTTTGGGCATTAGTCCGGAGGGAGGCTAGGTGGCCCCGGGTTGTAAGGCTGCTCTGTATCAGGCTCCCGTGAAAGAAGCACGAAGAAGCAAGGCTCTGAATATTTTGTATCACAGCATTGTGTCAATTATTGCAATTCGCCACGACTTTCGTTCATAAAAAGAGAATTTATATTTTTATAAAAAAATGTCATATTATCCCCAGCTATACAATATATATTGTAAACAGTTGCCCTTCTAAAATCCAATAAATATTTTTCGAAGTTGACATATTATCTCTGATTGTTTGATTAAGATAACCGTGACTCACCCCGTCTGGCATTATATTATACCTTGATGTTAGGGAATTGAGTACATTATATCTTTATTTTTGTGTGGTTCCTTAAGTATTTGCACGCAGTTATATGACATCAAGTATTCCTATCTAACACAAATAATTTGTAAACAGATCTGTTTATCCCATTGATGAGAACCTAAAAGTTACAACTGCTGTGGGTCAGAATGGACCTGGGAGTAATGGCAGTGAAGGCAAACGTATTATTGGTTTATAGTTGTTCGGGATGGTTCATTTTTAGGGATCTTTCTCAATCAGTGAAGTTTTCCTCTTTGTCATCCATTCTTTATTTTTCTAGGCATTTTCTTAGTTGCAGAGACAATCGGTCGTCGATGAATGCGAACTTTTTAAACCGGAAACCATGTTTACTATCAGGTGTCATACCCAGGACACTAATGTCTTTTTCGTTTTAACCCTCTTCTCTGTACATAGTCGACAGGGCGTAAAATTGTCTCTGGGTAACGGCATATCATCTGTGTGCTGAATTCTTTTAGGCGAAAAAATGTTTTTTTCACGTATTTTTCGAAAAGGGACCCCTCTACTTTAGATGTGCAGTTTAATACAGAGGTTAAACTTTTTAAATATAAACATTTAGCTAATGATTGCCGTCAAAGTTAATTAATATAAACCACTGAAGAAAGATTAAAACTAGTTATTAATAGTCTTTTAATTGCTTTTCTGCGATAAAGCATTGAGATATCAAGTTCTAAATTATAGTGCGAGTTTTGAGGGGTTGATTAATTAATTTTAATGGTATGTCAACTCGTCTAGGGTTATTTTATACCTAGAGGTTCGGGAATTGTTTTTATTGTGTGTTTGTATTTATGATTTTGATGTAGTTTTTTTTATCATTCAGGGTATTTGGACTATTGTCTTCATCTTTATTGTTATATTCATAACGTTTTGGCTGATATGTCCTTCGGCCTTCTTCAGATATTTCTTGTCGAACTCGGGAACCTACATGGAACTTCGAACCACGTCCTTTAAGCGGTTTTCTTTACACATATTTGTATGGTTTCAATTATTCCTTTCTAGTACTAATAATTATATAATTTCAAGTAATTATTTTCATTTAATAATAACTATGCGCTTATCAACAGTTGTATACTTTCAAGTTCAATAACAATCTTTCATAAACAATTACAGTTTCAAGTAACTATTGTTAATACAAATAATTTACTGATAATTTACAAATAATTTAATAATGGCGTCAAGTATTCCTACTAAATACAAATAATTTGTAAAAATTCAATTCAATCCATAGATGATTGATTGAAAGGCTGGTTTTAACGGCATGTTAACCCGTCTCGAGTTATTTCATGTTTTGAAGTTCGGGAATTGCGTTCATTGCACATCTATATTTTTGTACATTTTTATGTGTTTGTTTTTTATGTGTCGGTTTTGTACACGGTTTTATTGAATTCGAATAATTTTCAAATAGATTCATTTTACTCCTAGATGGGACCCTAACAGGTACTACCACTCTAAGTCAGGTAGACCTGGGAATAATGGCAATGAAGGGGCACTCTACACCTCCCCGTTATATGATTACTAAGTATTCCTGTCGAATAGGAATAAGTTTAAAACATATCTATCTGACTCATAGAATCGTTTCGATGGTCTAAGGGCACCTTAAGGCCGTAGGTTCCCTACTTCTACTTTAGAACTTAAAAGACGTTAAATCGACAGGAAATCTATGGTGTGTGAGTGAAGTTTTTCCCACTTTGCACCTCAGGGTTAAATGAAAAATAAATAACAGGTGACACATTTATGTTATTTGATAAAGTAAGAAATGTTTCATAAATTATTACCGGTAACTTTTTCACCAGATGTTTAAACAGTTCGATAGATCACGATGAAATCCTTACAAATATGAATACAGGGTGTCCACAAAAGTAATAGATTCAAAAAATTATTTAAAAGACAAATTATTTACAATATTGTAATGCTGTGGCAGCCTTCTAGACCTCAGTGAATCTTGTGACAGCTTTCTCACACTGGTTGAAACTTATGACGCACAACATGTGGCTAAAAAAGACTTAGACCGCATTGAAGAGTTTGGTTTAGTCTCTTTGTTTAATGGCATATCAACCTTTGTAGGTTATTTATTGCCAAAGCCATCCTCTTAGAAGAACAGTAGTGGTACTATTTTACCCACAACTGGGAGTTTAAGGGGGCTAATACCTTTCCCAAGGGTATTTGCCCGAAAATGAACGTAATAGCGCGACTGGAGTACGAACTCGCTTACTACGATTCCGAACACCATCGCTTTAACCATTACGCCACAAGGACACCCCCTCAAATAGAAGAAGATTATCCCAACGAAGGAAATGCTCAAACTACCAAGCGAACCACCTCGCTTGCAATATTTACAAAAGAGAGATGAAAACCATTGAAGTGAAATATAGAAGAAATATAACAGTTCTAGAAGCAAAAAATTGTGGAAAACACTTACACTATTATGTAGCCGAGATGAGTTTAATACAAAACAACAACAATAAACTTGATAAATTCAGAACTCACACCGAAAAACTCGTTACGCTAAGACCAAAAGTCTCGGGATATTTTCAAGAACGGCTAAAAAAATATTCCACTCATTTGATATTAAACAAAAAGAAGCCACAACAAACAATTATTCCACTTTTCGAAAATATTTACAGAAAACTACAAATTTCTACCTAGAATAAATTCTATAAAACATCCTCAAAATCCATGATCCACTCATCAATTCCCCCACCAAAAAAAAAAAAAAAAAAAAAGAAAATCTTGAACCTACCAAACTCGAACCTTCTCCTGAATCCAAAATAAATATGACCCAATCAACAACTGAATAAAGGCAATTGAAAATATCAAAATCCTTATCATTTCAATTCGGAGATCTCTCAACATCAAGAACCAAATAAGCAATAGAAAAAATAAAATAAAGAAACATAATAAAGAATACAATAAAATAAAAATGAACAAATATATAAATAATTATAAAGATCAATATTAAACAATATTCAATTATAATGAAAATCAATATTAAACAATATTCAATGATAATGAAATTCAATATTAAACAAGGCCATATAAACAACCAAATTTCCAAGGATCACAAAAAAAAAAAAAAAAATAGAATTAAGTAGATCGTAATTTGTAGAAAGTATGGGTTTTGAAATGGACCGCAGCATAATTGCAAACCTTAAATTAGTATATATATATATATATATATATATATATCTTTGAAGCTAGACAATCTTTAACTCATTCACCTGTGACCCCAAATTGTCTCCTAACTTTTGTCTCACTCTCTAACAGTTCATTTGAGAACAAAGATATTAACCTAAAAGCTATTTGCTTACAAATCATATACGTAACTAAAAAAAAAAAAATTAGCATTAAATAACCTACAAGGGTTTATATGCCATTAAACGAAACAAAACGAAACCGAAACAAACCGAATATATAATTGTACTCCTTGCGAGTTTTTCACATTACTGTTCTAAGTGACAGCAAGTCTCCACAAGTCTCCAGGACTCTTCTCCGTATTCTGGCCGATTTCAACAATGCTTTAATTAAGATCGTCTCGGCTCGTCCTCCGATTTCTAGCTTTCCAGACATTTTACCAAGCCTTTTGGAATCATCCCAAGTACACAAATTTTTCAGTTCTCTGGCAAGGTTTAAGTTCGCGTCTCCATTTTCGTTTTCTTTAATTTTCACTCTGTGGTCTACCGAGACAGTGAAATTCATCATTCTGTATGTTCTTTTTTTTTTTGTTAATTAACACTTAGTCTGGTCTTGTGCGGTGGGTCGATTTATTTGTTAAAGCGGTGATTCTGATGGGTGGTTGATTCGTTGTCCAGATCTTACGAATTATTTCCGGTCATTCAAAAATTTTCTGTCGCCGCGACCAGGATAAAGCCCCAACGAAAACCCGAGTGTCAGTCAACACGACCCCATTTAGTTATTAGAGTACTTTTTAGAGGATCACACACATTATTTATTATATTTGTCCTACTATTATTTTGTACTTGAAACTTATCTATTTAGTGACCTTCGAATATTGTTATTTTGGTTTTTTAAGGATGTAATATGTTTGTTCCTTTTACTGTTAAGTGGTTTCAATTAAGTTTAGTTACTCGATTAGGAAGCTGATTTTATCTTTCTAAATTTACTGCTGCTCCTTAAGTCTTTTCCCCCATCTTTTTTACAATTTTTTTTTATTCGCGTTCTTCAACTTTACTTATTTGTTTACATTCTCCGACTGTCGACGGGTGTCCTCGTGGTGTAATGGCTAAAGCGATGGACTGCGGAATCGTAGAAAACGAGTTCGTACTTCAATCCCGCTATTACATTCACTTTCGGACAAATATCCATGGGGAAGTTATGAACCCCGTTATCCTCCCAGCTTTTGGTTAAATAGTACCACTACTGTTTTTTTTAAAAGGATGGCTTTGGCATTAAAGGACCTACAAAAGTTGATATGCCATTAAACAAAGAAACCAAACCAAATCTGAGACAGTCAAAGAAAATTATTTATTATTATTTTTCTTCTTTGAGGGTTTTTCACACCGACGTGAGCTAATGGTCTTTTACTGGAGTTTGTGAGATAGCAATCTCCTCAAGTCTCCAGAACTCTTTTCAGTATTCTAGCCGATCTTTTCAGTATTCTAGCCGATCTAGGCCCTTTATCAATCCGTTTACAAAATTACAACTAATATCACCATCAGTTTTCTTGTTCCTTAGTTTTTTTTTCAATCCCCAAGTCAGGTCTTAGTACCTTCTTTTCACTTTCTTTCAATTTTACACAGTAGTCTGCCGGAACAGCTAAGTTCATTTTTTTTAGTTGACAATCACTTTCTTTGATATAATTGGTCCTTATGGTGTTGTTCTAAGCTGCTTTTTGAAGAGTATCAGTGTCTTCCCTTTCTTAGCCACGCCAAAGTTTTCTCGTTTGAGATTTCGCTTGTTTGTCGCTTCAAATGTCCATAGTGTTCTTTTTCTTCCTATTTTTGTCTTCTAGTTATTGTTCTGTTGATCCCCGTGCTGTATATATTGTTTCTAGTCGTCTTTTGCGCATTCTTATATAATCTTCGATGTATCGATGGGTCAACGCTATCTTCAATGCTGGCAAGTCCTCTTCCTTTTTCTTTCATGACACATATAGTCTGTCAACGTTATCTCTGAGATGTAAGGCCTTATGCATCGTCATTAGTTTTCTTGTTTTCTGGTCCATTTTTTAAGTTCTTCTCTCGCCCACTTAAAGAATGGTCTCGCGTCTCTTACAAGGGGAACAGTCCAGGTGCTCATACTTTTGATGAAATTCCTGATATATAATTTGGTTTCGAGTTGTTTTCTTGTTTTTCTGAGATACTCTTTTTAAATGTTTTTCATTCATCTCTACTTGTTTGAGAGTTTTTCTACCCCGAGTCGTCTGATAGTTTCTCACAGGAGTTTGAGCGACAGCAAAACTCCACAAATCTTCAGGTATCTTCTTTGTATTCTGCCCAATCTTAATAATGCTGTTGTTTGGATAGTTTCCACCCGTTCTCTTATTTCTAAGTCCTCCAATCTCTTTATCAATCCTTTGGTGAGTGCACCAATTAAAATTGGAATCACCGTCATGTGACATAGTTTTTTTTTTTTGGTCTCCATCAAGGTTTAGGAACTTATTATTTTTCGCTTTCTTTAAGTTTTATCCTGTGGTCAGCCAAAACGGCAAATTCCACTATTAGGTTGGTTTGCGCTTTTTTTTCTTTGAGAAAATTTATTGTTCCTCTTAGATAATCTTTTAATTCCGCCTTTGAGTATTCTTCACACCCGCGTTAGCCTATAGTCTTCCACTGGAGTTTGAATGACTGCAAGCCTATTCAAGTCTCCAGGACTCTTCTCAGTATTTTTGCAGATCTTAATAATGTTGTCGTTTGGATGGTCTCCACTCGACTTCTTATTTCCAAGTTCTCCATTATCAATCCTTTGGTGACTGCACCAAGCGTCAATTTCATGTTCCATAGCATTTTCAGGTCTCAAGCGAGGTCTAGGTACTTATCTTTCTTTTAATTTTCTTTTACCTTTACGTTGTGATCAGCCGGAGAGGCAAAGTCCACAGTCCGGCAGGTTCTCTTTGTTTACTATCACGAGGTATGGTCGTCTGGTCGAAATTAGGTGATCTGTTTGTATCTCAAAATCCCAGATAATTTTTTGCGTCCCATTCTCTTGGACGGATTCTGGGTTGTGCTTATACTACTTGTTGGTATGGTCAAATTTAGATTTCTTGCAGAATTCCCAGTGGATCACCTTGCTCACCCAGTCTTGTCTAGCCTTAGACTCTTTTTCAGCTAATTTGCTGCATTCGCTTATTATGTGATTTATAGTTTCGTCTCTCACACAACATAAACTACATTTTTTTGCAGCATCTTATCTATTCTTGCTTTGATATAGATGATTCTTATGGCGTTGTTTTGTGCAGATATCAGAAGAGATTCTGTTTCTTTCTTAAGGTTTCCTTTATTAGTCATGTCCATGTTTTCTTATATTAGATTTTGTTTGTTTGTCGCTGGAAGTTTCCTTTGAGTTGTTTTTCTTCCCGTTTTTGTTTTTTGTTTATTTCTGTTCAGTTAATGATAGTGTTGTCTGCATTGCTTTTGACGGCTATAATCAGTTTTCTTCGGCTCTTGTGTTTGTCGTTTTCGAATCGTTGTATCGATGCATCAACGCTGTCTTGAATGCAGCCCAGTCCTCTTACTCCTTCTTTTCTTGACACATACAGTCTATCTGTTTCATCTCTGGGTTTCTAGTTCACTGGCCCATTTGTCTAAGTTATTCCCTGGTTCACTTAAAAAATGATCCCGAATATCTTACAAGGGAAACAGCTCTGGTGTTTATCCCTTTGATTAGATTACTGCTACATAATTTGATTTTGAGTAAATTTCTCGTTCTCATTTTGTCATTTATAGGTCGTTTGCCACTTTTGATTACAAGCATGGCACATTTTTCTACGCCAAATTCCATTCCTATGTCCTGACTGTATATTCTAACTCGGTGTATTATTGTTTCCAGTTCTTTTTCATTTTTTTTTTGCAGCTAGTTTGATGTCATCCATGTACATTAAGTGATTGATCTTTTCCTGCGGTTTAATAAGTTTGTATCTGGCTGTACATTTTCTGAGTATGTGGTTAAATAGCATCATGGCAATTATGAATAGTAACGGTGATAGTGCATCTCCTTGAAATATACCTCTTTGGATCTTTGCTTTAGCTAAGCTTCTTCCTCCTGCAGTCAATTTTTTTCACTCTAGCGTTAAATGATGATCTTTTACTGGAGTCAAAGTGGCGACTAGTCTCCAGGACTTTTCTTAGTATTCTGACCGACCTCAACAAGAGTCTCGGTTCGTCATACGATTTCCAACTCATCCAGCCTCTTCACTAAGCTTAAGTGATCGTTCCAAGCGCGCCAATTTCTATTCGTACGACTTTCACTCGCATGTTCCATAGCTCTTTTAGTACTCAGGCAAAGTCCAAGTACTTGTTACTGTTTTGGTTTTCTTTGATTTCCACTCTGTGGTCCGCCGAGTCGGCAAAGTCCACTATTGTTAGGTTCTCTTTTTTTGTTTGGTATTCTGGTGGAGATTAGGTGTACCATTTGTATTGAAAAATCCCTGAGAATTTTGAGCGATTCATTTTCCAGGACGCATTCTGGTTTGATCATATACCACTTGTTCGTATGGTCAAGTTCCAGTTTCTTATCCAGTCCTCTCCGTGGATCAATTTCGTCTCCTAGTCGTGTCTAGTCTTGTACTATTTTGCCCCAATTTGCTCCATTCACTCATCACGCGATTAATGGTTTCTTCTCCTTCATCACATAATCTACACTTGCTATTTTGTTTCATCTTATGTATTTTTGGTCCACAGAGCCTTGTTTTGTGCCACTATTTGCATATAAAAATGCCCAGAAGATAGAAATAAAACCATAATAAATAAAATATCAAAGTATTAATTCACAATTCTTTCCACTGTGATTCAGAGTTTCACGTAGGTGAGATTACGAACATAACACACATACCTCCCCACGAACAAATGCAAAATGCACTAAAACGCACTAGCAAAAATACCCATATACACAAGCACACTCACACAAAAACGAGCAATCACAAATATTCATATTCACAAACATAAACACACAGACACACAGCACGCACTAAGATGCACAACCATAAATACCCATATACGGACACACAACACTCACAGACGCACAAAGATGCCCTATCATAAATACTCATATACAGAAGCATACAACGTTTACACACACATACACATTCACGCGCAAGTACAATTATCCATATATACCAACACAATTCACACACACACACACACACGCGTATAAAGATGCTAAAAGTACAAATTCACACACACACAGACACAGACGCACAAAAATTCACAAGGACAAATTCTCGTATACACACATACACACACATACACACACACACACACACACACAGAGGTGGCACCATCCATATGTCTACTGCAATACAGAGGGTGAAATCAATAAGTTCTCTTCAGGCTACACCTGCCTCCTCGTCTAAGAAGGATCAGGTCAAGTTTATCGCTTGGTGCCGGAGTCACCCGCTAAAAGTAAGGAATGTTGACGGGGCCGAGCAAGTTTTATCCTTTTCCATTCGGTAAAATTACTTCCTAGGTTGGGACCCTCGATAAACTGACCTTGTTTCTTCTTTCGCCTCGGCGAAAGGGTTTGGATTATTACTCCTACACATGTTTCATAGTGGATAATCTTATTACGAAGAGAAAAGGAGGTGAAAGAAAGAAAGAAAGAAAGAATGAAAGATGGAATATCAAAGAAATGAATTTCCATATATATATATATATATATATATAGTTGTTAATTGTTAACGGAGAGTTAGTCTTTGAGTTGACAACACCCAGGCAACTTGTCCCAACGAATTGCCTCAACCATCAGAAGAAGTTCCTGATAAATTGTCATCCCAAATTTGTGGATCTTTTAAACACAGAGGGAGTTGAAAAAATGTGGTAGTCACAGAACTAAGGCCACAATCAAGTATTTTTACGAGCATAGGGCCACATTAGGACAAACAGATCGACAGGAACAAAGTCTGATGAATCGATTGATACGAATAGACTGAAATAGACGATATACATATGATTTCACTGTGAGCAGATTCATCCACGTACGCCATTTGCTCGAGGCAATATTGAATTTCTGTGTAATCTTCTAACGTTTTGCAATTTTTTATCCACGTACCTGATTTTCAATATCAGAAACTTCGAACAATTACTAAACAGTTTTCATCTCCAGTTGCGATATCTCATTTGTGCTCGCCTGATACTCTCCAAGAGCTTCATAGAGAATGCCTTGAAATCCACGGTTTTAGGCCTACCTGATCTTACCTTATCGTCAAAGTTCTTGCAATTCGAGCGAAATATCTTCTAATAAACATACAGTGACTAAATGCGTCTTCATCTTTCGCAAACCAAATGTTTTTGGTTGGCTTCCAAGCATTAATGCCCAGTTCGATTGGGTTGGTTTTACAGCACATTAACCATTTGTTGTGGGAGCCTTGCCCATCTCACCATAATGGACTCTTTTCACCGTTATTAGTACTGAGAGATTTCGCTGCTAGAGAGGCAGATTAATATCGGTGTTATCCGAACAGTACGAGACTTCTTACCTTTTGTATGTAACTCTATCTTTCTTGTATAATATAATCTGTTATCTAATATCCGTGTTTGTGTTTTCATTATATGACCCTTCCCGGGGCCACAACACCATTGTAGGCTAGTAATGCAAAATCCATTATTATACATATAAACACTTCTACTTCAAACAATTCAGTTTAGTATAAGAATATTTTTTTTGTTCACACCTGTTCAGACTAAGTAAACAGTTTAGGTGTAATTGACCCATAGATATAGCCCTACCAGGTGATACCACTCCGGGCTTGGGTGGACCTGGGAGTAATGGGAATGAAGGGATGGTCCGCATTCCCCACAGCTCCAGCATTATTTGACCCGCGCCATCAGATGGTATTGTGTCATATCCAGGACACTCGTTGGTGGGGTCTTACCCCTCTGCAGAAAAGCAGCCGGTGTATTCTACAGCCTCAGCCGACTAGGTATCCTAGTTGGAACTCATGAAGCTTAGCCTTCCAAATCAGACTATGTTGCTTGTTCATCTGTGTGACTCTCAGATCACACACAGAGTGAAGCTATGCACAACGTGTCAGCGCACCAACTACTAACCATCTTAGGTATCTTCTTTCCATGGCTTGAATTGCTTGAGTTATGTAATATACACGCCGAAAACTAGCACGTTACAAAAATATTACAAAATTTATAATTCACTCTTGTAGAAAATGTCAAGATAAATAAAGAAAAAGTTGTTTAATTCATATTAGAAAAAAAAAGCAGTTTATTTGCTTAAAAGAGGACTGATAGTATTAAAAAGAAAACCTTTGGGACCTCCCTTTTTTATATTGTTCCAAGTTAAGGCGAAGGCACCTACATGGCGGTATCAACATCAGGAAAAATACCCAAAATGATATTAATTGATACTGTTAGATCACAGATAAAAAACGACAAAAACCCCAGAGAGAGAGAGAGAGAGAGAGAGAGAGAGGGAGAGAGAGAGGGAGGGAGAGAGAGAGAGAGAGAGAGAGAGAGAGAGAGAGAGAGAGAGAGCCTCCAGATAATGTTTTATAATATACATCGAGATTGACACGTTGGAGTGGTCATTCTCTATTCAGCTCTCTCTCTCTCTCTCTTTCACACACACACACACACACACACACACACACACACACAAGCATACATACATATACATACATACATACTCACATACACACACATACTCACACACTTACAATCCCACACATCCATACACACATAGATTATACATTATTTGAAATAAGAACTAAACAACGGATACTGTTTTTGTGAAAGAAAGAAAGAAAGAAAGAAAATAGTTGTAAAAAAAAAGAAAAAAGTTATTCAAAAGAAAGAAAGAAAGAAAGAAAGAAAGAAGTTATGCAAAACATAGAAAGAAAGAAAGAAATAAAGAAATAAATAAAGAAAGAAAATAGTTGTAAAAAAAAGAAAGAAGTTATGCAAAACACAGAAAGAAAGAAAGAAGTTATGCAAAGCAAAGAAAGAAAGAAAGAAAGAAAGAAAGAAAGAAAGAAAATAAGTTTTGCAAAACACAGAAAAAAAGAAAGAAAATAAGTTTTACAAAATACAGAAAGAAAGAAAGAAAGAAAGAAAGTAAAACGGTAGCGAAATGAATATATGACCAGCTAATAAAGAAAATTGTTTGATTGGATTTTATGGGGTTATTTAGAGCCAATGAAGAGAAAATTATTTGTTCTGTGTATTTTATTTACATTGAACTCTTTACCAGGATTATTTAAATTTGATATTCTATTTTTGAATATTTCATTTGTCCTGATTGGAATTATTCCCTACTCTGGAGTTACTTGATTAAATAATATCTTATATATATATATATATATATATATATATATATCATTATCCTCCATATCACCATGTCGCACAATCAGTATGGATATCCCTGACCCTCTCTCGCCACCCCTCCTTATCGTCCATTGCTTCCAGCAGGTCTTCAGGGTTACATTCCGTATCGGGACAGAGCTGCTGTATGTAGGTTCGAGCTGGTCGTCCTGCCTTTGCGCGTCCATGTGAAGGAGTCCACTGGAGTATATCCCTTTTGAGCACGTCCCTACTTCTCCAGCATTGTCCCACATGTCTGGTTCGTCTAATTTTGATAGTTTTCGTGATGGGAAGTAGGTGGTCGTACAGCAGCTGCTTTGACCATGCGAACAAATGGCATATGCACAACCCAGAATCCGTCCTATGCAATGAGATGCACAAAATTATTTGGGATTTTGAGATATAAATGGATCACGTAATCTCGGTCAGACGACCTGACCAAGTGATGATTAACAAACAAACAAAGAAACAAACAAACAAAAGAGAACCTGCTGATTAGCAGACTTTGCCATTCCGGTTAACCACAAGGTAAAACTGAAGGAAAGCAAAAGAGATAAGTACCTAGACCTTCCTCGGGAAGTGAAAAAACTATAGGACTTGAAAATGACGGTGATACCAATTGTAATTGGTGCGCTCAGTACCTAGACCTTCCTCGAGAATTGAAAAAAACTATAGGACTTGAAAATGACGGTGATACCAATTGTAATTGGTGCACTCAGTACAGTCACCAAAGGTTTGGTACAGGGACTGGAGAACTTGAAAAGACGAGGACGAGTGGAGACCATTCAAACTACGGCATTGTTGAGATCCGTCAGGATACTAAGTAGAGTCCTGTAGACTTGAGGAGATTGCTGTAACTCAGACTCCAGTGGAAAACCATTAGAAAACGCCGGTGTGAAGAACTCTTAAATGACTAAATGGTACTAATGAATTAGCAATCATTGTAATAATAGTTACTTTATATTTTCAATATTAATAATTATTATAATAATATTAATGATAGTTATGGTATGAAAATATTAAAAGAATTAAATAAAGATTAAATTTTGATTTTAAATGGAAATTAAATAAAACCTTTAAAAAATTGACAAGATTTTAGTTCCTGAAGGTTTTGAGAGTTGTATAAAAATTTCAGATGTATGAGGATACATGACGCCAGACGATGACATTACATCTGTTTTTGACACTAACTTTTAGCCGATGTCTGGTTGCCACCTCGCCCTTTTTTTAACGAATAAGAATCCATCGAAAAATTATAAATTTTTTTTTCTCTCTGTTGTATGATGGCTATCTGAAGAGGTTGGCTTCTTTTATTGAGTTGCCAGCTGAAAGAAATTTATTGTGTCAAATGACAGTTTCTTGAATTTTGTTGAAATTCGGGTAGCCATCTTGTCAGTCATCTAGTTGCAGGATTCCTTATACAAAAGGTACGTCTTGTCTGTACAAAGACTGCAATACGTTTTGATACTGCGTTGTTAGTTGTCTTACCACATATAAGCTCTAGTCATCTGTGATTGGCTGATTTCCTGTTGATATTAACAGATAAGTCTATAAGTACTTAGCAGCAATTTGTAGACGGCTTATACATATTACGACCCCTATGAGTTCGGGTTTTATTGGGTGCCCCATTCATTTGGCCTTGTGCCACATCGAAGCAATGAGCTTTGTAAATTACTATACATATTACGACTCCTATGAGTTTGGGTCTCCTTGGGTGCCCCATTCATTCGGCCTTGTGCCACATCGAAGCAAAGAGCTTCGTAAATTACTGTACATATTACGACCCCTATGAGTTCGGGTCTCATTGGGTGCCCCATTCATTCGGCCTTGTGCCACATCGAAGCAAAGAGCTTCGTAAATTACTATATATATTACGACCCCTATGAGTTCAGGTCTCATTGGGTACCCCATTCATTCGGCCTTGTGCCACATCGAAGCAATGAGCTTCTTAAATTACTATACATATTACGACCCTTCTTTTTTGAGCGGCCCCTTAGAGTAGACGGTTGGTTTGGGATCGGTAGTCAATTTTGGTTCATGGTCTGTCGAGACTGCTTGACGTGATCGCTGGGTAAGCCCAACAGTCACGTCTCGCTGGCAAGACTGACCCACATCCTCAAGCCTCAGGGATCCGTCCCTCCAGGCTCTAGTCCACATTGGAAGGGCTAAGTTTATCACCTGGCGCCTGAAGCACTCCTTTTTAGAGGAATGCCGACAAGGCTCCAAGCATTTTTGTGCTCGCCAGGTGTTTCTTGGCTACGGACTTGCGTCTGGACTCACCTAAAACTCGTCCTTATGCCATACTCTCTTGTTTGGTTGGGCGAGTGACGAATATCTGTATTTTCCGGTGACTAGCTTGACAAGTGCCGGACGAAAGGGCCGTCGCTATTTTATTATTTTCGAATAGTTTCCCCTCTTTTTACCAATGATTTTATTAATCTCTTTATATAAATTCTCATGTACCAAAAATATAATTAAATACTTTAAGGGTAGGTACCGCCCTAGAAACATCGGTAATCTAAACAGAATCATACACTTTAGATACCTACTTGATACCTATAAAAGATAAGGTCCTTCTTCTTCAATCTTGCCTTGACGATAATTTACCCCCGGGATACATAATTCGACGGATTAGGAAAATAAAATGCCCTAATTCTACTAATGTATGACGTGCATTTTTAAAGGACGATATTTCTTTCTTCTTGGGCTCAATAGAGTCCGTAAGGTCTCGCTTATATTATAAGTGGAAGACATGTTGGTCTTCCCTGAGTCTTTTCGATCACCTTCGATTTTCTAAGCATCTAACAAATTACTCTTCTCGTTTAAAGAGTAAGTTATTGAATAGCAACCAACAATTCTTGAATCATTTGATTAAAATGAAATATGGTTTTACTGTAACAACTGACAAACGTATTTTTAATTATTCTTCCCATGTTTTGTCAGATTGTGAGAAATTTGTATTGTTAATTTTTGCTTTCCTCCACACCCCGTGGTACTAATTCGGCTACTGTATTTGCCGAAATTAAATTGTTATATATGCAGTTGAAGAGACATTCTCTTGCTCCGGCTGGTAATATTGCTTAATTAAAAGTTTGTCTGGCTGACTTGGCTCAGTCCTTTGTTAACACCACGGTCGATTCTCAAAGTTTCTTGTGGCAGAAGGTGCATTTTGAATCGGTAAAACAACTTAAAATGAACACCGATATTGTTCTTACTAGACCTGATAAAGGTGCTGTTATGATTATTCTAAATAGAGCAGACTATATAAGCAAAATAGATGCTATTTTGGGGGACTCTAGCAAGTTCCTAAAACTTGGGGACTTGTCTTTTGATGATACTCAGAAATTGGAAAATACACAAGCGTTTCCTTGAGATATTCAGAAGAAAATTTATATCGAGGGAGGTCTATGAATTTATTCGTCCAGTAGGCTCGCTGAGACCAAAGATGTATGAATTGCCAAAAATTCATAAACCAGGTATTCCACTGCGGCCTATTCTTTCTATGTGCTATTCTGCCCAGTACTCTTTGGTTAAATGATTGGTTGAAGTCCTTAACCCTGTTTTAGAATTTTATTCCGTATGTTGTGTGAAGGACTCTTTCACGTTTCCCTCTATTATCCGTCGTCTTCCCGTATGTATGGAATCCCCATTTTTGGTCTCTTTTGATGTTGTCTCACTATTCCCCAACATTCCTTTGGATGAGACAATATCTATATGCGCTGATCTTTGTATCGTGGTCCATCTACTATTGCCCTTCCCTTTCCTGAGGAAGTTTTCATTGAATTGATGGGTATTGCCACAAAATAAGTATCTTTTAGTTTTAATGAGATCATGTATCCCCAGATCGATGGCGTTAGTATGGGTTGCTTTTTTGCCCTTATTCTGGCTAATATTTTCGTTGGGTTCCAAGAAAGACATCTGTTTGACGGGTTTCCTAAGCCCTTCATTTACTTGCGTTATGTAGATGATACCTTTGTTTTCTTTAGATCACGTAACGATGCATTTTCATTCTTTGATAAATTAAATAAGTTACACTCTTCCTTAAGATTTACCATGCGAGAGGAAAATAATGGTGAACTGCCATTTTTGGATGTGTTAGTTGAAAGACGTGATTCTTCTTTACTCGCATCGGTCTATAGGAAACCTACATTTACCGGGCTATATCTGAGTTGGCATTCTTTTTCACATAGATCTAGGAAACTTAACTTAATCAGATGTCTTTCCTATAGAGCTCTAGATATCTACAGTGATTGCAAGACGAGCTTAAGGTTATTAAGGATATATTTATTAAGAACGGGTATCCCGAGGAGGTTATCGATGACAATATAAAGTTTACAGGTTAAAAACAAGTTTACAGGTTAAGAACAAAACCTTCGGTCCTCCGAAGTGTCTTGTTTACTTTAGACTTCCTTGGGTTGGTTCTGCTAGCCAGTCCTTTGCTGAGAGGATTGCCTCTTCTGTGGATCGCTGTTATCATGCAGTCAATTTAAGACGAATATTCACTACGAGGACGGCTTTTGATTCTACACATAAGGACAAGTTACCTATCTTTAAATAATGTGAATATATAGATTTGTATGTCGATGTTGTTCGACATATATAGGCAGAACTTGTCACCGCCTCGAAGTGAGGATTAGACAGCATATACCCAAAGTTATTTTATCAAAAGGCCGACGAACATCCGGGCACTCTCAGACAATGGATTCGGCTATTGGTGAGCATTTGCTTACCATAAATAGTTGCAGGACCAACTATGAAGATGATTGCTTCTCAGTTCTGCATAGAGCCAGAGACAAAATTCACCTTAAAGTCTTGGAGGCGATTTATATTGCCATAAATCGCCCCCGCCTATGTTCAGACAATTAAGCATTGGAGGAAATGTTGGAGACTGGGGTGACTTGATTTTTTAAAATCTTTATCTTATTTTTTAATTTTTTTTACTTTATTTTTATTTTCTCACCTCGTCTCCTTAATCCTATTAATTAATTCAAACCCTATTTTTAGAAATTTTCCGGTGACTAGCTTGACAAGTGCCGGACGAAAGGGCCTTCTCTATTTTATTATTTTCGAATAGTTCCCCCTCTTTTTACCAATGATTTTATTAATCTCTTTATATATATATATATATATATATATATATATATATATATATATATATATATATAAGTTGCCCGTTGTGTAATTGTTATTATCGTTAGAAATGGACACGGAGAACTAATTAATCTCCCACCAGCTGTGGGTAAATAGCAGGGCAGACTTTGCTCTTTAACCGGCCCTTGTTGACTGTCAGTTTCTCACTAATGCGATCATAGAACCAAATATAGTAAATTATATTATTAGAGTTGATATATACAGGGTCTTTGAAAAAAGTAATATGATTTGACATATACTGGGTGTTTCAGAAATATATGATATAATTTTGTCATCTAATTGAAACCACTCAAAATTCGGTTTAATGTTTTATCGATTTTCTTTTCAGGTATATAAATTCCATTCACTGGTAAAAATAAAAGACGTTCAAACCGACACATCCTGTTAAAATTTAAGATCATTTGAACGAGAATCGGTAAAATTATTTTGAGAAATTGTATCAGTTTTTTTAAACACTTTGTATACATACATACCCAAAGGGGTTACCCACCCTTCAACGAGTGTACTGTCTATGAAACTAAACAATCTGATGGTGAGGCTCCTGTTCTGGAGCTTTAAGGAATCTAGAGTATCACTCCAAGGTCTACTCTGGCCGGGAGTGGTAGCACTTGATAGGGCCTGTTTGACATTTAAACTGAGTGCAAAAAAAATCTAATTCTAAATTTAATTTTTAGAAAGAGAAGTGTTTAATTATTTAACTGTATGTGTAAACAAATGTTTGATGTTGAATTGTTAGTGACATATAAAAATACTTGGAACAATTTACGTGTGCGCAAACGAATTAGTAATGTTGAACAGAATAATTAGTGTTAAATTGCAATACGTGTAACACTTCATTGTGTGTAAAATGCTAAATTGAATTGTTAGAAGTAGAACTGTTTGATCTTTTAACTGTGCGTAAACGAATGACTGACGTTAGCAATACTTGGAACAATCTAATTTTATTGACTTATGTTTACAAACCATATATATGGAAGTGAGGTGCCAGTGGTGTAATGGTTATCGTCGTAAGAAATGGACACGGCGACACGAGTTCAAATCCTGGACGAGACTGACTGTATTTCACATTGCACTAATACCCTTGGGAAAGGTATGAATCCAATTATTCTCCCTCCAGCTATGAGTAAATAGTGGGACAGTTTGGGTTCTTCAGCCTTGGTGAGGCAACTAGTCTAGGAGAAGGAAAACTCTGAATTCAAACCTGTTAAACTCCGCTTAAAAATTGATCTCGTGTCATATCCTGCCCGAGCGGAGGGGTTGGTAGATATGTATATATGGAAGTGAATAATGGAAAATAACACGACAATGTGGAGAAATATATTGAAAAACAAAGTAATCCCAGATGAAGAATTTAATATGAAATAAATATAAACGCTGACTTATTGATCTGGCGGTTAACGCCGCCCCCTTCACTGTAAACATAATCTCTTCCTTTATTTTGTTTTGTATTTCGTTAAACGTTCATTGGTGATCTAAAAACACAATCTAACCTCTTTTCTGAATCCTGGTGATGGTTCATCCTATATATCTAATATATTTGAATAAACTGGATTTGGCATATACGACCACACACAACAATACGCAAATATGATCCCATACAATCGTTAATATGCCATAAAACTAAAACAGACAAAACAAAACCACACACACACACACACGCGCACATACATATAAGGATTTTTATGTGCCATTTCATTTAAAACAATAGAGAATACAAAATTTAAAAATGAACTCTCGAAAGAGAATACATTTTTTCCTTTAGTAGGGAGGAAATCCTGCAGACTTTTTGAACTCAGTTCTACTTCAAAACAAACAGGAGTGGTATTACTGCGCATGAGTGCCAATCCTTTAACATACATCCACCAGAAAAAAATTATCAACCTTATAGTAAAGATTGGTTGGGTTTTATAGCATATCAACCATTGTAGGTTATTTAGTGCCAAATCCTATATATATTTATATATATAATGAATAAATAAATAAATATTAGTTTTTATATATATATTTAGTAGCATGGAAGCTTAACTGCGACTACTGGTTTCATGCCGTCTTTATACGACAATTATCAAGTAGAAAAAGATTTTGGAGAACTCGAAAAAATCGAAAAAAATACAGTCAAAAGAATGTTTACATTAGAATTGCGTATAAGACTTTTTTGTGCATGAGCGTAGATTATATTTGCGTGTTGTTGCGTGTGGTTGTATATGTTTGTTAGTAGGTGTATGTGTGTGTCACGTACCGCGTGGAAGAGTTGAGACTCTTTCAGGAATATAGGCGTAGCAATGTGTAGCGAAGTTAGCGGAAGCCGAGTGATAGTTGGAGATTTGGCCGAATAAAAAAACATATTGTGTGTAGTGGTGATTGTAACTGAGGGACCAGTTTATCATCATCATTGCATTATGAAGAAAATTAACTTTTTGATTCGACATGTAAGTATAATACACGAAATGGATGGTGGATTTAAAACGTAAGAATAATAGGTGAGGTGGGAATATCATGGCATTAAGAGATATGGTATATTGTTATATACTGTGGTGTATTATGCAATACTAGTATTCAAGTTGGAATATGTTTTGTCTTAAATTTCAATATATACGTTATGATAATTTCTATTTGTTGCCATGTCGTTTTAATGTTATATTACGTATACGTTATTGTAATCTATGATGGCATGTACGTAAGGAATATGGTAAATATACTGTATTTAGAGGTACTTCTAACAATGATGAAATCGACAGGTGGTGAGGGTGTTTGGTGATGGATGTAATGGTTCAAAAGAGGAAAATTGTACTTACAGTGCAGTGAGTGTATTGTGGGATTTTTCGTGAAGTTGTATGGAGGTTTTTTGTGGTGGCTGAAGTATTGGTATGGCGGATGGTGGTAGTGGAGATAAATTATGGGTATGGGTCAAAATGATGTTTGTTCTCATGTCGGCATTTGGATAATTTTTCAGATTTTTTTGTTTAGAATGGTGTTTAGTGATGGGTAAGTGATATTTGTGAGTTTATCATGCAGACAAAGAAGCCATGTTTTGATGTCTTCCTGTTGGCGGGCGCGAGTTTTAGTATTTTCCAGATAATGGTGTGTGAGACGTTCTTGTTCTTCAGATGCCAGATGTGTGCGAATAAAGAGGTAGTCGAGTAACTTCTGTTGGAGAAGGAAAGTTTGAGGGCATATATCATTTGTTTTAGGGTTCCCTCCGTTGCACCTACATACTGCTTGACTGAGTGGTTAGTTTTTACAGTGGCCCTGTAAATTACGTTGCCTTGTAGGGGGCATGATTCTTTATCCCGACAGTTGCGTTGTTTATTGGGATGTTGGGATGTGTGTTGCTGTGAAGGGTTTTAATTTTTTTGTTGTGGCCTTTTATGATTTGGTATATATTTCTTGTACAACTGTAGCTGACCTTTATATTGTTTCTATTAAAAATCTTAGCTAGGGGGCTATGATTGGGGAAGTGTTTACAAACAGTTCTATTTGACCCATAGATAGGACCCTATCATATGCTACCACTCCGGACCAGAGTGGACTTGGAAACAATGACAGTGGAAGGGGTACTCTTTATTTCCCAAAACTCCAGGATTAATAGAGCCTCACCATTAGATTGTTTAGTGTCATATCAGGACACTCATGGTGGTGGGGGGTCTTGTCCCTCTGCAGAGTTGCAATCGGTGTATTCTACAGCTCCAGAGAAAAGCTTCTTTTTCACTAAAACAAAGTAAAAGTTCTACGGCTTTCAATAACGAAATTTTAAATGATGTATTTACATTTGATATTCACTATATCTCATAAGTAAATGCACAAAAAGACGATTTGTTAAACAGATAATGTTAAAAAGTCTTTTGTTGATGGTAATATGTGGTGCATTTAAGTTTCAAACCTTTTTTGTAAAGGCATTTAAAATTGTCGTAGACTCTTGAAAATTCACTATGTTATTACTATACGTTTTATGAGATGACTGACCAATTTTTATGATTGCAGGTTCAATTGAACAGCTACAGCAGCAGCAATTGGAATACACCCTACTAAAGCCTGATTGTCACTGCTAGTGAATTTCAAAATGCATTCTGGACGTGAGGACACTTTATAAGAGCGATATGCAATAAAATTCTATTTTAAACTTGAAAAAAAATGCCACAGAAACGTATTGAATGCTTCAGACTGCTTTTGGAGCATCTCGCATGAATCGAGCATCAGTTTTTGAGTGGCATAAGAGATTCAAGAAAGACAGGGAGTGTGTGAGGGATGATGAGAGGTGTGGGAGGAGTAAGGAAGTCAATACACCAGAGATGATTGGCCAAAGGGTTAGTGTTAGAGTTACTATGTTGAGGCTTTAAGAGAGTTCAGGAAGAGATTCGGTCGGAAGAGGCCAGCCGTCTTCAAATCGGGTCAGTGGCATTTCCACCAGGACAATACATCAGTCCACAACTCCATCCTTGTCACAGACTATTTGACCAAGATGGGAATCAAGACAGTTCCTCACCCTCCTTATAGACCTTGCTCCCTGCGACTTTTGGTTATTCCCTAAGCTCACAGGCTGTCGTTCTGAGACATTTGAGGAGATGAAAGAGGCTGTGACGAAGGTCATTGACACGCTCACACAAGAGGACTTCCATGGGGCCTTGCCGAAGTTATTGGAACGGTACAAGTGCATTGCATCCGGAGGAGATGACTTCAAAGTGGACTAGAGTTTAATGTGTGTACTATCAACAAAAGTTCTCATACGAAAAAGTCTGGAAACTTATTTAATGATCCTCGTATCTTATATAATATTACTATTCTGACATACCTAGTAATCTCCTCGTCTTTGTATCGATGCATCGACGTTATCTTAAATACTTGCGATTCATCTTCTTTCTTCTTTTCTTGACATATACAGTCTGTTTATATCATCTCTGGGATATAAGGCCTAATGCATCGTCTAGGTTTTCTTGTTCTTCGGTTCATTTGTTGAAGTTCTTCTCTCGTCCACTTTAAGAATGGTCCTGAGTACTTTACGAGGGAGATTGGCCAGGTATTTATCCCTTTGATGAGATTTCTTCTAAGTAGTTTGGTTCGAGTAGTTTTCTTGTTTTACTGATATACTCTTTTTTAAAAAATGTTTTTCTTTCATATCCGCATGCTTGATGGTGTCCGCTTCCAATTTTCCCAAGATTTTGTAAGATTGGTTTTCTTCGGGCGTTCTGATTTTTTCTTGATTTGTTAGTTCTATTCTTTCCGTCATTTGTCGTTTTCTGTTTTTCACCATTAGCATGGTACACTTTTCTATGCCAAATTCCAACTCTAAACCTTTACTGAATATCTTCACAGTCTGTTTTAGGGTTTCCAATTCTTTTTCTTTTTTTGCAAATTGTTTCATGTCGTCCATGTAAATTTTTCTTGCGATTCATGAAGCTTGTATTCGCCTGTGCATTTTCTATTTATGTGATCGAGAGGCATTATTACAATTACAAATAGTAATAGTGATAGCACATCTCCCTGGAAGATCCCTCTCTGGATTTTCGCTTCAGTTAAACTTTTCCTCCTGCTGTCAGTTTCGACTCTCTAGTTTTCTACGGTATTTTCGATAAAATTATTGACTTGGCCAGAGATCTTGTACATTTTGAGAAAGTCTTATCCAGCTTTATGGAACCATATCATATGCATTTTTGTTAGTCAATACCTTCCATAGCAAAATTTTTTCCGCCTTGTTTCGGTGTCCTTGAAGATGTGTTGATCAATGTGTAGTTGCTCTCCTGTACCTCTGATCCACTTGCGGTATCCTTTCTTTTCTTCAAGGAACACTCCGTGGCTTATTTGCGAATCTCCCTTATTGGTCCCCTTAGTATTTTCCATATCATCGGTAGGCACGTTATTGCTCTGTAGTTGTTGGGGTGATTTCCTTTTGGAGGGAGGGCTTTTAGCATCAAGGTGGTATTTCCTTACGTCATCCATTCGGGTATGTCTGTTTCTTTCAGATATCTCTTCATTTTGATAGCCACTCTGTAATGGATGGAAGCGAATTTTCAAACTAGTGTCTATGTATGCTATGATGACCTGGGGTTTCTAATTTGGTACTTTTTGGAGTGTTGCTCTGAGTGAATCGAAGTGTATTTTCGCTCTTGCGTCCTTTAATTTTTTTTCCTTTGTTGCTTTTCCATTTGGCTTTTCTGTTATGTTCCATTCGTTCCCACATTTTGTTCCAAAATTGTTTTGTTTCTTGACTATCCGTTTGTTAGTTTTCTTTTGTGCTTTTCCCCCTACTTATTGGTCGAATTTTTTTCGTTATCTTAGAATGTCATGTTTTGTTTTTATTAATTTATTCTGTTTCGTTCTCTGCAATCTTCCTTCTTTTGCCAGTACCTTTTAGTTTATTTCCCCAAGTTGTATCTTTTGTTTAAATTGTTGCTTTGCTTTTTTCCATCCCAACCAATTCCAGCGTTCTCCCTTAATCTTATCATTTGTGCTTGTTGTCGTAGATTTCTTATCAGCGTTTCAATTGAATTTTCCACCCAAGTTTTGAGTTTCTGTTCGTGTTCTTTAGGTGAACAACGGTTTTTCACAGAGTACTTATTATAATGAGAGTTTTTCACATCAACCTTAGCTCAAGGTATTTCACTGGAGTTTGAGTGACAGCAAGTCTCTTCAAGTCTCCTGGACTCTTTTCAGTATTCTGGCCGTTCTTAATAATGTAGTAGTTTGAATTGTCTCTACGCGTCTTCTTATTTCCAGTCTTCCAGCCCCTTTAATAATCCTTTAGTGACTGTACCAAAAGCATAAATCACGATTGGTATAATTGTCACTTTCATGTTCCACAGTTTTTTCAATTCCCAAGCAAGGTCCAAGTACTTATCCTTCTTTTCGCTTTCTTTCAATTTGACAGCAAAGTTCACGATTTTGCAAGTTCACTTTTTTCATTGATTATTATAAGGTCTGTTTGTCTGGTCGAGATCCGTTTGTATGCCAAAATCCCCGATGAAATTATGTGTCTCATTCTCCAGGACAGATGCTGGGTTGTACATATACCATTTGTTCGTATGGTCAAATTGAAATTTCTTGTACAACTCCCAGTGGATCGCCTTGCCCATACAGTCGTGTCTAGTCTTATACTCCTTCTGTGCTAATTTGCTGCATTCGTTTATGTGATTGATCGTTTTGTCTCTGTCACTACATAACCTATATTTGCTATTTTGTTGCGTCTTATCTATTCTCGCTTTGATTTGATTGGTTCTTATGGCGTTGTTTTGTGCTGCTATTAGGAGAGATTCAGTTTCCTTTTCTCAGCCACGTCCATGTTTTCTCGTGTGTGGGGTTATTTATTAGTCGTTTAAACACCCATAAAGTTGTTTTTCTTCCCATTTTTGTTTTCTTGTTTTTGTTGTTCAGTTGGTCTTCGCTTTGTCAGTATTGTTTTTGGTGGTTGTAATCAGTCCTCTGCTCTTTTCTATGTAGTCTTCGAGTCGTTTGATCGATGCGTCAACGCTGCCTTCAATGCTGGTAAGTCCTTTTCCACCTTCTTATCTTGATACATATAGTCTGTTAACGCCGTCTCTGGGATGTAATGCCTTCTGCATGGTCATTAGTTTTCTTGTTCTTTGGTCCTTTTGTTTAAGTTCTTCTCTGGTCCACTTCAAGAATGGTCCCGAGTATCTTACGAGGTAGACAGCCCAGGTATTTATCCCTTTGATAAGGTTCCTGCTACATAGTTTTGTCTGGAGGAGCATTGTAGTTATCCTAAGATATTCTTAATTTTTCTTTCATCTCTACTTGTTTGCTGGTGTCAACTTCCAAGATGCCCAAATATTTGTAGGTTTCCTTTTTCTCCAAGCGTTCCAACTTTGTCTTGATTTGGTAGTTCCATTCCGTCTATCAGGTGTCGTTTGCCGCTTTTCAGTATTATCATGACACATTTTTCTATGCCACATTCCATCCCTATGTCCTGACTGTATATTCTAACTGCGTGTATTAAATTTTCCAGTTCTTTTTCATCTTTTGCAAGCAGTTTGATGTCGTCCATGTAAATTAGGTGATTGATCTTTTCCTGCGATTTACTAAGTTTGTATCAGGTTAAGTGGTATCATGGCAATATTGAATAGTAACGGTCAAATTGCATCTCCTTGAAATATACCTCTTTGGATCGATCTTCGCTTCAGCCAAGCTTTTCCCTCCTGCAGTCAATTCCACTTTCTAGGTTTTCATGGTTTTTGTCGATAAAGGTTATGACTTCATCTGATATTTTGTACATTTTGAGGCAGTCTATTATCCAGCAATGCGGAACCATATCATATGCTTTTTTGTTGTCATTCCAGGCCACAACTAGATTTTTCTGTCTGGCTTTGCTCTCGTTGAGGATGTGCTGTCCTGTGACTGGATCGTTTGCGACATCCTTTCTGTTCCTCTGGGAACAATCTGCGACTTTCTAACGAGTAATTAATCTCTTCTCTTATTTGTGCTGTTATATTTTTCACATCATACGTAGGCAGGTTATGGGTATGTATTTGTTTTGGGCGGTTCCTTTGTGAGGGTCCTTCTGGATCAATGTGGTCTTTCCTTTTGTCATCCATATGGGAATTTGTGCTCCTTGTAGGCATTTGTTCATTTCAAATGCTAGTCTGTCATGAATAGAGGTGAATTTCTTGAACCAGAATCCATGTATTCCATCATGGCCATACGTTTTCTAATTTGATATTTTTTTTAGTATTGTTCTGAGTAATCGATGTGTATTTCTGCTTTCGGACCTTCTGCGAGCCCTTTTAATTCTTTTGCCATTTTGCTTATCCATTTGGCTTTTTTGTTATATTCACTTGATTGCCATATTTTACTCCAAAATTGTTCAGTTTTTGTTGCATCCGTTCGCCGTTTTCGTGTCACCCCCCATCAACCTGTTGGTAGAATTTCCTTTCGTTATTCTGGAATATCCCATTTTGTCTGTATTGTTTTACCTTTCTCGCTATTTCTTAAATCTTTCTTTTTTCGCCAGTACTTTCTGGTTTATTTCCTCATGTTGTATTGTTATTTTTTCTCGTGTTGTTTTTTCCTTCTTGTTCCTACATGTTCCAGTGTTTTTTCTTTGTTTTATTATTTTAACCTGTTTTCGTAGATTTTTTACGTGTGTTTCCAGTCGAATTTCCCATCTAGGTTTTCATTTTTTCTTCGTGCTTTTTAAGGAGACACCGATTTTCTCACAAACTAATTTCGCTCCTGCACAGATTAGTTCATTTATTTCGGATTTTATTATTTCTTGATATATATGTCAGTATTTGATTTATTTTTTTTCGTTTCTGTTTTGTCTGTTCTTCACTGTATGTTTCTTATTGACATAAGGTAGCCGTTTTTCCAGTCTTAATTCTCTTTAAATTTTCTAAATTTATTTGTGTCATTGTTTAATCTGTGTTGTTTGGTTGTGTGTTATTTCTATTTTCCCTAGTTGTCGGTTCATATTTGTTAGTGTGTTCTTGTTTGTCAATACTTGGTGTGTCTTATATTGTATTACTATCTTGTTCAATATTTGTTTTCTGGTGTATTTCAAGTATTTCAAGGTTAGAAAACTAACCCTTCTTTATTATTGTCCTAACTTGGGCAGCAAGTCTTTGGCTTGTTGTATTCACAAACTAATTTTTATTATCATTTTACTCCTTGAAAGTTTCCGACATCAACGTTAGCAGATCGTCTGTCACTGGGGTTTGAATGACAACAAGTCTCTTCAAGTCTCCATGTCTCTTTTCAGTATTCTGGCCGATATTATTATCATTATTATTATTTACTCCTTGAGTTTTTCATATCAATGTTTGTTGATGGTCTTTCACTGGAGTTTGATTGAAAGCAAGTCTCCTCAGGTCTCCAGGACTCGTCTCAGTATTCTATTATTATTATTATTATTATTTCTTTCGTTTTTTCTCTCCAGCATTTGCTGATTGTCTTCCACTGGAGTCTAGGTGAGAGTAAGTCTTCTCAAGTCTCCAGGACTGTTCTCAGTATTCTGGTCGATCTTAATAATCATGTAGTTTGGATAATCTCGGCCCGTCCTTTGATTTCCAGCTCTTCAAGCCCCCAACCAAGCCTTTAGGGATTGTTCCCAGCCCACCAATTACAATTGGTATCATCATCAACTTCATGTACGAATGCGTTTTTATTTCTCTTACAAGGTCCAAGTACTTGTCACTCTTTTCTTTTTCTTTGATTCTCACTCTGTTGTCTGCCGAGACGGTATAAAGACAATTAAACGGCAGGTTCTTTTTTTTCCAATAATTATCACTAGGACTGGTCTTCTGGTCAGGATTAGGGTATCTATTTTCATCTCAAAATCCCAGAGCATTTTGGGTCTTATTTTTAAGGAGGGGTTCTCGTTTATGCACATACCGTTTGATGTTTTTGTCAAATTTCACTTTCTTGCACAATTCCCAGTGGATCACCTTTCCCACACATTTGTGTCTTATCTTATACTCCCTTTACGACAGTTTGCAGTATTTGCTTGTTAGGGTACTCCTTGGGAGTTTTGGACACCACTGTTAGTTGACGATCTTTAACAGGAGTCTGAGTGACTGTAAGTCTCCTTATGTCAGCAGCACTTTTTTCAGTATTCTCACCGTTCTCAACATTACTGTAGTTTGGATGGTCCCGATTCGTCTTCCGATTTCCAATTCTTACTAAGCCTTTGGAAATTGATATTACGTCATCCTCATATATCATAGCTTTTTTTAGTTCTCTGACAAGGTGTAAACATTTGTCTGTTTTCGCTTTCTTTGATTTTTAATTCATGGTACCCTGGGATGGTTAAATTCACTATATGATAAGTATTTTCTCTAATCTCTCCCAGAACTGTTATCGTTTATTCTTTCGATTATTTTTGTTACTCTTCTTTGAATACCCATCTCAATGTTAATATTACCCTCGAATTTTCAGGTCTTGACCCTGGAGCATGGGCCTGAGTACAATATCTTATATAAGGTTTTAGAAATTTTTTATCCAACATTTACCTCCTTGAAAAAAAAAATTCTTACTCCAGCCGACCATTCCATTTGTCCGCAATACGTTCGGCAAAATATGATTGTCATCGTTAAATGTATCATCAAAGCCAATCGCTAAATCCTCTTCCCCATTTACGTCTTTTATTGCCCTGTTGCATAATCTAATTATAATATTTTTGGATACGATATGGAGTATTTTGCATTTTTCTATATCTAATTTTAAGTTCTCTATATCTTTCCAACATGACAATTTATTTCGACCCACCTGGGTTGCTTCTTTTGATAATGGTTCAACGTCATGTAAATGTATTAGCTTTGTTTGTGGAAATCAACAGTTTTAGGGGAAACAACCACAATCAATCTTATTTCAATGATTTGTTTAATAATTACAATAATTTATAAAAATACGTTTACCGTAACGGTTATCGTCATCGGAAATGGGATAGACGTTCCAAGTTCAAATCCTGAAGGAAGCAGTTTGCATTTCACTTCAATGTAATTCCCTTCTAAAGGTATGAATCCGTCTCATCCCCATAACAATTATGAGTAAATAGTTGGTAAAAGTCTGTTTTCTAGACAGGGTGAGGCAACCAGTCTGAGAAGTACTATGCTTAAGACTGACTTTGTGCCACATTCTTTCTTTCTTTCTTTCTTTCCAATTCTTAAAACTGACTTTGAGCTGCATTCTTTCTTTCTTTCTTTCTTTCTTTCTTTCTTTCTTTCTTTCCAATTCTTAAAACTGACTTTGCACCGCATTCTTTCTTTTTTTCTTTCTTTCTTTCTTTCTTTCTTTCCAATTCTTAAAACTGACTTTGCGCCGCATTCTTTCTTTCTTTCTTTCTTTCTTTCTTTCTTTCCAATTCTTAAATCTGACTTTGCGCCGCATTCTTTCTTTCTTTCTTTCTTTCTTTCTTTCTTTCTTTCTTTCTTTCCAATTCTTAAAACTGACTTTGCGCCGCATTCTTTCTTTCTTTCTTTCTTTCTTTCTTTCTTTCTTTCTTTCTTTCTTTCCAATTCTTAAATCTGACTTTGCGCCGCATTCTTTCTTTCTTTCTTTCTTTCTTTCTTTCCAATTCTTAAAACTGACTTTGTGTCCTATTTTTCCATTGGTGGAGAAATTGAGTAAATACTTAAGTATACCTTGATACTTTGATTTTCGTCGCTCACTAGTAACGTTAAAATAAAAATCTTGGCTACTTTCGTCACTTATTTACTATTCTAGCCTTTCAGCTCTTTTCCTCCTGATTTGTCATGTCGGCCCTGTGCTAACCTCATTGTAGCAGAGCCAAGAAGTAAGACTCTCTAAGATACAGTATCTCTCTGTATGCATATCTTAGCAATCCCTGAATCTCTCTCCTCGTCAAAAATTTCGACAATTTCGTAATAATAAAAAAGAGTCATTGTCTTCTTAATCCTGTATACAATACGTGACTCACTTCTTATACCAACATCTAGATTTCGATTTGGATGACCAAAACGTTTTGAACTCGCTCAACCACCTTCTCTCATGATCGAATAATGACTGACCTCTAATCATCTTAGCTTTTTATGAAAAGTCTCCCCTCACTACTTTAAATAAAAAAAAAAAAAGACCCCCCCCAAAAAAAAAACAACTAAAAATAAAACAGCTGAGCCTAATTTTTTAGATCATGCAGAAAGACTTCAAAAGATGGTTGCTACACAGGAATTCTTTATTAATTTTGTCTGTGTAGGTGGACGAAATTATCTAACTCCAAGCACAATATAACACACCGAATTTTTTAAATAAAAAAAGCACCAACAACATAAAACATTTCATGGTGGCATTCAAACATTAACTAAAAGTTTTTTTTCAAAATAACGCACATCTAAAAAGTTATTTTCCACATGGTGGCTCCTCTTCAAAAATATCAAAATCAGAATAGAAAAAAAAAGAAAAGATTAATCATCACCGTATTCTGCACAAAAATTACTACAGAAATGCAATACAATGAAGACCATTATCACAATAAGTCTTTGAGCAAATATAAAATCACAAGTAACTGCTGGAATTTAAAATAGAATATTGTATATCTCCCTCACTCTTTCTTCCCTCCTCCAATTTCTGATGGTTTGGTTTGGTTTCTTTGTTTAATGGCATATCAACCTTTGTAGGTTTTTTTAATGCCAAAGCCATTCTCCAAGAAGAACATTAGTGGTACTATCTAACCCGTGGCTGGGAAGAGGAAAAGGGGTTTCCTGCCTTTTCCAAGTGTATTTATCCGAAAATGACCGTAATAGCGGACATAGAGTACGATCTCGTTTACTACGATTCCGCTGTCCATCGCTTTAACCATTACTCCACAAGGACCCCCTCTCCAATTTCTGAGTTTAAGTAACAAAATAATTACTTGTACTTTCTTCAGAGTTCTTTCTAATTTTAGTAATGGGGACTGTCTGTTTTGGAGAGTCTTTTTTTCCTAAGATTTTCATAACTTTGCGATGGGGCGTAGAATGCGCTGAATGTATCTTCTGTAAACGGGTAACACCCCCCCCCCTTAAAAATATGTCTCCGATAAGATATTGAACTGCACTTGATGGCGAGTGGGAGGGGGGTTCCATTTTATAATTTTAAAAAGTTTTGTTTTGGTTTGGTTTGGTTTTATGGCATATCAACCGCTATAGGTTATTCAATGCTAAATCCTCTTCATACAAATATATTAGATATATATGATTTGTAAACATAAATCAACGAAGTTAAATGGTTTCAAGTATTGCTATGTATCACTAACAATTAAATTAAACGTCAGTCATTTGCTTAGACATAGTTAAATGATCAAATAATTTTATTTCTAACATATGAATTTAGCATAAGTCATTTGTTTGCGCTCAACTAAAATGTTGACCCATAGATAGTACCGTATCAGGTGCTACCACCCCGGAGCAGATGAGGCCAGGGAGCAATTTCATTGAAGGGGTACACAGCATTCCCCAAAGCTACAGCATCACTGGAGCCTCACCATCAGATTGTTTAATATCATAACTTGGACATTCATGGGGGGGTCTTACCCCTCTGCAGAGATGCAGTCGGTATATTCTACGGCATCAGCCGACTGGGCTCTTTTAAAACAGCCAAGTACATACAGAAAAAACTAAAAGTCAAATGTAGAGAGCCCTGGGAGTCAAAGCGGTTCAAGAAAAACGAGATAACATGGAAAAAATATTTTCACTTTTTTACAAGTTTTTAAGAAAAATCAGAATGGTTTTCGAAGAAATTGATCCACAACTTCAAAGATTCTGACTGTCCCTCATATCATCGAAGAAGTACGAGCAAACACTCTCGAGGCGACACTGTTCTCTAAGGTATTTGATTCCGTGAGAATTTATCCTGTTCTCATGTATGGTTAATGCTGTATAGAAAAAAATCTTATTTTGTTACCAGGTTCTGTCGTTGAGCCCATCCCTCTCCAGGTATAAAGTTGGTTTGAATTTAGTGTTTTCTTTCTCCTAAATCAGCTGCCATTCAAGGTTAAAGCATTTAGTCTATCTTACTATTTACCCATAGCTGTACGAAGAAGAGTTGGATTCGTACCTTTCCCAAGAGTATTAGTGCTATGTGAAATTCAAACAGCTTTGTACAGGATTTGAACTTGGGGAGTAAAGTCCATTTCCTACGATGGTGACAGTTACTCTAACGACTGTATATATAAATTTTACTGGAATAAATAGATTTTAGCATTACTTAATCTAAGATACACATTGGTTATTTTTTCAGTTCATCAAAATTCTCAAGGTCATACATAAGGAAAGAAAAATTAACTAAAGACTAGATATCATTATTTCTATTGAAACATTAAACAATCAAAGCGGATTGTATAAGGTGTTATTTATAACCAAACTCTACATCATTGAAACTCTGTAAACATGACTAAAATTGCAGAAATACAAATATAAGGAATGTACGTATTTTTGTATTTATATTTTTGATTTTCATTAGATCACCGAAGTTAACTAGCAATGAGTTAACTCAACTTGTAGATGGGTAACCAATCTGAAACAGCAGCTATTCTAAGCTTGTTTTCAATGCTAAGAAAAGCTTATCAGATTACAAGAATGTCTCCACCGTCAACTGCATATACATTATACAGTTAATCACATTAATCAAAACTCCACCTAGTTGGCTAGACTTAGAATACACCTACAGCAGCCACAGACACACGAAAAAAGGGTCTTGGATATGACGCTAAACTACATCTGGTGGCCAGGCTCCACTTCGATGTCCAGGGTCACAGGTCCTTTCTGACCCGGAAAAAGAAAGCGTTTATACGTGAGGATTGTTAAGAAAGAAAGAAATAGACAGACAGACAGACAGACAGAAAGAAAGAAAGAAAGAAAGAAAGAAAGAAAGAATTAAATTGTTTATAAGCAAGGATTGTGAATAAATAAATAAATAAAAAGAAAAATAAATAAAGAAAAAAAGAAAGTATTTATTAGCAAGAACTTTGAAGAAAGAAAGAAAGAAAAAAGAAAGAAAGAAAGAAAAAGAAAGAAAAAGTTTTTATAAGCAAGAATTGTGAAGAAAGAAGGAAAAAAGAAAGAAAAAAGAAAAAAGAAAGCCAGAAAGAAATAAAGAAAGTGTTTATAAGCAAGAATTGTGAAGAATGAAATAAAAAAGAAAGTGTTGATAAGAAAGAAAGAAAGAAAGAAAGAAAGAAAGAAAGAAAGAAAGAAAGAGTTTTAAATTTTTATAACAAAATTGCACTTACGCATTTAGAATTTCACTTCGAAGAAAAATTATTAATAATTGTAGTTTGTAAAAAATATTTGTTTATCTACTTATTAGCATTAAGTGTCAATTACCGGTCATCATGACTCAAAGGTCAAAGGTCAAGTACTTGTTCTTATGTGTAAAAAAACAACAGACATCTAATTGGCCTTTAGGATTAAGTGATATTTCTCAGATTGACCAATTAACAAGGCAATACCAAATCAAAGCCTAGCTTTCACGTAGCTGGAGTTTTTGATTGGAAGTCAACAGATGGTGACCTTAATTACAACTAACCTATCATTATTGAGAACATTTTTTGCAATAGACTTATTAGTGATATCTATCAGTTAGCTTATCTGAAACCAATTACAGGCAATTGTTATCATTTCTTATTCGTCAAAAGGCAGAGGAAATGTATCAGTATGAATCAATCAGAAAGTGATTAAAACATTTACAAAGATACTCATCAGTAAGTATTACATTGTATAGCACTGGATTCCTAGTCCAGTTCAAGCTATAATCGATCATTCATGCCGGGCTCATATAATATATCTAGTGAGCCCATGTCCATCTGTAGGCTCATCTAGCTCACATTGCATTAAGTGAGCTAGTGACCAGCATTGTCCAGTTGCAGGCTCATCTGGCTCCGATTGCACTAAGTGAGCCGATGACCAGTATTGTCAAGCTGCAAGTTCATCTGGCTCGAGTTGCACTAAAAAATTCATAATAAAAAAGACTAAAAGCATTCGAAAATAATCAACAAATAACGTAATGCCTAGTCAAAAAAAGAAAAAAAAACACTGACAGAATTCCTTGAACTAAAACGTAAGAATGCTCAATGCAGAAAAAGTTACAAATACCTACGGAGTCAGAAGTAATCTACTTAGGTTTCACCTAAACGGATCATCCGGATAAATTCCGAATCAAATGCATTAGAGAATTCTACAAACAATAGTATTGCCTCGAGAATTTTTGCTCGTACTTCTTCGATGATATAAGGGACAGTCAGAATCTTAGAAGTTGTGGATCAATTTCTTCCAAGACCATTCTGATTTTTCTTAAAAACTAGTAGAAAAGTGAGAATGTTTTTTCCGTGTTATCTAGTTTTTCTCAAATTGCTTTTGATTCCCAGGGCTCTCAACATTTGACTTTTTGTTTTGTCAGTACGCACTTTGCTGTTTCTTCGAAGAGGGCGGTAATATTCAGAGTATGTCTTTTAGATGTCTCTTGAAGAATATAAAACCTATTTCTTACAGTTACAGAGATTGCTTATATCACTTTTTGCAAGCAATGAACAATTATATCGTAAACATTTACCAATTTATTTTTTATAGATACATAATCTTGCTTTGCGCTTGAGTTATTTGGGTCGGTGAATGTTCATAGTTTTCCCTTCTTTCTTGAAATTTAGTATATAGGTATATAAACCTGTTCTCAAGATAAATCTTTACTTTCTGTTTGGAGAGTTGTGCCAAAAGAATTTATAATTTTTCGCATTTGCCCATATGAGTATTTGTCTTCACCAATAATAAGAACGTTGTGTTTGGGAATGAGTTAGACAAACGAAGATAGCTCAGTACAGAAAGTGGTGATATTCATTTTATCAGTAGCATTAGTGCAGCAATACGGCTACAGTTCTAAATAGTCTGTGGGTTTAGCACTACCACTTAGTGTTCGGTCAGACCTTGTGGTAACCACACAGCGATAAGAAGGGACGAATACAAAACACCGTCTGTTGGTTGGCTTAATACGACAGTTTATTTTCTACAACTCTTCCAAGTAGAAGCTGGAAAGAGAGAAACACGGTATGAAATGTGTCAATTGCTCGTGACTGATAGAGAGAATAAAACGGTCGTTTTCTGTTGTAGTTCTTCGGGGTGCTCACGTTCGCTGTTTTTCCTCTCTCGCAGTTTCAAAAGGAACGCTTGAGGTTTGTTCGTTCTTTCTGTTCAAAGGCTTCTTTCAAGACGGCCTGGGTTAGTGCATTGATGTAGGTTGACCCCTCCACGGAAATCACCCAAAATGGGTGCCGAAATTTTCGGCCCATCTTCACATCTTCGCGGCTAGTTTGGGACTCTCGTTCAAAGCCAAGTCGTCCTTTACTTCCGCCTGTGGTGACGAGGGGAGGAACATCTCCGTTTCCGGTGTTTCTACACTTGCGCAGATTTGGAACTTTAGTTTTTTTTATCTAGTTATTTTAATTACAATAGTCATTCAACCGTGATTGACTGACACACAACGCTTGCTTTGGCCTGATTCGCACAGGGGTTATTTTTTAAATGATCGCTCGCAGAGTTTCTTTTTATTAACTGTTTCCTTTTTCTCTTTTCGTAGAAATTAGTTTCCTGTTTTTTTCATTTTCTATTTTCTGTTAGCCGTTCAATTCTGCTACTTTAGTGGAATTGTAACATGAGGTGATTTTTGTGCAAGGGTCGCCATTAAATGTTGCACATATCATTTTCTTTGGGATTCTTTCTGTGTTGTTCTGTGATTCTAAGGCGCGTGAACGAAGAAGCATTTCTTCACCTCCAATGACAGAAGTGACGGAATTTTTCCATACAGGTGCTGACATAAATGTACGTCCATTACTGGATTAACGGCGTTTTAATTCCAGATCTTTATGGTAATTTTGTGTTCTTGTTCAAATACAAATGTCTGTATTCTTATCGGCTACAGACGCTGTTAACTCTTGTCGATAATTTATTGTAAATTGCCGCTCCAAGATTAAAGCGTCCAGTCTGCCCTACTATTTACTCATTGCAAGAAAGAGAATTGTTGGATTCATGCCTTTTCTGAGCGTATTAGTTCAAGATTTGAACTCGGGTTTTCGAGTCCACTTCCCACGTGGATAATCGTCGCACTACAAGCGCCTCCATTATTCTATATCAGCCATGATCAGTTTTTCGTTAAAACCATCCAAAAGAAAAAGAATAAAAAGAAGCAAAAAACAAACTTCTAATTTTTAAAATCTACCTGAAAACAATGAATTACTTGATTTTAACCAAATTTTTAGTTGATAGTTAACGTTGCAAAAAAAGAAAATAATTTTACTTTATTTTCACTTTAAAAAAGAAATTTCCGAAATAAGATCTCTATATTGAACCGGCGTTAATTTTATTTTTTTAAATACTCTATGATCCGCTTCTGGTGATCTGGCGAGTGCGGTGTGCTTCTTCATTGTTATTACACCCAGGTCCACTCTGTATTGTAGTAGTAGTAGTAGTAGTAGTATCTTTTAGGTTCCAATTTATGGATCAATAAATTCTGTTTAAAAATTATTCATATTCGATACGGTCTCCTGGGTTCGACACTAAATTGCGTCTGATAGTTAAGCTCAAGTCCTGGAATTACTCCTTATTACTCCTTATTAGGATCCTATCTATGAGATAAATAAAACTATTCAATCATCTACTATTCTTGAAACCAGTTTACTATGTGTAAACAATTAATATTAAATAGAATTATTAGTATTTGATAGCAATACTGCGTGCAATATTGAACAAGTCCTGGCGGCAAAACCCCACAAGGCACCAACTATACGGCCAACTGCCTCCCATCACGAAAACTATTCAAGTTAGACAAACCAGACACGCAGGAGACTGCTGGAGAAGCAAGGACGATCTCATCAGTGATGTACTCCTATGGACCCCCGCATATGGCCAAGCAAAAGCAAGACGACCAGCTCGAACATACATACAGCAGCTATGTGAGGATACGGGATGTAGCCCTGAAGACCTGCCAGAAGCGATGAATGATAGGGAGAACTGGCGAGAGAGGGTCAGAGATATCCGTGCTAGCGGCACGACATGATGATGATGACTTGTAACCTGTCCTGGGTTTGACGCTAAACAGCATATGATGGAAAGACTCAATTCTTGGAGTATAGGAAATTTGGAGTAATATCACATGACAATTACTCTCAGGTTTACTCTGACCGGGAGTGGAAGTATATGCTAGCATTTCGTCTATTGGTCAAATAGAACTGTTCAATCATTTATTAAGTATTATCATTTGCTTTTTGAAACCACACAATTGTGTGCAAATTGTTTTTATAAAGAGAAAATAGTTAATAAACAGGATTACTAATGTTTACTGACAATACTTGAAACCATTTAACTGGGCTCAAGCAATAATTGATATTTAATAGAATTATTAGTGTTAGCAATACTTTAAAAATTGTTAGTGTTAGATAATAATTCTTGAAACTATTCAACTGTACAAATAAAATTACTTGTGTTGGATAATAATATTTGAAATATTTTAATCTATTTGTTTGTTTGATTGGCAGTTGTCGGTTTTGGTTTTTGATATCTGACGCCATTGTTTTCTGTCTCTAGCCATTTAATTCGTTGATTTCTTCTGTGTCTACGAAGGCTGCAAAGGAGAATTACTGAAGGAAAAAAAGAAAAGAGACTAAGATAACTTTTGAATTTAAATTTAATTTTGGGTTTCCTACGACTACTCTGAAGCGAGGAATGTCTTCCTGGACTAAAAAAGAACAGTCGCGTCTCCCAGATAAGGCACTGATAAGCAGTAGCAGTTTCCGTGGTTGATGTGTCCAAAGTCGGGGTGGTTGTGTCCAGTGGGTGTTTCTTTCTAACGTTTGTTTTGTTGGTTTCAGTCCGTTAGCAGTAGGGTATCGGACTGCAAGACCCAATGAACATATGTGTTCGCAGCTTGCTGCCGCGTGAAAGAGGATCCTTTCAGTGCTACGATGGAGGCTGTAGTGAGGTAGAATTTCTCTTTTGCGCTGGGACGGTCCTTTCTCCGCGCACGTCCACCACTACTTCCTGTCAGGGGCTTCTGGGAATTTCTGCACTTTTGAATTTATTTCCTTTTATTTATTTTATTCTTCTTTTTTCTTATCCCTGCATATCTTTCTCGTTGAAAAATAATGTTACCTACAAAACGATTTGTTTACAAATCTCTCTCTCTCTCTCTCTCTCTCTCTCACACACACACACACACACATATATATATATATATATATATATTCAAACAGGATTTGACATTAAATAATCTAAAAGGGTTAATAGGTCATAAAACCAAACCAAAACAAATCAATCCATTTTCGATAGGACTATTTGCAAAAAAAAAAGCAAAACAAACAAAAAACAAATAAAAAACAACAAAAACAAAAAAAAAGATAAACAAAAAACAAATACAAAAGAAAAAAAGAAAAATAATTTTTAATAAACAGCAACACAAAAAAAATGTAAATATGAACATAAAATTAACACGATTCCCAAACCTCTTGGTATGAAATAGCTGCGAACTGGTTGTCATGCCGTTGAAGTCAATTAATTAATCAATCAATCTTTTATTTTGAAAAAAAAGAAAAAAGATAAAAGACATTAATTTCTGTGGAAGATTATCTTGTAAATGTATGAAAACCCGTTAATTCTGCTTATCATACAAAATAAATAAATTGTGTGCACGCAAGAAAATTTACTCAAAATTTCATTTGATAAATTGTAAGTTTTTATTTAGAGTATTTAAGGACATATAAGACGCATGGGTGTATAAGACGCACCCCAATTTCAGTTGGGCAAATCAAGAAAAAATGTTAGTGAAACAAACTAATAATATTAAACGTGATGAAATTAATATAGTGAACATTATCATTGATAATTCACTTAATCTGCATAAAAGCCTTTTAAATTATGACAACGGGTTACTCTAAAGTCTAAGGTTATAGGAGTTGCCAGGTGGCTTATTTCAGCCGACTAACGCAAATTTTAAACCTACTTATGATATATGGAATTTTAAAAGATGTTTTTAGTTTAAAAAGTGCGCCTTATATGCCGTCAAATACGGTAATAAGTCAGTAAAGTTGGCGAACATAGTCGAAGGTGACCTGAAGGCTCCCTTCTCGATGGTTACTACACCAAGGTGTAGGGGAGGGCGCTACTCCTTTCCCTGGATTGCTCCACTTTACCCTTGATCGCGTACCTTATAATGCTGAGTGTTAAGCAAGGAGGCATCAAGTACCATTTTTGGTATGACTCGACCTGGAATTGAACCCAGGTCTCCCGGGGCATTGGCAAACACTCTAACCGCTTGCAGAAAATTTTTATTAAAATGAAATGGTTAGCTGGTTTTTGGTAGATTTTTTATATATTTTTTTGTCTGAAAGGGGTTAAGGTAAATAACAATTCAAACAATTAAATCCACTCATCTTAACCTACTTTTTACGTCCCCTTGAACCCCCCCCCAAAAAAAACCAAAACCAAAACAAAACAAAAAAACAAACCGTCAACTGACCTATTTTACAAACCCTTTAAAAATTATAGGCTGACCTATTTTAGTAACGTTGCTGTCTGTATTGCCTTAAAGTGTTATTTAAAGCAAGGTTCTTGAGATCAGGTTCTTATTTGCGTCGTATGAAAATGTCTTTTCTTAGGAGTGACTGCCGATGCGTCCATATGTGCTGACGAAGATGTGTGTGCTGCTAATTTTGTGTAACTGATAAGCAGTTGCAGAATTCAAAGATAAGTTGTGTGTTGTGTGTTCATAATGCTGGAGGTTTTCGAAATTGAATTTGCGAGGCACAAATAGGTCTATGCAAAACCTGATATCAACCGTTTTAGCAAGTGCACATGCATATATGATATACGTGTGTGCGTGAATGTGTGTGTGCGTGAATGTGTGTGTGCGTGAATGTGTGTGTGTGTGCGTTCCTTTCTTAAGTGTATGGATAGGAGCATTCAGTGATATTCATGTATGTGTGGCGCCAAAAAGTGTACACGCTTGTAAATATGTATCCACTTATATTTGTCTATAGGCATATACGATTTTGAAGATGCTTTGAGTGTTACATTGTGTGTTTCCACACACACACACACACACGCACGCACGACCCTGGATTTAAGGCTTTTTGCATTCGTTTGATATATATCTATATCTATATCTATATATGTATATATATATATATATAGAGAGAGAGAGAGAGAGAGAGTATGTGTTCGCTAATGACTCGGGAGACCGTAGTTCAATCTCAGATCGAGTCATCCCAAGTATACAAAAATGGAACTTGATACTTCCTTGTTTAATTCTCAGCACTATAAGGTATGTATCAAGGGTAAAGTGGAGCGATCCAGGGAAAGGAGTAACGCCCTCCCCTATACCTCGATGAAGTTTCAATTGCAAAAGGAGATTTCGGGTTACGGTCGACAACATTACTTTTATATATAATTATATATATATATATTAAACAGTAACTATATTAATTTAAAATTAGTGGTTTGGTTTGGTTTGGTTTCTTTGACTAATTGTATATCAGATTTCTTGGGTTATTTAATGCCAAAGTCATCCTGGGTCAAACTTTAAAACATCTTGATGGTTCTTATAACGTTAAGGCAATTATCTCTGAAAACTGTTGAAAATATTTTGCAAGAATTCAGAAAAGTGTTGAAGGAACCATTGTGTTTTAAACAAGTAAAGGAGAGCTGATTCATCCAAAAGTAATGACGCTACACCAGTGCTTCCCTGGCCCGCTTAGCGTAACGGTTATCTTCGTAGGAAATGGAATCAGAGACCCAAGTTCAAATCCTGGATGAAACTGATTGTTTTGCACTTTACACTAATACAATGACAAAAACAGCAAAACCTATGAGGAATGCTAAAACCTATGAGGAATGACTTGAATCAATCCCTTATTCACCCTCTTGCTACATAGGGTAAATAGTAGGCTATGAGTATTACTCGAAGAGTATCAGGCGAGCTTATCATCACACAATAAAGTGGTTTGGTTTGGTTTGGTTTTATAGTATATCAACCATTGTAGATTATTTAGGACCAAATCATTTTAACTCATATTATTAAATATATGATTTGAAAACACATTTTGTTCATAACATTTCTAAACGAGCCTGAGCTCATTTTTTTGCCCACTGGTAAATGATTTCACTTACATCTATCTAATACGAGTAATTTTATTTACTATTAGTCATTTGTTTGCCCGCTGTAAATGCTTTTAAACATTGCTATTTAACACTAACAATTCAACCAAACATCAGTCATTTGTTTAAGCATAGTTAAATGTACAAACAATTCAGTTTAGCATAAGTCAACAAAATTAAATGGTTCCAAGTATTTCTATGGAAATTTACTAAGCTTTTTGCTTAGATGTGGCACAAGGCCATATGAAAGGGGCACCCAATGAGACTCGAACTCCCTCGTGTAGGTTTACTAGTCAAGCTTGCTAACCATTACACCACCAGAGGCGCCTTCCAAGTATTGCTATGTATTACAAACAATTCAATTAAACATCAGTCATTTGCTTACACACAGTTGAATTTTCAAACAATTCTATTTCAAGCAATTCCGTTGAGCACAGGTCATTTGTTTGGACGCAGTCTACATATCAAACGGTTTTACTTGACCGATAGATTGGACCCTATCAGGTGTTATCATTCCGAGCCACAGTGGACCTGGGAGCGATGCCAATGAAGGGGTACTCCGCATTCCCCAAAGCTCCAGCATTATTGGAATATCATATTGTTTAGTGTCATATCCAGAACTTTCGTTGGGGGCTGGGGCTACCTCTCTGCAGAGATGCAGTCGGTGTATGTAACAGCCCCAGCCGACTGGGCAGACAGTCTTGTGTCCTGTGTGTTTCGTCAAGCACACGACTTCGATAAAAAGCATCTGGACTTGTTTAATTGTGTCTCACGTTACCGAAATATTGCAAAGCTTTTGCCTCAACCTCGTATTTCTTATGCTTATACGTCTCTGCCATATGTGTGTGTATTCATGTATTCATCTGTTTGTATCACATATATGTATATGTGTATGTGTTTTATTTTAATAGCGAGAGTGCGTGGATATAATTGATAAGGCCTCAAGTTTTAAGGACTCAAAGGTGGGGCCGGAAAGTCAACCAGTACTGAACGTGCCTGAGCTACCACACCTTCTCAGAGGTATTTTATATTTTGATTTTTTTATTTCTTTTACTGCACACAGAAAATGCACGGGCGAATACATCAACATATATACGCACACAAAACATAAGGTAATAAAAACCAACAGCTTGAAGAAGTGTTTCAGCAATTAATATAAAAAACGAAAAAAACAAAAAACAAAAACAAAAAAATACCAAGAAAAACTAAAAAGAAATTGTAATTTAATGAGGCCATTTTTGAAATTAATAGAAAGTCCCCACTTGAATGGTGCTTTTGAGATCTTGATGCTCTCATTCGTCTTGCAGAGCAAATTGTGACTCCTTCATCACACTTTGGACCAGAAGTCAATACTTAAACTATATGCAAAAAATCGTAAGAGACGTATATAAATTTACAGTCTAATTTGATGGTTCAATGGACTGTATATGAATATTTATTTTTATTTATATTTTTAGTAGAGAAATTACTTGAAGCATGTTTTTCTTTATACATAGCATTCTTTACATTCGGCTTTCACTAATTGCTCCCCCCCAAATTATATCATTATCCACTCCTTTATCATTTGTTTTGCATATATATATATATATCTATATTATATATATATAATATATATATATGTATATATATATATATATATATATATATATATATATATATATATATATATATATATATATATATATATATTGTGGAGAATTGCCGGCTACCACATACGCGTAAATGTAATGCTCTTATTATGAATTGAGCGCTTCGTTAGCAGATAAGCGTATATGTAAATGAAAACATACGTAAAATGCCTTACTTACTTCGAAATGGATGGTAGCTTAAGGGTAAGATATCCGTCAGACGTAAAGTCAGCTGAGTTTCGATCCCAGTTTAAAGTATATCGCGTGTCTAGCCGCTCTGAAATGTTGTGATATAACGAAACAGGCTGTCTGTGAATAATTATATATATATATATCGCCTCATCTAACCTTGTTGAAATAGAATTTAGTTTTTGATGAGAACATCTGTACATTAACGCAAACACACTCACACACTAACTCATACATACACGCATAATCTTTCTCTCAAATTCACTCACAGACACCCTGTTTCTCTTACTCTATCACACACTTACACTCATATATAAAAATATATTTATCAGTAGCCCAATAAAAATTATCCCTTATAAAATCAAAAGTTTGTTTAATATAATATTAAACGTATTATTTATTTCTGTTATCACCTGCTGTATTTTAGGAAGACAAACCATGAACACACCAAATATGTTAGGAGACATTTATCTTTAAAAATCAGTACCCCTAATCTGAAAAAAAAATTCTCATTTTCAGTAATTTATTTACACACTTTGGGGACATATCCTACCATACCTTAAAGATGGACTCGTCCAACCTAAACATATTCGCCGAGCTTATCTCGCTCGGAAAAGACAACTTCTCGTTTCTTACGTGACATTTGACAAGCCGAGAATGGCTAGTACTTCCTTTGTATGACTTCCTTCTTCTGCTAATACAATAACGTTTACCTATCACCCGTTGTTTGAGTTGTTCTTCCCCTGGTCTTATCTGAAGACCACAACACTTAAATAATGACATTTCTCGACAAATAAGGGGCAAATTTGCGGTAAAGCTTACAATAAGCAGACGATATTAACGTCTCGGTCATCGTTGTGGAAAATGTAATCGGGGAACCGAGTTCAAATCCCCAACGAGGTTGTTTGCGCAAATCCCCTTGAGAAAGTCATGAATCCAATTCTGCTCGAGTTAAATAGTTGGACAAACTGACCTATTTAGCTTTTGTAAGGCAACCGGTATGATTGAATTTGGTTTGGTTTTATAGTAAATCAGGACGGCTGATTGACTGAGTGGGTAGAGTGTTCGCCAATGGTCTGAGAGACTTGGGTTCAATCCCAGGGTCAAGTCATACCAAAGACTTTAAAGATGGTACTTGATACCTCCTTGCTTAACACTCAGTGATATAACAGACAACTTTACTTTTATAGTAAATCAGCAATTGTTGTTTATTCAATGACAAAACTTTTTTTTCAAATATATCAAGTATACGATTTGTTTGGTTGGTTTGGTTTCTTTGTTTAATGGCATATCAACCTTTGTAGGTTATTTTATGCCAAAGCCATTCTCGAATAAGAATAGTTGTGGTACTATTTAACCCATTGCTGGGAGGATAAGGAGGTTCATACCTTTCCCCAGGGTATTTGCTCGAAAGTGAACGTAATAGCGCGACTGGAGTACGAACTCACGTACTAAGTTTCCGCAGCCTATCGCTTTAACAATTACACCACGTGGACACCCCTATACGATTTGTAAACACTTTAAACAATTTCAAAGGTTCACAAATGGCCCGGAAGACCGTGGTCCAATCCCAGTTCGACTCATACCAAAGACTCAAAAATGGTACTTGATGCCGGCTTATTTAACACTCAGAGTTATAATGCAGGATTCAAGAGTTAAGTGGAGCAATTTAGGGAAAGGAGTAGCACCCTTCCCTACACCTTGGTGTAGTAGCTATTAAAAAGGGAGCCTTTGGGTTGCCCTCGGCTACGGTCGCCAACTTTACTCATCTAACCTTAGTAATTCTATTTATCCCGTATTCCTATAAAAAATCATCTGAACTCAGAAGGTTTCAAAAAACTAATAATAATAATCCTTAACAAAAGATTGAACAGTTTTATTTGACCCACTGGAAAGACCCAAACACGTTCTACCAGTTCAGGTCAGAGTGGAACTAAGAGGAATAATAATTAAGAGGTACTTCTCTTTCCCCAATATTCAGGACTGGAACCTCACTATCTGATGTATTTATTATCATACACAAGACTATCGAAGTCCTGTTTTTCGCAACGTAATTGACCCTCAGCCACCAACTTCCAACTGCTTTCAGATAAAAAGGGTTGGGTGTTTATTTGTCTCAAGAGCAATTTGAGGAATACGGTTAAGACACTATCCCAGTAAAGGCCAAAGTAGAATGTTGATGATGTAAACAGTTGAATGATGAAAGAGTTCTATTTCTAACGTTTCAATTTACCATAAGTTCAGTAGTCCCACGTAATGCTATGTATCACTAAAAATTCAATTAAACAATTTATTTACGCGCAGTTAAATGATTGAACAGTTCTATTTCAAGCAATTCCGCTTAGTATAAGTACACAGTTTGCATGTCAAACAGTTTAGTTCTATTTGACTCATAGATAGTACCCTATAAAGTGCTTGCACTCCGGAGCAAAGTGGATCTTAGAGCGATGGGAATTAAGGGGTACTCCGCATTTCCCAAGGCTCCATCATTACTAGAGCCTCACGATCAGATTGTTTAGTGTCATATCTAGAGCACTCGTTTGTGGGAGTCATATCCCTCTGCAGAGATGCTGCCGATGTATTTTCTACAGCCCCTGCTGACCGATGCGGTATAATTTCAAGGAAATGTATGATTCGAAAACAGCTGTACTTCACTTAAAAATGATCTTCAGTCACATTATCATCGTGGCGGAGGAATTGGTTGATGGGTTGATCGGTTAGGGTTTATGACATATCAACCATTGTACGTTATCTAATACCAAATCCTGTTTATATATATATATATATATATATACGTACATGCGCGCGCACACACACACATATATATATATATAGAGAGAGAGTGATTTGAAGAGAGAGAGAGAGAGAGAGAGAGAGAGAGAGAGAGAGAGAGAGAGAGGGGGGTGTATATGACTCGTAAATGAATAGTTTATAGGTAACATTTTTAAATGGACCAGAGCCGGTTAGTTTATACACAGTTAAATAGTCTTAAGTATTACTAACACTTATAGGTAAAAGTAAAATGACTTCAAGTATCGTAAGTAATTAAACTGTTCTATTTGAACCATAGATGGAACCCTAATAGGTACTACCATCGTGAGTCGGAGTTGACCTGGGAGTAATCGAAATGTAGGAATACTTCATATTCTCCAAATCTTCAGGACTGGAGTCTCACCGTCAGATGATATATACGTATGGTAGTGGAAGAATATTATTCGTGGACGTTTCCATGAAGTTACATCGCTGGCTTATAGATATGCATATTTGTATGCACACACTCGTGCTATGCAAATATGGCCATATATTACACATAAAGAAGATACATCAGCGGTGGACAATAGCAGTCGTAGTTATCCAGGGTGCCCTGGGTGGTGTAATGGTTAGCAAGCTAGACTACTAAATCTTCACGAATGAGTTCCATTCTTATTGTGTGCCCCATTTATACGGTCTTGTGCCACACCTAAGCAAAAAAAAGCTTGGTGAATTATTACTACTAGTTATCCAGGGCACCTTGGGTGTTGTAATGGTTAGCAAGAGAGACTTTCAAACCTTCAGGAGTTTATTCGAGTCTCATGAGGTTCCCCATTTATACGGCCTTGTACCACATCTGAGTAAAAAGCATAGTGAATTGCTATTAGTTATTCAGAGTCCAGTAGACATCACGCCGTACACACTACTAACGCTCAAGTCCGGCATCAACCAATACAACAATATATATATATATATATATATATATATATATATATATATATATAATTTTTTCCTTTTACTGTTCTATGCATTACTTACTGCAGTTCTTGAGTGTCGTTGATATGAATAATCTAATTATAAAAATAAATGATAAAATTCAACAGAATAAACTTTTTCGAACTTACATTTTTTTTTGAAAATTAAGCTGCATGGTTAATTGGAAAAAAAAAAGAATGAATTCTGTAAACACTTGGTAAGTAATGTGATACTTCTAATTTAATCTTTAATTACTGTTAATTACCTTTAATTCCCTCTGCAAGATCATATTTTCTTACCTAAGCATACTCGTCACTGACGTGTATATATATATATATATATATATATACGTACATATGAAGTTGTTTTTGGTAAAGGTTTCTTTGTTTAGAGGAATACCAATAACAACCTTCCTGGGTTATTAAATGCCAAAACCATCCATATACAAGTAAAATTTAGCTACTATTTTACCAATAGCGTGGATCGAGAATAAGGGGGTGCATACCTTTCCCAAGGGTATTAATCCAAAAGTGAACGTAATAGCCCGAATGGAGTTCGAACTCGCTTATTTAGAGGTTGCAGTCCAGCACGCTACCCGCTACACCATCGGGACTGTAAATTACTGGACCATTGTTTTATTTTTTTTTGCTAATATTTCGCTTTTCATCATTTAGCAATTCTCGTATGAATAAAACCAGAACATTATCCAGGAAATAGTTATTTCCTAAGTTTAGCTTAGATGTGGCTCAAGGCCACCAGTATGGAGAATCCATGGGTGGGATCAAACTATTATGCCTCTTGTTTCACCTTTTCAAAATTGATGCTTGTGAATACAACCAATGGTAAGGTAAGAGTATAAATGCGTGTTCAAATGTCAGAGATCGTTTCGACAGAGTAATTTAATTGTCAACAAATTTTCCCTTCAAGAGCAGATGAAAATTTTAGTGGTAAAGCTTAAATTTTCTGAATGCAAAGAAATAAAAGATATTTATATAAAATAATGTTTTTCTCGATTTTTATGGTGGTTAGGGAAACTATAAATATTCATCTGTGACAGAGTAATTTAAGCAGTTGGTTTGGTTTGGTTTGGTTTGGTTTATTTTGGTTTTATGGCATATTAACCGTTGTAGGTTATTTAGGGCCAAATACATTTTTATACTTATCATCATCAGCATCATCATCAGCATCATCATGTCACGCTATCAGCACGGATATTCCTGACCGTCTCTCGCCACACCCCTATATCGTTCATTGCTTTCGGCAGATCCCCTGGGCTACATCCCGTATCGGCACAAAGCTGTTGTATGTAGGTTCGAACTGGACGTCCTGCCTTTGCTCGAAGGGGTCCATAGGATTACATCACTCATGAGCGCGTCTCTACTTCTCCAGCAGTGTCCTGCGTGTCTGGTTCGTCAAATTTTGATAGTTTTCGTGATGGGTGGTAGGTTTCCGTATAGCTGCTGTTTTGTGGGGTGTTGTCTCCAGAACTTGTTCAATATTGCTCGCAGAATTCTTGTGTAATTACTGTCAAGCTTTTCCTTCATCCGTTTAGCCAGCGTCCATGTGGTGCATCCATTTAGCAGTATCGACACGATCGCTGCTTGGAAGAAACTGCGTTTCATTTTATCGGTCAGGTCTGACTTCCATATGACTGAAAGTCAATCGATAGTTGTTTATGTCTTCGCTAGTTGTGTGTTGATGTCAGCCTCGGTTGATACTATTTACCAACCCCTCCGCCCAGGCAGGATATGACACAGGGTCAATTTTTAAGCTGAGTTTAACAGGTTTGAATTCAGAGTTTTCCTTCTCCTAGACCAGTTGTCTCACCAAGGCTGAAGAATCCAGTCTGTCCTACTATTTACCCATAGCTGGAGGGAGAATAATTGGATTCATACCTTCCCCAAAGGTATTAGTGCCATGTGAATTAGTGCTATGTCAGTCTCGTTTGATGAGACACTGCTCCTTGGGTAGGTGAACTTGTCAAGTAGTTTCAGAGAGCTACCGTTTAGTGTGGAGATGTTGCCTGTTTGATTAAAGCACATATATTTCGTCTTGTGTGCATTGACAGGGAGGCCGATGCCAGCAGCGGCTCGTTCCAGACTATGTAGCTGGGTTTCGGCTGGAGCGGGTGCATTTGCCAGCAGCGCTATATCATCAGCGTAGTCGGTGTCGGTAATTGTTTTGCGGGGTACCTTCTCACAGTTTAGTTCTATTTGACCCATAGATAGGACTCAATCAGGTGCTACTACTCTAGGCCAAAGTGGACCTGGCAGCAATGGCAGTAAAGAGGTACTCTGCATTCCATCGAACCTCACCATCATACCATTGAGTGTCATTTATCCAGGACACTCATTGGGGGATTTTTACCTCTCTGCAGAGAAGCTGTCATTGTACTCTGCAAACCTAGTAGACTAGGCCAATTGGGACTTCGACTAGACGTTTAACAAAACAAGCACGAGGAAATATCAGGATCCGATGAAGAAATAATCCAAATCTATCTTAGCGAAGGACCGCATGCTTCATCTGTTGTAACCTGAACATCGAGAATGAAAAAAAGTTTGGAACAAATTCAAGAAATTATTACAAGGGTGTGACAAAAGTTTTAGAATATTTTGGTACGTTTTAATTTGCAGAGCATATATCACGTGACCAAAGCAATACAATCCGTGGTGAAAGAGATGTACACTTGTCGGTAGTATCGTGGTAGTTGGTGCGCTGACACATTGTATATTGCTTCGCTCTGTTTTGTGATTTGAAAGCCACGCAGATGAATTTTCAACGTAGTATATTTTGGGAACTGCCGTACAAGTTCGAAATAGGCACAAACACAGCAGAACTAACGAAAAGCATTTGTTGTGCGAAAGACGAAAGCACAGTTGATCACATTGCAGTCGGGATCCTTTGCTAGTCACGGTACTTGATATGCCCTTAGTTTTGTGACGACCGAATGTGTTTCCGGCAAGTTGTTTTTATCAAATCCCCCAGTGCTCACGCTATGTTTGAAAGATTTACTGAAAAGGGATGATATTATGTATACTCGGAACTTCGGCCATTCAGGGTGGTAAGTTGAAACAAGTTGCTCGAGTCTTGACAACTCAAAAACGAGAAAAACCCTTTGTTAACAAATATCAGTTGCCTAGTCAGCTGGGACAGCAAAATAAACCGAGTGCACCTCTACAGAGGGGTAACCCCGCCAATGAGTGTCCTGAATATGACACTAAATAATCTGATGGTGAGGTTGCAGTAATGCTGGAACTTTGAGGAATGCGGAGCACCCCTTCATTGCTATTGTTCGCAGGTCCACTCTGACCCAGAATGATAGGACCTGATTGGATCCTATCTATGGGTCAAATAGAACTAACTGAATATTTATGCTAAACTGAATTGTTTGAATTGGAAGTTTCAATTAGAACTGTTTAACTAAATTGAATAACTTGAAATAGAAATGTTTTTGACATTGAGACTCTACTTACGTTTCAACTGCGTGCTTATGCTAAACTGAATTGTTTAATATAGAACTGTTTTGACATTTTAATGCGTGTAAACAAAACCTCTACTTATACTAAACTGACTTAGCTGAATTAAAACTATTTGACTAAACTGAATAGCTTGTAATAGAAAAGTTTTTGGCAATTAAATTGTGTACTCATGCTAAACTGAATTGTTAGAAATAGAACTGACTATTTGTATAAAAGTGGATTCGGCATTAAATAACCTACAAAAGTTGATATACCATCAAAACCCAACCAACCAACCAACCAACATATATCAAATATTTATTGAAACACAATGATATATATATATATATATATATAAGGAAATTGTTTTTTTTGTGTTGAGAGAAATACAAGTTGAGGAATTTAGCTGGTGCTGCCTTCCTATGGTAATCAGTCTGATCCTTTTTCAGCGAGTGTGGCTTTTGCTGGAGATGCTTTAGTTCTTGGAGAGACTACTTTTTTTATTCTCCTGTCTTTGGCATGGTCTTCGAATTGTTACCGTCTTTGAACTTTTAAAGAGTTTTTTTTTTTATTGAGAATCCCCAGAGAGTAAACATTTCCAATTGGTTAACCAGTCATTGATCATTTCGTATTTTTCTACTACTTTATGTGTGGGCAGCCAATCAAAAGTTTTTATCTACGTCTGTAGGAAGTGTATCTTTTTTGCGTATCAGATTCTAATTGGTCATCCAATCAAGTTACAATATAGGGGCTTGGCTGATTAAGGGTCCAAGCCAACACTTTGTGAGGAGAGTATCTCGTTTCATATTAACAAATAATAAAAAAGCAATAAGATATTTGATTAATCTATCTGAAGCACAGATTTGATCTTTTAATTGCAACAGACAAACAAGGGTTAATTTGGGATACCATAGGTTTAAATGGGCCTATGCACCAACTGACACTAAATAAGATTCTTGCCGACTGCTTTGTTTTGACAACTTTCAGTTCCGCATTTAGCAAGTTTTCACTGACCTTTTAGATTGATTTTTGAATTTCTTTATCCCTATTCATAAAGTAAACAAGTCAGTATTCTTTTATTTCTATATTAGAAAGTTACAGTTTCCCGACTTTTAAAGATAAATGCTCTGTTCATAAGTTTTGAGCACCAGTGAATATCTCCTATTATCGTACAATAACCAGATGGTTTAAGAAATTTCATTCGGGTTTCAACAACCTCGATGATCAGAAAAGGTCAGGTAAAACCCTGCATTCCGAAGCCCTGCTCCAAACCATTGAGGCAAATCCAGTTAGTAGTTCCCGGAGAGTATCAGGCGAACTCATCATGTTACAGTCCATGGTCACGACTTCGGCAAAAGTATCCGCAGCCGTCGAATTGTACCTTCATCATCATCATCATGTCGCGCCGCCTGCGCGGATATCCCTGACCGTCTCTCGCCATTTCTCCCTATCATTCATCGCCTCCGGCAGGTCTTCAGGATTACAACCCGTGTCCTCACATAGCTGCTGTATGTAAGTTCGTGCTGGTCGTCCCACTCTTGCACATCCATGAGTGGGGGTCCACAGGAGTACATCGCTTATGAGCTCGTCCTTGCTTCTCCAGCAGTGTCCTGCGTGTCTGGTTCGTCGAACTTGTATAGTTTTTGTGATGGGGGGCAAGTGTCCGTATAGTTGGAGTCTCGTGGGGTGTTGTCGCCAGGACTTGTTTAATACTGCTTTCAACATTCTTGTGTAATTTCCGTCCAGCCTCCTCTCCAGCCGCTTCGTAAGCGTCCATGTGGTGCATCCATATAGCAGTATCGACACAACCGCTGCCTGGAAGAAACTGCGTTTCATTTTATCTGTTAGGTCCGACTTCCATATGATCGAGAGCCTATCGATAGCTGTCCATGCCTTCGTCAGTCGTGTGTCGATGTCCTTCTCGGTTGATGAGACGCTGCTTCCTAGGTAGGTGAATTTGTCGACTAGTTTCAGAGAGGCTCCGTCTAGTGTGGCAATGTAGCCTGTTTGGTTGTAACACATATATTCGGTTTTGTTTGCATTGACATGTAGGCCAATGCCAGCTGCAGCTCGTTCCAGACTATGTAGTAGTGTCTCTGCTTGATTAGGCGTATTCGCTAGTAACGCCAGGTCATCAGCGTAGTCAGCGTCCGTGATTGTTTTTGCGGGGTACCTTTTGCTTCTTCTCTTAGTCAGCTCAAAGCCATTTTCTCTGATTTTGTCGATCGAAGTCCTAAGCACATAGTCTAGACAGATGATAAAGAGGTACGGGGCTAGTGTGTCTCCTTGTAGTACTCCTGCAACAATGTCGAAGTATTCCGTGTCTCCATCTGGTGAACGTACTTTTACTTTGGTGTTTCTGTAGAGAATCATTATCGCTGCTACGGTTTCTTTTGGTAGGCCGTAAGCTAGTAGGATTTGCTCCATCTTCCCTCTGTGTATGGAATCGAAGGCCTTGGTAAAGTCGACAAATAGTAATGTCGCCTGTAGGTTTTTTGCCTGAACGCCTTCCAGGATTCTACGGATGGTCAGTATTTGTGAGGTTGTGGATCTATTTCTCCGGAAGCCATTTTGGTTTTTCCTAAGGATGTTTTCCATTTTGGGTTCTATGCGGTTTCGTAGTAGGGCATTGTAGATTTTGGCTGCTATGGATGTAAGTGTTATCCCTCGGTAGTTCTTGGCTAGTCCGAGGTCGCCTTTTTTAGGGAATGGAAGGATGCATCCCTTCGTCCATCGTTCTATCCTATTTTGACTATAGACTGCGTTGCATTGCCGGAGCAGTATATCGTCGAATTGTCTCGTCTTCCACACTTCTGGGGGGATCTCGTCTAGCCCCGCCGCTTTCCTATTTTTAATTCTTCTGAGAACCGTGTCGAGTTCTTCTTTGGTGAAAGGACCTAGTTTTACGTCTAATTGCTTACTAATAATTCTGGTGATCGGTTCATCCGTTATTTCCGGTGGGTTTCCTAGTAGATTTTTGAAATGCTGTTCCCACAGTTTTATTCTTTCTTGTTGGCTTGCAGCTTTCAATTTTGCTTTGGCTGTGCTCTTCCTTCCACTTACTTCGTTTATTGTTTGCCAGGCTATCCTGGATTGCCTATCTTCCACCGAGTCTCTAATCTTATCTATCTGATTTTGTACGTATTCTGCCTGTTCTTTTAGGTATATTCCTGTTAATTGATGTTGCGCCTTTTCTAGTTCTCGTGCATTTGTATTTGTTGGGTTCTGTTGATAGTTCTTGGAGGCAGTCTTCACAAGTGCACGTTTTTCTCTAGCCGCTAGCGTTTCCCAAGGGACTCTATATTTAGTTCTAGGTTTTGTTGGAATACACTTTTCTGCCGCCTCCAGGTGTGCTTCTACAAAATTTTCATATTCGTCATTTGGGGTGCCTATTTCTACCTTCTCTTGTAGTGCTTCGAATCTGTTTCTTAATTCTAATGCATATTTATCTCTAATATCTCTGTTGTTGAGTAGGGCCCAGTCATAGTGCTTGGTCGTCGCTTTACGTGTGGCGTTCTTTCTTAGGCTTAGTCGTACTTTGGCCGTAACTATTCGATGATCGGAGGACACACCCTCGAAGGAGGAGTATGCCTCGCAATTCATCGCACTGTTTTTCCATTTCCTGTTTATAAGGACGTAGTCTATCTGTGCTTTACTCTTATTCGCGTATGTGTAGGTCCATAATTTCCCCTCCCTTTTTTGAAAGTTTGTATTGAGGCAGGTTAATCTATTTTCTATCATGAAATCTATTAAATGCTGTCCATTCCTGTTAGACGCGTAGTGTAGGCTGTATTTGTTGTGTCTGTTTTTCCCGTACGTTACCAAAATATTGCAAAACTTTTGACTCTCCCAATTAATTTAGCGAGATTTTTGTCAGATTTATTTTTCATTTGATTGATCCAGCTTCTCTTTCCACCTCATTGCCTCCGAGTGTAAGATGACATTAAAATCTACTTATGAACTTTTTCTGACTTCTTGGCTCTTACTGGTTTCGTCAAGATTGGCCAATTTTCGTTATTACTGGCCCATTATCCTCGAAGAAAACAAGCCAACGAATTAATCTATTGATAAGAGTAATGTTTATTCTGTTTTTTTTTTAAATAATTTTTTGTCTCTTTTTTTCAGAATGAAATGGAACTTAGGTATTTGGAAGTTGTGATTTTAAATATCATAGCTGCTTCGAATATTCTAAAACCAGTAAGTGAATCGTACATCTATATTATAATGATCCGATTTTTTGTCTTGCTCTGTTCCAACAGTTCTTGAAGCTGACTGAGAACCTAAATGATTCGCTTGCCCCGTCGGCATGGCTTAGAATACGCTGCCTGTATCCTCAGCAAAGGGTTAAGACTACTCCCAACAAAAAGAAAAGAAAACAAAAATAACAATAAAAAAATCGTACAGACAAATACATTCACAACTTTGGTTTAACATCTGAATAATACTCTTGGCATTCCAGTGAATTTTTTATTGATCGAAGCACCTGTAGAACTCCTATTTTGTTATGGTATGAAACTGCACTATCATACAGGTTACCGAAGTAAAACATAGAATAATTTTTTAAAGTTTTTTTTAGTCTGATTAGTCCAATTTTTGAACCCCCCACCAAAAAAAAAAAAAACAACCAAAAACACGATAAATCTAAATTTTTATGATTAGCTGTATTATTGGGTTACTTTTATAAAATTAGAATTCAGCCTATATTTGGATTTTTTTATGTCTTCCATCAAGCCCAAACCGTAACCCCTTGAGGATGCTATATGGGGTATTTTAGAAAACAAAACAAATGCAACTTCCCATCCAAATATTGGTTTACTTAATACAGCGATTAAGGAGGAATGGAATAAAATGTCTGAAGAATTTATTTTGGAGGTATGCAAATCGTTTCGAAGGCGTGTTGATACAATTATTGAAAAAAATTGCGACAATGCTGAGTAAAATTTCTTTTTTGCGTCTTTCTTCTTATTTTGTGGTTTGTTTCTTAAACTTGTTTGATAATAGCGTCGTGGACCTTGGCATAATGGTTAGAGTGTTCGCCAATGGCTCGGGAGTTCAATCCCTGGTTGAGTCATACCATAGGCTTAAAAAAACGGTACTTGATGCTACCTTGCTTAACACTCAGCATTAAAAGGTATGGATCAAGGATAAGGTGGGTCAATCATCCTCCTCTACACCTTGGTGTTGCAGCTATCGAAAAGGGAGCCTTCGGTCACCCTCGACTACGGTCGCCAACTTTACTTATTATTATACTAGAATATTCCTGATTTTGCTTCCACGCCCTGTATTTCTTTAAATGTTCTCCACCACCTCACCTTACCCGTGCGATGAATTTTCGTCCAGTAGATTGGGTTTAGAATATGCTGATGAGACCCACCGACCCAAAAGGGGTGTCCTAGGTATAATAATGAACTGCATCTGATGGTAAGATTCCTGTTCTGGATCACCGGGTAATTCTCCCAAAGAATTCTTCTAATTTTTCTTTCTTTTTTAATGGCATATCAATCATTGTGGGTTATCTAATACTAAAGTCATCGTTGTAGACTAGTTCTGGCACTGATTAACCCATAGCTATGAGGATTAGGGGTTTTACTTATTTTCCAGAAGTATTTGTTCTAAAGTGTCAAATAGATCTGTTTAGCAATTATTCGTCAAAAATAGTCTAACTTCAAACCATATAACTATGTGCAAACAAATAATTATTATCATTCAATAGGAATAGTCCATTTAAACCATGGCCCAGTCGGCTAGGGCTGTAGAATGTACCGACTGCATCTCTGCAAAGAACTAAGACTTCCCCAACGAGTTTTCTTATATGACATAAAGCAATCGGATGGTGAAGCTCCAGTGATGCTGGAGCTTTGGAGAATGCAGAGTGCACCTTCATTGCCATCGCACCCAGGTCCATTCTGGCCCGGGGTGGTAGCACCTGATAGAGTCCTGTCTATGAGTCAAATAGAACTAAAGTGTGTACTTATGCTATACTCAATTGTTTGAAATATAATAGATTTACATTTAAGTATGTGCAAACAAAAACTGTACGTAGGCTCAACTGAATTGTTTGAAATAGAACTGTTTATATGTATAAAAATAGATTTGGGATTAAATAACGTACAATGGTTGATATGCCATCAAACCAAACCAAACCAAACCAAATACTTTAAATCATATAATTTTGTATGAATCATATATATTTATATGTATTAAATTGGACTACTTTAAAGCATACAATTTGTTGTAGATTATTTATATTAGATAGTGATATTTGATATGATATAATTGTGAGCAAATTATTTGTATTAGATAAGAATATTTGATATCATAGAATTGTGTGCAAACTATTTACATTAAGAATAGTCATTGGCGGTTATAATTATTTTTCAAGGATTATTGTTATTAGTACCGAGCATGGCATGATGGTTAGAGTGTTCGCCAATGACTCGGGAGACCTGAGTTCAATCCCAGTTCGATTCATAACAAAGACGCAAAAAATGGTACTTAATGTCTCCTTGCTTTACACTAAGCATTATAAGGTACTGATCAAGGATAAAATGGAATAATCCAGGGAAAGAAGTAGCGCCCTCCCCTACACCTTAGTCTAGTAGCTATCGAAAAGTGAGCCTTCGGCTACGGTCGCCAACTTCGCTTTTTATTGTTATTAGCCATTTGAAAGCGTACAAATGTTCATGAATTATTTGTGTAAGGTAGGAATTGTTTGGATTTTATAAGAACATTTGATACCATACAACTGTGTGCAAACAAATGAGTAAAGAAAAAACATTCAACTGCCCAGTCGGCTAGGGCAGTAGAAAACTCTGACTGAACATCAGCAGAGGGGTAGGATCCCCCACCTCCAACCAGTATCCTGTGGTCCAGTCGGCTGTAGAATATACTGACTGCACCTCGGCAGAGGGGTAACACCCCCACAACCAGTGTCCTATATATCAGACTAGATAATCTGATGCTGAAGTGCCAGTAAGATTGGACCTTTGGGGAATGCAGAGCACCCCTTCATTGCTATCGTTGTCAGGTCAACTCTGGCATGGAGTGGTAGCATCTGATAGGGTTTTGTGTATGGGTTAAATAGAACTAAACTGCGTACTTATGCCAAACTGAATTTTTCGAAGTAGATTGTTTTTGACATTGAAACTATTCTTACTCTAAACTGAATTGTTTAATATATAACTGTTTGACTAAACTGAATAGCTTGAAATAGAAACGTTTTTGACAATTAAACTGTGTACTTACATTTAAACTGCGTACTTATGCTAAACTAAATTGTTTGAAATGGAACTGTTTTCGTATGCTAAACTGAATTGCTTGATATGGAACTGTTTTTGACATTCAAACTATACTTATGCTAAACTGAATTGTTTAATATAGAAGTGTTTTGACATTTAACTGTGTGCAAACAAAATCTATACTTATACTGAACTAAATTGGCTGAATAAGAACTTTTTGACTAAACTGAATAGCTTGAAATAGAAATATCTTTGCCAATTAAACGATATACTCATGCTAAACTGAATTGTTTGAAATAGAACAGACTATTTGTGTAAAAATGGATTTTGAAGGCATGCAAAGATTGATATACCATAAAACCTGAACAACCAAATAACAACCAAAAACGTTCAATGACAAAAATAATTCAGTGGAACATAAGCACGCACTCACACACACTCACAGATATATATATATATATATATATATATATATATATATATATAAACAAAAGTATTGACACATAATGTTTCTTTTCAGTTATATCTTTTTCGATTGCTTGGTTTGGATTGGTTTTGTTTGGTAGGGCTGTGTGGCATATCAACCATTGTAGGTTATTTAGCAAAAACAGTTTTATTTCAAACAATTTGGCATAAATAAAGAGTTTAGTACTATTTGACCTAGAGTGGACCTGGGAGCGATGATAAAAAAGAGGTACTCTGCATTCCCCAAAGCTCCAGCATTACTGGAACCTCACCATCAGAATATTGATTGTCATACAGAACACTTATTGGGAGTCTTATACCTCTGCAGAGATTCAGTCGGTGTATTCTGCCGCCTCCCCTACAGCCAACTGGGCCATTTTTCTTTATTGTTTTTTTGTACTTTTTACAACTGAGAACTGCGTTGACTCGATTCATAGGAATTTAGTGTCATATCCAGGACACGCATTGGGAAGCAGTCTTACCATTTTGCAGAGATGTAGTCGATGTATTCTACTGCAGCAGCCGACCGGGCAAGCCTCGCGTGGTTCAATAACGATTATCGATGGAGGCTTGCCGGCTTTTGTTTGTGACTTTGATTCTCACTGATTGTTTCTTATTGCAATCTTCTACTAAACTAACCAAAGCCTAGTAATTGACTACTACTTTCTGATTTGTAATTTATTGTGAATTAGGCTTGCAGGACATTATTAGTGAATTCGAATCTCTCTGGGAGCCCAGGCCTGTTTAATGCTAGCTTAGTTAATGTCTGTTACACTCTAATTTTTGACAAGCCTGGCTTAGTAAATAGATACTACGTTCTAATCAAAACTTGAAGTGATAATCTGTATGTATATGTACTTTTATTTTAAAAAGTAACTATGTTAATAATAATAATAATAATATATATATATATATATACTCTTTTTAAATATTTTCAGTCGAGACTTGCTGTTGCTGAGAAACAATGGCCCGATGGGATCGTACCTTTCCAGTTTAGTCCAACCTCAGGTGAGTTAATGGAACGTATAAAATGTTGACAAATATGTAAAATATGTCGACATTAAAGAAAAAGCAGAGTGAAGAATATTAATATATATATATATATATATATATATATGTGTGTGTGTGTGTGTGTGTGTGTGTGGATAGATTAATAGATAGAGAGAAATAGACAAAGATATTGAAAGATGTAAAAGTACATAATCGTATAGATAAGTAAATAGATAGATCAATAGATTAAAAGACAGACAGCAGACAGATAGATATAAAAAGAACACAATCATATAATTAGGTACAAAGAAAGAAAGAAAGAAAGAAAGAAAGAAAGAAAAGAAAGAAATCAAGATTGATTGATAGATCGATCGATAGATAGCAATAGAGATAAATAGATAGATAAACAGACAGAAAGAGGAATAGAAAGAAAAAGATAGATAGATAGATAGATAGATAGAGGGAGAGAAAGCTGAAGAAACAAGTTGAGCCATCAGTCTAGACGTTTTACTGCTGAGAACCTGTGTTGCCTTGATTCATAGCAATTGAGTGATTGCTGGACAATAAAAGAAAAAAAAAAGAAGGCCGATGGAGACAACTTGGTGGACACGGTAGTGCTGGAAGGTAAATTATAAGTTGTAGGGGTGACAAGTCACACTGCTTGGGGTTGTGCAGTGAATTGGGTTGGGTGGGATTGAATCAAAAAAGTCAACTAAGAAAAAAAAAACTGACCTCCAGGCATATCCACAGTAAAGAGCTTTTTCGTTGTTGGAAAAAGGGGGCAAAAAGACCATAATTATAATTATTTGCTACTGAAAATATAAAAATAAGAAAAAAATGAAAAACCACAAACGATTATTTCTCTCAGCAAGAAAAAAACGAAAACTAAAACAAAAATAAACAATCCCTCCCGTCTCTATCCCCACCAAAAAAACCTATAGTAGTTGTGTCCTCAGAACATAATTGATTCCGCTTGTTACCATACACTAGAATAAAATCCAACGGCCATTTAAAAAAAAATCTATTTAAATTAAATTATTAAGTAATTAATCTTTTTTTTAATTAAGGAGCTCTTTGACGACTTTGCTGTGGGTAAAAATTAATTTTTTAATTAAAATTTATATTTAGAAATTTGCTGTCCCTGCAGATCACAGCGTAAAAATCAAAGAAAACGAAAAGAAAGACATGTACGCAGATCTTGCCTGGGATTTAAATAAATTATATAACATGAAGATGTCGGTGATACCAGTTGTAATTAGTGCACTCAAAACGGACCCCAAATGCTTAATAAAGGGCCTGAAGAGCTGGAAATCAGAGGATGAGCAAAGACCATCCAAATTACACCATTACGAAGATTAGCCGGAATACTGAGAAGAGTCCTGGAGACTTGAGGAGACTTGCTGTCAATCAGACTCCCGTATAAGACCATCAGCTAACACTTACGTATTATTACTATTATTAGTATTAGTAATATTCCACTTTTTGAGAGTTGTTAACATCAGCGTTAGTTGATGGCCTTTCACTGGAGTTTGAGTGACTGCAAGTCTTCTCAAGTCTCAAGGACTCTTCTCAGTATTCTGGCTTATCTCAATAATGCTATTGTTTGGATGCACTCCACTCGTCCTCTTATTTCCATGTCCTTTAGTCCTTGTACCAATCCTTTAGGGACTATACCAAGGGCACCGATTACAATTGGTATAATCGTCACTTTCATGTTCCACAGTTTTTTCAATTCCCTCGCAAGGTCCAGGTACATATTCCTCTTTTCGCTTTCTTTCAATTTTACTCTGTGGTCCACTGGGACAGCAAAGTCCATGATTCTATAAGTTCTCTTTTTTGTTGATCATTAAAGGTCTGGTAGTCTGGCTGAGATTAGGTGATCCGTTTATATGTCAAAATCCCATAGCAGTTTGTGTGTGTCATTCTCTTGGTCATATTCTGTCTTGTGCATATACCATTTATTCGTATAGTCAAACTTCAATTTCTTGCACAATTCCCAGTGGATCACCTTACCCACCCAGTCGTGCCTCGTTTTATACTCTTTCTGTGCTAATTTGTTGCATTCGCTTATTATGTGATTAATAGTTTCGTCTCTATCACCACACAACCTACATCTGCTTAGTTGCGTTTTATCTATACTCGTTTTGATATAGTTGGTTCTTATGGCACTGTTTTGTGTTGGTATTAGAAGAGATTCAGTCTCTCTCCTAAGGTTCCTCTTTCTTAGCTACGTCAACATTTTCTCGTGTGAGATGTCACTTGTTAGTTGCTTAAAACGTCCATAGAGTTGTTTTTCTTCCCACTTTTGTTTTCTGGTTATTGTCGTTCCGCTAGTCCTCGTGTCATTAGTATTGTTTCTGGTGGCTGTAATCAGTATTCGCCCGCATGTAGTCTTCTAATCGTTACATCGATTCGTCAACGCACATCTTCAATGCTGGCAAGTCCTCTTTCTTCTTCTTTCCTTGATACATATAGTCTGTCAACGTCATTTCTGGGATGCAAGACCTTATGCATGGTCATTAGTTTTCTTGTTCTCAGCTCCATTTGTTTGAGTTCTTCTCTGGTCCACTTCAAGAATGATCCCGAGTATCTTACGAGAGGGATTGCCCAGGTACTTATCCCTTTGATAAGGTTACTGCTATAGAGATTTGTCTTGAGTAATTTTCTGGTTCTTCAGAGATACTCTCTTTAAATATTTTCTTTCATTTTTTCTTTCACTTGTCTGATTGTGTCAGCTTCCAATATTCCCGAGTACTTTTAGGTTTTCTTTCCTCCGAGCGTTCTGATCATTACTTGATTTCGTAGCTCGACTCCTTCCGTCATGTGTCGTTTGCCGCTTTTCATTACTTGTATGAAGCATTTTTCTATGCCAAATTCCATTCCTATATCCTGACTGTATATTCTCACAGTCTGTATGAGGGTTTCCAATTCTTTTTCATTTTTGGCAAACAGTTTGATGCCGTCCATGTACATCAAGTGGTTGATCTTTTCTTGCGATTTACCAGGCTGTGCATTTTCTAAGGATGTGAATGAGTGGCATCATCTCTATTACAAACAGTAATGGTGATTATGCATCACCCTGGAATATGCCTCTTTGGATATCTACCTCTGTCGAAGCTTTTTCCTCCTACTGTCAATTCCACTCTCCAGAGTTTATCCATTCGACTTTTTTGTTATGAGATTCTTAGATTTTTCTCCAAAATCATTTTGCTTCTTTCGCACCCGGTTTGCCTTCGCCCTTTCTCCCCCGACTTGTTTGTAGAGTTTTCTTTCGTTGTTTTTGAACGTCCTGTTTTGTACGTAGCTTTTGGTCCCGTCTCGGTATCTTTTTAGTCTTCCTTCTTTTACCAGAATCTTTTGCTTAGTTTCCTCAAGTTTTATTTTTCTTTCTAGGCGCCATTCTTTTTCACTTTCGTCGGATTATATTTTCATGTTCTGTTTTAGTACTTTTGCTTGTTGTAGTTTTTTTTTATCTGTTTTTCTTGTCTGAGTTCCCACCCGGTTTTTTTCACAGACTAATTTTGCTCCTGTATATATTAAATCGTTTAACTCTGTGATGTTGTTCGGTTTCGAACTTGACTATTCTCCAGTCTTGGTTCATGAGAGAAGGCAATGTCGTTTTCTTTTCAGACATGATTCTTTTAAGGATATCTATAGTCATTTGTTCCTCTTGGGTCAATGCTTTCGTCTGTGTGTTTGCGATGTATCGGTCATTGTTATGAAGTGTTTGGATAGGAGTTTTTAGCTTTCCTGTATTTAGTGTCTCGGTTACAGTATTAGAGGTCTGTTGATGTCTTTACCTATATATTTGCGGGAGGATTTCCAGTATTTCAAGGTCAGAAAACCAACCATTTTTTGTTATTGTTCTAACCTGGTCAGCGAGCCTTAGGTTTGTTGCCTTAAATCTAGCGAATTCTGTCCAAATTTCTATCATTCTTTTTCTAAAACCTCTTTTTATAAGGTTGCTCTTAAAATAACAGTATAGTGCTAGTTTGTTATCTTGCTTAGTCTATTTTCCACGCTGTGGTCTCTAGTTTTTGTGGTCGATTTGTTTATCATTTCTGTTCCTGAAAGATGAACAGTCAACATCTGCAGTATGCCTATCGGGTCCCCCATATTGGCTATCAAGAGAGCACCTGCCGATAATGACACCCAAACCTGTTGTCTGGGCCCCATGTTGAATTATGTTTTGATTTGTCATTTTTAATGCGTAGTATATAGTGGCTAGACCGGCTCATTGCGTAGTGGGTAGAGTGTTCGCCAATGCTCCGGGAGACCTGGGGTTCAATCCCAGGTCGCGTCATATCAAAGACTTTAAAAATGGTACTTGATACTTCTTTGCTTAACACTCAGCAATATAAGGTACGTATCAAGGGTAAAGTGGAGGAATCAAGGGAAAGGAGTAGCGCCATCTCCTACACATCGGTGTAGTAGCTATTGAAAAGGGAGCCTTCTGGTCGCCCTCGACTACGGTCACTAAATTTACTTTACTTATATTGTGGCTATACCAGACCCAGGGATTTATTATCTGCGCGCCTGACACAGATGTGACCGAGAAAATTTATGGTAAATGTCTCATGCACAGTAGGCCACAAAAAAAGAAAAAAAAAACAGAAAAATATTTATGCTTTAACTTAGTTAAAGTTCACTGACCGGCTATTTCATACTTTACCTCTTACAATAAGAACCTGAGCTAATTTCAGGTTTTCCTGTATCACCTTTTCGTTTTTATATTTACTGCCGTAATTTGAGACTTTGTTTCTACTGAGCCTGGTCCTTTCAGAGTAAAGACTAGGCTCCTTATCTATCTAACCAGTTTCATCGAGGACGGTAATTATTCTTAATTTAAGTGTTCAGACTACTTTTCATTTTTTTTTTATCTATCGCGAGAAGGCATTAATAAACGATATAGAATTTATCGCGGAAAATTTAAAAGTTCAAATCTAATGTGTGCTTTCGAAATAGTTTAGTTGAAAAAATTTCTGGTAAAAATGTCCGCTAAACATCACAAACATTTACCAAAAGATTTCATTAGCAACAAAATCTATTGTGCATTTTGAAGACAATTTTCACTAATCGGCACTTTTTCTTTTCGCATAGCAAATAGAACACTGCGAAGATTTATTTGTTTTACCAACTCGCCAGGTGTTCGAATCTATACAGTTCCTATTTATTATTAATATTATCATTATCATTATACGCCTCCCGAAATTTTTACACCAAGGTTTGCTGATGTTTTTTTCACTGGAGTCTGAGTGACAGTAAGTCTCCTTATGTCTCATGAGCTCTTCTCAGTATTATAGCCGATCTTAAAAATGCCGTGGTCTGTCTGCCTCAGATGTCAATTTTTTTTGTCTGTGATAGAAACACTGAAATATGACAATTCTAAGGACTGCTTAGACTGGTATTTTCTTCAATCATAGTTCTTTGCAGGTGCTGCAGACATTAGGCAAACCTGCTCCAAATATATGAGGCATTTCAGAATAAAAACAATACTTTTCTGAACTGTCAATCATCGCAAAACTGTGTAGGTTATTTTTAAGATCTGGGAACACTAAAAATATTTCTTATATAAGTTAATAATTGCTTTGTTTTATAGGCTATTTTGGCAACAAACATTATAACATCCTAGTTTCAAATCTCAGAGGAAATTTATATTCCCTTAAAAAATCTTGTAAAAAAAAATAAGTCGATACTTACAACCCTACTGACATAAACGTATTGGTGAATTATATTTGAGACAAGATGTTTATCTGTGGTGCAGTGGCTCACATGATGGATTGTGACATTGTAGTAAGCGAGTTCGAACCCCAGTCTTGCTATCTCGTTCACTTTCGGGATAATACCCTTGAGAAAGTTATGAATCCTCTTATACCCCCATTTAGGGGTTAAATAGTAGCATTAATTTACATCTAGAAGAATAACTTTGGCATTAAATAACTTACGAAGGTTCATCCGGCATTAAAAAACAACAACAGTAACATCCTAGACAAAAACATTTTATAAGTCTCTCTCTCTATATATATATATATATTGTTACAAATCGAGATTTCGGCACATGTAAACGTATCACTCATCTAAAATATTCCTTCAAAATCTCGCGAGACCGCTCATAACACATGTGGGGATTTAGGAATTAACAGTAAAACTCCCAACCGGATATTGACTCGTCGGCTGCCAGATACAAAATGTATAAACGCGTCGCCACGCATAAGGCTCCACGCATCCATCTGGTTAAAATCAGAAAAAAGAAAAATAATAAAATGTAAAGTAGCCAATGAGAAGCGGTCGCGCCAAAATTAGAAGGATTTTGGAGTGGCGAATTTGGAGCCGGTGAAGAGAGATAAATACTCAGGTTTTCTGTGAACCGACCTCTTTTCGGGTAGTGACGTCGAACCGACAACACCGATTTTACTATCTGGTGTTTTGGGGCACCACGCTACGTCCCAAGACGCAGCGTGGTTCGTTGGTTCGTCCAGCGTGGTTCGTTGGTTCGTCCAGCGTGGTTCGTTGGTTCGTCCATTCACCAAGTAAATAAAGGAAAGTATGGAAGAAATGTTTTCGTCTCTTGTCTGTTTCTATCTTTTCTTTTTGTATATTTCTTTTGGACCTTCTTTGGGCAAGGCATTGCGCCAGCCAGTCAACGTGGGGTAAAATAATATAACCAAAATATGGAGTCAGATATCTTACGGCAACACAGCCTTGCCCTTAGCCACTGACTACCTAAAACCCTTTAAACTCCACATTGGTGACCTCGACGCTAAAAACCTTTAAACCCCACACACATTAAGAATAAAAATAAGGCAGAAATCCACAAAGTAACGAACCGAAGACGATTTAGTGGAATTATATAACAAGATTTATGGGACAAATGCGAACCAGCAATAGAATAACAAAGAGGATTAAGACAACATAAAAAAAACGAATAAATCGAACATTTGTTTATGGAATGATGTATGCGGACGAATATATCAGCTTCAAAATGCATTCATTTATACCATTTACTACAGAGGGTTTAAGGAATGTGGTTAGTTAACAGTCTTTACTAAATATGGTTTGTTAATATAGTCAGTTAACAGCCTTTACTTATCTCAGTTCTGAGATTTGCTAATTCACTTTATTGTCTCCTTGGATATCTCATAGGATTCTTGATTAAATTTCTTTTTCTTTTTTCTCCGATTTTCTGTGGTCTACGGAAAGTTTGACCAGTTCTTTTCATACTTCATATTCGTCTTGTGGTGTTTTTTTTTTCTTTATTATCGTCGCTATGATAATGCGTAGCTTCATGATAAATCTTGGTGGCTTTTTCTTTTCTCTTTTTTGTAAGATTTCACTCATCTTAGCTGGTGCGATCACGTTTCACGTTTAATAAGTTTACTGTTCGGTTACTTTTATTTCTAAGGCCCTTTAACCAACCATCTCCTTCAAAGAGTTGCCGCAAACTGACTTTACATTTGATTTGTATTTCTGGTACGCGAAAATATAACCTTGACATGTGCCTTCTTTCATTCATCAGTGGCTTCTATTTTTCAAATTCTGACGTCTAGGTTCTTCGAGTGCCGACGACCGAGAATTATGGGAGGTATATCTAGACTTCTTAACCCACTTTCTGATACGAGGCATAACAAAATGGTTGACCCTATCAAAGCACTCTGTTACAATGAATGGTTGGGAGTGAATTAGTATTACGTCAATCTATATATATAAATATATATATAAGTTTGGATAGAGTTATAAAAGTCAACAGAACTTGATAACTGTCAGTTTTTTGCCGATGTAAATATCAGACCGACGACTGCATAGATGAGAAATTGACGGTTACCAAGAACAACTGACTACAGTTATATCTTTAGATATTCAAACTCTTTCACTGATATAAAGAATTATTTATATATACATATATACCAACCCCTCCGCTCGGGCAGGACACGACACAAGGTCAATTTTTAAGCGGATTTTAACTGGTTTGAATTCAGAGTTTTCCTTCTCCTAGACTAGTTGCCTCTCCAAGGCTGAAGAACCTAGTCTGTCCTACTATTTACCCATAGCCGGAGGGAGAATAATTGGATTCATACCTTTCCCAAGGGTATTAGTGCTATGTGAAATGCAATCAGTATCGTCCAGGCTTTGAAGTCATATATATGTATATATATATATATATATATATATATATATATATATATACTAGTGTTTGTTTAATACCATTTTTAGAATGTATTTTATATGATTTTCTTCGAATTCTAAGAATAAAAGAAATGGGTTACTAGAAGAAATCAAATATATTTTCTGTGTACAGGGAGTTTCACTTTTTTTTAAACAAAATAATTGGGCACAAATCAAGGTTTACTAATGATAAAATAAATAATATTACATTTATCAAAAGGGAAAAGGATAGCATTTTGGTATCTATAATCGTTTAGAATCAAACATGAAATAGAATATTAAGAAGAACTCTATAATATTTGCCTGGTCGGCTTGGGCTGTTGAATACACCGACTGCACCTCTGCCGGCGGGTAAGAGCCTCCAACCAGTGTCCTGGATATGGCACTAAACAATCTGACGGTGAGCTTTGGGGAATGCGGTGTACCCCTTCATTGTAATCGCTCCCGGGTCCACTCTGGCCGAGGGTGGTAGCTCCTGATAGGGCCCTATGGGTCTAATAAATCTTAAGTGCGTATTTATGCTACACAGAATTACTTGAAATAGAAGTGTTTTCACATTTAAATGTGTGTTTACACTAAACTGAATTGTTTGAATAAAAACTGTTTGACTAAACTGAATAGCTTTAAATAGAAATGTTTTTGACAAGCTGTGTACTCATGCTAAACGGAATTGTCTGAAATTGAACTGACAAATTTGTATAAAAATGGGTTTGGCATTAAATAACCTACAACGGTTGATATACGATAGAACCCAACCAACCCTAGAATATATGCTCTCTATGTTCGCCGTACCGGGCATTGGCCTAGCGGTTAGAGTGTTCGCCAATCGCCCGGGAGACCTGGGTTCGTTCCCAGGTCGAGTCATACCAAAGACTCAAAAAATGGTACTTGATGCCTCCTTGCTTAACACTCAGCATTATAAGGTATGGATCAAGGGTAAAGTGGAGCAATCCAGGGAAAGGATTAGCGCCGTCCCCTACACCTTGGTGTAGTAAGCTATCGATAAGGGAGCCTTCGGGTCACCCTCGACTATGGTCGCCAACTTTTTACTTATGTTCGCCGTTGAATGCAGCATGCAATGTTGTTGATAATACATACACATTCCTCAAGGATAATCGTTTGAATCTTTTCAGTTGCTTAACAATCTTCACAAACGCTACAAGCTTCAATGCTCTTGAATAATTTGAAAATCTGACTCCTGTTTGGAAATATTTTAAAACTTAACTTCCTTCTTTAGCTTGTTTGAACACTATTGAAAGACTTAGTTTCGTCATATGTATTTACCCAAGTGATCTCATGCCCAATCATCAAAGTTATAATTTTACACTATTTGGTAAAATATATCAAAATATCAACTATTTATCAGCAATAATCTGAGAGAAGAGAAAGAGACTTGAGTCAACAGGGAAGATCAAAGTGACTGCTGCTTTGTTTTAACAATAGTCGAACATTCTATAATTAGATTTGTTATATTAATATTGAGGGCGACTTACTCTGAGAATTCTTAAATAGAAACTAATTAGATGCTTATTTTTCTTTTTTAAGCAAAGGAATTATATTGTGAATTGAATTTAATTACCATGGCCAGAAAATCCAGTGAACACCTACGCACGACATACGAAACACTGGACAGCAGTTTCGATCTTATTAAGTCTCATCAGCAGTGTATACCGCGATCTCCACCACTGGAGATCGAACCAGCGACCACAGATTGCAGAGCCGAAACTCTACAACTGAGTCAACAGTTCATATGGCACACAAATGATACCAAATTTGCTCAGTTGCAGAGTTTCAGCTCTGCAATCTGTGGTCGCTGGTCTGAACAATAAGGAGGGGGAGGAACTGTCTTGATGCCCATCTTGGTCAAAATAGTCTGTGACAAGGATGGAGTTGTAGACTGGTGCATTGTCTTGGTGGAAATGCCACTGAGCCGATTTGAAGAGTGCTAGCCTCTTCCCAAGGAATCTCTTCCTGAACTCCCTTAAAACCTCAACATAGTAACCCTAACCCTAACCGTAACTGTTTGGCCAATCAACTTCCTACCTTCCTGGAATCTCTTATGCCACTCAAAAACTGATACTCGATTCATGCAAGATGCTCCAAAAGCAGTCTGAAGCATTCCATACGTTTCCGTGGCATTTTTTCCAAGTTTAAAACACAATTTTATTGCATATCATTCTTCTAAAGTGTCAGATTGGATTTTTGTAATTCACCAGCTGTGACAACCAGGCTTTAGTAGGGTGTATTCCAATTGCGGCTGCTGTAGCTGTTCATTTAAACCTGAAATCATAAAAATCGGCCAGTCATCTCATAAGATGTATAGCAATAACATAGTAAATTTTCAAGAGTCTATGACAAATTTAAATACCTGTACAAAAAAAGTCTTGAAACTTATTGAAGGCACAACGTACACTGCTGAATCGAAGCATCTGTCCAGTGTTTTCGTATGTCGTGCTTAGGTGTTCGTCGGATTTTCTAGTCATGGTAATTCGATTCACTAGAAACTTGTTAATATAACGTTGTTTTTTTTTCGTGATGTAAGTAAAAATATACATTTTAATTTTGGTTTGCATTTTTTCATTTTACGTTTAATTCAAATTTATCGTTGGTTATAATTAGGAAATCTAAAGAATTTTCTGTTTCTATTTCATAGAAGAAATCTACGGTTGCTTCTTCTTTGTTTCATTTGTCAATGATGTCTGATGTTTTCAAGGAAACAGATTACGGTAGCACTTCTCACCAAATAACAAGAGCTATTCTTGGAATATCAACACCCACTTCAAGGAACAATCAGTTTCATTGATCTTGAAAACACTGGAAACTTAGTTAAAACATCTAAACATGAATAACAATAAAACAATGAAAAATTTGTTTTAAAATAAATCATTGTTTAATAACACCAGGCAACCAACAACTAAATGAAATTTTCTCAAATATATATCCCCCACAAAGTTTCATGCCTCGAAGAAACTTAACACATATGCGTTCCATAGGAACCTTTCTATATACACCTGTTGGGAGTCTAAACGGAGTGTTCTCCCTTCTCTCAGTGTTTGAGGAACTCTTCCACATCACGAGTTCATTTTGGTCATGTGACAAGAGGAAGAAGAGGACTTTGAGTTAAGCAGACATGGTGTTTCGCCCCTCAGCAGCGAACACTTTGACCCTTGCTACTTTATATTCTGGACCTGAGAAGTGTAAGCGGTTTCCAACTTTTGGCTGTATAGACTTTTTTGTTTGTTCCTTGAAGATATGTGACTCTTGTATTGCCTAAGGAGAGAACTGCGTTCTCGACTTGTATACACTCAAATCTCTTTATCATATTTATTGGCTTGTTTCCTAGCGAATATTCTGCGTTAGTCTACTATCTTTTGGATAACTTAACGAGTTATAGAAAATGGGGCATTATCCACAAAATAAGACCTTGGTTTAATGGGTAGAGTATTCGCCAACGTTCCGGGAGACCGGGGTTCAATCCAAGGTCGAGTCATACCAAAGACTTTTAAAAAATGGTACTTGATACCTCCTTGTTTAACACTCAGCAATATAAGGTACGTATCAAGGTTAAAGTGGAGCAATTTAGGGAAAGTAGAAGCGCTCTCTTCTACACCTCGGTGTAGTAGCTATTGAAAAGGGAGCCTTCGGATCGCCCTCGACTACAGTCGCCAACTTTACTTACTTCTAAAACGTATTCACCGCTTTATTCTTTCTTTATCTCATTTCTTTATGTATTTCATTTTCTATTTAGTTTTGCTTCTGCAAGAAAATATGTTGAGTCGTTTATTGCTTTTATAGTCATTTTTTTGGGAAGAAAGTACATTTATCCTACCAACAATAGTTCCTCTACAAAATGGTATCACATACATTGAATTCAGAACCTACTCATATTTAAAACCGTCAAATCCTCAACGATGCTGTTTGCATTTTATATAGCGCTCACACCATTGGGAATGGATAGAAAATAACTGTTCTCTCTTCTGCTATGGGTAGATAGTAGAGTAGACTGGATTCTTGGTATGGCTAGTTGTCTTGGAAAAGAAGAACTCTGAATTCAAAACTTGTTAAAAATTGACCTTGTGTTTAATCCTGCGCATGCAAAGAGGTTGGATATATATATTTATATATATATATATATATATATATATATATATATTGAAAACCAGCCACAAAATATACAACTTTAATTGTTTGACTATTACAAACAAGAGACATTGATTCGGTCCAATGATTACGTATGTGAGAAAGTAACAGTCACCAACCTACACCGTTAAATAACCCACGAATGTTGGTATGCCATTAAAAAGGATATATATATATATATATATATATATATATATATATATATATATATATATATATATATATATATATATGCTCTCTTGTGTAGATTTGGCAAATACAATTCAAAGCCTCTGATTCATTCATAACATCAGTATCAACATTGTGACGAACTTATTTTTGTTAGTAGAGACATCATTAGTATTTTATAATCTTAACAGCAGAGCTCAGCGATCGAATCTCGATGAAGGCAAAATTCATAATCATCCATTTTAACAGATAAATAGGCAATAATAAGTTGACCTAAAAATACCTAATTTTCAGCTTGTAATTTGCACGACATCCTCAAAGCAACGACAAGTGTGAGTTTTCAAGAGCTCCAAAGGTTATGGTGCATCTGCTATTTGTCTAAGACAAATAAAAGGTTTTGTAATATTTTGTTAACGTGAGGTACAATTCTAGATGGTTTTGGCGATGACGTGAAGGGAATAAAACACACTGCATTGTGAGATGTCGAATTCGTCTGATACCCCCCCGAGTGCTACTCACTGAATTTGCCAATAAATCCACACTTCTAGGCCAACTTAATCTTACTTGGTTGTCGAAGTTCTTGCAACCCGAGTAAAATTTCCTGAATCCTTTGGTTATAGTTCAGTCATCAACTGTGCCTTCACCAATCGCACAAAAAATGTTTTTTGTTGTTTCTTTAACACTAAGACCAAATTCGAACTCTTTGAGCATAATGTTGCTCGTTTATTTGTATGGCTTTCAAATCACGTACCAGAATGAAGTAATGCACAACGTATACGCATACCAACTATCACGATATTACCAGCCAGGGTACCTTCCTGTCATGATTCGAACTGCTTCTGTCACGTGATAACAAACAAGCACGTTACAAAATATTGCCAAACTTTTGATTCTCCGAGTGAAATAGAATTTTGAATAGGATCTCTGTTGTTGTTTTTTTGTTAATTCAAGTTTCAAACCAGAGATTTTATTCATTATAGAAAAAGGATGAAAGTAACTCCGAAAAACATCCTTGCAGCTAATTAATATGCAAGAAATTAGTTTGTTCATCAAGATTTTATATAACCAAAAAGTGAAAGTAAAATTTTAAATGTACTGTTGGGAAGATATACAAGGCGTTTAAAAATAGATGCAACCCATTGATATGATAATTCATATTATATCAAGTCATCTTTCATCTGAATCTTAAATAGCAATCATATCACTTTAAAAAGGTCAAACCAGATGACAAGGGCAGAAATTGCTTGACTTTATCCTACAGTGCACGTGAAAGACCAAGTTTTTGGTAACGTCTTCTGAACAACTTTTCGGACTCCTTCCAACACAATCTCTCACCGCATCCAAATTGTCAGGACATATTGCAGTCAACTTCCAGCCAGATCTGGTATTCTCTGCCTTCTTGTTGAGGTTGTTTACTGACCCTGTCGCTTGAAATTTGTGTAACGAACGATAAATTTTTTTTTTTTTTTTTGTTGGCTTTTTTTTTTTTTGGCGATTATCGTTTAAATCAAACTTCCTGTAAAATTTTGCTTGCACAGTTTTGAATGGTTTTGTCTCCAAATAAGTAGTGACACAAAATATTTTTTCCTTTTCTAAAGCTTTGAGATCGAGGATAGATAGTTGTTTTTGGATACAAGTTTCAAATCTGAAACTAAAAAAAAAAAAAACACAACATTAGCAGTCACATGGGTCTCATCTATATTGAGACACCCTGTATGTATGTGAGTATAAATGTTAGTTTATGTGTGTATGTGCCTATATGAAAATGTATGAGTGAATCTGTATACAGAGTGTCTCAAAATAGATGTTGCACAGTCGGCTGGGGCTCTAGAATACACCGACTGCACCTCTTCAGAGGGGTGAGACCTCTCCCCAACGAGTGTCCTTGATATGGCACTAAACGATCTGATGGTGAGGTTTTAGTAATGCCGGAGCTTTGGGGAATGCGGAGCACCCCTTCATTGCCATCACTTCCATGTCTACTCTGGCTCGGAATAGTAGTACCTGATAGGGTCCTATCAATGGATCAAATAGAACTAAACGGCGTACTTATGCTAAACCGAATTACTTGAAATAGAAGTGCTTTGATATTTAAACTGCGTACTTATGCCAAACTGAATTGTTTGAAATAGGACTGTTTTTATATTTAACTGTGTGTGGACAAAAATTATACTCATACAAAACTGGATGGTTTGAATGTTTGATTGAGTGTTTGACTAAACTAAACAGGTTAAAATCTAAATATTTTTGACAATTAAACTGTATATTCATGCTAAATTAAATTGTTTGAAATAGAACTGATGATTTGTATAAAAATGGATTTGGCATTAGTTGATATGCTATAAAACTTAAACAAACAAACAAACAACCAATCAAAATTGATGCAGCCCATTAATATGATAATGATTTATTAGTGACACAAACGCAATGGCGGTCATTGGAACACGTCCTGTAAAAATCGTTCGAGCTTGTGTTATCAAATAAATGTTTTTTAATTGTTATTATATCAGCTTCCAGGACATGCAATCCTTTTTTGAATTTCTGGTTTCAGTAATAAATCATTATCCTATTAATGAGTTGCAGGTATTTTGAGAGAATTTTGAATGATTTTGTCTCCAAATAAGTAATGACAGAAAATATTTTTTCTCTCTTATCCTAGGCATTGTGATCGAGGATTAATAGTTGTTATAGTATATTACGAGGTGCACACGATAAGTTTCCAGACTTTTTTCGTATGGACATTTAAAACTGTCGTAGACGCTTGAAAATTCATTATGTTATTGCTATACATCTTATGAGATAACTGACCAATTTTTATGATTTCAGGTTCAAATGAACAGCTACAGCTGCAATTAGAATACACCCTACAAAAGCCTGATTGCCACAGCTGGTGAATTTCAAAAATGCAATCTGACACTTTAGAAGAATGATATGTAATAAAATTCTGCTTTAAACTTGAAAAAAAAAAAAATGCCACAGAAATGTATGGAATACTTTAGACTGCTTTTCGAGCATCTTGCATAAATCGAGCATCAGTTTTTGAGTGGCATAAGAGATTTAAGGAAGGCAGGCAGTCTGTGAGGGATGATGAGAGGTGTGGGAGGAGTAAGGAAGTCAATACACCAGAGTTGATTGGCTAAACAGTTACAGTTAGGGTCACTATGTTGAGGTTTTAAGGGAGTTTAGGAAGAGATTCCGTCGGAAGCGGCCAGCACTCTTCAAATTGGGTCAGTGGCATTTCCACCAGGACAATGCACCAGTCCACAACTCCATCCTTTTCACAGACTATTTGACCAAGATGGGTATCAAGACAGTTCGTCAGCCTCCCTATCGTCCAGACCTTGCTCCCAGTGACTTTTGCTTATTTCTTAAGCTCAGAGGCTGTCGTTATGAGACAATTGAGGAGATGAAAGAGGCTGTGACGAAGCTCATTGACACACAATAGGACTTCCATGGGGCGTTCCAGAAGTTGTTGGAACGGTACAACAAGTACATTGCAGCCGAAGGAGATTACTTCAAAGGAGACTAGAGTTTCATATGTGTACTATCAATAAAAGTGCCCATACGAAAAAAGTCTGAAATAAATCTGAAACAAAAAAGAACGCAACATTATTATTAGTAGAGTTATTGGCAGTCACATGAGTTTCATGTATATGGAGACACTCTTTAATTAGTAAAAAACGAAACATTCAAGTTTTTAATTGAACTAAGTTAAACTGCGTCAAGCTAAGTCTACATGTTCTTGTTCGTTTAGAGATTATGTATTAAGGAGTGCTGTTTATTCTAAGCAGATGTGTTGTATATGTTTTGTATTTCCTTACAAAAGTTGGACAAATATTCCCACGCATTTGCTGATTGTTCTCATTTTATTTTTATGAAATGAGAGTCTCACGTTAACTGCAATGATATATATAATGTGTGTATGTTATTTAGTAAGCTTTTTACTTAGATTTGGAAGAAGGCTGTATGAATGGGTCACCGAATGAGATTCGAACTCACCCATCAAAGTTTGCTAGTCGAGCTAGCTAACCATTACACCACCCGAGGTACCAATGAATGAATGAATGTTATTTCGTAAGCTTTTTGCTTAGATGTGGCAGAAGGCGGTATGAATGAGAATCGAACTCAGCCATCAAAGTTTACTTTGCTAACCATTACTCCACCGGAGGTACTAATCTATGTAAATTATTTACTAAGGTTTTTGCTTAAATGTAGCACAAGGCTGTATGAATGGGTCACCGAATGAGAATCGAAGTCACCCACCGAGGTTTACTTGTCGAGCTTGCTAACCATTACACCATCCGAGGTACTAATGTATGTATATATGTTTATGGTGCCCTATAGATTTGTATGCATTCAAGATTTTTCAGGCATACATTTATACATATATTTGGACACTGTATAATGTTATTGTTTAAATTCTTATTCAACCTTTACGTAGCCAGAAATAGATGGTTACATTCTATAGGCTAAATCTACTTTTCATTTTAGATGAACAAAGAAAGGATTTTTAAGTTGTAAAAAAATATATCTTTTTTAAATTCTTATAGGTAAGGATGATCGAGCGGCTGTTCATTTTGCATCTTTGCAGTACATGTATCTGTCTTGCATTAAGTTGGTGGATATGAACCTCACCGTCAACACAAAACTTCTCTCCAGTATATCTCATGAAGGATCAATTTATTTTGAAGCGGGCCGGTACGTATCTATCTATCTATCTATCTATCTATCTATCTCACTTCAATTCTTTCTTTCTTTCTTTCTTTCTTTCTTTCTTTCTTTCTTTCTTTCTTTCGTGTACTATCTATCTATCTATCCTTCTCAGTCTTTATCTATCTATCTATCTATCTATCTATCTCAATCTGTTCATATCTTTCCGTCTATATTGTAAATTCTAAAAAAGGACTTTTTTTGGTCACACCTCATCAGAGAAACGCCATGATAAGCAAGCAACAAAGGCCAATAAATCAAGGTATTTTTTTTTCCTTTGTCGTCTACTACCTTGATTTATTTCTGTTATGGTACCTACCTTACGGACTATAATGAAGTCTTCCTATCCCTATGAATACCGGGAGAATATTCATCTCGATGTGGAGTTAACTCCAGCTTCGGTCAGCCGTGTTTGACTCAGGGCACGGATCTGCCCGAGTGCTGGTTGGTTGACTCACTATTTCCTCCGGCCCCAGGGGGCCATCACCCCAGGCTTTTACCCCCTTAGGAGGGGTTGGGTTTATTGCCTGGCGCCTGAGGATCCCCTAATAAGGGGAATGCCGACGGGGCCGAAGGTATTTTTGGTATTGCCGGATGCGTGTGGGCTTCGGCCCTGTGACCGGACCCACCTTCTCCCGTGGTGGGACGGAAAACAAATACCTGAGTTAACTTCAACCTGACACTTTGGCAGTCAGGCTGACGTTCAACAGTCTTTTACTGTATTCATACTTCCGTTCAATATACTTGTTTCACGTAATCTCGTTGGTCCCTTTATTACTAGCTTTTGACGGTGTTTCTCTGACGAGACGTGAACAAAAAAAAAAGGTGTTTTTTTAGAACTTACTATGTACACTCTACTTAAAGCTATTCTAAAACTAAATATTAAAAATTGCACTAAAATGTTTCGGATATAATAAATTCTTAATCGATCAAATAAATGTCAAGTTTATCGGTTTTCTAAAAATCTGATAATGTTAATATTGAAGTTGTAATTTACCAAGCCTTGTCACTTAAATATTTGGTCGCTAAAAGTACTTGCTTTTTGTAATTGGTCACGGTTGAATTATTGTCTTTATGGGATTTCAAATCTTGCTCGGTTATTCATTGCCAAAGTCGGTCTTTCTTTGTTTAGTTGCGAAGAATCTGATACGCTAGATCAACTTATATACGGATATATAGGGAATCCACATTCGAGACAGTGTACACAAATACAGGTTGTTTCAAAATAGATGCAACTCATTTCTATGATTTATTACTGACACAAGCTCAATGGCGGTTATTTGGAACACGTCCTGTAAAAATGTATCCTTTGAGCTTGACAACAAATCAATGATTTTTAAATTGTTATTTTATCAGCTTCCAGGACATGCAATTGTTTTTGAGTTTCTTGTCTCAGTGATAGATCATTATCATATTAATGGGTTGTATCTATTTTGAGACAGTTTTGAATGGTTTTGTCTCCAAATAAGTAGTGATGCAAAATATTTTTTCCTTTCTTGTCCAAGGCATCGGGATCAAGGATTAATATTTGTTATAGTATACTATTTTCAAATTTAAAAAATAGCGCCGTTATTATGAGTAGAGTTATTAGCAATCACATAGGTTCTATGAATCTTGAGACACCTTATATAATAATGTATCTTGAGACACTCTATATAACCATGTATATTGAGACACCCTATATAACAATGTGTATTGAGACACTCTTTAAAACAAATTCCATGGCTGAATACTTTTATTTGACAATAAATCAAGGAGGCAAGCACAGTGTAATGGTTATCATCGTAAAAATGGACACGGTGACCAGCGTTCAAGTCCTGGAGGAGGCTTTTTGCCTTTCACATAGCGCTAATACCAATGAGTAAATAGTTCGGCAGACTGGGCTCTTTCATCTTGGTATGGTAACAAATCTAGGAGAAGGAAAAAGTCTGATTTCAAATGTGTCAAACACTGCCTTAAAAATTAACCTTGTGTCACATCTTGCTCCCGTGGAAGGGTTGGGTAAATGTATACAAATTAAGGATCAACCGATACACGAGATTGACTTATACACGGGTATACTGGATAGGTATGTTCATCGGAGTTACTTCATTTGCTTCATAAATTCAATGCAACTGTCGAGTGATTGTTTTTGGTTGTTTTTCTTAGAAAAGAATGTTATGCGCCAGTTGGATTCTCCAACAGTAAACGATCAGCCCGATGTTGCAATGCTGTGAGTATTAAATAAATACAATTATCTCCTTTTCTTACTTTCGCGATCTTAATATTTTTCATATTTTAAATGATGTAAATAATCCTTGTAAATTCTAATGAACTAGTCGTAAAGTTGCAGACGAAGGGTTTTCGATAAAACCGGACCTTCGTTATATCAGATGTTATCCTCAATGTTGCGCCTCAATAACGCAATAGGAATTCTTTTTCCAACAAACTTTCTTTTACCTTCTCATGTAAAATGTTTCAAACTTTAAGCAAGTAACTTCTTTCTCTAATCTGTATCACCCTTATTCTTATAATATCATATAATATATAATACATTACAATACAACATGATTTGCTATAGTACATGATAAAAATATGATGGAATATGATACAATATAATATAAGTAAAAGTAAAGTTGGCGACCATAGTCGAGGGTGACCTGAAGGCTCCCCTTTCGATAGCTACTTCACCAAGGTGTAGGGGAGGGCTAATTTAATATCATATAATATAATAAGTATGCTAATTTCATTAAACATGATATAATTCAATATCATCATCATCATCATCATCATGTCGTGTCGCTAGCATGCATATCCCTGACCCTCTCTCGCCACTTCTCCCTTTTATTCATCGCCTCTTACAGGTCTTCAGGGTTACATCCCATATCCTCACATAGCTGCTGTGTGTATGTTCGAGCTGGTTGTCCTGCTTTTATTCAATATAATTTAATATAATATAAATATAATTTGATATGATATAATATAATTTAATAATATAATTATTATATGATATAAAATGATTGTATGAATTGCATAATATAATAGAATAATTATATGATGTAATAAAATAGAATAAAAAAAATCAAATAATATAATATAATATAATATGATATGATATAATGTAAGAAATATAATATAATATAATATAATATAGTATAATATAATATAACCGAATAAAATAGAATAGAATATTATAATATAATATAAAGTAAAGTTGGCGACTATATTCGAGGGCGACCAGAAGGCTCCCTTTTCAATAACTACTACACCAAGGTGTAGAGGAGGGAACTACTCCTTTCCCTGGATTGCTCCACTTTACCCTTGATATATACCTTATATTGCTGAGTGTTAAGCAAGGAGGTATCAAGTACCATTTTTAAAGTCTTTGGTATGACGCGACCTGGGATTGAACCCAGGTCTCCCAGACCATTGGCGAACACTCTACTCATTAGACCACTGTTTCAAACTTTAAACAAGAAACCTTTTTCTCTGATCTGCATCACCCTTATCAGCTAGTGATAAAATTTCCTTAGTATACATCATTTCTTGTAGGTGCTCTTAGTGTAACGATTATTGTCGCAGAGCATGGAATAGGCGACTCGAGTTCAAACCCTGGACCTTTATTTCACTCAAATGCCATTTGGAAAGGTATGCATTTGTTCTCCGTTCAGCTATTGGTAGATAATTGGCCGACTGTGTTCTTTAGCTTTGGTTAGGCAACCAGTCTAGCTCGCGTAAAAATGAATTGTTGGAGAGTTTTTCTAAATACATTCATCGATACTAATCCCCAATAAACTGATAACAGTTTGAATTCTATTCTCACAGAGAGACATATAAATATATAACTTAACTTCTGCTAATATCACACAGGACACATTTATGTGACATTAGATACTAAGATCAGAATAACACAATCGAACACAGTGATCCTACCACCAAAACAAAACCAGAATTCCTTCACATGATAGTATTGCATCAGTCTTCACACGTCTGTGATGTATGAATAAAAAGTGCGGGACAATTTCCATGTTTGCAATATTTATATTTTTGTTTAAGGAGAGCCATGAAAGCCAAAATGCAAATCAGGGTGGTTTTTTGGGACGGAGTTTTCACAAATGAGGCGGTACTACCAAAACCGCACATCCCCCCCCCAAAAAAAATCTGGAATTATGCACAGACGATTTGAGTCGTTTTTTTTTACAATATAATATAATAATCTAAAAAATATGATATAACAAAACATACTGTAATATAATATGATATAATATAATGTTATGAAAATAATATGATATATAATAATATCATTTTGTATAATAATATAATATAATATTGAAATATAATGTTAATATAATATAGCAATTATATAATATCAAAATGTAATAATATATATTAGAAAACTTTATATAATGTAATATGATAATATTAGATTTTTAATCCTATCTATTTGTCAATGTCCTCTTCTAGACATCGTGATGAAGGCGATCCTATTTAAAAACGTTTCTATATCAGATCTGTATGCAAAGGAAATCCTAGTCTTTGTAATATCTTTGAGTCAGTTTTCCGAACAGAACTGCTTCGTTGTTATTGACCAGTTGGCGTATACGTAGATTTTTTTTACAATCCCAACTCCGTGGTTGAAGTTATTTTGATAATTTTAAAACAATGTCCGCCGGATACTGCGTTTATTGACCCAACGATAAAGTATACACGCCAACGGACGCATCAACTTCACATGCACCCAAACATATTCCTTCGACAAATTTACAAGAGTTGTTAAAAAAGTTCTAAGCTTCACCCTGAAAACCTTCCGATTTTTCTAGTTTAATAAGGGGTAGTGTGTTACCTCAGCAAAAATATCTAGTTACGGCTCTTCTTTTTAAATGAGGCTTAGACATTTTTAAACGAACCTCGAATCTTGACCATTTTTTAGTGAAATACCATTTTAGACTCAAAATCACCGTAATCACGGCCAGTAGCTCACGAGAGATAAAGTGTTTCAAAATAGCAGATGAAGATTTGCATGGTTGGTTTCTTTTTGGCATATCAATCTTCATGGGTTATTTAATGCCAAAGCCATTCTTGTAGAAGAACATTAGCTTTATTCGCTGGATGGAATAACGGGGTTCACACCGTTTTAAAGAAGCGTGGGATGGAGTTCGAACTCACAGTCTAGCACGTAAGCCACTACGCCACGGGTCCCCACCGACCGCAACTGAGACAGATATATTTGTTTTATCATTTGTTTTGACTCTCTACCACGTAAGGATGTGACTTTTTATATGAATTACAACTGGTTTTAATTAAGACTTAACCTTCTCATCGTCTGGTTTTCTTACCCAGTTTAAAGAGGCCTGTGTACAATACTATGTCAATTTTCAAGTGAAGTATAGCTGGTTTTACTTAAGACTTTTCCTTCTTATCGTCCGAGAAGCCTGTCTACCCTACTATGTAAATATTAAGTAAATTATAGCTGGACTGAATTCAGTATTTTCCTTCTTCAAGACAAGTTGCCAAACCAATGCTAAATAACACAGTATACTCCATACATAAATGTTGGGGATAGAACAGATGAATTCATGTCTTAACTATATGCAAACAAATTATTGAATTATTAGTGTTCAATAGCAATTCTTGAATGTGTGCGAACAAATGATTAATTTCAAATGGAATCATTAATGTTAAATAGCAATACTTGAAACCATTACATTTGTGCAAACAAATTATTAATATTAAATACAACTATAAGTGTTAACCAGCAAATCTTGAAACCATTTAACTGTGTGCAAACAAATAAGCTCAAAGAACTTGTTTAAATGTAAAGCTACTTCCTTAACCTTCTCTCAACACGCTCCTTTCTCTCTCTCTCTCTCTCTCTCTCTACACACACACACACACACACACACACACACATATATATATATATATATATATATAGATAAATGAGGCACGTTTAGAGTTAAGTTGGGGTGTTGGTTGATTTTTTTCGTGACATTGCAGTTTCTTTAATGCCAAATCTCGTTTATATATATATATATATATATATATATATATATATATATATATATATATATATAAACGAGATTTGGCATTAAATAAACTTTTTTGCAGTTTATTTAATGCCAAATCTCGTTTATATATATATATATATATATATATATATATATATATATATATATATATATATATATATAAACGAGATTTATTTAATACCAAATCTCGTTGATATATATATATATATATATATATATATATATATATATAAACGAGATTTGGCATTAAATAAACTGCAATGTCACTAAAAAATTGATCCAAGAATTGACCGTAAGAATTCATTTTGTTATCTCAAGCAATCAGCATTCGTCCTTTTTAATCTTTTCTGCACTAGATGCATATTTTATTACAACAATCTATTTATTTCTTTGGATAACTGCACTATAGATGTAACTCTTTTATAAATCACTTCCTAACAGCTACAATCTTGAACGTTTTTAAGTGCTTTAAAATAAATGAGACACGTTTAGCGTTAAGTTGGGGTGTTCGTTGATTTTTTTCGTGACATTGCAGTTTATTTAATGCCAAATCTCGTTTATATATATATATATATATATATATATATATATATATATATATATATACAAACGAGATTTGTCCTGCTGGATAATTCAGAGTGAATTTTTGGCACTTATAAACTTAATGTTCTTACTTGACTAGAATTACTACTATTATCTATGATTTTTTAACTGTGGTTATATTCAGATTTTATTCATTTATTTATTTTTTTATTGGCCGAACGTTGTGGAAATAACAATAAAGATGAAGACAATAGTCCGAAAACCTTTAATGATAAAAATCAACAAGCTTCGTCTCAGAAATTTAGACAACTAATATACGAGCCATACTGAACAAATCCCGGAAACAACATCCCCAAAAGAGCTGCTATACGTCTATTTACCTCCTATCTTCAAAACGATTCAAATCAGACGAACAAGACATGCAGGACACTTCTGGAAAAGTAAGGGTGAGCTCATAAGCGACGTTCTCCTGAGGACTCCTTCGCCTGCCGAATGCGATGGACGATAGTGACGAATGGAGAGGGAGAGTCGGGGAAATCCATGTTCACGGCATGACATGATATATATATATATATATATATATATATATATATATATACACAAACACACACACACACACGTATATATATATATATATATATATATATATGTATAATTCATATATAGAATAGATGATAATTTTTAAGATATTCATATTAATACATAAAAATTTTAAAAAAATATATAAAAAAAGCTCACATACAAAGCAATTATATGGAGAAGGAGAGTCAGGGAAATCCATGCTCACAGCACGACATGATATATATATATATATATATATATATATAAATCAAAAATGTTGTACTTCCCTAAATTATAATCAAATCTGGTGTTTTACTTTGAAATGTACTTAGAATTTAAAAATTAAAAAATCTAATTTACTGGAGAAAGTGAGTTTTGAAAGTCCAGTTACATTATTGTGATTCCAACCGGTTATAAAAAAGAAACACTGGAAGTGGGTAAATGGAGAGGAAACTCTTTACCCCTTTTCTACCTCCTCCCACCCTTCTTGTGTCTATTCTGAATTATTTTATCGATTAGATCTGAAGAAGTCCTGTTATTTTTGGAGTTATTAATTTATATCAATACCCATAACAGGATGGAAATAAATCTATAATCCTAATGTGACCGGTTTTTGTTTTCTTAAAGAAATATATATATATATATATACACACACACACACACACACACACACACACACACACACACACACACACACACACACACACACACACATATATATAATTCATATATAGAATATATGATAATTTTTTAATATATTAATATTAATACATAAAAATATATAAAAAATATATAAAAAACCTCACATACAGAGCAATTATATTATTAATATTATGTAAAACTTAGCAGATATTATGCCATCATGAATTCATTTCAAATTTATTAGTATGGCATAATATCTGTTGAGTTTTACTTGATTATATATATATATATATATATATATATATATATATATATATATATTGTCATCCACAAACAGAATGTTTCGTTGTATTACATCTATTCAGTGTGGCTAGACACGTAGGACGCTTGAAACTGGGGTCGAAACTCACCCAACTTTACGTTAGACTTAGTATCAGACCGCTCCGCCAACAAGCGTACCACAACAGCTAGGGAATTATAAGGTATAAAATAGTAGCGTCTCTTTATTCGAATTAATATAAAATCAGTGAATCGCCTCTCGGCACAATGTTTCATGATCTAATTTGCAATTTATTTTGCTACTTTATTTCCTCAATTTGACAAAAAAAAGCAGCCTTTAGATTTCGAAGTTATCCAAAATGGTTTTTATGAATTCTTACTACAATATACAATATTTTCTTACTGTTCTCTCTTTCTCTCTCTCTCTTTCTCTCTCTCTCTCTCTCTCTCTCTCTCTCTGTTAGTCTTTCTTTTTCTATCAGCCCGGTTTCTCTCCTTCAACTCTCTTTTTTTATTATTTCTTTTTGTTTTTGTCTCTCTCAAATTCCTTGCAAAAGTGAATACTCTGACTGTCTGCAGTTATCTCAACAGATCTCAGAAATGTGTGCTTGCGTGTTAGAATATTAACATTTCTTCCTGATTTAAGTCCAATCCACGTTGAAAGCACTTATCCCCATTCGATGACCTTTGTTCAGCAACGATAATCCTATTCAGTCCTTAAATAGGTGACCACTCAGTAACTACAGGTATCTGATAAATTACTGTGACATTCCTTTTTTTTCCTGTTTCATGTGACAGATATGTTGCTTTGGATAGAAATGATTGAAACTTTATTCTATTTTATTTGAATTAATTTAAAAAAAATTATGTATTATATGTTTTTAATTTAAAAAAAAAATTCTGGACACAAAATGTTATTTCCATTTTACTTGTGTCTAAATTAAATGGAAAATAGATCATTTTATCTTCTGACTTTGTATTTTTTTTATCAGGGTAATGAAAGCTACCCATTTTTCAAACTATTCAAGATAGATTCAGTGTTGCGTTGCTGATTGAGAATTTTCTAGAACGATTTTGTTTCTTTTTTTGCATAAATTTTGGTTAAGATGGAAATTTTGACTAGCGAATAAAAATGTGCGAATTTTCTCGTTTTCATACACCAAATTTCAAAATTTCACTACCAAGCTACAGACACTAAGGACGTGAACTCAAAACAGTTCATATATTTAAATAAAGATGGTGCCTTCTTTTCATTAAATAACAGGCTTCTGAAATAAGTAGACCAGGTAGTAATATCTCATGTATAATAAGCGATGTCAACAGACGCATTGGTAAAGAGTGAACAACTATTGACAGCTTATCGACCAAATGGAAAACTGATCTATTTGATAAAATAAATCGGAAATCCTTACAAGTAGTATTACTATTAGTACTATTGAATAGTGGCACCCTTTGTACTCAAGCAAAAATCTTACAGAAAAAGCTAAATGGGAATTACTCAAGGAAGCTGCGTGCTGATTTGAACAAATCCCAGATCCAGCACCCTACAAAAGGGTGTACGGCAATTTACTTTCCATCTCGTAAACTAAGAAAGGCGAACAACAAAGGACAAGCTTATGTGAAGTTCTGTGAACTCGTACACATAAACACGCCAGTTTTAGCTGATCAGCAAAAAATCAAACTCTTTGCAAACACTACCAAGTGCGAGGACCAATAGGGACGGATGACAAGAAAGAGTCAGAGGAATCCGTGCTATCGATACACCTTAATAATAAAGATAATAACACAAATATTTTAAAAATAACACATAGTATCCATGAATAGGAATTGTATTACATTCTATTATCCAAGGTACAAAAGCAAAGTTTGAAGGATATAATGGCAATTTTCTATACTTTTCCAACTTAATCAATAAAGAAATAACACATATTATCCACGGACAGGATGAAATCGTGTTTTTCATGACTGTTTCTATTTAAGTAATGAATAAGACATTTGTATTGGCAAATTGTAGGAAACCTGTCTCCATGAAATTGGACATATATTGGGCTTAGAACATGAACACAAGAGAGCAGATAGAAATTATTACATTCACCTTATATTTGAGAATATTGAAGAACGTAAGTATCAATTCATTGCTTCACATGATGATGATTTGGTTTGATTTATTTTTAAACGGCATATCAACCCCTTATGGATAATTTAATGGTCCAGAAATGGGACATCAGTTTATAAATTGCTTATTATACCAAAATGATCCCTCATTTCACAATCAGAAGAACAAATAGCTAAAAACTGTTGAAGGGACTTGTTTGGTTTGGCTCATTAACTCTTTATAGGATATTCAAGAGTTTAGAAATAGGGGTTTTGTTTACATATGGTTCATGATTCCTAAATGATCCCTCATTTTACAACCAGAAGAACAAATAGCTAAAAACTGTTGAAGGGACTTGTTTGGTTTGGCTCATTAACTTTTTATAAGATATTCACTGGTCAATAAATGGGGGTTCAGTTTACACATGGTTTATAATGTCTAAATGATCCCTCATTTTACAACCAGAAGAACAAATAGCTAAAAACTGTTGAAGATTGTTTCGGTTTATTTGTTTAACTGCATTTAAATTTCTGTGAGTTATGTTATGCTAAAGTTGCATTTTTTCGAAATGCTTGTGTTATATATTGACCCTCGACCGAGCCGTCAATCAAGAAATGCACCTGTGTAAATAAGTGGAATAACAGCGGAAGCAGGTGGACTTGAGAAAATAATATAACCAGGTGCCCGGACGGTTTGAGTCACTTGGAGACAGGATGCCGAAGTGAGAACCAGCTCAAGACAGAGGGCTTTGGGCCCTTAGTGAACCCCGGTTGAGCAACCCAAGCCAAGATGCGAAAGAAGTGCTGCTATGGTCGAGGAAGAACTTGGGGTCAATATTGCAGTCTGTCCTTGTCTCCACTCATTTCTCACACACAACAAACATCACCCTTTCGAAAATAAAGTGTGAGAGATTTATATTTTTATAAAGAAGTGTATTCGTTCGTTATTGAAGTCGTCATTATTGTTGAAAATACAACACTTGATTACTATCATAACTGTATTTTCCACTGTCTAAACCTTTTTTTTTCTTTTTTATTTGTCTTTAATATTTCTTTATATGTCTTTATTAGATAATCATTTGTTTATTCACAGTTATATGGTTTTAAGTAAGTAATAATAATCTTTAATCTTATATCTTAGCACAGAACTTGTCGATACGGAGGTCTGTAGATGGTCTTACTCTGTCGACATGCATGTCATCTTGTGTAAATAAGATGGCACCTGATTGGTTTCTATCGCTACAATTAGTAAATTTATGTAACTATCCTTAACAAAAATAACTTACAAACCAAAAGTATTTGACCCATAGATATTACCAACCAGTTAGAGTCGATTTTGGAACATTGATAATTAAGAGTTACTCAACACTCCCCAGATATCCAGAACAGAAACCTCACCATCGGTTACATATAATAAACAGGAGATCCATCTTTATAGGGGAGAGGTCTTACTCATCAGCAGGTGATGCGGTCAGCGTATTTTAG
>OY757937.1:65756192-65836192 GCA_963585895.1 Sepioteuthis lessoniana | reverse complement strand
CAATGCACACAAAACGGAATATATGTGCTATAATCAAACAGGTGACATCTCCACACTAGAAGGAACCCCTCTTAAACTAGTAGATAAATTCACTTACCTAGGAAGCAGCGTCTCATCAACCGAAAAGTACATCGACACGCGGTTAACGAAGACATGGACAGCTATCAATAGGCTATCGATCATATGGAAATCAAACCTAACCGATAAAATGAAACGCAATTTCTTCCAAGCAGCTGTCGTATCGATACTGCTGTATGGATGCACTACATGGACGCTAACAAAACGGCTGGAGAAGAAGCTAGACGGCAATTACGCAAGAATGCTGCGAGCAATCTTGAACAAGTCCTGGCGGCAACACCCCACAAGGCACCAACTATACGGCTACCTGCCTTCTATCATGAAAACTATCCAAGTTAGACGAACCAGACATGCAGGACACTGCTGGAGAAGCAAGGACGAGCTCGTAAGTGAGATACTCCTATGGACCCCCACATATGGCCGGGCAAAAGCAGGACGACCAGCACGAACATACATTCAGCAGCTATGTGAGGATACGGGATGTAGGCCTGAAGACCTACCAGAGGCGATGAACGATAGGGAAAAGCGGCGAGAGAGGGTCTAGGATATCCGTGTTAGTGGCACGACATGATGATATATATATATATATATATATATATATATATATAATAAAAGATAAAATGAAAATAAGGAAATTGCATAAGCATTGTTCGATTCTACGATGAAAGAGCTGGTCTGAAAATTAAAATATCAAAATTATGTTGATTCGATACAGGTGCGATTTAAAAAACTGTAAACAACAGTATGGGATTACCTTTAGGATATAATTTTATATAATCTCAATATTTTTATTATCCCTGTTATGACATTCTTGCTATCTCCCACAGGCGATTAAAAATGTTGATATTTCTATGTGAGTATCTATATTAGGTCATGGTAATCTTACATATAGTTCTGTGCCGATACGGGATGTATTCCTGAAGACCTGCCAGAAGCAATGGACGATAGAGAAAGGTGGCGAGAAAGGGTCAGGGATACCCGTGCTGATGGCGCGACAATATGATGCTGATCTTTATTAGAAGAGCAAAACTGATTCTACTATACAACCTGTCTATGATTCCAATAATTTGTCGACAGTGATGGTGAACAGGTGGATAATTCTAAAAGTATTAATATAATAAATACTCCCGTAGAAATGTTAACGTTTTAAAACAGCCTGTACACACACGTCATTTTTTTTCGCATCAAAAGATCTCCCTTTGTAAAGATGTGTACGAAGGCGCACGTACTGAGTGCTATATCATAGGGAGGAGGTACCCGTGGTGTAATGGTTATCGTCGTAGGAAATGGACACGGCAACACGAGTTCAAATCCTGGACGAGACTGATTGCATTTCACATAGCACTAATACCCTTGGGAAAGGTATGAATCCAATTATTCTCCCTCCAGCTATGAGTAAATAGTTGGACAGACTTAGTTTTTCAGCCTTGGTGAGGCAACTAGTCTAGGAGAAGGGAAACTCTGAATGCAAACCTGTTAAACTCCGCTTAAAAATTGACCTTGTGTCATATCCAGCCCGAGCAGAGGGGTTGTAAATATGATATCATAGGGAGGAGTCTCGGCGGCGTAATGGTTAAAGTGTTGGACTGCAGACTCTAAGCGAGTTCGAACTCCAGTCCTGTTTTTATGTTCACGTTGGAACTAATACTCTTGGGAAAGGTATGATCCCTCTTATCCCTCCCAGCTATGGGTTGAAGAGTACTAATGCCGTTCTTCTACAAAGATGACTTTAGCATTGAATAATTCACAAAGGTTGATATGCCATTAAATATTCCACTAAGGTTGATAAGCCATTCAACAAATAACCAAATCAAACCTTACCCTATCAGGAATACATCAGCTAACTATATATATATATATATATATATATATATATATTGTCTTACTAGAATGGTTTATGGTTTATATATAGAAGTACATACATTTATTTCATGTATATATATATATATATATATATATATATATCATTAAGGCGTTCCAACATCACGGATTTCAATTGACTCACACTCATCATCTGTTCCATTCAGACATCTCTTTTAGTAGTTCCTCTAAACAGCATCCAGTGTCCGAACAGTGTTGGTGAATGTAAGATTTTGACGGTCAGCCAACACTGCTACGTCTATGTGTAAGGGTCCATAGGAGAACGATGTTAATGAGTTTGTTATTGCTTATGCAGTTGAGCGTGTCTTGTTCGTCTTACTAAGATCATTTGTGTGATGGGAAGTAAGTTGCCTTACAGGTGATTTTCTGTAAAGTGCTCCTTCCTGCATTTGTTCAAAACAACACTCAGGATCCTTGAGTAGTTTACATCTAATTTTTTTTCTCCAAGAGTTTCGTTGAAGTTCAAGTAGTGCAACCATATAGTAGTACTGACACGCCAATAGATTTGAAGAATTCACGTTTTATTTTATCTAAGATTTCCATATGGTTGATAACCTACGAATGCAGTCCATGTTTTACGCGTATCGAAGCATATATATATACATAATTACATTCATAACCTTCATACTTACATATTCTTTATATATATATATATACATGTATGTATACAGACACACACACACACACACACACACACACACACATATATATATATATATATATATATATATATATATATATCATCATCGTGTCGCACTGGTTGCACGGATATCCCTGACCCTCTCTCGCCACTCCTCCCTATCGTTCATCGCCTAGGCAGGTCTTCAGGACAACATCCCGTATCTTCACATAGTTGCTGAATGTATGTTCGTGCTGGTCGTCCTGCTTTTGCACGGCTATGTGTGGGGGTCCATAAGAGTACATCTCTTATGAGTTCGTCCCTGCTTCTCCAGCAGTATCCTGCATGCCTGGTTCGTCTAACTTGAATAGTTTTCGGGATAGGAGGCAGGTGGCCGTACAGTTGGTGTCTTGTGGGTGTTGCACGCAGCATTCTTGTGTAATTGCCGTCTAGCTTCTTCTCCAGCCGTTTTGTTAGCGTCCATGTAGTGCAGCCATATAGCAGTATCGATGTGACCGCTGCCTGGAAGAAACTGCGTTTCATTTCATCGGTTAGGTTTGATTTCCATATAATCGATAGCCTATTGATAGCTGTCCATGCTTTCGTTAACCTCGTTTCGATGTCCTTTTCGGTTGATTCGACGCTGCTTCCTAGGTAAGTGAATTTGTCTACTAGTTTAAGAGAGGTTCCTTCTCTAGATTGTTCCACTTTACCCTTGATGCTTACCTTATAATGCTGAGTGTTAAGCAAGGTGGCATCAAGTACCATTTTTAGGTATTTGGTATGACTCGACCTTGGATTAAACCCCGGTCTCCAGGACCTTTGGCGAACACTCTACTCATTCGGCCAATGGTCCGGTATATATATATATATATATATATGTACCAGATCGTTAATGCTAAGCACTCTACTACTACGGCCTTGTGCCATGCTAAGCTAACCACAGTGTTAAGGTTGGTGGCACTTAATTCAGCTGGTGTTGCGTAGTAATCAAACGTATTATTACCATATTTACCAACCCCTCCGCTCGGGCAGGATATGACACAAGGTCAATTTTTAAGCGGAGTTTAACAGGTTTGAATTCAGAGTTTCCCTTCTCCTAGACAAGTTGCCTCACCAAGGCTGAAGAACCTAGTCTGTCCTACTATTTACTCATAGCTGGAGGGAGAATAGTTGGATTCATACCTTTCCCAAGGGTATTAGTGCTATGTGAAATGCAATCAGTCTCGTACAGGATTTGAACTCGTGTCGCCGTGTCCATTCCCTTCGACGATAACCATTACACCACGGGCACCTCCTAAAACATATTATTACTGGCTGCCATTACGATTCAGAAAATACTTAGCCTGCCAATTAAACAATTGACCAGTCAACAGCACTTAGAGATCGCTATAAATACCTACCATGAATGGCTTTCGTTCACCTACCTGCTTCGGCTGAAAAAAAAGGCCGTGCTGATCTAATTAGAATTACAAGAATGGTAAAACATTCACTCAGCACACGTGACGGCAAAAACGAATTAAGAGAAAGATTAAAAAAAAAATCAAAAACAATACAAAAGAAAAATAACAAAGAAAAATTCTCTTTCCATACCTTAATACCATGACGAATTGTTTGTCGCAGAATTCGAGAGGCCAGAATAATTCAGTTGGCTTGAATTTATCTGCATATTACTAAACTTTCAAGGAGATACACTAGCGCCATATTTGTTTATAGTCTGCCTTGATTATTTACTTCAAACGCCAATAGATCTATTTAAATATAATGGTTTCACATTAAAAAAGGCAAAAAACAGACGATATCCAGTAGAAACTATGACAGACGCAGATAACGCTGATGAACTAGTGCTTCTAGAAAATACACCTGCCTAAGCCGAATTCCTTTTTGCATAGTTAGGAACAAGCAGCGGGATACATTGGCCTCAACGTGAACACAAATAAAACAGAAATTGTGTTTCAAATAAGAAGGAACCGTCTTCACTGTAAGTGTCAAGCTTCTGAAATCAGTAGACCAATTCACATATTTCGGCAGCAACGTCTCATCTACTGAAATTGATGTCAATATATGTCAAGCAAATACGTGGAATACTATTGAAAGGTTATCGATCATATAGAAATCTGATCGATCCGATAAAATAAAACGAGGTTTTTACCAAGTTGTAGCTGTTTTAATATTATGCGAGGATGCAGCACATAGATGCACAACATGGATGCTAACGAAATGAAGGAAGAAAAACCGAGATGGGAGCTGTACAAGAATGTTACGTATTGTTTTGAACAAATCCTGGAAATAACACCTATAAAACGGCATTTATACGGCTACCTGCCTCCCATCTCACAAACCATTCAAGTAAGACGAAATTAAAATTCGAGACACTTCTTGAGAAGTAGGGAAGAAGTCACGAGTGATGTTATTTTATGTTCTCCTACACATGGACATTAAAGTGTTGGGGCAGACTTACATCAGCTTTGTGAAGACACTGGATGCAGTCGAGGAAACCTATAATGAGCAGTGAATGATAGAGAGAGAGAGAGTCAGGGTATTCTGTGCTATCAGAACGACTACATGTTGAAATATACATATATAGAGTGAGATAGGGCTCTAGTTTAATGATAAAAGCCGTGGTGAAGACAACCTTTTTAGGAGAAGTTAACCTCATATTCAAAACTGGAGAAGGAAGCTCTTGCATCAAACCTTTGTTGACTATAAGGAATTCTTTGAAGAGAAAAATCTAAGCGATCATTCTTTAAAATAAAACCTATAATCTACATATTCACCAGTTACAGCGTGACAAAACTGTCGTACAAACATATTTCACTATAATCAAATGATGCGTAATATCATCTTACTTATCCTGTATATGTTTTGTCTATGTTAAATTAGTTATTAATCCGAATATTTGAGTTGAAATTTTCGTGGTGAAGACGGCTATTATCAGTCAAGAAATGATGGTCATTATATATATATATATAAATAATTTAGGATTGTGCACACACTAACGGCGCTTGGTGACTGTCACTTTCACGCCTACATGTGTTTGTATGAGACAGTATTCACCCGATGTGTGTCAAGCCGGCTCCATACATTGAGTTATTCATGAGTAAATCTCGTCGGATTGGTGTCCAAAGGTAGTCCCTAGCCTCAAAGGGTAAAGCATATGTATGTAAGTTAGACTATTACCTACCTATCTATGTATCTATTCAAATCCAGCCAGTTTTAAAGAGGATTACAAGATTTCTTTCTCCAAAGTCTGTCCCTTTACCAAGACAATAGAACCTTATCTACCGTACTGTTTCCCCATATGCATGTGAATTGTTTTCCGTTCATTACTCCCTTACTTACCGAACATTGGTATAATAGTTAAAGTGTTCGACAATGTCCCGGTAGACATGGGTTCAATATCCAGGTCGAGTTATACCAAAGACTCAAAAATGGTACTTGATGCTTCCTTGTTTAACACTCAGCAATATAAGGTAGGGATCAAGGGTAAAGTGGAGCAATACAGGGAAAGGAGTAGTGCCCCCCACTACACCTCGGTATAGTAGCTATCGAAAAGGAAGCCTTCGGGTCACCTTCGACTACGGTCGCAATCTTTACTTTACTCTTTCCCTTTTACTGAATGAATATATCAAAATACCTCTGTTAATGCTGTAAAATCTTAGCACAGTTATTGTACAATATATATATATATATATATATATATATATATATATATATTATGTACAATAACTGTGTTAACAATGCAATCCTGATGAGCTGTTTAGCTGAAACCAATGTAGACTCGCTTTTGGCCATGTAGGAATTATTTTCAAAATATTAGCTCAATCGTGTGTATTGAGCACTTTCTTACGTTTTAGCTTAGGTAATTCTGTCGGTATTTTTTCTTTTGACTAAACACACGCGCAGCGGGATCATTTTCAAGCAACACGTGTGTTTTTTGTCTTTTTTTTACCGTTTATTTTTCTCAGATATCAGTTCGTAGAATTTGCAAATTGTACAATGCGGGTTTTTTCACACCAACAGAATTATAGATTACATATAAATATTAAAATGTATATATATATATATGTGTGTGTGTGTGTGTGTGTGTGTGTAAATGAAGTGATTTTTGTCTAAGATGGTGTTTTCGACCATGTTTAATTCCATTGTTGAGTAAAACCTGCTTCTTCGTACACATGTCACATTCTTCCGTAAATTTCACATGGTTTAAATTCCTCAGCCACCAAAGATCTGATCACTAAACTTTGTTCAAGCCTGGAATTATCTGTTTGATTTGGCACCATATTGAATAGTCTAAAACCAAATATTTTTGCGCGATTAAAATTATTTTTTGCAACAAAGCAATTACAAACATTGCAGGCTTTGTATCTGTGTTAAAAATTCTTAAACAGACAAATATAACACGAAAGCAAAAAAAAAAAAAAAAAAAAAAAACCCTCAAAGAAAGCAAAAAACAAACAAAAAACGATGATGTGGTTTTTAAAAAAAAATCCCTATCATTTATTAAAAATAATTTTGCTACAAAACAATTACGAACAATGCAAGCTTTGTATCTATGGTAAAAATTCTAAAATAGACAACAAATATAAAACCAAAGCAAAAAAAAACAAAACAAAACAAAACAAAAAACCAAAAGAAAACAATGTTATTGGTTTTTCAAAAAGATCTCTTATTCATTGAATGACCACCTTTTATATATATATATATATATATATATTGTCATCCATAGAGAGACTGTTCCGTTGTGTCAAAACACTTCGGTGTGGCTAGACACCCGAGATCTTTCAATCTGGGATCGAAACCCAGTTGACTTTACATGAATCAGATATCTTACCCCAGACTATCATCGCTCTCAGCGTAAAGGAAGGAACTTTTTACGTGTATATCTTTTTACTTTTACACTTTAGGCTGCTGGAGTGCTCAGTTCATAAGAAGAGCTTTGCATTTCCCCACTTTTATATGTAATCTATAATTTCATTCACTCACATTGAGGGTGCTTCGCAAAACAATTGGGCTCAAATAAAAGATCACAAACTACAAAGTAATGAATATTACATTTATTAAAGGTTAAAAGGATACCATTTTAGGATCTGCGTTTATTTGGTTTTAAACATGAATCGAAAATATCTGGTGGAACCCTGGAATTTATGCTCCATATGGCCACCGTTCAGTTTAAAAACTGATGAATGTTGTGTGCAAAGTTGTTGGTAACGCGTGCAAATTCCTCCTAGGTGGTTACTTGAATCTTTTTCGTGATGGGCGGCGGGCACACATCACCCTACAATCTTTACAATTGCCATAAGACTCAAAATTATTGACCCACTTGAAAATCTGACTCAAGTTTGGAAATGTGTTGAAATTGAATTTATTTTAGATTTTTGTTTGAACAATCTTTGGTTTGGTTTGGTTTTAAGACACATCAACTATTGTAGTTTATTCAATGCAAAATCCTCTTTATATATATATATATATATATATATATATATATGCACACATATATATATATATATGTGTGTTTGTGTGTGTGTGTGTGTGTGTATAAAGATGATTTTGCATTAAATAAACTACAATGGTAAATTTAAAGTATGATGAAACTGGATATTCACATGCCATAATATTTTTATGATTATTGTTACTTGAAGGTTTAAGCTTGTTTTAATACATAGGAAAAATAAGTTTTTTTTTCTTAGTCCAGTTGTAAAAGTGAAAAAAATTATTTGAATCCATTTCTTGTTTGATCTAAAGAAGTCCTGTTATTTTTTAGAGCATTGATTTACCCATGGTGTAATGGTTATTGTTGTAGGAAATGGACACGGTGACACGAGTTCAAATCCTGGACGATACTGTTTGCATTTTCACATAGCACTAATACCCTTGGGAAAGGTATGAATCCAATTATCCTCCCTCCAGCTATTGGTAAATAGTAGGGCCGACTAGGTGAGGCAACTAGTCTAGGAGAAGAAAATCTCTAAATTTAAACCTGTTAAACTTCGCTTAAAAATTGACCTTGTGTCATATCCTGAGCGAGTAGAGGGGTTAGTAAATATGTATATCTATGTTTTTTTGGCACACATTTTAATGTTTTTATGTATTGCTATGCATTATTAACAATTCAATTAAACATCACTTATTTGTTTACAGTTAAATGTAAAAACAGTTCTATTTCAAACAATTCAGCTTAGCATAAGTACACAAATTAAATGTCAAACAGTTCTTTTTGATCTATAGATAGAGTGGACCAAGAAGTGATGGCAGTGGAAGAGTAGTCCGAGTTCTCCAAAGATCCAGCATTACTGGAGCCTCACTATCAGATTGTTTAGCGTCATAACAGGATACTTGTTAGGTTTGGGGTCTTACTCTTCCGCAGCCGGTGTATTCTACAGCCCCAGCCGACTGTGCTATGAACAATCGTGAAAGACTTTAAGAATATGTCTTTACACAAAAGATCTAATGCTCTTTCGTTCAAGGCATGATTTTGCTATACTTACGAGGATCATTAAATAGGTTTCCAGACTTTTTTCGTATGGGCACTTTTATTGATAGTACACACATGAAACTCTAGTCCCCTTCGAAGTAATCTCCTCCGGTTGCAATCCACTTGTTCTACCGTTCCAACAACTTCTGGAACGCTCTATGGAAGTCCTCTTGTGTGAGCGTGTCAATGACTTTCGTCACAGCCTATTTCATCTCCTCAATTCTCTCATAACGACAGCCTCTGAGCTTAGGAAATAACCAAAAGTCACAGGGAGGATGGTCTGGACTATAAGGAGGCTGACGAACTGTCTTGATGCCCATCTTAGTCAAATAGTCTGTGACAAGGATGGAGTTGTGGACTGGTGAATTGTCCTGGTGGAAATGCCACTGACCCGATTTGAAGAGTGCTGGCTTCTTCAGACGGAATCTCTTCCTGAACTCCCTTAAAACCTCAGTATAGTAACCGTAACTGTAACTGTTTGGCCAATCAACTCTGGTGTATTGACTTCCTTACTCCTCCCACACCTCTCATTATCCCTCACAGACTCCCTGGATTCCTTGAATCTCTTATACCACTCAAAAACTGATGCTCGATTCATGCAAGATGCTCCAAAAGCAGTCTGAAGCATTCCATACGTTTCTGTGGCATTTTTTCCAAGTTTAAAACACAATTTTATTGCATATCGTTCTTCTAAGTGTCCTCATTGAATTTTTGAAATTCACCAGCTATGACAATCAGGCTTTTGTAGGATGTATTCCAATTGCTGCTGTAGCTATTCATTTGAACCTGAAATCATAAACAAGGGTCAGTCATCTCATAAGATGTAAAGCAATATCATAGTGAATTTTCAAGAGTCTACGACAATTTCAAATGCCTGTACCAAAACAGTCTGGAAACTTATTGAAAGCACCACGTAGTTAAATGTTTCAAAATGTTAACTATTTCCCAGCAATAATCTGAAAAAAGAAAGAGAATATAGTCAAAAGGGAAAATTTGAAGGGTTGCTGCCTTTTTCCTTTTTCAGTATTTGTGAAACATTCTGTAATGTGAGTGTATGTAAATATGTTTTTGTGTGTTTGTTTGTGTACACTGAAAAAGTAAAGTTTCTTTTAGGTTTGATATTTTGTTTTCTGCAGAATCCCGGACTGCTATGCTGTCGATTCACGATGCTCAGGAGAGTGGCTTTGATTTTCGCTCCGTCATGTTGTACAGACCAACGGTAATTTTTAATACTACTGATACTACTAATAAAATTCTAAGTTCTAATATTTGCAATTAGGACCACTCCGAAAATAATGACCTTTATTTCATGAAAATGTTCATAATATAAGGTCTACATGTTGGATGGATAGTAGCAGAGGCAGAACTACTCAGTCAAAAGACCATAATTATTTCGCAAAATTTCTGATAAAAGCTGAACATGAATGTGGCTGGCAAAATCCAGTCGGACATTAAAAGCAGAGGTGTATAATTTAATCCTTAGAAAAAAAAAAGAACCAATCCATCAATATTAACCGAAACTCATACTATTAAAAACTAAACATTGGTTATGAGCACTGATAGGCGGTGGGTAATTACGTTTGATGACATTTTAAAAAGACTGAACATTGAAGGGATTGTCCCCGTGGCTAACGTGTTGGTCTGTAACATCTTCGTAAGCCAGTCACGCTATTACGTTCACATTCTAACAAATAACCTTTGGAAAGGATTGAGATTCCTTATTCTCCCAGTATTGCATGGTTAAAGTTTAATCTCTTGCACAATTCCCAGTGGATCACCTTTCCACCCAATCATGTCTAGTCTTGTACTCTTTTTGCGCTAGTTTGGTACATTCGCTTACTATAAGATTCACCGGTTATTCACTGTCTCCTCATAACTTACACTTTCTATTCTGCGTTTTACCACTTTTCACTTTAATGTAATTGGTCCTTATTATTATTATTATTATTATTATTATTATTATTATTATTATTTACTCATTAGAGCTTTTCACATCAGCGTTAGCTGCTGGTTTTTCACTGGAGTCTGAGTGACAGCAAGTCTTCTCAAGTCTCCATGACTCTTCTTAGTATTCTGGCCGTTCTCCATAATGCTGTCGTTTGGATGGTCTCTACTCGTCTGCCAACTTCCAAGTCCTCTAGTCCCTTTAGTAATCCTTTTGTTACTGTTCCAAACGCACCGATTACAATTGGTATAATTGTCACCTGCATGTCTCACAGTTTTTTCAATTCCCTAGCAAGGTAGAGGTACTTATCCTACTTTTCACAATCTTTCAGCTTTATTCTGTGGTCAGCCGGGGCAGCAAAATCGACTATTTTGCAAGTTCTCTTATTATTATTATTATTATTATTATTATTCCACTATTCAGGGGGTCCTTTTTTTTGTTGACTATCACTATGTCTGGTCGTCTGGCCGAGATTAGATGATCCGTTTGTCTCTCGTTATGAATATTATTATCATAATTATTATTACTCTTTTGAGAGTTTTTATACTGGCGTTAGCCGATGATCTCTCACCGGAGGTTGAATGATAGCAAGGCAACTCAAGTCTCCAGAACCCTCCTCTGTATTCTGGCAGATCTTAATTATGCTGTCATTTGAATGGTTTTCACTCGTCCTCTTATTTCCATGTTTTCCAGTCCCATTATCAATCCTTTGGTGACTGTACCGAGTGCACCGATTAGAACTAGTATCACCGTCACTTTCATGTTCCATAGTTTTTTTCAGTTCTTTAGCAAGGTCTAGGTACTTATTATTATTATTATTATTATTATTATTATTATTATATACTCCTTTAGAGTTTTTCACATCAGCGTTAACTGATGGTTTTACACTGGAGTTTGAGTGACAGCAAGTCTCCTCAAGTCTCCAGGGCTCGTCTCAGGATTCTGGCCGTTCTTAGCAATGCTGTCGTTTGGATAATCTCTACCCGTCCGCCAATTTCAGTTTTTCACATCAGTGTTAGCTGATGGTTTTTCACTGGAGTTTAAGTGACAGCAAGTCTCCTCAAGTCTCCTGGACTCGTCTCAGGATTCTGGCCGTTCTTAGTAATGCTGTCATTTGGATAGTCTCTACCCGTCCGCCAACTTCCAAGTCCTCCAGGCCTTTTAATAATCCTTTAGTTATTGTGCCAAAAGCCCTAATTACAATTGGTACAATCGTCACCTTCATGTTCCACAGCTTTTTCAATTCTCTAGCAAGGTCGCGGTACTTATCCTTCTTTTCCCATTCCTTCAGATTTATTCTGTGGTCCGCCGTGACAGCAAAGTCGATAATTTTGCAAATTCCCTTTTTTTTTTGTTGATTATTATAAGGTCTGGTCTTCTGGCAGAGATTAGGTGACCCGTTTGTATGTTAAAGTCCCATAGGTGTTTATGTGTGTCATTTTCTAGGGCGGGTGCTGGGTTGTGTATATACCATTTGTTAGTATGGTCAAATTTAAATTTATTATTATTATTATTATTATTATTATTATTATTAATGCTCGTTAATAAGCTCGAATCATTTCAGTGTTATTGTCTGCTTTGGTCGTTAGAGTAATTTTAATAAATGTCACTATAATTTTGATAAAGATTATTAGTATAATGAGAATGAACTTAAAAGTTAACTGTCTGACCGCGTTATGTTGTGTTTTTCTATTAAACTTCTTTATCCCAGAAACAAGAAGAAACAAGAAAATCAAGAATTAAACGTGTTTCTTCAAGAAATATTACCTTTTAATTCAACATTCTTACTTTACACAAAAATATTGTCTATTAAGGTTCTTTATATCAAAATATTGTCAAATATATCAACGTTATTACTTTATATAAGAATATTGTCTATTAATGATATTTACATAAAAATATTTTCTATTAAATCAACGTTATTACTTTATATAAAAATATTGTCTATTAATGTTCTTTACATCAAAATATTTTCTTTTAAATCAACTTTATTACTTTACATAAAACTTTATTTCATTTGAGAAAAAAACAACTTTTTTTTCGTTATTTTGCTACAGTACAAACCTATTCTTAAAATCCAAATGAAATGTTCCAAAAAATATCTACACTTCATCCGGGTAATTGATTGGTTGATTGAATTTAATGGTATGGCAAACCGTCTTGGGTTATTTTATGACAAGAGGTTAAAAGATAGCGTTTCTTGTTCATATTTACGTTTTTTTGTATTTGTTTCTCAAGTGTTTTTTTTTCGTGTGAGGGTGTCGTCGTGGTATAGTGGTTAATCTGCTGGATTACGACATCGTAATTAGTGAGTTCGAAATCCAGTCATGCCATTACGACACGCGGTTAACGAAGGCATGGACAGCTATCGATAGACTTTCGGTCCAATAAAATGAAACGCAGTTTCTTCCAGGCAGCGGTCGTGTCGATACTGCTACATGGATGCACTACTTGGACGCTAACAAAACGGCTGGAGAAGAAGCTAGACGGCAATTACACCAGAATGTTACGAGCAATATTGAACAAGTCCTGGCGGCAACACCCCACAAGGCACCAATTATACGGCCACCTGCCTCCCATCACGAAAACTATCCAAGCTAGACGAACCAGACATGCAAGACACTGCTGGAGAAGAAGGGACGAGCTCATAAGTGATGTACTCCTATGGAACCCCTCATATGGCCGAGCAACATGGGATGTAGCCCTGAAGACCTACCAGAGGCGATGAACGATAGGGAGAAGTGGCGAGAGAGGGTCTAGGATATCCATACTGGCGGCACGATAGGTAAAATAATATCCCTACTGTCCTTCTGTAAGGATGGCTATGACATTAAACTGCCCACAAAGGTTGATATGCCATTAAACAAAGATATCACTGTCCCACTATATGCGAATAATCTTTAAACATATCTATTTGGTCCGTAGATGGGACCCTAACAGGTATAATAATTCCAGATCAGAGTGGATCTGGTCGTAATGTTAAAGGAATACTACACCCTTTCCAGGGCTCCAGGACTGGAGCCTCACCATCAAATGCAGTTTAGTATTATACCCAAGATATCAGGGCAGTCCACGTGGTGTAGTGGCAAACGTTCTAGATTTTAACATCGGAGGAAGCGAGTTCAAACTGTTATATAATTACAGAATTATTTTTTTTATATAAATCATTTTTGGTTAATTATATTTTATCATTCAGTTTGGTTGGGCTTTGAACTATTCGGCTCTTAGTTCAGGTGCACAGACATTGGGTACAGTTTACGCTCTTGCGCAGAGGATAAGACAATCACAATTGTCATAATAAACCCCAGATAAGAAATGAGACTTGGGTGTGAATGACGTCATGCCCAGAAGCGATGGGCTGAGAATTTGGGTATTTTGAAAAACACGTCAGTTGGGTCTCGGCTGTGGGCCAGTGGAGTTGGTAGTTTACTGGGGACCAATTCAGTTGGTTGTCGAATGGGGACCGGTCAACTAGGGCCATGTAGACGGACAGTAGAAGTTGAGTACCAACCATGGTGTTGAGAAGTTTGGGTTTCGACCGTTGAGGCATACGTTTAAGTTTTTCGGGTCCCGACCAGCGAAGATGAAAGGAGATCTAAAACTCCTCGAGATGTGCCGAGTTTTGTTAGCATAGTATGATACGAAAGACTTTTAAGAATTGTGTGTGTCTCTCTCTCCTCGTGTTGAAGAACCGAACTCAGAAGTCAAGAAGTTTATAAACGTATTTGAACCACAGTGTGTCCGCCTGTGTATTTGAGTCTGTATTGTGTGTTTTGCATATGTATAACGTTCGTGATTGATATGGTTATACAATTAGACCCTACTCGCGCTATCCTTAGAGAAGTTATGAGTTCCTTTGTCTACTCAGCTATAAGTTGAATAATACCATTGCTATTTTTCTACTAGGCATTAAATAACCCACGAAGGTTTTTTTTCTTGGACAATGTTAGGCTTAGTCAAAAAAAAAAAAAAAAAACTTAAAGAAATCGTACCAATCACTCCTAGTAAACGTTGTTTTTCTACCTTTTTTCATATCCTTTGACGTCATCTTCCTTGATCTATTCCTCTCTACTGCTTGGTGTCACGGAGTTTCTCTGATGAGACGTGACCGAAAAAAAAGGTCTTTTTTAGAACTCACAATGTATGCTCGACTTCAACCTTGGAAAGAAAACTCAACGAACAGTCATTTTGGTATTATTGATACAGTGAGCGCTCCTGGAAAATTATATAAAACCTCATATATTCTCAATCTGAATAATTCACAACTCATTGTCTCTGGACATAAATATATATATATATATATATTTATATATATATTACCGGCCCATTCACATAATTATGAGAGTGTTCAACAATGGACCGAGAGACCAGAGTTCACTCCCAGTTCGAATCGTACTGAAGACTCAAAAAAAAAAAAATGGTATTTGATACCGCCTTGCTTAAAATTAAGCATTATAAAGTACGGACCAAGAGTTAGGTGAGCAATCCAGGGGAAGGGGTGGCACCCTCCCGTGCATCTCGGTGTAGTAGCTATTGAAAAGGGGGCCTCCGGGTCGCCCTCAACAACGGTCGGCCAACTTACTTAGATATATATAAACATTGTTTGGGATTAAATAACCTGCAGGGATTAATATACCGTAAAAATCCAACCACCCAACCAATTTACCAACCCATTTATATATCAACTCTCTTCCTAAACATAATATTCCACGTACACGCTTATAGACTCTACTTGAAACTTTTTTGCAGGCATTTTCTTCCAACGGACAATTTATATATCGTGTACTTGATTCCGACCAGATGTATCTGCTTGGGCAACATAACTCTCTGAGTTACTATGATGTTAAGGATGTGAACAATATCTACAATTGTCGTGGTATGGCAAGCCTTTTCCTTTCATTTTCCGGGATTTGGAAGTCATATCCCCTGTATTTGAATAATTGGGCTTTATGTATACACAGTCTGGCTTTGTATTTCTCACAAACATGAAAACCGGATCAAAACAAGAGGCACTTTACCGAAAAACGAAAAGCAACATTTCATTTTCGCTTTTTTAGCTATTATTAGTCTTTCTGGCTTTGCAATCCTTGTTATTCAAGAAAGATAAGGTTCACTAAGTTTTGCTTAGTTGGGCCTACAAGTTCCCAAGTTGGTTAGAGCTAACAAAATGTTTACTCAATGAAGTATTGACTATACTCATCTTTGCTTAACTTGTGATTAACGAAGCTTTGCTTTGTCTGGCCTATAAAACTCAGTTTGTCAAAATTCGTAGTCTTAGTAGAATGCCTGATTGGGTTTAATGGTTACTAGTTCGCATATGGCCCGTTCAAAACATGCGGATCCTTTGAATGAACGAACGATATTGACGTAGAAAATGAAAATTTAGTATAAGTTTTAACACCTTCATTAAAGAAGAATTTATTGAAATGACTTGAAGTGAAGCTTATTCACACATTTAAAAGAATTGGATATCCTTAAATGAAGGGGGAAAAATCCAAAAACCTGTTCTACAATATTCCAAGTTTTGTGTACTTGTTTAGCCCATTTTGGTAGCTTTTCTAGGTTTGTATTTACTGGAATCTGGGTTTGGACATTTGCCTTATTTACAAAGCAAACAGAATCCCTTAAAATATAGAAAGAACTTTGCCCAGTCGGCTGGGGCTGTTGAATACACCGACTGCACCTCAGCAGAGAGGTAAGATCCCACCAAAGAGAGTCCTGGATATGACACTAAGCAATCTGATGGTGAGGTTCCAGTGATGCAGGGGATTTGGAGAATGCGGAGTACCCCATTATTGCCATTGCTCCCAGGTCCACTGTGGCCCGGCGTGGTAGCACCTGATTGGGCCTTATCTTTGGGTAAATTAGAACTAAACTGCATACTTATGCTAAACTGGATTGTTTGAAATGAAACTGTTTTTTACATTGAAACCCTATTTACACTAAACTGAATTGTTATATTTATAACTGTTTTGACATTTAACTGTGTGTAAACAAAACATGTGTTTATACTAAACTGAATTAGAACTGTTTGAATTAACGGAATAGTTTGAAATAGAAATGTTTTTGACGATTAAACTGTGTACTCATGCTAAACAAAATTGTTTGAATTAGAACTGATTATTTGCATAAAAATGGATTTGGCGTTAAATGACCTGCAAAGGTTGATATGCCATAAAAAACTCATCCAACCAACCAACCAACATAGAAAGAACTGATTCAGACTTACAAACCTACAATTTAATATTCGTAATCACCTTACTAAACCATCTTTCCCATTTGACAAAAAAAAAAAAAAAAAAAGAAAAAAGATTCAAGAATTAAAGGGATGTTTGCATTTTTAATTTACTGATTCTTTTCTCTTGTAAATCAGATTAAATACTGGTTATTCAATTCTGTTTTGGAATTTAATCCTATTTACCAACCCCTCCGCTCGGGCAGGATATGACACAAGGTCAACTTTTAAGCGGAGTTTAACAGCTTTGAATTCAGAGTTTTCCTTCTCCTAGACTAGTTGCCTAACCAAGGCTGAAGAACCTAGTCTGTCCTACTATTTACCCATAGCTGGAGGGAGAATAATTGGATTCATACCTTTGCCAAGGGTATTAGTGCTCTGTGAAATGCAGTGACTTTCGTCCAGGAATTGAACTCGTGTCGCCGTGTTCATTTCCTACGACGATAACAATTACACCACGGTCACCTCCACATGTTTTGGAATTTAATATTCGATTAATTAATTTACTGGGGGAATGGAAATGAAATTTTGTTACTAGGCTTGAGTCAAGCAAAATGTTTTAGACGTTCTGGCTGAGGCGATCAAATGCGTGGTATAAAATTGGTTTCATGTTTATCGTTCATTTAATAGCCACTGCGTTCTTAAGATTAAACTACGAGGATCATTAAATAAGTTTTCAGACATTTTTCGTATGTGCAATTTTATTGATAGTACACACATGAAACTCTAGTCCCCTTCGAAGGAATCTCCTCCGGCTGCAATCCACTCGTTCTACCGTTCAAACAACTTCTGGAACGCCCCATGGAAGTCCTCTTTTGTGAGCGTGTCAATGACCTTCGTCACAGCGTCTCTCATCTCCTCAGTTGTCTCATAACGACAGCCTCTGAGCTTAGGAAATAACCAAAAGTCACAGGGAGCAAGGTATGGACTATGGAGGCTGAGGAACTGTGTTGATGCCCATCTTGGTCAAATAGTCTGTGACAAGGATGGAGCTGTGGACTGGTGCATTGTCCTGGTGGAAATGCCACTGACCCGATTTGAAGAGTGCTGGCTTCTTCAGACGGAATCTCTTCCTGAACTCCCTTAAAATCTCAACATAGTGACCCTAACCCAAACCCTAACTCTTTGGCCAATCAACTCTGGTGTTCCGACTTTCTTACTCCAATCACACCTCTTATCATCCCTCACAGACTCCCTGCCTTCCTTGAATCTCTTTTGCCACTCAAAAACTGATGCTCGATTCATGCAAGATGCTCCAAAAGCAGTCTGAAGCATTCCATATGTTTCTGTGACATTTTTTAAACAGAATTTTATTGCATATCTTTCTTCTAGTGTCCTCACGTCCAGATTGCATTTTTGAAATTCACCAGCTGTGACAATCAGGCTTTAGTAGGGTGTATTCCGATTGCTGCTGTAGCTGTTCATTTGAACCTGAAATTATAAAAATTGGTCAGTCATCTCAAAACATGTATAGCAATAAAATAGTGAATTTTCAAGAGTCTATAACAATTTTAAATGCATGTACAAAGAAGTCTGGAAACTTATTGAATTTATCTCGTATATTTTGTAATAGAGTATATCAAAGGTATTTTTGTCGTTTAATCAAATTGAATTTTTCCCTTTCTTAAGATTACTTTCTATAACTAAGAGATAATATAGAAAATTAAATTAAAAACAAGTAAGTTATGATTTTTGTGGGTCAACCTGTATCATATAAATCAAAATTTTCTTTTTGATTCAGAGACCCAGTGTCCAAGTTTTCGAATGAAATGTCATCACGATGGTTTTGTTTTGAAATTGCGTGGTAAGTGTCAGTGTTTTTGTCCACCAGGCCTGGAACCAAGAAAGAAGTGCTCGACCATTTATAAACCAGGTGCGTAACAGATCTTGTGATCAAAATTAGCTTTAGATGTTTTATGCATTGTGATATATATATATATATATATATATATATATATATATATATATATATATATATATATATAAATATATATAAGGTATTCTTCAGTCTAGTAAATCCGGAATTGGGAACCATTCCGTCAGGATGATTAAATTATTGAAAATACGAATATTTAAATATTCCTGGTAAAGAGCTCAATGTAAATAAATTCACAGAGCAAATATTTCAAGGAATAAAACATTCGGTCACATTAGGATTATAAATTTATTTCCATCCAATTAAGAACATTGATATGAACTAAAAACTCCAAAAATATTTTAACAGGACTTCTTCAGATCCAACAGGAAAATAAATGAATAGAGCCAAACTGTTAAGAATATTGATATGAATCAACACCCACCCCCAATTTTAACTGAACTTCTTCAGATCCAACTTGGAAATAAATGAATACAGCCAAACTGTTAAGAACATTGATATGAATCAAAAACTGTTAGGATCTGGCTTTTTTCATATATTTTCATGTTGGATATGAAGAAGTCCTGTTGAATTTTTTTGGAGTTTTTGATTCATATCAATGCGCTTAACAGGATGTAAATAAATTTATAATCCTAATGTGACTAAATATTGTTTTTTTCTTGAAATAAAATTATATATATATATATATATATATATATATATGTTTGTTAAGAAACAAGAAATTTAGAAATTGCATTTCATAATGACTTCATTTTGTTTTATAAAGTTCATCAGATGGATTTCAAATTGAAAGGGATTATTATTTGAAATCCATCTGATGAGCTTTAATAAGCGAAATACATTTACTATGGAATATAATTGTAATATACCCATGATACGGATATGTGAAATAGACATAGGGAATCTAAAAACACGAAACTTTACGAAATTGGTTCCGGCACGAAACTTTTTATTACCTTTGAGTTAAAGGTTAATCGACATGAGGAGAGAAAGACACGATCTTTCTATGCTGACTGCTTTTACATCGTCAGCTCTCAACCCAACCAACGCGCGGCGCGTGAAGCGCACAAAGTCGTCTGGCCTCGCCCAGCTCTGAAAGTCAACCTTCTTCTTCCGATGCGGGAACTCAACTAACTGCTTTTTCTGAAATCTCAGCCCACGCTTCTGGTGCGTAACGTCACCCAAATACCCTGGTCTCAATTACTATCTGGGATTTTTATTTTGACATCTCTGAATGACACATCTTCTCCGCACGCGCGTGAACACCTGCATTAATGTTGCACCTGACTAACCTATGCGCTAAGCGAAAGGTTCTCTGCCTAACTAAACCGAAAGGCTAGATATATAAAACGAAATCCCTCGGCAATCATATCACATAATTTCTAAATTTCTTGTTTTTTTAAATATATATATATATATATATATATATATATATATATATATATATATATATATATATATATATTAACAGATGTATGTAAACAATATTAATTGTGATTCATAACCATTTAAAATTTACTCCGCAGCTGATATCTCCTCGTGGCTGAATGGTTAGAAGGTTTGGTTTGATGTTTGAGTTAACCGGGTTTCGATCCCAGCTACGGGAAGATACTGTCTAGCCACACTGATGAGTTCTGATAGAACGAAACAGATATGTCTGTGGATGACTATATATATATTGAACTGCGCGTATATTTTGTATTAAATAGCCATGCATTGAGCACTCATTTTTTGGATTTTCACTGTTCTTATTTACTATATATATATATATATATATATAATAAATTTAGTTATATTTTAGAAATAAAGATTGCTCAATATCTTTGATAGAGCATATATAGTTAAGTTAGATATAGATAAACAGCACTTGGTAACTGTCAGTTTCTCACCTATGCGATCGTCGATTCAAGTTTAAGAATTGGTTGTATATGAACGATGTAATCTTGGGTTGACGATTGTATAGGGGAGAAACTGACATTTACTTAATGCTGTTGTCCCTATCTCTATGGAATCTTAACTTGTCTATGTATCTGTCTCTGTCTGTCTGTCTCTATCTCTTTCTATGTATATGTGTGTGTGTGTTTGTGAAAGTTTAAAATTCGTTTGGGATTATAATCTTGTCGAATGCAACTACTGGATAGCGACTGCTATCAACGCAGTGCAGTGAGTTCCAGTTTAGAAGTGATGCCCGATTGCTTTCGTTGTGAGCAGAAAGTCAGAAATTCAAGTGGTTGAGAAGGATTGAAGAGAAGCAAATCAACAGCAGAACAATATTTTTTAATATAGGATTCTTCATTCCTTATCCTTTTAGTATTTGTTCTTAGAGGCCATGGAAAGGGATGCGCCTTTGGAGGTTTCGGTCATTTGTTGCTTGCTACAACAGAAATCTTAAGTCTTTTGCTTTCGGGTAAGACTTGGTGTGTTAGTTTGCTGTTGCAGGCGTCTCGATGAAATTTTGTGGTGGTAGGGAGACAAGGACGAGAGAAAGAGACGAAGACGAAATGTGGTGGTTTATATTAAAGGAAAACAAATGCAGACACGTGGTCACAGAAAAATCCCACTCACTTCATTCCTGATGTTGCAACTTCTTTCTGTTCCTGTCCCAAAATTAAGAAGACGTAAAATGGAATTTTCGAGTCGATCAAGGAAAGATCTATTCTTTGTCAAATCGTTGCCCAGTTTCGCTCAGACACAAAATTTAGGTCGTTACTTGTCCCACTTCCGGTAACTAACTGACTGATTCTTCTTGAAATTCCCTAAGTATCATGTGTGACTGTCTCTTGCACTCACAGTGAGAATTCTTTGAACTTTTATTGCTTTTCAGACAGCCGGGCATCAAGTTCACAGTTGGTAGGAGGCAGAGATTACATAACAGTTTGATGTGGACCCTTACTTTCTGTTTTTCAAAGTTACGTTTTCAAACAAACTCTTTGGTTTCCTCCTTGGTTTGATTGAAAGCACCCAGACTGCCACTGGGTTAACTCTCTTCCATCTGATTTTCTCTCTCTTTCTCTCGATTGACTCCTTCCTCTTGTTGACTCGGCCAAACTCCCAGATAGCATGTATATATAATTTCTACCCGAACACTTGGGTCAGTGTTTTCGTTTTATAGGGATCTTGGGTTTTGAAAATCTACCATTAATAAATAAAGTATCTCCTGCCGACAAGTGAGGCTAACATATCAAATAAACAAATCTTGTCTGTTACGACATTGGCACCACGCCTTAAAAACTAGCTGAACTGCGACTCAGCATGCAGACTTGGCCATATCCAAAAATGAAACTGATCAGTCCTGGTATTATCATCCACATGACACACTTTAAATACAGGATCATCAGCAGATATCGGATGGTCCCGGTATTATCAACAATATCAGTCGTGATAGTATCATAACAGTCATGTTCTCAAGGTTTTTATTTGCATAATCGTTAAATTCCATATATCCCTGTGTGATTACAGGCCCCGTTAGTCTTTTGATCTAAAATAAAATAAAATAAAATAAAAAGACAGTTCTCTGGTTCCGATTTGGAACCGTTGATTGATTGATTTTAATTGTATGACATCGTGTCTGGGGTTATTTTCTTCTGAGGTGTTAGGGATTTGAGTCCATTCTATGTCAATATTTATGTTTATTGGTGTAGTTTCTTAAGTTTTTTTTAAAGACATTTATATAATGTCACGTATTCATATAAAATACAATTGATTTATGCACACTTATATGGTATAAAGTATTCCTATCTAATACAAACACTTGTATAATTTCAAGTAATTTCTTTTAGTCTTCTGTTTGCACACAGTTATCCAGCTTCAAGATATGAATACAACTTTTTTAAACTTTAAGCAACTATAATTTATAGAAAAAAATTACGCAGTTATATGGTATCTAGCATTTCTTTCTAATACTAATAATTTTCAAATAAATCAGGTTTCTGTGGCGTTTTGGTTAAAGTATTGGACTGCGGCCTCGAAGTGAACGAGTTCGAACTCTAGTTGCTCTATTACGTTCACTTTTAGGAAGGTATTTCCCTAACTATGGGTGGAAGAGTATCGCTGCTGCTCTTCTACAAGGATGGCTTTGGCATTGAATTACCTCGTAAGGTTGGTTGGGTGGTTGGGTTTTATGGCATATCAACCCTTGTAGTTATTTTATGTCAAATCCATTTTTATACAAATAATCAGTTCTATTTCAAACAATTCAGGTTAGCATGAGTACTCAGTTTAATTATCAAAAACATTTCTATTTAAAGCTATTCAGTTTAGTTAAACACTTCTAATTCAAACAATTCATTTTAGTATAAGTATAGTTCTTTCACACAGTTAAATGACAAAACAGTTCTATTTTAAACAATTCAGTTTAGCATAAGTATGCAGTTTAAATATCAAAACATTTCTATTTCAAGGAATTCAGTATATCATAAGTACGCAGTTTAGTGCTATTTGACCCAGAGATATGACCTTATCAGGTGCTACCACTCCGGGCCAGAGTGGAGCTAGGAGTTATGGCAATGTAGGGGTACTCAGCATTCCCCAAAGCTCCAGCATTACTGGAACCTCATCATCAGATTATTTAGTGTTATATCCAGGACTCTTGTATGGGGGTGGGTCTTACCCCTCTGCAGAGAAACTGTCGGTGTATTCTACAGCTCCAGCCGACTGGGCAAATATCCATTAAAGTTAATATGCCATTAAACAAAGAAACCAAGCCAAACCATCAAACAAATCGATTTGACTTATAACAAATCGATTAGACTTAACAAGTACTACCACTCCGCTTCAGGCTCGACTTGGGATTAATTGCAATGAAGGGTAGTCTATATTCGTCAGAGCTCCAGAACGAGAAACTGACAACCAGATGTAGATTAGCTTCACACTCAGGACACTGTCTTTTTAAGTGGGATCTTTACTCTCTTGCGGAAGATACAGTTAGTATTTATTCTATGCCCTACTGGCAGGGCATTGGTTCTGTTGAGAACATTACTTTAAAGGGAACAATTTTGAAGCTGATCAAGTTGATTTGTAATTGATACTGAATTTTTTTACCAAATCCGTTCCGGGGGTATCCTCGTGGTGTAATGGTTAAAGCGATAGACGACGGAATCGTAGTAAGCTAGTTCGTACTCCAGTGACGCTATTACGTTCACTTTCGGGCAAATACCCTTGGGAAAGGTATGAATCACCTTATCCTCCCAGCTATGGGTTAAATAGTACCACTACTGTTCTTCTAGGAGAATGGCTTTAGCATTAAATAACCTACAAATGTTGATATGCCATTAAACAAAGAAACCAATCAGTTCCACTACTTTATTGACAAATATGATGTTAAATTTCAAGCCAAAAATCATCGTTAATTTTTCGTTTAATTGTTCATTTGATATAACAATTGCTAATTGTTTATCATTGCTTATCTGTTTCTTTTTTTTTTTTTTTTTTTTTTTTTTACTTAGGAAAGTCTTTATTAAAATGGCCCCGTGGAAGTTACGCCCTATTTATGGCGAGCAAAGCGTGTCCCAGTGACGACTGGGTACCAATACATAAGCATCACTGTATTTTAGGGTTTGTTGATGACTCAAAAGGCCCGCATCTGACCAGCAAAACCCAAAGCTACATCTCACGTGAAACTATATGTACCATGTCCAAAGAAACAGGAAGAAGGAAGACAAGAAGGAGAAGAAAACGATACAAGTGGGAACCTGGATCCTATTGTATCTTGAAAAACGGAGATTGTCCCTTAGGTACAAAATTGACGTTCTAATTATCTATACACAATATCATCAGTAAACAAACACTGTCCAAGTACGTGGTGCTTCAATAAGTTTCCAGACTTTTTTGTACAGGCATTTAAAATTGTCATAGACGCTTGAAAATTCACAATGTTATTGCAATACATATTATGAGATGACTGACCAATTTTTATAATTTCAGATTCAAATGAACTGCTACAGCAGCAATTGGAATACACCCTACTAAAGCCTGATTGTCACAGCTGGTGAATTTCAAAAATGCAATCTGGACGTGACGACACTTAAGAAGAACGATATGCAATAAAATTCTGTTATAAACACGGAAAAAATATCAAATAAACGTATGGAATGCTTCAGACTGCTTTTCGATAATCTTGCATGAATCGAGCACCAGTTTTTGAGTGGCATAACAGATTCAAGGGAGGCAGGGAGTCTGTGAGGTGTGGGAGGAGTAAAGAAATCAATACACCAGAGTTGATTGGCCAAACGGTTAGGGTCACTATGTTGAGATTTTAAGGGAGTTCAGGAAGAGATTCCGTCGGAAGAGGCCAGCACTCTTCAAATCGGGTCGGTGGCATTTCCACCAGGACAATACACCAGTCCACAGCTCCATCCTTGTCACGGACTATTTGTGCAAGATGGGCATCAACACAGTTCCTCAGCCTCCCTAAAGTCCAGACCTTGCTCCCTGTGACTTTTGGTTATTTCCTAAGCTCAGAGGCTGTCGTTATGAGAGGATTGAGGAGAGGAAAGAGGCTGTGACAAAGGTCATTGACACGCTTACACAAGAGGACTTCCTTGGGGCCTTCGAGAAGTTGTTGGAACGGTGCTACAAGTGGATTGCAGCCGGAGGAGATTACTTCGAAGGGGAGTAGAGTTTCATGTGTGTACTATCAATAAAAGTGCCCATACAAAAAAAAAGCCTTGAAACTTATTTAAGGATTATCCTAATTAAAAAATGACAAGTTAATATTCTTTTAAACGAAAGATGATACTCAATTAAACAAAATTGAAAGTTTGCATATTAGAGGTATTCCTGCATTTCTGCTTGGAATATTCAGTTAAAAATGGTTTTAGTGCATTAACGCATGTGTAGTGATTGAATCAAGGGAGCTCTGGTACTGACAACTTCAAGTGTTGTCTTCGTATATTTTACACAATTATTTAAGTGAGAGGAACACAATTTGGACGCTCGTAGCAGATGAAATGTTAAACAAAATAAAATAATTAACGACGAATTAAGGAAAACATTTATTGGCTGAGAAAACTTAACAGAATGAATCTTATGAAATATTGAAAGAAACATTATAGTGAAAAGTTCTATCATGCTGTTAAAGAGTCTTTTGATATAAGTTATGATTCCTTCAAATTGTTTTTGCTAGCACTAAGATTTAATTCGTTTCTTGTCACCTTGCCAGTTATTAATTAACCCTTAAAAACTCAACTCTCATGTGTGACTGTTTCTCGAACTTACTGTTATTATGACTGAAACTTTGTAATTGGTCACACAGCTTGAACCAGATTTAGAGGTGGTGAGAAGCAGATACTTCATTAAATTAATAATAATGAAAATAATATTAACTTGGAAAGAAGACTATCGGAACTGGAAAGCTGGGGAAGATTTGAAACCATCTAGACAACTGCATTTTTGAGATCGACCAGAATATTGAGAAGAGTCCTGTAGACCTGAAGAGATTTGTTGTTACTTAGACTCCTGTGAAATACCACCAGTTGGAACTGGTGTGATAAACTAGCTAGGAGCTCATTTGTTTGCACACAGTTAAATAAATGGTTTCAGCTATTGCTCTGAAATACTACAAATTCCATTTAATATAATTAATACGTTTGCACACAGTGAAAGGGTTATACATTACTATCAAACCCATAAACAAGACCGGAACAGATACTACAACTTCAGTCATAGCGCAATGACGGGTTACTCTACATTTCCCCGAGATCCAGAACTGGAGCCTCACCATCAAATGCAGTTTAGTATCCTATCTAGGACGCCCGCATTTTTATAGCGTCAGGTGGCTGAGCTCAAAAGTATGGAAATTTTAAGTGACAAATTTGCGAGATTACACTTGTGAAGACCTGAACGTGAATACGGAAGGGTAATCTCAAGAGAGAAACTGAAAAGTACCACAAAATAATACCATAAGAACCAATTATGCTTAAACGAAAGTAAATAATCATCATCATCATCATCATCACGTCGCGCCTTCAACACGGATATCCCTGACCCTCGCCACTTCTCCCTATCCATATTTACCAACCCCTCCGCTTGGGCAGGATATGACACAAGGTCAATTTTTAAGCGGAGTTTAACAGGTTTGAATTCAGAGTTTTCCTTCTCCAAGACTAGTTGCCTCTCCAAGCCAGAAGGATTCAGTCTGTCCTACTATTTACCCATAGCTAGAGGGAGAATAATTGGATTCATACCTTTCCCAAGGGTATTAGTGCTCTGTGAAATGAAATTAGTCTTGTCCAGGATTTGAACTTGTGTCACCGTGTCCATTTCCTACGACGATAACCATTACACCATTACACCACTTGCACCTCCTGCCACCTCTCCCTATCGTTCGGCAGGTCTTCAGGGCTACATCTCGAATCGGCGCTGAGCTGCTGTACGTAGGTTCTAGCGAGTCTTCCTGCCTTTGTTCGTCCATGTGAAGGGGTCCACGAGAGTACATCCCTTACGAGCACGTCCCTACTTCTTCGGCAGTGTCCTGCATGTCTGGTTCGTCTAACTTTTATAGTTTTCGTGATGGGTGGTAAATGGCCGTATAGCTGCTGCTTTGTGGGGTGATGCCTCCAGCACTTGTTCAATATTGCTAGCAGCATTCTTGTGTATTTGCCGTCAAGCTTTTTCTCCATTCCTTTAGTTAGCATCCATGTAGTGCATCCATATAGCAGTATCAACACGACCACTGCTTGGAAGTAACTGCATTATATTTTATTGGTCAGGTCTGACTTCCATATGACCGATAGTCTATCGATAGCAGTCCATGCCTTTGCTAGTCGCGTGTCGATGTCTGTCTCGGTTGATGCGACACTGCTTCCTAGGCAGGTGAACTTGGCTTCTAGTTTCAGAGAGCTACTGTTTAGCGTGAAGATGACGCCTCTTTGATTAAAGCACATATATTCAGTCTTGCATGCATTGACATGGAGGCCTATTCCTGCTGCTGCTCGTTCCAGACTATGTAGCAGGGTTTCGGCTTGGGCGGGTGCATTTGCCAGAAACACTATGTGATCGGCGTAAAGTAATTAACACTCAACAGAATACTAAATGTAGCAAATTCCGAGAAAGAAATGAAACGATTCATCATATCGTAAATAAATGCAGCGTGATCCTATAAGTGCATGTCGCGCCGTGAGCCACTTATAGATTGAAGTCTCTGGTGAATATGTTTGCCCGGATTTCCGTACCCACATTGTGCTGTTCGATCCACGGGTAGGTTGGGGAGGAGCTGATTAGGACTTTTTTTTAGTTCTGGCTGGGTCAACTACGCAATTACTCAAGTACGCTTGTTAACAGTTGTAAATAACAACATTTATTCATACAATGATTAAAAAGCATGTACAACAACCACAAGAGGTTTACGTCTGGAGTAAGAAGTGATAAGTTGACTGGCGATAACAGTTAGCCTCGAGTCTGTATTGAGCAAATTAATTTTAATAGGAACGGTCAAGTTGAGGACTCTGGGTAAAGCGGCAGTGGTGGCTAAGAGGGTGGCAAGAGCTTCAAGTCTTTGGTCTGCGGAACCAGCCTTCGATCTACCTATTCCCTTTTTAGGATCTTCTTTTATGGGGGTCCAGACCACTGAATACATGTCTCCGATTGCCCAGCTAATATAAACGCTGGGCCAATGGCCCCATTGCGTAATCATCGAGGAGGGTGTAGAGAAGCCCCACTCCGAGTCCTACGTTGAACCAGACAGCCAATCAAAAACTATGGCTCTGTATTGCACGTCTTGGGGAGGGGGAAAAGCTTCACCCTGCTTTTCTTTGATTGATGAGCCACTCGATCATATTCTACTTGATTTAATGACCTTGTGCCAGGCTTTTAGCCGTAATTTTCCGTAGATTCGCACTCGGCTCACATAAAAATTTGAAATGAAATTTTGTTTTTCTATCCCGTCATTCAAAACCCAGATCGACCGCTTCGACCCTTTCTTGGTGTCCTTGTCAACTCTTGGTTTGACCTTTCAACTTGACCCATTCTAGCGCATGGTGTCGCCAGGTGCAAATTCATTATTATTATTATTATTATTATTATTATTGTTGTTGTTGTTGTTGTTATCATTATTTGTTTCTACACTACCTTACCAAAAGACTATAACTAATCTTCAACAAATTATCCTAATAGGTCTTAAGTATTTCATTTAATATCGCTAGTCAACTTGTAACACTATCAAAGTGTTACAGCAGCAAACTAGCGATGAAGGAATATTAGACTAGCCACGACTGGGTAGGAGTAGGTGAACTACTCTGAACTGCGCAAAAGATTGAATTTTGACCATAATACCAAATGGTATATACACAAACCAGAAAATATACGAGAAAATGTACGAGAAAATTAGAGGCATAAAATTTTCATGGATTTCGATACATCAATGGATCACCTGATCCCAGAAGATCAGACCTTGTCTTAACTAACACAAAAAAAGAGGATCCGCTGTCTATTGTAACTTCCTGTTCCGGTGGACCACTAAGTGAAAATAAAAGAAAGCGAAAAGATAAACTAATACATGGATCTTGTCAAGTAAACTAAATCAAGTGTGGAAGAGGCGGGTGACGGTGATATTAATTTTAGTTTGTGCACTTGGAACGCTCCTCAAAGGATTGGAAATGGTATTGAAGTAGTTGGAAATCGGATGAAGAATCCGATAAAAAATCAGACTACAGCATTGTGGAGGTTGGTTAGAATACTCAGAAGGGTCCTAGATATCTGAGGAAACTTGTCATTCAGACTCCCGTAAAAGACCATCTGGTAACCCAGGTGTGAAAAACTCACAAAGTAATAAAATAGATCTAAATACTAAGAAGAGTCCTGGAGACTTGAGTGACAGCATTAATTCATACAGCGCAGATGTGAAGAACTCTCAAATGAGAAAAATAACTATAATGATAATAATAGCCCTGAATATAAGTTGTGAAAGTTGGTTAAAAAACTTATATTTTTTTAAATTTAAGGTTTTGAAAGTGGTTACATTCAAATCCGTGGGTATAATACGAGCCTTACCCCGTCGAATATCAAGAAAAGCCAGTTGAATCATTGCAAGGATTTCAGTATTCGCCACGATTACTGCTGCCGTCAGGACGATTCTGCATTGAAACCCATCAGGCTTCCCACATCTTCTCCGTTTATTCTACTGATGTCCAACTTGTACGAATCTTGTCAGGAAGTCAAAGGTATGTAGTTATTTACTAAGGCCAACATTAGCCTATACTTTTGTTTTTATAGTTAATTAGTTTTTCGCTTTGTCAACACATTAGATAATGTAGATATCGGTCTTATATATATTATATTATATACTATATTATATAGTTTTAAGTTATATTATATACTATATATATAGTTTTATATAGGTTATAGTTATATTATATACTATAATCCTGGCAGCAACACCCCACAAGACACCAACTGTACGGCCACCTGCCCCCTATCACGAAAACTATTCAAGTTAGACGAACCAGACATGCAGGACATTGCTGGAGAAGCAGAGATGAACTCATAAGAGATGTACTCTTATGGATCCCCACACACGGCCGCGCAAAAGCAGGACGACCAGCACAAACGTACATTCAGCAGCTATGTGAGGATACAGGTTGTTGTCCTGAAGACCTACCTAGGGCGATGAACGATAGGGAGGAGTGGCGAGAGAGGGTCAGGGATATCCGTGCTGCCAGCACGATATGATGATGATGATGATGATGATATAGTTTTATATAGGTATAGTTATATTATATAAGGAAGTAGCGTCTCATCAACCGAAAACGACATCGACACACGACTGACGAAAGCATGGACGGCTATCGATAGGCTCTCGATCATATGGAAATCAGACCTGACCGATAAAATGAAACGCAGTTTCTTCCAGGCAGCGGTTTTATTGATACTGCTATATGGATGCACTACGTGGACGCTAACTAAACGACTGGAGAAGAAGCTAGACGGCAACTACATAAGAATGTTGAGAGCAATATTGAACAAGTCCTGGCGACAACACCCCACGAGACACCAACTATACGGCCACTTGCCTCCCATCACGAAAACTATACAAGTTAGACGAACCAGACACGCAGGACACTGCTGGAGAAGCAAGGACGAGCTCATAAGTGATGTACTCCTATGGACCCCCACATACGGCCAAGCAAAAGCAGGATGACCAGCTCGAACTTACATACAGCAGCTATGCGAGGACACAGGATATAACCCTGAAGACCTGCCAGAGGCGATGAATGATAGGGAAAAGTGGCGATAGAGGGTCAGGGATATCCGTGCTGGCGGCACGACATGATGATGATGATGATGATATAGTTTTATATAGGTTATAATTATAGTATATACTATATATAGTTTTATATAGGTTATAGTTATATTATATACTATATATATAATTTTATATAAGGTATAGTTATATTATATACTATATATATAGTTTTATATAGGTTATAGTTATATTATATACTCTATATATAGTTTTATGTAGGTATAGTTTAGTTTAGTTTTATTGGGTTTTATGGCATATCAACCTTTGTAGGTTATTTAATGCCAAATCCATTTTTATGTAACTAATCAGTTCTATTTCAAACAATTCAGTTTATTCAAGCATTTATATATAACAATTCAGTTTAGTTTGGTTTGTTGGGTTTTATGGCATATCAACCTTTGTAGGTTATTTAACGCCAAATCCATTTTTATGCAACTAATAAGTTCTATTTTAAACAATTCAGTTTAGCATGGTTGGTTGTTGGTTGTTTGGGTTTTATGGCATATCAACCATTGTAGGTTATTTAACGCCAAATCCATTTTTATGAAAATAGTTCTATTTCAAAGAATTCAGTTTAGCATAAGTACAATTTAAATGTAAGCACAATTTAATTGTGAAAAACATTTCTATTTCAAGCTATTCGGTTTAGTTAAGCAGTTCTAATTCAGTTTAGTATAAGTACTGATTTTCGTTACACACAGTTAAATGTCAAAACAGCCCCATATCAGACAATCCAGTTTAGTGTAAGTACAGTTTCAATGTCAAAAAACAATTCCATCTCAAATAATTCAGTTTAGCATAAGTACACTGTTTATTTTTTAGTCAAACAGTTCTAACTCAGATAATTCAGTTTAGTTTAAGTACTGGTTTGGTTTGGTTTGTTGGGTTTTATGGCATATCAACCTTTGTAGGTTATTTAACGCCAAATCCATTTTTATGTGAATAATCTGTTCTATTTAAAACAATTCAGTTTAGCATAAGTACACAGTTTGTCAAAAACATTTCTATTTCAAACTATTGAAGCAGTTATATGTAACAATTCAGTTAATTGCAAATACAGTTTTAATGTCGAAAAAACAGTTCTATTTCAAATAATTCAGTTTAGCATAATCACGTAGTTTAAATGTAAGTACGGTTTAATTGTCAAAAACAATTCTATTTCAAGCTATTCAGTTTACTCAATTCCTTTTAGCATAAGTATGCTGTTAGTTCTGTTTGACCCATCGATAGGACCCTTATCAGGTGCTACCACTCCGGGCCAGAGTGGACCTGGGAGCAATGGCAATGAAGGGGTACTCCGCATTCCCCAAAGCTCCAGCACTGCTGGAACCCCACCATCAGATTGTTTAGTGTCATATCCAGGACACTCCTTAGGGGGGGGTCTTACCCCTCTGCAGAAGTGCAAGTCAGTGTATTCTACAGCCCCAGCTGACTGGGCAATACACACAGTTAAATGTCAAACAGTTTTATGTCAAATAATTCAGTTCAGCGTAAGTACACAGTTTGGACGTCAAAAACAGTTCTATTTCAAACAATTCAGTTTAGCATAAATATGCAGTTTAAATGTAAAAATCAATATAGTGAAAGAAGTACGGTTTACTTCTATTTAACCCATTGATAGGACCCTTATCAGGTGCTACCACTCCGGGCCAGAGTGGACCTGGGAGTGATGGCAATGAAGGGGTACTCCGCATTCTCCAAATCTCCAGCACTGCTGGAACCAAACCATCAGATTGTTTAGTGTCATATCCGGGATACTCGTTGGGGGGGGTCTTACCCCTCTGCAGAGAAGCAGTCGGTGTATTCTACAGCCCCAGCCGACTGGGTATTATATAGGTATAGTTATATTATATACTATATATATATAGTTTTATATAGGTTATTGTTATATTATATACTATATATATAGCTTTATATAGATTATAGTTATATTATATACTATATATATAGTTTTATATAGGTTATAGTTATATTATATACTACATATATATAGTTTTATATAGGTTATAGTTACATTATATACTATATAGTTTTATATAGGTTATAGTTATATTATATACTATATATTGTTTTATATAGGTTATAGTTATGTTATATACTATATATAGTTTTATATAGGTTATAGTTATATTATATTCTATATATAGTTTTATATCGGTGAAAGTTATATTATATACTATATATATAGTTTTAAGTTATATTATATACTATATATATAGTTTTATATAAGTTATAGTAATATTATATACTATATACATAGTTTTAAGTTGTATTATATACTATATATATAGTTTTAAGTTATATTATATACTATATTATATAGTTTTAAGTAACAAATAATATTTCGTAAACAATAATCAATTCAATTAACTGTTCATACAATTGTAAACAATTCCATGGTTTCAAGTAACTCTATCTAATTCTAATATTTTTTTCATTGATTTGCTTGATTGATTTTTACGGCATGGTAACTCATCAAGGGTTATTTAATGTCTACCGGTTAGGGAATCACGTTCATTGTACTTTCATATTTACATCTGTTGTGTTGTTTTCTTAAAAGCTGTTCGATCAAATATGAATGATTTTCCAACAGATTTTTGGGATCCTAACAGATCTATTTGACTCGTAGATGGGACCATAACAGATCTATTTGACTCCTACATGGGACCCTAACAGATCTATTTGACTCCTAGATGGGACCCTAACAGATCTATTTAACTCCTAGATGGGATCCTAACAGATCTACTTGATTCCGAGATTGGATCGCGAAAGATCTATTTGACACCTAGATGGGACCATAACGAATGTATTTGATCCCTATATGGGCCCCTAAAAGATCTATTTGACATGTAGATTGGACCCTAACATATCTATTAGACCATAGATGAGACCCTAAAAGATCTATTTGATTCTTAGATGGGATCCTAAAAGATCTATTTGTCCCCAAGATGGGACCCTCACAGGTCTATTTAACCTCTAGATGGGACCCTAAAATATCTATTTGACTGATAGATAGGTCCCTAACAGATCTATTTGATCCCTCGATGGGACCCTAAAAGATCTATTTGACTGATAGATGGGACTCTAAAAGATCTATTTGACTCCTAGGTGATACCTAAAGATATCTATTTGACCCCTAGATGATGCCCTTACAGATCTATTTGATCTCTAGATGAGACCCTTACAGATCTATTTAATCCATAGATGATACCCTTACACATACTACCACTTCGGGTAAGAATGAATGAGGGAGAAATGAAAATAAAGGGGTACTCCACATTCCCCAGATCTCCAGAACTGGAGTCTTGCCATCAGATGCCGTTTAGTATCATACCCAGGGCATACCCTTTTTCGGTGATGGGGAGGGGATTACTCTTCAGCAAAGAAATAGAATATTCTAAGCCACATCGAGAGGGCGTCCTTATAATTTTTAACTGGTCTATTTGACTCATAGATGGTACAAAAATAAGTACGATGAATTCGGATCTTAGTCAACCTGAGAGTAATGTTAACTCAATGGTGACTTCATGTCCTTAACTGAAAACCTACCATAGCATGTAGTTTCTTAAGTTTAATAAACAAGAGCACAACAAAGAAAGTCATTATGTCAAAAAATAGATATTTGTGTGAAGAAAATTCTTTTTTTTTTAATACGGACTTAGTACTGTACCAAAGTATCTGTGGGTGTAATTTAGAAATAATCCGGCATTATCGTAGGTTGAATCTCCGCACCGGATGCATTTTACTATAATATCAAGAACACTGTTTGTGTGTGCGGGGGATGGGTAGACCTCTTTGCAAAAGATGTAATCGGCATATTTTTGGGTCCGCTGACAATAAGCACAATGCTTTAAGGAAAAGTGTTTTCAAGAAAGTTATTTGGATAACACTTTCCACAATTATAAATATTCAAAAGAATCTTAAGGTCATAGAAAAGTAAGGAAAATACTTTAATGATAGAATAATGATGGTAGGAATTTATATCTGCAATCTGGATTTTGTCATAAAGATGCCGTAAACTTTTGCAGTAAATTTACTTTAAAAGAGGTCAAAGGTTATAGAAAGCCGAGGAAAATACTTACATGATTAAATAATGATAATATGGATTTATATATATATATAAAGAAGTTTGCCATAAAGATGCCGCAAACTTATGTGGTAAATTTCCTTTAAAAGAGGTCAAAGGTCATAGAAAACAGAAGAAAATAGTTGATTACTGAATTATGATGCTATGAATGTATACGAATCGTAGATTTCATCATATAAAGTTCTGGACATTTTTCAGTGAAATTTAGATTAATCGAGACCATCATCATCATCATCATCATGTCGTGCCGCAAGCACGGATATCCCCGACCCTCTCTCGCAACTCCTCCCAATCGTTCATCACTTCTGGTTGGTCCTCTGGGATACATCCCGTATCTTCACAGAGCTGCTGTATGTAAATTCGAGCTAGTCGGCCTGCTTTTGCTCGGGCATATGAAGGGGTCCATAGGAGAACATCACTTAACCATAGAGACCTTAGGTTTTGGTTTGGTTTCTTTGTTTAATGGCATATCAACCTTTGCAGGTTATTTAATGCCAAAGTCATTCTCTTAGAAGAAAAGTAGTGGTACTATTTAACTCATAGCTGGGAGGGAGTTCATACCGTTCCCAAGGGTATTTGCCCAAAAGTAAAAGTAATAGCGCGACTGGAGTACGAACTTTCTTGCTACGATTCTGCAGTCCATTGCTTTAACCATTACACCACGAAGACACCCACCTAGACCTTACGTGATATAAAACTAGGAAAAAATTATGATTGAATAATTATGTTATGAATTCATATGAATTGAAGATATTTTGTCATTTTGTCATTTTTCTGTATGCGTGTATGTTTATTTTTCTTAGATTAACGTGGATTAATGCATAGAATCTCAAGTTTAATAGTTTCATTATAAATCGAAATACTACAGGGTGTCTCAAAATAGATGCAACCCATTAATATGATAATGATTTATTATCGAGACCAGCCCAATGGCGGGCATTTGGAACACGTCCCGTAAAAATGCATCCTTTAAGCTCAAGACATCAAATTATTGTTTTTTCAATTGTTATTATATCAGCTCTCAGGACATGCAAACTTTTTTTTTAGTTTCTTGTCTCAGGAATAGATCATTATCATATAAATGGGTTGCATTTATTTTGTGACAGTTTTGAATTTGTCTTCAAATAAGTAGTAACGCAAAATATTTTTCCTCTCTTGTCCAAAGTATTTTGATCGAGGATTAATAGTTGTTCTTTTCAAATCTGAAACAAAAGAGAACACAAAATTATTAGTAGTACAGTTATTAGCAGTCACATGGATCCCATGTATATTGAGACACCCTATATAACCATGTATATTGAGACACCCTATATAACCATGTATATTGACACTCCCTATATAACCACGTATATTGAGACACCCTATATAACCATGTATATTGAGACTTCCTATATAACCATGTATATTGAGACACCCTATATAACCATGTATATTGAGACACCCTATATAACCATGTATATTGAGACACCCTATATAACCATGTATATTGAGACACCCTATATAACCATGCATATTTAGACCCCTATATAACCATGTATATTGAGACACCCTATATAACCATGCATATTGAGACACCCTATATAACCATGTATATTGAGACACCCTATATAACCATGCATATTTAGACCCCTATATAACCATGTATATTTAGACACCCTATATAACCATGTATATTGAGACACCCTATATAACCATGTATATTTAGACCCCTATATAACCATGTATATTGAGACACCCTATATAACCATGTATATTTAGACCCCTATATAACCATGTATATTGAGACACCCTATATAACCATGCATATTGAGACACCCTATATAACCATGTATATTGAGACACCCAATATAACCATGTATATTTTCACATCCTATATAACCATGTATATTGAGACACCCAATATAACAATGTATATTTTCACATCCTATATAACCATGTATATTTAGATACTCTATACAACCATGTATATTGAGATAACCTATAGATGCATCAACTGAACACATTGATGGAGATTATGGTTTCTCTCTTTTTAAAGATATGCGGGCATATGTTGAAGAGGTACGATACATTAATCAAAATGGTTACAACATAGTCACGGGAGGAGCTTACCCCTTTTTTTACTCCTGGGAATATGGAGTAGCCTTGAAATACTGTTACTATGTACCATTGAAACAAGGTAAGATACAGATTTTCCCGTTATTAAATTCTTATAATTTTGACCACCATGAAATATCAACCAAATTCTATCACATTTTATTTCTAGAGTTCATATAATTAGTCGCATTTTGGATGTTCCTAGTTGTTTCTTGATACCGAAAAATAACTCAAAAGCCGTCGTTCGTTATATTCATTCAAGTGATGGAAAAATAACGACACGCAGTCAAATTTATGTTGTTATTCTGGTGTTGTTTTTTTTTTTTTCGAGTTAACTCAGGATAGAGGGTATGTTTTCACTCGTCATTATTAGAGAGGAAAATATTTGTTGGATAATACTCACTCAGGAAGAGCTCCAAGTCTTTGAAATGGGCTGTCCAAAAACTCAGCCTAAAAGAAACCTCACCTGCTTCTCTATGTATCAGCAAACCAAACGGACAAAAATCTAATTTATCTCTTTCCATATTTTCAGTCATGTATTATTTTTGAGCCAATCAGCGTCCAGCTTTCCAGTTCCCAAAACCTTTATATTATAATGCCAGTTTTAGAACGCACACAATCAAAGACCATACAGATATTGAAATCTGGGTTTAACCATTGTAAACTTCAGTATTCGAATTGACACACTAGATTCTAAAGATAACATTTGGTTTGTTTTCTTAGTTTAATATATAACGATTTGGGTGAGTGCGAACGCAGGCTCAAAGCTCTTACGACGTTGTGGGTTAGGAATTATTTTCTAAATTAGAGCATTGCAATACTATTGATACACAGCAGCCACAGTGGGTTTTTGAGTTATTTGTAATGTAAGCCAGTACTGCCTAATCAATGATATCTTGCCCTGAAGAAGAAGGTTAAATCCTAGAAAAAACTGCTGATCCATTTGCGATAAACCTATTAGTTACCCGACATCACTTGTTCATGAATTAGAGTAAACACATTTTCGACAGAAGAGGCAGATCTAGATTTATTCCCTGAAAATATTGAGTTTGAAACACACACACACACACACACACACAAACACACACACACACACACACACACACACATATTTATATATATATATATACAGCCTTGGCCAAAATTATGGAGCACCAATGAAAAAACGAAATTATGATTCAAACTTATATATTTAAAGGTCAAGAATTGTGGAGTAAACATTAATAACAATAATCAATATTTGGTATGTCCTCCCTTTGCCTTAATTACAGCTTTTATTCGTTTTTGCATATTACTAAGTTGTTGCAGGTGGTAGGATCTATTTTTTGCCACTCTTCATGAGGTTTGGCCTCTAAATCTTTTTTTGATGAACATTTGTGCATTCTCACTCTTTTTCCTAAATGGGACCACAAAGTTTCACTGGGATTTAGGTCTGGGGATTGAGGGGCCACTTCATCACTGTAATCCCTTTTTTCTCAAACCAACCTATTGAAACTTTTGACGTATGGCATGGAGCATTGTCTTGTTGGAAGATGACATCACTTGGAAAGTTATTATTAAATATTTTAGTCAAAGAGGTTCGGTAAACCTGGTCCAGCATGTTAGTATAAATTGTGGAGTTCATTCTGCCCTCACATGTGTACAACATTCCTGTGCCTGAAGAAGCCATGCAGCCCCAAACCATTACACTTCCCCCTCCAAGTTTTACAGTTGGAGCCACACAATCAGGATGAAATGCCTTTCCTTCCCTACGGCAAACATAATCCGCTCCAGGGGTGCCAAAAATCTGATGAAAAAAAAAAAAAAAAGGAATTTGTTACAATTTTTGAATAAATGTTATGGATGTGTATTCACATAAAAATTTCAATTATTACATTCAAAGTTTAGGAAATAGAAGCTGTTAACTTCCTCAAAGTTACTTTCGTCAGACCAAACAATTTTGCCCCAATCATCTGGTGTCCAATTTTCATGTTTTTTTTGTGCAAATTCCAGTCGTTTTTTCTTGTTGGCCTGAGGCAAGTATGGCTTCTTCCTGGCTTTGCATCCTTTTAATCCCACTTCTAATTAGCATCTTCTCACTGTTCGAGCTGATATGTTTTTGTTTGCACCCTCCTTAAGTTCAGCAGCAAGCTCTGAAGAACTTTTCCTCCTATCTGTAAGGGATACCCTTTTCAGAGATCTGTCTTCCCTGGCGGTTGTAGACTTTTTACGGCCTTGGCCTTTTCTGTTTTTGAAAGACTTTGTTTCCTTGTACCTTTTAATCGTTGTTTGAACCCCCTTCCTTGAACATTCCATCTTCCTGGCAATTTCTACCTGAGAATATCCTTCACCAGATAAAGCAACAATTTGTGCCCTTTTAATCTCAGAAAGCTGCTTCTTTGGAGGCATTTTCAATTAAATATACTATTATAGCACTGGTAGGAATCAAATATTACCCAAAAATTACGAAACAACCGTTAGCATGACAATAAATCCTTTTGAATATTGGAATGAATTTAGTACGAAACTCAGCTAAAGTTCTTGAGAGAGGCATTAAAGCAAAAAGAAATATTACAATCTACTGTTAAATATTTTACATTTGCATATATATATATATATATATATATATATATGGCTTGGTTTTACGGCATATCAACAATTGTCAGTTGTTTAATTCCAAATCCATTTATATATATGAGCAGTTCTATTTCAAACAAGTCACTTTAGCATAAGTACAAAGTTTAAATGTGAAAAACAATTTCATTTCAAGCAATTCAGTCTACCACTAGAACAGTATTTTGTTTACACACAGTTAAATATAAAAACAGTTCTATTTCAACCCGTTCAGTTTTGCATAAGTACACAGTTTAGTTCTATTTAACCCATAGATAAGAAGACCCTATCATGTGCCACCTCTTCAGACCTGAGGGCAATGACAATTAAGGGATACTCTGCATTCCCCAAATCTCCAGCATTACTGGAGCCTCACCATCAGATTGTTTAGTGTCATATACAGGACACACATTGGGGAAGTCTTACCATCTGTAGATATGCAGTTGGTGTATTCTGCAGTATATATATATATATATATATATATATATATATATATATATATATATATAAACCTGTGCCAAACTAGACCTATTCTATGTATATGTTCGTTGTTATATAAGCCTTGCATAATAGAAGGGCTTGTACGGAAGTATATTAAAGTTTAGGGCAGTGTATTATTTAGAAAAAAGTGCATTTATAAACTTTGTTTTTTGCAGATTGTGGAGCACTTATCAAATTAAAAGGCAAGAAAAGGTCATCAATTTTAACATCTCCGAATTTCCCAGACAACTATGAGAATAACCTCTGCTGTAATTGGTTGATCAAGGTAACCTCGTTTTTGCCTCCTCAGTCACCACCTCCTTCTCAGCTACTATTCTTTTAGTCAAATTCTCCTTCTCCCCCTTATTCTTGTCCTTTTCTTCTTCTTCTTCTTCTTCTTCTTCTTCTTCTTCTTCTTCTTCTAGTAGTCGATCTCCTCCTCTCTTCTTTTTCTTTCTACTTCCTTTCTTCCAATGACCTCCTCTCTTTGTTGTTCTTGCTTTCTATTCTTCGTTTCTACTTCTCTCATCCAACAACTTTTGTTTTTTCTGCTTTCACCTCATTATTCTTTGAGTGAGTCCTCGTGACGTCGGAACTAACGTGCTGACCTATTACGTCAAAATCAGCGAATTCGAATTCCAGTGGCGCTATCAGGTCCACTTTTGGGTCAATAACCCCGGGAAAGGCATGAACCTCTTAATCCACCAGCTATGTGTTAAAGAGTATGATTACTGTTCTTTTAAAAGGACAGCTTTTGTATTAAATAACCCAGGGAGACTGATATGCCATTTAAAAAGAAACCAAACCATACCAAGCTATATCACTTTCTTTTCTTTTTTCATCTCTGTCTATTGCTCTTATCTTCCTCCGTCAAGTCCATTCTGCTGGGGTTGGGGAATACCCCGACTGCATCTCTGCAAAGGGGTACGACCCGCCAACCTGAACGAGTGTCCTGTAATGACACCTAACTGCATCTGATGGTGAGGCTCTAGTCCTGAAGCTTTAGGGAATGTAGAGTAACTCTTTATTACCATTACTCACTGGTCCACCTTGAACCGGAGTGGTAGTACCAGTTAGGTTCCAATCTATTTATCGAATAGAACTGTTTGGTCATTTAACCGTGTGTAAACTAATGACTGATGTTAAATTATATGTATGTTTGTATATTGAACTGCTTCGGTCACGAGATATACACTCTGCAAACTAACATGAACTAAAATATTACAAAATCTCTGAATCACGAAACGAAAAAGAAAGAAAGAAAGAAAGAAAGAAAGAAAAAGAAAGAAAGGAATGAAACGAAAAAGAAAGAAAGAAAGAAATGAAACCAAAAAGAAAGAAAGAAAGAAAGAAAGGAAGGAAACGAAAAAGAAAGAAAGAAAGAAATGAAATGAAACGAGAAAGAAAGAAAGAAAGAAAGAAAGAAAGAAATGAAACGAAAAAGAAAGAAAGAAAGCAAGAATAATAGAAAAAAGAGAAAGAAAAAATGCGATGGATTAAAAAGACTTGGTGCCAAGAGGGCGGTCAAGACAAAAAAAAAAAAAGATTTGAATTCATAGGCGTGATTTAGTTTTTGATAACCTAGAGCTTTTTCTGGGTTCAATTGACAAAAGAAGATGGTATATATGGTTAGGAAAAAAGAACATGAGCTCGAACCTCATCGATCGTAGTGAGATCGAACCTCACCGATTGTAGGTGAGTCTCAGTAGTCTCGTATTACTAAAATCACTAAGAAGACTAGTATTATATACTTCAAGAAAAGTGTTTACATTTAAAAAGAGGAAAGGTATGAATCACCATTAATAATAATAAAAATAATACATGGAAAACAAGAATAGATATGATCGGGTTGGAAAAATGATCCTGAGGGAATTGTGTAAGATGTTAAAATTTGAACATGCTGACAAATGATATATACACAAACCAGAATCTGTCCTAGAAAATGAGACCCTTAAAATTTTCAGGGACTTTCAGATACAAATGGATCAACAAATCAAGACCAATTGTTTATAAAAAAGTAGAAAATAATTTATCATCTATAGGATTTTGCCGTTCCAATGGACTTTTAAATTGGCTGAGATACTTTGAATAGTCCTGGAAAATTAAGAAGACACTCTGTTATCAAGACTTCTGGGAAAAGCCATTAACTGGTGCAAAAAAATCACAAAGTGTATAACAATAATAATAACAACAACAACGATCAATCGCATAATAAGCGAATGCGGTAAATTAGCAGAGAAAGAGGATAAGACTAAACACGACTGGATGGGCAAGGTGATCCACTGAGAACTGTGCAAGGAATTGAAATTCGGCCATACCAACAAATGGTATATGTGCAACCAAGAATCTGTCCTGGGGAATGAAATTCGCAAACTCCCCTGGGATTTTGAGTTACTGACGCATCACCTAATCTCGACCAGACGACCAGACATATTAACAGCAACAAAAAAAAAAAAAGAAAAAAAAAAAGAAAAAAGAAAACTTGCCGAATCGTGGACTTTGCTGTCCTGGCTGAACTCGAAGTAAAATTGAAAGAGTAGAGTGTTCACCAATGATCCGGGAGACCTGGGTTCAATCCCAAGTCGCGTCATACCAAAGACTTTAAAAATGGTACTTGATACCTCCTTGCTTTACTCTCAGAAATATAAGGTACGTATCAAAGGTAAAGTGGAGCAATCCAGGGAAAGGAGTAATACCTTCCCCAACACCTCGGTGTAGAAGCTAATGAAAAGAGAGCCTTCTGGTCGCCCTCGACTATGGTCACCAACTTTACTTTACTTACTACCTGGACCTTGAGAGGGAATTGAAAAATCTGAGGTACATGAAAGTGGCTGTGATACCAATTATAGTTGGTACCCTTGATACAGTCACCAAAGGATTGGTAAAAGGACTAGAGGACTTTGAAATAAGAAGACGAGTGAAGACAATCCAAACTGGAATGATAACTATTGTTGTTGAAGTTGCCGACATTTCTTCACTTTAATATAAATAAATGAAATATTTTAATGATACCCGAAACAGTGAAGGATGAGTTTTTAGCTCAATTGATTTGAGCTTCGTAGCTCAGTCGGTAGAGTAACCGCTATGTTAATAAGACTTCTTCCAGCAAAAAGAGAGGAGAACATATCTTTTATTACTTTCGTTCCGTTCCGTTTTTCGTCGTCGATTCATGAGCCGATATCAGAATTTTGCCGCTTTACTCTCAGACCTTTCTTAGAATGTTAAACGTTCTTCTGATGGTGTATATACGTACATTTCCATACACGTCACATCGGACGACATGCTCTTGAAACTTCAACGCATTAGACTCTTTTTAATGTACCTCAGCACTTATCTTTTTAAGTGTCTGCTCACGTTCTTTTAATCCCAGCTATAAATGCACAGATTGTTGTAGGATGAGTTCTTTGTCCCTTTTTCTTTAAACTTTTAAGACCATCTAAAAACTGAAGCTGATATGTGATGAAAAAAAAACCAATATGAGGGAATTCAATCAAAGAATCTAAAATGCAAAACATGTAATTTCCAATTTCAACTCTGCATTCTTTTTAGGCTCCTTATGATTCGATTATCCGCCTGGAATTTCTCGAGTTTTCAATCGATGGAAACAAAGAAGACGCCTGCACAGATCACGTGGAAGTCAGATTTAACATGATTGGACAGCCAGGAATACGGTATGTGGATTGATAACGTTGTGTTTGTGGGATATTATAAATATATATATATATATATATGTAAACTATAAAATAAAATGAAATAGTTCAAAACGTCACATGGCCAATCTTCAGGAAAGCTTGTAGAGAGACGTCCGAATTCGTTTGAAATTCAGTCCTGTAAAACTCAAAATCGTAAGTTATTATCTGTCTCATTTTCTTGTAAAAATTTCATAAAATTTGTTCTGTATAGAGCATTGTATTTTACAGGTTTAGATATATATATATATATATATATTAAGAGAGAGAGAGAGATAGAGATAGAGAGAGAGAGAGAGAGAGAGGTGGGGGGCACACACATATATATAAACTTACTACATAGTTAGAGAGTTCGCCAATGGCCCGGGAAACCTGGGTTCAATCCCAGGTTGAGTCATACCAAAGACTTTAAAAATGATACTTGATACCTCCTTGCTTAACATTCAGTATAATAAAATAGGGATCAAGGGTAAAGTGGAGAAATCCAGGGAAAGGAGTAGTGCCCTCCCCTACACCTATCGAAAAGGGAGCCTTCGGAAGACCCTCGACTATGGTGGCAAACTTTACTTACTTAGCTATTAACAATAATAATTATAATTTGAGAATTTGCAGAATTTTGGACTTTGCTGTCCCGGCTGGGCATAAAGTAAAGTTGAAAGAAAGCGAAATAAAGGATAAGTACCTCAACCTTTTGGGGTGTCCTCGTGGTCTAATGGTTAAAGCGATGAACTGCGGAATCGTAGTACGCCAGTTCGTACTCCAGTCGCGCTATTATGTTCACTTTCGGGCAAATACCCTTGGGAAAGGTATGAACCCCCTTATTCTCCCTCCAGCTATGGGTAAATAGTAGGACGGACTAGGTTCTTCAGCCTTGGTTAGGCAACTAGTCTAGGAGAAGGAAAACTCTGAATTCAAAACCTGTTAAACTCCGCTTAAAAATTGACCTTGTGTCATAACCTGCCCGAGCGGAGGGGTTGGTAAATAGTACCTCAACCTTGCTAGGGAATGGAAAAAAACTGTGCAACATGAAAGTGACGGTTATACCAATTATAATTGGTACTCTTGATACAATCACCAAAGGATTCATAAAAGAACTAGAGAACTTGGAAATAAGAGGACGAATGGAGGCAATCCAAACTGCAGCATTGTTAAGATCGTCCAGAATACTGAGAAGAGTTCTGAAGACTTGAGGAGACTTGTTGCTACTCAGACTCCAGGGAAAGACTATAAGCTAACACTGATGTGAAAACTCTTAGGGAGCTAAAATAACATGGAATACTGGAATCTGAAAATGGTATAAACACCAACCAGAATCCAAATCACAAACCAAAAAAGTTACAATTCTTTAAAGTTTTGCTATCCAAATAGAAAATAAAGAGCAATAGATTGAATATTGTTGTTAAAGAAGAAAAAAAGAAAAACATGCCTTTCGAATGATATGGCTCTGCCAAATGATATTAACATATCAGCAAAATAATATGATAAAATCAGTAAATACAAAAACATGAAAATAGAAATTTGAAAAAAAAAAAAAGTGGAATCTTAAAACTACCACGGTACCAGTAATAGTGGGAGCACTGGGTATGATTAAAAAAAAGAGGCAGATAAACACATTAATAAAATACCTGGCAGCATTAAAATTGCACTTGGCGGAACTGCTCCTAACCTTATCAGTTTAATTAGAAAAGTAACACTTAAAGTATCAATGGAACGTAGAATACATATAATCGTTTAAAAAATAACTTTTTATCTTGTGGATTTTGCTGTTTCCTAAAAGAAAGTGAAAATATTGACAAATACTTAGATTTTGTCAGAGAGCTAAATAAAAGCTATTGATCGCGAAAGTGACGGTGATACCGACTGTATTTAGTGCACTTGCAGCAGTTCCAAAAAGGCTTAGAAAAGAAAATAGAGAAACTTCGAATCAGAGAGAGTGGATCGAAACCATGCTGGCCACAGCAGTTAAGATCAGTTAGAATACTGAGAAGAGTCCCGGACTCTACTTTGCCTGGATTGCTCCACTTTACCCTTGATACGTACCTTATATTGCCGAGTGTTAAACAAGGAGGTATCAAGTACCATTTTAAAAGTCTTTGGTGTGACGCGACCTGGGATTGGCGAACACTCTACCCACTGGGCCAATGAGTCTTGTAGATAACATGTTTAAATGAACCTGAGCTAATTTTTTCGCACAATTAAATGTTTTCAAGTATTTCTATGTAAAAATGACAAATTTATTTAACATCAATGATTTGTTTGCTCATGATTAAATACGATTTGTTAATAAATATATTTTCAAATGAGTTGGAACCCAACGATGGACAGAATTTATCACGTGGTCAATTTCTAAGCGGGGTAAAGTCTGTCTTAAATTTAGTGTAGTTCTTTTAGATTGGTTGTAATAGATAGGGTAATTTCAATTCCATAGATTTTGGTAATATACAATACCAAATAATATCCGTTTTAATGTTATGATATTTAGCGAGAAGTAATATAATACAAGTATCTTTAGTTTAGAAGAAAATCAATTTTTTTATGAAAAAAATTGGTATGAGTCTACCAATTTTTGGGCGATTGTGTAATACCTAATAATATTCATTTTGATTGTATAATGATCCTTTAAGTACAATAAAATGCTTATCTTTGGTTTAGAAGATAATTAACTTTTTTTCTAAAAATGAGTTGAAGCGTGTACTTATTTATCATATTTACCAACCCCTCCGTTCGGGCAGGATATAACACAAGGTCAATTTTTAAGCAGAGTTTAACAGGTTTGAATTCAGTGTTTTCCTTCTCCTAGACTAGTTGCCTCACCGAGGCTGAAGAACCCAGTCTGTCCTACTATTTACCCATAGCTGGAGGGAGAATAATTGGATTCATACCTTTCCCAAGAGTATTAGTGCTATGTGAAATGCAATCAGTCTCGTTCAAGAGTTGAACTCGTGTCGCCGTGTCCATTTCCTATGACGATAACCATTACACCACGGGCACTGTGTACTTATTTATGAGCGATACAGTTACGTAGTGCTAAATAGAATCTACAAGAACCTAACTTGTTCACGGATCGTCTAGCAACAGTTAAAATAGCTGTGTAACTTTCGTTAGAACCCCCGTTCGACTGGTTTGCACTTTTGTGATAAAATGCCCCTTTTTCTAATTGTTGCATAGTTTGACCCTCTGTACATATGTATCCAACTTTTACGCCAGGGTTTGGATGTGATACAAGGACAATCTTTAAGTAGAGTAAAGTTGGTTTGAACTCAAGGAGTGGTTGCCTGAAGACAGCTAAAGAACCCAGTCTGCTTTAATATTTATAAATAATTTGTGAGAGAACGGATGAAGTCATGTTTTACGCAAGAGTTTTAGGGCGAACTGAAACGTGAACAATCTCGTCCAGTATTTGAAATCGGGTCACCTCTTCCAGTTCCAATGACGATAACCGTTACACCAATCACGCAGTTATAGTATGAGACAGATGACTGGTAAAGATTGGAGGTTGCAATTGTCGAAAAATTTTGAAAACGATATAAGTTCTTAGGTACTTGTTATAAATGCGAGAAGTATACGTAGGTCGACTGAAAAGTTCACAGGCTAACCAAGATACTCTCATGGTATGTGAACAATCGAGACTTATTTTTTCAATATATTCCCTTTTTTGATCCACAAAATTCTTCCATCAGTGTTTCAGTGCTTGCAATCCTTTACTCAAAAAGGTTATTGGCAGCAAATATGACGTCAGCATAAGAACTTTCCAGCGCATGAACTTGAAAATTTCATCGGCTGACCTAAGTAAATTTGGTGATTGAAGTCGAGGGTGACTCAGAGGCTCCCTTTCCAATAGCTACTACACCAAGGTGTAGGGAAGGGTGCAACTCCTTTCCCCGGATTGCTCCACTTTGCCCTTGATCCTTACTTTCTAATACTGAGTGTTAAGCCAGGCGGCATTAAGGACCATTTTTTGAGTCTCTGTTATGACTCGACCTGGGTTGAACCCCGGTCTCCAAGCCCATTGGTGAACACTCTACCCACCAGACCAAATGGCCTGGGAGATCGGAGTTCAACCCAGGTCGAGTCATATCAAAGACTCAAAAAAATGGTACATGGTGCTGCCTTACTTATCACTCAGCATTATAAGGTACAATCAAGGTTAAAGAGGAACAATCCTGGAAAAGAAGTTGTGCCTTCCCTTTACATATCGGTGTAGTAGCTATTGAAAAGGGAGCCTTCGGTTTCCCTCGATTAAGGTCACCAACTTAACAGAAATACCTTCGTATTAATATGTTGTGTCCATGTAGAGGTTATCAAGGTTGTTATAGTGAAAATTCTCTGGGAACGTTGGGCTTAACAATATAAAAGTATGTATTTCTAATATATCATTCCTTTCTTACTCCAAGACAGGTGTGATGCACATGCATATTCAAAAGGCAGATAAATATATCATAGCACTCAAAAAGCTTCAAATATATTACATTAAAAATAGTTTTCCGGGGCAGAATGTTACTCAAGGCTAACATTTAAGCGGAGTAAAGCCGGACTGAATTCACAGTTTTCCTTCTCTTAGTCGGGTTGCCGAACCAAGGATAAAAAACCTTGTCTTTCCCATCATTTACTTATAGCTGTGTGGGAGAACAGACTGATTCATGCCTTTTCTAAAAGCAATGGTGCGAACTGAAACGCGAACAAATTCGTCCAGGATTTGAACTTAGGTCTCCGATTCCATTTCCTACAACCCTAGCCATTATGCTAAACACATAGCCATTATGCTAAACACAACTTCTAAAAAACTATAAAGCCCATATAAGAATCTTTGAATTGTTCACAATTCGCTTCCTTTTTTTTTTTGCATCCCCCAGTGTTTTCATTGATCATTTCAGAAATTATTGGGAAATAAACTTTCACAGAGCAATTGTGGTATTTTGGTGTCAGAACTTAAACTATTGTCGAGTGGAATGTGTCAGTGATTGAATCTAATTAGGATCAGCGTAGAAAAGCAATTAGTTGCACTGATGACCGCACCCCATCCCACCCTCGATAAACTCTAGGGTTTTAAGTTCAATTGTAAATAGAAGTACTGATTTGTTGCTAGTAAATTCAGTCGGGAGGGATGAATTTATTTGTTGCAAATGAGGGCATCCATTTGCAATAATTTTATCGTTCCTTTAGATACATATTGGATGTAATGCGAAGGCATCGTCAGGATACTACAAAAGACCGGATCCTTATGGTGCCCATCATTCAATGTCAACGACGCTACGTCGGCTATATCAACAGGATACCTAAAACTAGTCACGTTGATCAGATTCTTCCACTGGTCGACGACCACAGGGCAAGCAAGACAACCCCCCACCAAAAAAACAAAAAACAAACATGATCTTCATACTATTTCAACGAAATGAAGTATTCAGTCTATGGATATATCTGCTGCCAACCCCGGGTCCAAGAAATCGACATCTCGTAAGAACGTGATAACTTCCGATATCAACCATATCCTTTCTCATGAAGAACACTGTTCGATTAAATATAATTCTTGGTATATATCCTTCAGAAGGTATTCATTTACTGCTCAAAAGCTACGAATGACACAAGGTAATTTGGACATGAGGACTGTATACTGTATTTTGATACTGGTAAATTATTGTCGCCTATCCGGCTTTTTTTTATCGCAAGCGTCAAGGCACATCTTTGAACCGAAGCCATTATTTCAGTTGCGCGGAGCAGCCATAATTCCAGGAGATAGTTCTTTAGAAACGAAGTTTTATCTTTCAATATCAAATAATTTCTATATCATTTCACTCTCTCTTTATATATATATATATATATATATATATATATATATATATTAACGGGGGACTTGACATTGTAAGGAAAAAATAATTCTGGACTCGATTATTATTGAATAAATTCTAATAGATGACGCACTCCTGTGGACCCCTTTACATGGACAAGCAAAAGCAGGACGACCTGCAAGAACCTATATTCAGTAGCTCTGTGCAAATACAGGATGTAGCTCTGAAGACCTGCCGTAAGCAATGGACGATGGAGAAGGGTGGCGAGAAAGGGTCAGGGATATCCGTGCTGATGGCGCAACACGATGATGATGATGATGATGATATTAAAAATGACCACGAATAATGTAGTAACTTATATTTTGATAAAATGCAAAGAGAAGATATTTTTAATGTTGATGATGTTTCTGGAAAGACTAAATAAGCGATCTTTCTTTTTGGACATTTTGGGTAAACCTACTCTAGAATAAGCAAGTATATAATAAACATATTATCTGTTTCTAAATAACGGCTTTGACGGTAAAATTAACCTACGGTAACCTCTCATGACTTCTCTGGTCAAGACAACCTTTATTTCCAAGTTAAGTTACCTTTCTAGACTAATTTTCACTTTACTTGGGTCTTATTAGTTTCGAGAGATCAACGAAACCTATTGCCCGTTTATTCTCAAATAGAGTCACCCTAAATCCTGATGAATTTATTATTAGTTTAGAAACTAGACTAATTTTAATTCATAGTGGTTTAGCCACCTATGAGACACATACAACTATGCTAAGTAAACATCTTGATAAAAAAAAAAAATTACAAACACAAACTGGTTCTTTTAAAAAGTATTAATGGATTCTTTTTTGCAAAGCAGTGTTAAAGAAATGTTTGGGAATCAATCGAAAATCAGTCAGTCGGTTTTAACTTGTCTTTTCAACAAAGAAAACGTTGAAAAAAAAAAAAAAAAAAAAACAGAGAGAGAGAGAGAGGATAACAAATATGCAAAAAATTTGGGTTTTAAACTAATAAAATAAATTGCCTCTTTTCTAAGGACGAAAGGACGAAGCGGTTCAATGAATAATCTTTTCTACAGTTAAATCTTATTCCTAACACTCGAAAAAAAATATGAATAAATAAAACAGTTATAATGATACCATTCAAAAGCATTCAAAGAGCTGCAATCTAATTTGATGATTTTAAAATCTTAACTCCCACTTATGAGTCAAGTAGTATCACTGTTGTCCTTCGACAGAATGACTTAGGAATTAAATAACCGATGAGAGTTGATATGCCATTAAAGCTAAAAGCAAACCAAATAAAACTTAAAATCTGAGGCTTCACCACATTAGCACAGAAGGTTAACACTGTGATAACGCACAAAAAATTGTATAAAAATAAAGTATTTGTATTCATCATTCAGATAAGATATGCCGAATGACTAAAGTGGCAGTAAGTGAGCTCGAACCCAAGTGATATTCTCTTTCAGACTAATTCTCTTCGGGATAGGCATGAACCCTCTTATCTCCACTGGCTATCCGTTAAATAGTATCACTGCTGTTCTTCAACAAGATGGTTTTGGCAGTAAAGGACCCATGAAGGTTGTATTGTGTCGTGAAATACTTAAGGTTAACATCCACGTAAAAAGAGGTATTTATCCCGGTACACGGTTGAGTACGCCGACTAATGTAAATAATCGTTAGTCGTACGTTGCTCTCCCAGTCTCGAGCGAGCACTGTTTAAAAAAATTTTTTAGACGAGTCTATCTTGTGGGGATGTTCCAGCTAATCTACTGCATACCCCTTTTTTAATCGTCTACTTCCTCTGGAAGTCGTACTTCTTCCTTTTCGAAATTATCTTTAGATCCCTGAAAATGTCCTCTTCCGTTTATTTGACCGTTTCTTCTCAGGTGTTACTAACAGCACCAGTACGTCAAATAAGTCATAAATAAGCTTCATTGATTTTTCCTTCTAGGTATCTATATCCTCCGAGTACCCTTTCCCCATTTGGCTGTGATGTCTGTTTATGGTATTTTTCATATACATTAATATCCCGATACGTTTATCAATGACACCAGCCTTCCAACTTTTTTTTACCGTATATCCATTGAAAAAGTTTTCTCTTGGTATATAAAATTTTGTATCTATTTTTTTCCTTTAATGGTAATCTATTTTTCTTTCGCAACAGTTCATCGAACACAGATCTCATTTTTCTCGTGAACATTGACACAGGTAGTGAAAATCCCGAATTAGTATTTGATTTCAGTGTCACACGTTACACTCTTAAAAATTTATGGATATCGTGGACGTATTCGTTTCCGTCGGACTTTTAATATATATATATATATATATATATATATATATATATATATATATATATCAAAATTCCATCACAGATTAAAAAAAAAAATTTTTTGTACTGTTGATCGATAACTTTTTTTTTCTTTGTGATAAATGTGTATATTTTTGCTTTGTTTCTAATCTCCTCGATCGTCACTGGTAATCCCCGTATGGTGTTGCAAAGCACGCCTTTTATTTCGATTACTAATCTCAGACTTGCTATCGCAGTTTCCTCTAATGGTTCACATAGTTTAGGGATTAACCAGGATAGCCCATTCGGATGCCCTAACTTCTCAGATGGGAGGAACTCTATCTTAAAATTATAATCTAACAGTAATGTTTTCCATCTCTGAAGTGGATTTGCAGTATGTGTAAGAATCCCTTTTTTTTTTTTTAGCCACAAATAGACAGTAACGGTCAGCTGTCCGATAAATGCGTAACACTTCTTCCATAAATTAATTTATGGAACTTTTTAACTGCAAAAATTATCCCTAAAGCCTCTTTTTCGATTTGGCTGTGCCTTCTTCAGCGGGAAATAGTGTTTCCGATGCATGCCCAATCATTTTTACTCAGTCGCTGTTTTCTTTGTGCTATATTACGGCTCCTAAAGCTAAATTGCCAGCGTCACTTATCCTTCTTTGGATCGTAATGCGTCAGATTCATTACTCTTAATACGTGCATTTTTGTAAAAAACAATTACTGTAGTAATTTGTTAGCCGCCAAAACGCTTGTCGAGGTGACACATTTGTTGGTGCAGGTATGTTTTTTTATTATCGCAATCAGCCTCAATGGGTTTGGCTTTCTACTTTTCGCATCTATAACTTGTCCCGAATATTTAATTTTAGACTTAAAAATTCACATTTATCCAGACTAAGTTTCAAGACGTATTGATTTATTTTTCTTAAAAAGCCCTTTAACACACTCGTCATGTTGTTCTCGATTTTCACTCTTGATTAAGATGTCGTAAAGGTTGGCTATTACGATATCAACATTATTCGGTTATGGTTTGCTGAAAAATGCCTGGTGCGGCCTTTATCCTGAATGTCAGTCTGTTGAATCTATATAGACGTTTTGCGTTTTTATATTTAAATACTTCACACAGAGGAATCTGGAGGTATGCTTCAGACAAATCTAGTTATGAAAATACTTTACCACCTCTTAATTTCACGAATATGTCTTCATTACTTTGTTGAGTGTAATTGTATATTTCCAAACAATCAATCAATCCCGTAGAAAAATTTGCGGAGGACCTAATTTTATTATTTTTCTTTTTCACGTAAACGGTAGACGTTTCCCACTCACTATAGTCTGTTTTAGTCAACATGCCTACTTGTTCTACATGGCCTAATTCAGTTCTAATAGAAGTTTCGGCTGCAAAAGGTACATTTGCCTAAAAATTGGCCTCATATTCTCTTTAATTTTGAATATCGCTTGAGCTTTTGTGCACCTCCCAAGACCCGCAGAAAAAAAAATCCGGGAAATTTTATCATTGATTCTTTTTTTATTTGTCCACGCTGTAAGAATTAACGCTGACACAATAGCAGAATGAATTAATTATGTACCATCGCCAGATACGGATATGGTAAATGGACATATAATGTTCATTTAGATAGAACATAGGAATCTCGAAATTCGAAAAACACGTAACAACTTCTCAGTTCAGGTACGAAACATGGCGTAACGGTTATAGGCGTTGGTTCCCTGAGCTTCTAAGAAGACAATCATCTGAAGGTTGCAGGTTCAATCCATACTACAGGCGAGTAATATACAGGAATACTTTACACTTGTACCCGGTTATGGAAAACGGAATCAGAAGAGGCGCCCCCCGTGGTTTCAATAAAGGACATAGTTCGAAGTTCCGTGAAGGTTCCCGAGATCGACAAACACCTGAAAAAGGCCAGAGGACATATCGGCCGAAACATTGTGGAAATAACAATAAAGATGAAGACCATAGTCCGAGAAACCTTAATGATAAAAATTCTCAGTTCAGGTGCGAAACTTTTCATTACCTTTGAATTTAAAGGTTTTTCAACATAAGGAGAGAGAGGTACAATCTTTCTATTCTGGCTTTTTCATCTGTCCGCCATCTCATGCGACACCTGCCCAAGGCCTCTGCGAGCAAGCGAAAGTCAACCCTTCTCGTCCGGTGTCTAGTCTCAGCTCAACTAACTTTCTTCAAATTCCCAAAATCCCCCGCTCGCTTCCGGTGCGTGATGTAATTCGCATTTGCTAGCCCCGTTTCCCATCTCGGGCTATTGTGACATCTCTGAGTGACACGTCCGCTCTGCCGGCGCGCACGCGCGTGAACACCTGCGTTAATGTTGCACCTAAGTAACCCATGCGCTGAGCCGAAAGGTTCTCAGTCTAACTAAACCCAAAGGCATAAAACGAAATCCCTCGGCCATTGTATTACAATTAATTTGTTGGTTCAAAAAGTCAGATGACTCAATCCAATCCATACCGAACTGGTTCTGGGTTCGATTCATAACGAATCTTTTTATTTCTCTAGTTTTCCCCATAAATATTATTTTTGTATAACATTATCCTTCAATTCCTTTAATTTTTTTCCTGTTATGCTATATGTGAAGTTTTTCGTCTTTAATAGAGTTGGTCTACCAAATTTCTTTCAAATTTGTTTATTTATCAATGTCACATTTGAACCGGTATCCAGTTGGGACTGAATCTTTTTATTGTTCATCTGTACTTTCTCAAACCTCCTTTTAATTTCTATCTATGTGTTTTTCATTTTAGTTTAGTTAACAGTATTTTTCGTCCTGCAATGCCAAAAATACCTTCGGACTCATCGGCATTCCCCTTATTAGGGGCGCCTCAGGCTCCAGGCAATAAACCTAACCCTCCGTTAGGGGGGTAAAAGCCTGAGGGGACAGCACCCTGAGGCTGGATGAAATCTCCAATGCCGAGGCAACACCCGATCGAGCCGCGTTGACCAAAACACGGCCGACCGAAGTGCGCTCCAAACGACTGCAGAGGCGAACACGGAGGTTTGACCAGCTGTTACTTCCTCCTCATGACTGTACTTAAATTCGCTGATTGAATTTATTACCGAGTCTTGTAAAAAGAATTTGCATGGCCTTACTCTTTTTTTTCAACACTAACATTTCGAACATTCTTTGAAACCGTTCGTTTTGTTTTTCACAGCGTTCTTAGTCCAATCGTTGTTGCTCCTGTAAACGTTCGTTTTGGTTTGATTTTGTTTGGTTTTATGGCATATTAACCATTATAGATTATTTAATAGCAAATCCTATATATATATATATATATATATATATATATATCAAATACATATGGTTTATAAATATATTTTGTTGATGACATTTTAAACGAGCTTGAGTTCATTCTTTTTTGGCATGAAATTAAATGGTTTGCTTTGTTTTATGGCATATAATCATTTGTAGGTTATTTAATGCCAAATCCGGCTTATATATATATATATATATATATATATATATATATATATATATGATTGTTGTTTTGCCAAAAACTCCATGGAACCCAGGGTCGCAGTCTATATTCCATGAATTAAATATATATATCTAATATATATATATTTATTTATTTATTATTATTATATAATAGCTCTATCTTAGATATTGAGCACTCTCCATATTATATTGCACTTGGTTCGACACATACTCACAAAGTGATTTAGTGACAACCAACACTCTTATATATATATATATATATATGGTTGTGTATGGTTTTATGGCATATAAAGCATTGTGGGCTTTTTAATGCCATATATATCAAATATATATGATTTGTAAACACATTTTGTTGATAACATTTTTAAACAAGCCTGAGCCCATTCTTTTGCACACAGATAAATTGTTCCAATTTATTTACGTATAACTAACAATTCAAATAAACATCAGTCATTTGTTTGCTCACCGATTATTATCAAACATTTCTATTTGACCAATAGATAGGACGCTATAGCCGGGCCAGAATGGACCTGGGAGCGATGGCAATGAAGGAGTACTCCACATGTTCCAAATCTCTAATGATGGAGTCTTGCCATCTAATTGTTTAATGTTATATCCAAGATACTCGTTGTTTCTTACCCCTCTGCAGAGATACAGTGTATCCTACAGCCCCAGCCGATTGGGCTGATTCATTTTGGATTTTCATGAATTCCACCATTACTTCTTTTAAATCGTTTATGTTGCTTCGTAAAGACAAAATTCAACCAATTCAACAATTTCCTGCTTTCCAGGAATTACGAAACAATTAAAAGTCTTTCTTGTTTTAAAAAGTCACTCTATTATGTTGACGTAGAATTAATGCGATTTTGAGTTGTCCCAAATGTTGGTATTTCGCTGAAAATTTTCTAACATTCAAAATTTCGTGGCAAGATCTGCCCAGTCGGCTGGGTCCATAGAAAACATCAACTGTTTCTCTTCGGAGGAGTAAGACCCCCTAACGAGTGTCCTGGATATGACACTAAACAATCTGATGGTGAGGTTCCAGTGATGCTGGAGCTTTGGTGAATATGGAGTACCCCTTCATTGCCATCGCTCCTAGGTCCACTCTGTCCCGGAGTAGTAGCACCTGAAAGGGTCCGATGCATGGGTCAAATAGAATTGAACTGTATACTTATGCTAAACTAGATTGTTTGAAATGGAACTGTTTTTTATATTGAAACTATGTACTCATGCTAAACTGAATTGTTTGAAATAGAACTGTTTTCATATGCTAAACTAAATTGTTTGAAATACATCTATTTTAAATATCGAAACTGTGTACTTATTCTAAACTGAATTGTTTGAAATAGAGCTGCTTTTACATTTAACTGTTTGTAAACAAAAAATATTCTTATACTAAATTGAATTGCTTGAAATAGAATTTTTTATATGTATAAAAATGGATTGGCATTAATAACCTACAATGATTGATATGCCATAAAACCAAACGAAACCAAACCAAATCGTAGCCAGATGTTGGTATTATGCTTAACATTCGAATCCTTCGTAGCCAGATGTGACGTGAAATTCGTAAGGTCGACAATCAGGTAGAAATAAGAGGTATACTGTTCTGGATATATTAGGGTACACGGTTGCGTACACCGACTAATGTAAATAACTGATAATCTTAAGTTCCTCTCTTCGTCTAGAGCAAGCACTGTTTGAAAAAGTCTATCTTGTGGGAGTGTTCCAACTACGCCGCAACAGGTTGATATCACATTAATGAAACTAATCCAGTTAAGATAAGAGTAAGTTTCATTCAGTTAATTCATTTATTTACTGAATAATCTAATTAGATATAAATGTGATACATATGTTCACCACCAAATAAAGATTCAGTAATTTCTTCATTTTATTTTACTGGATGATTGATATCTTAAAATATGTAAAGATTTTATACTTTCATTAAACATTGTGATAAGAATAATTGTCAATGCTTTTTTTTTTCATTTATTGATTGAATCATCAAACACCCCAAAATTATGAAGATCTAAAACTTACGTTAAACATTTAGATAAGAGTAAGTTTCAATGCTTTTTTTCATTTATTGATTGAATCATCAACCCCCAAAATTCATAAAAATGTAATACGTATATTTAACATGTAAATCAAGAGTACGTTTTAATCGTTTCTTTCATTACTTTATGGATAATATATACTTATACTCACAAATAAGGAAAGTCTATTTTCCAATAATTGATTTTATTTTTTTATTGACTATTTAAATCCCCAGTTATCTAAACTTTTTACTTCTATACACCAGCAAGATGTAACTAAATTTCAGTCATTTGTTTCGTTTCTTCTTATTTAACAATTAAATCCTAAAAGTATACTGTCAATAAGCAAAAATTCGACCATCATATATATATTTCTTTAGCCTTTTTCTACCTCAAACTACTCAAAGAATGTCGAGTTATGGACGATGACAGCTTTGAACTTTTTAAAAATTAAGTGTAACTGCTCAGTAAAATGAAATCGCAAAAAGAAAAGGAGTTGTTCTAATTTTTGATTCTAAGAAATAGAACTTTCAATTCTAAGAAATGGAATTTTTAATTTTAAGAAATAGAATTTTAATTCCCAATGTGGAATATTAATTTCAAAGAAAAATGAATTTTCATATCTAATATTTCCCCGATATCATATTGCCGCACTCTTGGAATGAAAAGAGAGTCTATGAATAAAGCCACTTTCAAAGATCTATCAAGTGCTTAAATGAGTGGTCTGAAGCTTAGTCTATCGTAAAGTTGGACGGGTTTCGATTCCGGCTTCGAGCGTCCTGCGTGTCTAGCCACACTGAAGAGTTCTGATAGAACGAAACAGTCTGTCTGTGGATGACTATATATATATATATATATATATATATATATATATATATATATATATATATATATATATATATATATATATATATATCCCTCATTTCTCTAAAACCATTCAAATAAGAAAAACAAAACATGCAGGACACAGCTGAAGAAGTAAGGACGAGCTCATAAGCGACGGGCTTCTGTGGACTCCTTCTCACGGACGTTGGACGTCCGGGTAGAACCTACCTACAACACCTGTGTACAGTAACAGGATGTAGTCTAGAGGACATGCCGAATATGATGGACAATAGGGTAGGTTGATTTTTCACTTTTTTTTAAATATCAAAAGGAATAATGCACTGAAAGTTGTGTATATACCGATTAAATACTCACACCAAAAATTAGATCTGAATCTTTAACGTTTTTTTGCTAATTTGGCATGAAAGATTTTGAATTAACACGTACTGAAAAGTCCTCAATTTTGCCAGATTTGGCCTAAATATTGATGTAAAAACCAAACAATTTCAGTATCTAAATTAGGAAATCTTATTTCATTTTATGGGAATATAATAAATGAATTATAACAAAACTTCAAATTGAAAATTGAACCCCTACCCCACCCTGCTTTACTTGTGTCGAATCTAAAATGCTATTATTCAAGTAGTAATATTCGAATATATTGAAAAAAACTTTTTCCTGATATGAATTGAAATACAACAAATAAACAAATATGGAAAAACAAATAATTGTTTAATAATTTTTAATATATGGAATCAAATAGTTCCATATATGAGCCCTTAGATGAAAACGCTGGTTTCAATTGTTGGCACAAAACTTTTGCAAGTATGTGCTGGTGCCTTACTTCAAAGCCATACACGGATTGAGAAGCCTCCATTAATAACTTAACTGCCCGTTCCACACCTTGGGAATGTGAAGGGAAATCTGGCAAGTTAATCTTTTCACCAGTTAACAATGAATTCTGTAATTCATCGTCAGAAAAGTCTAGTGTGAGTGGTGGTTCCCCGACACCATTTACTGACAAATCAATTAAATCAGTCCCGTGCACAGCTTTAAAGTTGATCATTGGGATCTTTTAAAATCTTTTCTTGACTGGCTTCCCTCTTCTGAAAGAATATAAAAATAATTTGAGTTTAATTTTTAAATGCAATTTGTTCTGCTTTAATAATATTTGGTGAAATATGGAGGTGCCCGATGTGTAATTGTTATCGTCGCAGGAAATGAACACGGCGACACGAGTTCAAATCCTGGACGAGACTGACTACATTTCACATAGCACTAATACCCTTGGGAAAGGTATGAATCCAATTACTCTCCCTCCAGCTATGGGTAAATAGTGGGACAGACTGGTTCTTCAGCCTTGGTTAGGCAACTAGTCTAGAAGAAGGAAAACTCTGAATTCAAACCTGTTAAACTCCGCTTAAAATTGACCTTGTGTCTTATCCTACCCGAGTGGAGGGGTTGGTAAATAGCATAATATTTGGTGAAATCAGATGTAATCTTTAAAATGTTTCAATAAATTGGCACAAGTACTTCAACCAGTTTTGTATGAATAAATATAAACATACCTAATGGCCAAAATTCTTTTTATACCCTCTTCTCTCCCTTCAGGTTCATCAAATTTCACCATTGAAAATAAAAAATTCTCCAGAAGTAATGCCAAGGCATTATACTGGAGGTTTTTTAATGTAATCCTTTGAACCTCAATTGGTTTCTTTCGTATCCTGTCAATCATATTGTAATTATAAATTTGCTGGTGATGGAACTTGTTACTTTTTTTATATCAAACCAACAAATAGCATAAACATTCACAATAAAACTTATCAAACTATATAGTTTGGCCGAAAGATTCTGTGGATATGTCCCACAAGTCCATAGGCACATGAGCCTGATGGCCAAAGTTTACCACCTTGCTTGGTTTAATGGACCAATTTTCCACGATGCAAATCTAGGGCCCACCTTACCTCTAGAAATACCATCTGTATATTCATAGAGTAGACTTTGGTCACTACTAAGGCTATCCATATCTTTCATTCCAAAATGAAACTCCAGGGGATTCTCAACAGCTGAAAAAGATTTTTGTGGTAAATTATGGCAATCATTTGCACATAATTTACCAAATGGAGAATTGAATGTAGTGTGCCTTTTTGTGGTGCCATCTAAATGTTTGAATAGAGCTTTAAATGGAAGTTCATCTTGATGTAAGGAGCAACCAATTGTGTGAAGATTTCTTTTTATTTCTATTTTTTTCTAAAAGTGTAACAAGTCCACCTTCACAGCCTCTATTTGCATTCGTGTTGTCAACAAGGACAGCCTTAATAGTGTACCAGTCGCACCAATATCAGGAAGAACCCTGTGAGTCAAATATATACTCTCACTTGGTGTCTCCTTTGTGATTGTCAAGTGGCATTAGGTCCTTTGGCTTTTTTCAGAATTTTACTTCCATTTTCCTCCACTGATTCCTTGTAGTGTAGTGTGTCTTTTTCTTGCCATCAACTCCTATACAAAGAAGATTCTCCACATTTCCATTATGCTTTTCATAGGCATTTGTTTTCACTTTAGCCTTTGCTCTATTTTACATTTATCCATATAGATATTCTTTATATCTATATTAGGGATAAAAAGGCCAATAGCCCTCAAATCCAAGAGTAAGGCATAGGCAAGGCTGGCTCCAAGATTAGAAAATATATCACCCCTAACTCAAGAGCATACCTTGGAATTTTTGTGAGGTTATAAGGCACTTGGAGAGGACTATCTAGCTGTCTATAATCTTCTGTTTCATCACTTGGAGAAGAGGAGTAAGAATGGGAAGAATCACCCTGAACATATAATGTTGAAGCTATTGGTGGGGATATCTTCATACTTTTTGTTGGCTTTTTTTGTCAGAGGACAAGTGCAGATGTTGTGCTTAGTCTGGCAATTTTCGTTGGTGCATTTGACATTAATATTGTCACAACTTCAAACTGGCAGGTTGCACGAACATGATGATATATCAAAAAATGTATCCAACTTTTCCTTCCAGAATTTTGTTTGGGCAGCAGGTAGATGTTTCCTACTTATTTGCTTTGCCTTCTGAAAGCATAGAATTTTCACCTTGTTGACAACACTAATTTCCTTTAACAAAGGCAAACGAGGGTTGACAGCCTTCCAAATATCTATCAGGTCCTTTGCTATTAACTTAGAAATACCTAAACAAGAAAGGTGGGGATAATTGTTCATTAAAAATAGCTGTATTGAATTATTTGTTGACAAGTTCGTGGCTCAGTTTTATCCAAAGGTGATGGTAAACCTGAAAATTTAACTACACCTTTACTTCGAGTGGAATTTCCAGTGTTTTTTCCTGCCATTTTTTAATCAAAATATCTGTAAAAAAGAATATACATATATATATATATATTGTCTGAAAATACACGAAGATGTTTTTAAAAAATTGTAAATAAATTTAGAAATTCATTAAAAAAGTAATGTTTACTTACCAAACAACAGTATTGTACTGTTTAGTTCCAAAATTAACTCGTAAACCGACTTTTCACTAAAAAAAACACTAAATTTTAAAATATAAATAAATTACAATAATTATAAAATGTTTAAATATTTTAATAGTATGTCTACTTTGCGAAATATATATATTTGCGTTAATTATAAGGGTAAAAACATAAACAAACCGATGAACTCCGGAGAGATATTTACCACCGGTGAAAGCCGAAAAAATATCTAGTAAATAAATCGAGGTTTAGTAAGTCGTTATTTGTATTTTAAACTATATATTTTAATGTATTTTATTTTTGTTTGTAATTAAACATAATATAAAAATGGATAATAAACTTAAAAATATCAATTATTTAATAAATTTTATTATTTAATTTTCTTTTAGTCTCAGTTTTAATTTTATGGATACAGGTTTCCAGCGTCCCTAAAATCATAAAATATTATGCCTTTAAATGCGATTTCGCAAAAAAATACAAAATTTTGGAAAAGAATATTTCGTGGGGTAATTTCTGATGTTATTTTGCAACTTTCACCGCATTATTCTTTTTACAGTTCCAAAATCGACCTACCCTAATGGACAATAGAGACGAATGGAGAGTGAGAATCAGAGAAACCTGCGCTCACGGCAAGACATCATGATGATTATGATGATGATGATATATATATATATATATATATAGAGAGAGAGAGAGAGAGGGAGAGGGAGAAAGAGAGAAAGGTAACAAGGGGCTCCAGTCTAATGGCAAAGCTGTGGAAAAGGCAACCTTGCAAATAGAAGATAACTTCAAAATAAAACTGTAGAAAGGAGCTCTAGGATCAAACCTCAGCTAACTTGTAGGTATTCTTTAACGATTAAAGTCCCAAGAAAATTTTTCTGAGATATAACCGGCAGTTTACATCAGTTTTCTTGCTGTACTTGTCACTGGGCTGTAGCTGTGTAGACTCAGCGATTGGCATCAATGTTGTATAAGACAATGTCATTATAATTCTACGACCTATAGATATCTCATCGCTCTGTCATCTTATGTATTTTGTATATTTTCTCAAGTTAAATTAGTTATTACACACGAGGCTTGAGTTGTAAATTTTGGTGGTAAAGTCGGAAATCATCTGGAATTATATGGCAATAACCATATATATATATATATATATATAAGTTAGTGACCATAGTCAAGGGCGACCCGAGAGCTCCCTTTTCAATAGCTACTACACTAAGGTGTAGGGGAGGGCACTAATCCTTTCCTTGGATTGCTCCACTTTACCCTTGATGCGTACTTTATAATGCTGAGTGTTAAGCAAGGAGGTATCAAGAATCAGTTTTTTGAGTCTTTTGTATGATTTGACACGGTCTCTCGGGCTATTGGCGAACACTTTACCCACTAATATATATATATATATATATATATCATTAAGAACAAGAAAATTAATGAGTATTTTTTTATTATAAATTTATTTCATCCGTTTTAAAAAAAAAAATTCTTCAGCTTGATTTGAACAGACATTCATTTTTTTATGATCATTAGTCCCGGGGAATTAATTTTCTTGTTCTTAATGATAATTTGGTGTACATAGGTTTCTTTATAGATGTTTGTATATATATATATATATATATATATAAATATTTACCAACCCCTCAGCTTGGGTAGGATATGAGATATGGTCAATTTTTTAAGCGGGGTTTAACAAGTTTGAATTCATAATTTTCCCTCTCCTAGACTAGTTGCCTCACCAAGGCTGAAGAAACCTGTCTGCCCTACTATTTACCCATAGCTGGTGAATAAATTGGATTCATACCTTTCTCAAGGGTATTAGTGTTATGTGAAATGCCATCAGTCTCGTCCAGGATATGAACTCGTGTCGCCGTGTCCATTTCCTACGACGATAACCATTACACCACGGGCACCTCATATATATATATATATATATATATATATATATATTAATCATCCGTGTATGAGCAATCCCTTAGGATTATTCTGTTTTAGTCTATCTACTGACTTAATAAAGTTTTGGTTAAGTGATTGCCCAGAATGTATCAAACAAAAGTGCTCGAAGTTTTAATTTTGAATTTAAAACATGAAATATTAAATAAAAGGTATCCTAGGTAGGAACCTAAATTATATCCGGTGGTGAGGCTCCATTTCCGGATCCCTGTGGAGTGAAGATTTCGTCTTCATTTATATTACTCCGAAGTCTACGTTGAACTGGAGTAGTAGAGACATGAAACTCAAAAAAACATTGCATGTCCTGGAAGCTGATATAATAACAATTAAAAATATTTGATTTGATGTCTATAGCTAAAAGGTTGCATTTTCAAATAACCGCTATTGTACTTGTTTCAGTAATAAATCATTATCATATTAATGGGTTGCATCTATTTTGAGACAATTTTTAATGACTTTGTCTCCAAATAAGTATTGACACAAAATATTTTCCTCTCTTTTTCAAGGCATTGTAATCGAGGATAAATAGTTGTTTGTGTATAATGTTTTCAAATCTATAACAAAAATATCTATAACAAAATCTATAACAAATCTATAACAAAATAGTGTATACTATTTTCAAATCTATAACAAAAATATCTATAACAAAATCTATAACAAATCTATAACATAAAAGTGTATACTATTTTCAAATCTATAACAAAAATATCTATAACAAAATCTATAATAAACCTATAACAAAATGGTGTATACTATCTTCAAATCTATAACAAAAATATCTATAACAAAATCTATAACAAATCTATAACAAAATAGTGTATACTATTTTCAAATCTATAACAAAAATATCTATAACAAAATCTATAACAAATCTATAACATAAAAGTGTATACTATTTTCAAATCTATAACAAAAATATCTATAACAAAATCTATAATAAACCTATAACAAAATGGTGTATACTATCTTCAAATCTATAACAAAAATATCTATAACAAAATCTATAACAAATCTATAACAAAATAGTGTATACTATTTTCAAATCTATGAAAAAAAAACATAACATTATTATCAGTAGAATCATTAGCAGTCAGACGAGTCCCATGTATAATTAGACATCCTATACTTAAAAAAAAATATACACACATTCAGATTGATTAAATAATGGATTCTAATGGCGTGTAAACCCATCTAGTGTTATAACAACCCTAGAGGTTAGGGAATCACGTTCATTGTCCTCTCATTTATATTTTTGTGCAGTTTCTTAATAGTTTTTCGCTTACGATTCTATTGAATAGGACTAATCTTTCAACAAATCTATCTGCCCCGTAGATGGTTATCCAACCCATACCCCCATTCAGGGCTAGAGTAAAATTTTAAGAAATGGTAATAAAAGAACATTCCACACATGGAGAGCACCAAAAATGAAGCCACACCATCAGGTATACTTTACTGTCATATCCAGGATGCTATTTTTGCAGGGAGGGTCTTACTCCTCAGCAGGGGATACAGTCACTGTATTCTAAACCTTGCCGACAAAGTGAAAGCATTTTGTTCGTGTGGATGTATGTATATCTAATTCGGTTCATTTGTAATTGGTTTGGTTTTATGGCATATCAACCATAGTGGGTTATTTAATGCCAAATCCATTTTTATACATATAAACAGTTATATTTAAAACAATTCAGTTTAGTACAACAGCTTAAATGTAAAAAAAAACAAAACACAGTTCTATTTCAAACAATTTAGTTTAGCATAAGTACACAGTTTCAATGTTAAAAACAGTTCCATTTCAAACAATTTGATTTAGCATAAGTACACAGTTTAGTTCTATTTGACCCATGCATAGGACACTATCAGATGATACCCCTCCGACCCAGGGTGGATCTAGGAGCGATGAAAATGAAGAGGTACTCTGCATTCCCCAAAGCTCCAGCATTACTGAAACCTCACCATCTGGCTGTTTAGCGTCATATACATGATGCTCCTTGTGGGGATGGTCTTACACCTCTACAGAGAAGCAATCAGTATATTTTACAGCGCCATCCGACTCCGCAAGGCTTGTATGTATGTATGTATGTATGTATGTATGTATGTATCTATCTATCTTGTTGCTAATATGTATGTATGTATGTATGTATGTATGTATGTATTATTCGGTTCATATCTATCTATCTATCTATCTATCTATCTATCTATCTCGTTGTTCATGTGTATATATGTATCTATGTATCTATAGATATCTGATTCAGTTCATATCTATCTATCTATCTATCTATCTATCCAAAATATTTATCTAAGTTCTCAATCATAATTTTCTTCATCCTTGACCGTTTGAAAATCGGTAAACCCCAGCAGTTAATAGTTTAAACGAAGGAAGAGAGTAATCATTGCAATTACATTGCATAAAAAGTAAAAAAAAAACAGAAAAAATTGTTGAGCAAAACAACAACGGACAAGATAAATTGGTTCAAACAACATCCTGACCTTTTAACTGAATTTATAAGGTACGCGACAAAGCAGAATACACACACACACACACACACACACACACACACACACACACACACACACACACACATATATATATATATATATATATATATATATGTGTGTGTGTGTGTGTGTGTTTTCTGCTTTGTCGCATACTTGATATTTGCTATGTCATTTTGCAACCGATGATAATTTGCATTAAAAAAATAAAAATAAAAAAGGAAAAATAGAAGAAAAAAGAAGAATTATATAACAAATTGAATAACAATGATAGAGAACTAGAAATTCTCCGGGACTGGGAGGTACTAACGAACCACCAAATCTTGTTCCGAAGACCAGACCGCGTGTACACATGAGGCGTGTTTAAAAATGTATGGAAACTGAAACTGTATTTACCGAGACAGAAAATAAGAATGAATGGTGAATGAATTCCATTCATTTTGCTACCTATCAGAACTCTTCAGCGTGGCTAGACACGCAGGACGCTCGAAGCCGGAACCTGTCCTACTTTACGATAGACCTAGGCTTCAAACCACACGGCCACAAGCGGACTACGTTGGCTAATGGAATTTTTAGGTATTTTATATTTTAGCAAACAGCAGCAGCAGCCTTTGTTTACATTTAATCATACCCTATCGGCTACCAGAGAGCTCAATTCTTTCGAAGAGCCTTGCATTACGCTAACGGTGGTCGACAATTCCTTCGCCAGAGAGCTAACCCCCATGGGGGAGCATATATATATATATATATATATATATATATATATATATATATACCATATAAAAGAAAAAAACAACTTTAAAAATATTTTTTCGTGATAATATTTATTTCAGTATTTTAAAATGCAGGTCTAACATTTAAAAAGTAATGAGCCAGCTGAAATAAATGTTTTCACAAATTAAAAAAAAATATGAGTGATTTTTAGAGGTTTTTCTTTTATATGGAAATATTTCTTCTGTGTTTTAATTAAATATTATTTTGCATTGAGCTCCTGATTGGATTTTAAATTACATTGATATTGTAGAAAGAAAATCCTAAAATGGAATTGATCCAACCATCAGCTGACTTGGCTTTGGATAATATATATATATATATATACACAAGGCGTGGTAAAAATATATTAGGACTGAAGATATAATCACCATCACCGAAAATAATGAATGAAGCATAAAGTTTTACGTAAATTATATATATATATATATATATATATATATCCTCATGTCTTGCCACAGACACGGATATCCCTGACCCTCTCTAGCCACTTCTCCCTATCGTTCATCGCCTCTGATAGGTCTTCAAGGCTACTTCCTGTATCCTCACATAGCCTCTGAATGTATGTTCGAGATGGTCGTTCTGCTTTTGCCCAGCCATATGTATGGGTCCATAAGAGTTCATCACTTATGAGCTCGTCCCTGCTTCTCCAGCAGTGACCTGCATGTCTGGTTCGTCTGACTTGGATAGTTTTCGTGATGGAAGGCAGGTGGCCGTATAGATAGTTGGTGCTTTGCAGTGTGTTACCGCCAGGACTTGTTCAATATTGCTCGCAGCATTCTTGTGTAATTGCCGTCTAGATTCTTCTCCAGCCGTTTAGTTAGCGTCCAAGTAGTGCATCCATACAGAAGTATCGATACGACAGCTGCCTGGAAGAAACTGCGTTTCATTTTATCGGTCAGGTCAAATTTCCATATGATCGATCGCCTATCGATAGCTGTCCATGCCTTCATTAGCCGCGAATCGATCATACTAAAAAGAATTATTTGTATTTGATAGACTTGAAACTGTTTAACTGAGCACAAAAACTGAATTGTTGGCATTTCATATACTTTTCTTCTTATTCCTCACTTATTGACAGGGCGTCAAGGCCGACGGCATTCATTTGCTGTTGGCTTTGAACCCAGCGGGCATTGTCCAGCAAAGGCTGACTTAAGGCCGAAAGGTCCCCAGCTTCGGTTGGGTTACCTTCGAGTGGGGAAGCTACATCATTGACAAATTTGTCACCCTTGTATAGCACAAGACCTTGCCGTCCAGTTTGAGCTATAATCAGGCATACGTGCCAGGACCCATATTTGGGTCCATGCCCAGCTAGGCTCATCAGGCCAACATTGCACTAAGTGGGCCGATGATCAGCATAGTCAGGCAGGGCTCGAGCATCGGCTCGTGCTCGACCTTCCCTCTCCTAAATCCCCACTTTAAGTCGACCTTCGGGTCATTGACCTTGTGTCAAGTCCTGTCTGGTGGGAGGCAGAAACAGATAAAGCCTTAGCTATTGACAGCGATCTGATTTCACACCAGGGAATTGCGTTTAATTAATTCTTCCATTTTTCATTTGCATTTGGAAAGCCATCTCCAACTTCGACACACGAGAGACGTTACCAAATATTTGGCGCCCCTGTCACCTGTACCTTGGAAACTAAGAAGGTGCTTGTCGTAGTGGTTATCGTCTTAGGAAATGGAATTGCTTATCAGGGTTCAGATCCTAGATGTGTCTATTTGCGTTTGACTTCGCACTAATACATTTAAGAAAGACATGAACACATATATTCTCTTCTAATTAACGTGAATACCTTTTATTTAATATTTTTAAATCGCTTTTAAAAAAATCAATTAGGAAAATAATTAACAAAAAGAAGAACAAGAATCATATTAATTTTAAGACAGGTGTATATAGAATTCCGTGTACGGATAAAACAATATTTGTGAGATTTCAAGATCAATCAAAAACGCATGCATGAACACACGACAAGAACGGGTTAGTAAAACAAAATTAAGAAAGCAAATATAGTTTTAATTTAAAAGATTCTAAAATGTTTGTCAATATACATAATAAACAACATAGAAAGGTTCTTGAATCAAGCATATTTCAACGTACAAAACAAAAAGGTTATAAAACAAAGTTGTACTTTAATTCATAAAGAAGTTATTGAATTTCAGATTCTGCGCATTTACCAACGTTGATTTTAGAAAACTAAAGATGCGTGCACTGACGCAAGCACCCGTGATATGGTAGTTATCGCCGAGGGAAATGGGCATGGCTGCCCGGGTTGAAATCATGGACTAGTCTGTTTGCATTTCACATGGTTCTAATACCCTTGGGAAAAGGTATGCATCAACCTGTTCTTCATCCATCTATGGGTAAAAAGTAGGGCAGACTGAGCTCTTGGAAAAAAGAAATTCCTTAATTCAAACCTGTTCAACTTACTTACTTCATTGATAGATGGTCTTAAAAAAGTAAGTAAAGTTGGCGACTGTAGTCGAAGGTGACTAGAAGGTCCTCTTTTCAATAGCTACTACACCAATGTGTAAAGAAGAGAGCTACTCCTTTCGCAGGATTGCTCCACTTTACCCTTGATACGTACCTCATATAGCTAAATGTCAAGCAAGGAGGTCTCAAGTACCATTTTTAAATTGTTTGGTATGACTCGACCTGGGATTGAACCCAGATCTTCCGGACCATTGGCAAACACTTTACTCACTTGGCCAATGAGCCCATAAATTTACATTATTTTTCACACGAAAATTCTGATTGCATAATATGTGTATATTTAACAAAAAATTCTCTTAAATGTATATCTCAATCAGACTTCTTTGATTAATTCATATATTTCTTGAATAAAACACCGTTATCATATATTAAAACAACATTTGATGTGTTTTTAATGAACTTCAACTTCTTTTGATTAATGTTTTTATATCATTAAAAAAATCAAGTGAATATCCTTTTATTTTCACAGAAAACTACAATATATTCTAACATACCAAACTAAAACGTCATAAAACAAGTTGTATTTTAATTCGTACTGAAGTTATTAAATTTCAGCTTATAATTATTAGTACTCGTGCGAGCATGTGTTAAAAATGACAACATGAAGCAGCCGCTAGTGATATAGTAGTTATTATTGTGGGAAACGGGTATGGCTACCCGGGTTCACATCCTAGACTAGGTTGTTTGTATTTCACATCGCTCTAATACTCTTGGGAAAGCTACGTATCCAACTATTATCTCCCTCCAGCTATGGGTAAATAGTTGGGTAGACTGGGTTCTTTAGCCTTGGCTAGGCAACCAGGCTTGGAGAAGGAAAATTATGAATTGAAACTAGCTGTACTCCTCTTAAAAATTGACCCAGTATCGTTTCTTGTCCGTGATTCAGCGGCTTATGGACTGTCAAAGTTGGAAAAAAAATCGGGAAGCTAATTTCGGAGGAAGAAGAAAGAAAAGAAAGATTAATACGAAGGAAAAGCACACAGACAGTCTATGAATGGTTTGTTGATTCCTGAGTGAGTCAGGCCAAAACACACGTTGTAGGTCAGCCAGTCACGGGTGAATGATTACGGTAATTAAAAATAACTAGAAAAACCAAATATTCTGTGCATGTGTAGAATCACAGGAACTGAATATACTCCCTCAGGATACCACAGGTGTAAGTTAGAGGGTGACTCGGGTTTGAAAGTCAGTTGGCTTGGAGACGCGACAAGGTAAAGACGAGAGTTGGACACTAACCAGCGACGATGTAAAGAGAGACGAAAACTACGAGCTTAATTTTGGGGTGGGCTCCGAAAAGGGGTCTCACACCAGATGCGCAGTTGTGATGACAAAACCACTGAATAAGAGCGTTGGAGCTGCAACACGAATCCGGAAAGATAGTTCAACGTCTGTGTCTGCCCTCCCTCTCTCTTTTCTTATGACAGGTTGTTTCTCTTTGTCTAACTGACGCAGTCAGCTCAGTTTTATACTCTCTTTCTTTCTCCCCGACGAATACCTTAGAAAGTGTTAGAAAATGAACTTTAATACGAGTGAACCAAGACAGGGTTTTTTGTGTGTTCATCACATTTTCTCGCTGTGAGGTCAAAATCGTACATTTGGTGTGTAACGGTGTACATGGTCCTATTTGGTGCGGTAATAGTAGGGCCTTCTATGAGAGGTACAAACCCCCAGCTAAGTAATAATTAATGAAATCTGAATAAGAAAACTTTACAAAAAAGGAACCATGCGACTGTGAGCAAATTGATGAATCGTGTTAACAAGCAATGTAGAAAACGACTTTACGATGTCCAGACAAATAATTAATATTAAATAGAATTATTAGTGTTGAATAGCAATACTTGTAACCATTAACCTGTGTAGTAACAGTAGCAATACTTGAATTTTTACAAACAAATTAGTTCTAATTCATTTTAAAATAAAATTACCTTCAAACTGTTCAATTAAAGATCATACATGTATAATTTTTTTAATATCTGCAAATAAATGGCTAATGTTGAATTAAATTGTTAGCGTAAGAAAGCAATAATTAAAACTTCTTCACTGCGTGCAAAAAAAAAAAAAGAAGATTAATATTGAATAGAATTGTTAGTGCTGAATATGAATACTTGAAACAAATTTAACTGTGTGCAAACAAAGGATCTCAAGCTGATTTTAAATGTTGCCAGCAAATTATTCGTTTACAAATTATATATATATATATATATATATATATATATATATATATATATATATATATTATTCTATATTTTTAAGCTAATTTTATTCTTTCTAACGGTCTTTTAATCAATAAAATGTAGTTTGGTCCAACCCTTCCTTTGTCAGAATCGTCCCGATGATCCATTCAAGTGAAACCTAGGTAGATTTTTTCCTTACTCTGTAGGTATATATATATATATATATATAAACAGGATAAAACCAACAAAGATTGATATGCCATAAAACCCAAGCAAGCAAGCAACAAACGAACCTGAATAACGAGGTTCCATATTATCCAATTACATTCTTTGCACAAACTGCGAGGAGTGCTACTATTCAGTAGGATCATCCTGTCCGGACACGCCCTGCAGTGTCCTAGATCTGAAATTAAGGCAATTTCATCTACCCCTCTGTGGATGGAGAAAACACCCAGCGATCAGCAAAAGAACTGGCTCGTTGATGGAATCATAAATGGCAGGACATCAGGCGAGCCGATGCTACCAATAGTCAAGCATGGTGGGTGGCTATCAGAGTAGTTATTAATTCAACGTGTGGAGCAGGCTAATCCTATATTGAACGAATGCCAACACACACACTAACCTGCATTCTCTTGGGAAGTTTCAGTTTTGGATCACTGGGAGATGTAGAGTACCCCTGCATTAACATTACTCCCAGTTCCACTATAAGCGGTGTTACATGTCGGGTTTGTATCAGTGGGTCAAAGAGACTGGTTTGAAAATTATTTAGTTTGTTTGTTATTAATGGTATATGAACCTTTTTGGGTTATTTAATGCCAAATCTATCCTTTTTTTCGAACCTCAGTTGTGGTACTATTTAATCCATAAAGTGGAGGATAAGGGGGTCCAAAGATTTCCCAAGGGTATTCGTCTGAAAGTGAACATAATAGCGCGAATGGAGTTGGAACTCACGTAGTACGATTCTGCAGTCCAGCGTTTTAACCATTACACCACACCGACACCCCTCGTTTTAAAAATCATTTGCACTAGATATAAATACTGGAAGTGCCCGTGGTTTAATGGTTATCGTCGTAGGAAATGGATACGGCGACACGAGTTCAAATCCTGGACGAGACTGATTGCATTTCACGTAGCACTAATACCCTTGGGAAAGGTATGAATCCAATAATTCTCCCTCCAGCTATGGGTAAATAGTAGGACAGACTTGGTAAGGCAACTAGTCTAGAAGGAAAACTCTGAATTCAAACCTGTTAAACTCCGCTTAAAAATTGACCTTGTGTCATATCCTGTCCGAGCAGAGGGGTTGGTAAATATACATAAATACTGGAAACCATATAACTATGAGCAAGTTGTTATTAAATATAATTATTAAGGTTAGAAAGGAATACTTGAAACCATTTGACTATATGAAAATTATTTCTATTAATAATAGTTTCTTGAAACTACAATTGTTATTAGATATTTTTTTATTATCAATTACTTGAGACCGTTTGCAAATTATTGGTGTTAGATTGAAATACTTGAAATCATATAACATGCATTTAAAATACTACTATTAAATAGAAATAGTTACTTTAAATCGTATAATTTTCTATAAATTATTGGTATTAGATAGGACTACTTGAAACCATACAACTGTGAGCAAATTCTTAGTATTATATAGGAACACTTGAGATCACCTAACTATGTGCAAACAAATGAGTATATACAATTAAAAAATCACAAGTAAAAATGCACTGAAACATTGACAATTTACTTATGATTACAATCTTTTGGATGGGAATAAAACATTGGTTTGTTTGGGTTTTATAGCATATCAACCTTTGTAGGTTATTTAATACCAAATCTATTTTTATGCAAATAAACAGTTCTATTTCAAACAATTCGGTTCAGCTTAAGTACGCAGTTTCAATGTCAAAAACATTTCTTATTTAAGCTATTCAGTTTAGTCAAACACTTCTAATACAAACAATTCAGTTTAGTATAGTTTTTGTTTACACACAGTTAAATGTCAAAACAGTTCTATTTCCAACAATTCAGTTTAGCATACAAAAACACTTCCATTTCAAGAAAATCAGCTTAGCATAAGTATGCATTTTAGTTTTAATTGACCCATCAATTGGATCCAATCAGGTGCTACCATTCCGGGCTAGAGCAGAGCTGGGAGCGATGGCAATTCAGGGGTTCTCCGAATTCCCCAAAGCTCCAGCATTTCTGGAACCTCATTATCAGATTGTTTAGTCTCATATCCGGCACACTCGTTGAGGGGTCTAATCCCTCTGTAGAGAAGTAGTCGGTGTATTCTACAGCCCCAGTCGACTGGGCAAGAATAAAACGTTGGTATTTAAATAACCCAGAAGGATTTGATGGGCCGTTAAACAAATAAACCCAACCAAATCAAACCATATAAGAAAGTGAGTGCTTGTTTGTCTTGTTGGTTGAGTTTTATGGCATATCAACCCAGGTTGGTTATTCAATGCCAATTATTGTGTTGTATGTTGACCTCCGACCCGGCCGGGTTGTTAAAATAGGAAATGCACCGGGTAAATAACAGGTGCATCCGGTCGAGAAATATCAGGATATAACTTTGACTGTGGATGGGTTGAATGAGTGCGATTTGTAACGCCCACAAGAAGAAGGTGTACGTCTAACTATTATATAACTCGTTGCACAGGAAGTTCAATCAGTTGGAGATAAGATGCGGTAGAGAAAACCAGCACCCAGCAGAGTGGGCCCCCAGGCCCCCGGTTGAGCTGCCCAGAAGAACAGGAAAGAAACGCTGTTATGGCCATAGGAGTGGGGGTCAATATGTTGCAATTCTGTTTGGTCTCCAACTCCCTCTCACATCAAAACCTTTAGTAACCCTTTCGAACTCTTTCAAATAAAGTGAAAGGTATATTTTTCTAAAGATCTGTGTCGCTCGTCTTTATTGTGTCGTCGTTATGATTCTGCATGCATATGTGTTTGTATAGTTGTCATGGCTATACAACAATTGTTTATAAGTGATAGATGTATTAGATATTTATTATTAGTGAACGAATAGTTTTAGGGAACATTTTAAACGAGCCGGAGCTCATTAATTTTCATACAGTTAAATGGTTTCAAGTATTTTTTTCTAACATCAAGAATTTTATTTCCACAGAGGTAAATAGTTTCAAGTTTTGCAATTTAAGTTAGTAATTAAATTTAACATCAGTCATTCATGGACACAAAGTCAAATGGCTATACATTTCTATTTGATTCATAGATGAGAGTCAAATAGGTACTATAACTTCGGGTCAAAATGGGGGAATAATGGTAATGAAAGGTGGTCTATATTACCGAAAACTCCAGGATTATTGTTTAGTTTTATATTCGGGAAATTATTGTGGTGGAGATCATATGCCTTTGTAAAGATGCAGTCGAGCTGTGAGTGCTTAGTAACTAGATCAAGTAATAAGCCTGGTAATACGTAATATTGTATCAGTATTTTATAGTTTCTTTGTTTTGTTTATATTTATATTTTTCTATTTGAAATATTGTGTTTTTCATTATAATGTAAAAAAGAACATAAACATTTTTTCTATTATATCCACAAATGTACTGGTGATATTTTGACTGTTTCAATATTATCTCGTCACGTTATGTAAAAAATTTATATCATAAAAATTAATTAATCAATTACTTTAGTAAACCTCATTGGAGTAGAGGGTAGAGTGTTCAATCCCAGTTCGGGTCATACCAAAGACTTTAAAAATGCTACTTGATACCTGCTTGCTTAACACTCAGCATTATAAGGTACATATCGAGAATAAAGTGGAGCAATCCAGGAAAAGGAGTACCGTCCTCCCCAACACCTCGGTGTAGTAGCTATTGAAATGGGAGCCTTACTTACCTCATAACAATCATAAGCGTACAACGTTCTATTTTGGTTCTCCGTCGTTAATCATTATATTACAAACTTACAATCAAAGCGATACATATTCTAATATATTAAAGTACAAGCTTGATTCCATCGGTTTCTTTGTTAAATGGCATTGTTGTATAGTGGCTCGTACCATGTGACTTCCGGTATCTCGGAGAAATAAAAGACGTCATGTTTCTTAAGCACCGCCGGTACTGAAAGATCTCGGACAGTAGTAAGACAAACTTCGGACGTAACTCCAACAGCACGAGAAATAATATTTGTTGGACTGTACAACATCAGTTAATTAATAGTTAAATCTATTTCTCTGTGTATCTCTTCTTTACTACGATACGACAGGCATTTCAATCTTTGTGGGTTATTTAATGCCGAAGCAATTCTTGTAAAAGAACAGCAGTGATGCTATATAAACCTTAACTGTAGGATGATGACTTTCCCAAGAACATTAGTCTGAATGTGAGCGGATTATTTTTCATTACATGAAGTTTATATTTGTTTTTGTTTGGTTTCTTTGTTCAATCTCCGTGAGTTATTTAATGCCAAAGTAACCTTTGTAAACAAAAACAGATGCGGTACTATTTAACCCTTAGCTGGAAGGAATAAAGAGGATCCATACCTTTGATATGATTGTTAGTTGAAAAGTGAATATAATAGCGTGACTGGAGTTCGAACATGCTTACGACAATGTCACAGTGCAACACGTTAGCCTTTGGCCCGCGAAGACTACTCTGTTCAGTCAGTCTCTCTTGAGTAGTTTATGATACAATTAAATCTGGAGTTGTTGAAAGGATTGATTATAAATTTTGGTTATTTTTACAAAACCGTTGAGTAGACTAGACTCAATGTCAAATTGTAAAGAAATAGTTATATGCTGGATTTCAAGCCACATTGGAGTGAGAGGAAATGAAAGAGCTGACTCGGCAACCAAATCGGCTTTAGATATTATCCCCGATAGATTCTTGATTCTATGGACTGATCTGAAACCCAAAATCAATAAATTCCTTCAGGTAAAATGGCAACAATGATGGAATAACAGCATCAACAAAGAACTGTTTTGTATGCTAAACTGAATCGTTTAAAATTGAACTGTTTTGACATTTAACTGCGTGTAAACAAAAACTATACTTTTACTAAGTTGAATTGTTTGAATTAGAACTGTTTGACTGAACTGAATAGCTTGAAATAGGAATGTTTTGATAATTCGGCTGTGTACTTATGCTAAACTGAATTGTTTTGAATAGAACCGTTTATTTGTATAAAATGGATTTGGTATTGAATAACCTACAAAGGTTGATATGCCATAAAACACAAACAAACGAACAAACTAACAAACAATATTCTTAACTAACACAAACAATTCTATCTATCAAGTATTCCTATCTAATACAAATAACTTGAACACTGCTGTAGGATTTTAAACAATAATAATGATCTCTAGTAAATGATTGAACAGTTCTATTTACCCCATGACTATAAAAATATACTACCAATTCAGATGAAAGTGGACAAGGTAGTAATGGCAAGGAAGAGTTAGTCCACATTTCTGAAAACCACAGGATCTTCATCATCAGATGCATTTTAGTGTCATACACAGTACGCTCAAAATATTTGTTCTCAACGTGATTGACTTTCACTCACCACCATTTAGATAAAAAGGGCTGGTGAAACATTTAAAGGATACGGTCAAGACAATTATTCAGGTGCTAGGGCTTGGCATGATCTACTGACTGACTGGATCGAACCTCTCCGACCACCCCCTGGGTCACGGGACCACTTTGGCTCAGCTGCCAGGATACCGTCCTAAAGTAAGTAAGTAAAGTTGGTGACCGTAGTCGAGGGTGACCCGAAGGCTCCCTTTTCAATAGCTTTTACACCGAGGTGTAGGAGAGGGCGCTACTCCTTTCCCTGGATTGCTCCACTTAACCTTTCATCCTTACCTTATAATGCTGGGTGTTAAGCAAGGCAGTATCAAGTATCATTTTTTTAAGTCTTTGGTATGACTCGACTTGGGATTAAACCCCGGTCTCCCGGACCATTGGCGAACACTCTACTCATAAACGAATAAAACAAACTAGAATTTAAATACTCTGAATGGTTGGGTTCGAAAAGGGATTCACTGTAATGGATTAAGACCCGACAGAAAAATACTAAAATAAGTCCAGGAGACCTGAAGAAACTTGCTGTCACTTGAACCTACGACTGGTATGAAGAACTCACAATAATGCAGAGTCTGTGGTCACACTCACTCTAATCCTCATAATTTATTAAGGGTGGTTATTATTGTTTGTTAATTATACAGAAATTAAGAGGTTGTTTTTAAGAAAAATGTTATGTTGAGAGAGAGAGAGAGTGTGTGTGAGATAGAGAGAGAAAGAGAGAGAGAGACTATGTTTTGTTCGAACACCACTCCCTATTAACTGATGTGAACTCTCCTGTCATTTTTTTTTTGACTCTAGATATTGTGGGGAGCTTCCTGTGAAGGTGGTAATGTCAAGTTCCAATTTGATGATGGTGACACTGAAAACGAATTACTTTAAGGTGAAGAAAGGCTTCAAGGCTAAAGTCTCTTTTGTAATGAGTAAGTACACTGTCTTTATGTAGAAACCCATGTACGCGCGAGCACACACATATACACACGCGCACGCAGAGAGATAGAGAGAAAGAGAGAGAGAGAGATATGTTAATACGGGCTCACCTGAGGATCGCAAACGTGAAACATAGAGACGCTTGGGGGAAACGAAATATGCATATAAATGATAGTCTGTTTTTGCAAGTGAGAGATAGTCTGGCGAAAACTTCAAAAAAGAATGCATATGTCGACCTTTGTGAACGACATTCAGGCACGAATCTAAAACACAGATAAGCCGCAAACATTGGCAGCTTCTTAATCGTCATTACTTTAGTTTTTATTTGATCATTTTTGTCACATGTATGAAATATAGCAGATATTTTGGTCACGTTTATTAAATATAGCAGATATTTTGGTCAGATGTATGAAATATACCAGATATTTTGGTCACATGTATGAAATATACCAGATATTTTGGTCAGATGTATGAAATATAGCAGATAATTTGGTCACATGTATTAAATATAGCAGATATTTTGGTCACATGTATGGAATATAGCATATATTTTGGTCACATGTATTAAATATACCATATATTTTGGTCACATGTATTAAATATACCAGATATTTTGGTCACATGTATTAAATATACCATATATTTTGGTCACATGTATGAAATATAGCATATATTTTGGTCACATGTATTAAATATACCAGATATTAATCCAGATTGGTGTTCTTAATCTGTTCTATTGTGAATACGAAAAACTTCATCTCTACTTGTTATCAAGTCGAATACTTTTATTTCACGACTTACGAACAAGGCAATAAAACTGACTTTTTTGCTTGTAAGAAAGACAATACAAGACGATCACAACGTTTCGGCCAATATGTCCCCCGGCCTTCTTCAGGTGTTTGTTGAACTTGGGAACTTTTACGAAACTTCGAACTACGTCCAGCAGGACACATGGCGTAACGGTTACAGGCGTTGGTTCCCTAAGCTTCTAAGAAGACAATCATCTGAAGGTTGCAGGTTCAATCCTCACTGCAGGCGAGTAATATACAGGAATACTTAACACTTGTACCCGGTTATGGCAAACGGAATCAGAACAGGCGACCCCCAAGACGTAGTTCGAAGTTCCGTGAAGGTTCCCGAATTCGACAAACACCTGAAGAAGGCCGGAGGACATATCGGCCGAAACGTTGTGAAAATAACAATAAACATGAAGACAATAGTCCGAAAAACCTTAATGATAAAAACCAGATGAAATTTCACTTAATCTGGTTAGCTCTGGTTGGCTGAAAACTCTGGATACTAAGCGTTGTATAGCAGAAAAATGCAACCACCCTGATGTATAAAAATATAATCCGTACAATGAATGCGATTCCCTAACCTCTTGGCTAATGCCCGGTTGTCATGCTATTAAAATCAATTAACAAATCAATCAAATCTCTCTCAACAGATT